>CM058240.1:42787632-43387632 GCA_030180135.1 Orychophragmus violaceus
CAAATTATAGGCCCAATTCTTGGCCCAAGACCATAGAATTCCAGCTGGCCCAATAATTTGACATAACCGAGTCGGTTTATTAATTCTGGTCCAAGACCAAATTAACTATCAAAACCATCGGTTATTTACTAAACCAGACCAGCTCTAAATTATTTGGTCCAACCAAATCAAACTTAGACCAGCCTTCGGTTTAGGTTAAAATTCAATTTTGAATTTCAATCCGGTTTAACCAGAAATTAAATAATACCAACTGTATTAAATAATTTCCAGTAAACCGCGATTTTGGGTTAACCGCTTGAACCACCAATTAAATTGGATCGGTTCAGTTAAATCCAAAATCAGGAAGAAATAGAATGGTCTAACCAATCAATTTTAGCTGATTTTGACCTAACTTGCGGGATAAGGCTAGTGACCATTGAAACGCGATCAGCCCAAGGCTCGATCGGTTCATGCGTCACGGGGTGGGATCGGTTTGATCGTTACAGCATCCGGCAATAACCAATCTGATTGATCGTTATACCCAGCATGCTTATCGATCGATTTCAATTATCAAAAAAAAAAAAAAAAAAAAAAAAAAAACTAAATCAACAATCGACAAAAGATTTTGACTTTTCCTCAAAACCGGTATGATAATCAACAACCGATATCATAATGAATCGATAACTTAAGGTGAATTAATAATCTATCGTTAAAGTCAAACACGATTATCACAAACCTTCACCTTTTTCAAATTATTATTTCAACTATTAATAATTCCTACGATCAATAGCAAAAACAACAGCAAAGACAAACACGATCGATTCAATTAATTATAGTCAACAAGTCATTGTCGATTATATCAAAATCGATTATGCTCTTTACACAAGAAGACAAAACGAATTTGTCATCTTCCTCATCGTATGTCAATTAATTCAATTAATAACTCTTACGATCATGTTATTCTCATCAAAACAACAAACGATTAATAAAAAACGATTTGTTTGATAACGAATCAAACAACAAACGATATCGACTTTAATTATCGTTTTTCTTATTTCATGATCCAAATTACAAGAAACTAATAACCTGGGCTCTGATACCACTGAAGGATTATGAGGTTTTTCCATGGTTCAATTCTCAGATTGCAACCTAGCACATAATCTTAAACAGATCTAGGTTCTTGTAATCGAATCATAAAACAAACCTGATCTTTACCTTTGCAGCGAAATTGGTGGTAATGACAAGATCAGATTAGAGCTGATGAGAAACGGCTCCTCCTCAGGTATCCACACGCTTACAAGCACGGATGGCTGCTAGACCGAGATGGAAGAACAACAAAGAGAGAGAGGCTCGAGAGAGAGAGATGAGCCGCGGCTGCCATCTCCAAAATCGAAGACAAAAAGAATGCCAGGGTTTCTCAACCCTTGTTGCCTTCTTATTTCACTAATGGGCCCAAGTTTAATTAATTAATTAAACTAATGGTCCATTAGACTTTTGGGCCCAAGATACAAATCAGACAAAAGCCCATTTGTTGTCTGCCCAACTCTCTGTACAAATACCGTAAATGCCTTAGCATCTTACCGTATTAATTCCATCTTAACTTTCCCGTTAGCTATGGTGTATGACCCTTAGGGATCATACAATACTGGTAATAAGTCCTAAACTTATAGATCATGAGCGGGCTGTAGCAAGTCATCATGATCACCCAGTATTTATGACTTATGTCTGATCTCGACACTTATCATACCTTTTAGAGATAGTACGGTAGATTTCAGGACATTCCCAACACTAACAACAAAGCAAAATATGAAGCTCTAATCATCGGTCTAAAGCTCGCACTGGGATTAAAGCTCGAGAACTATCAGCTTTCCGTGATTATCAGCTCGTTACTACCCAATACCACGGAGAATATGAAGCTAAAGATGATATAATGGACGCCTAACTAAAAGTTGTACGCAAATTGACAGCTTAGTTCGGCTCATTCGAGTTAGCCATGATCCAGCGAGATGAAACCATTTTTCTTGATGCTCTAGAAGCTCTAACTGCAATCTCTAACCAAGTGGTCAAATAATAATTCTTGTCAAAGGAATAGAAAAACCATGTATTGACAGAGCCTTTAGTCAATGACATAAGTCCCATCGACCACAAAGAAGCCGCTGAATCTAAAACCCAAGCGGGAATAGCTGACACACCTTCTCTAGATGATGCATTTGTTCCTACAGGGTAGGGACCTTCTGTCGAGGAGGAACCACCGAATCCCCTCTCGGCAGATCAGCTCGAGTTGAGACCTGACTGGATACAACCCATCTTCGAGTACATGGAGCACGGACTTGTGCCTCTAGAAAATTGGGAGACTCGCATAATTAAAGCATAAAGCACAAAGTACTGTATAATACAAAACATATTGTATAAGCTCAGTCTCTTTTATCCATGCTTAGTGTGCGTCCTTATGGTAATTCCCCCACAACGACTCAAACGGTTCCACAACTTGAACTCCACCTGATCGAAAACATGAGTCTATCTAACTTGAATCCACAAGCTCACATCCCTCTGAACTCATTGATTTACGATATGAGTTCAAAGACTTACCTAAGACAACTTTAAACGAGGTAACTTAGACTAAATGCGATAGTAAAAGAATTCATAAAAAGTCTTAAGCATAAAACCCTCCCAAGAATTAAAAGATTCAATTTCAAAAAAGGTTTGATAAAAGCCCCCTAGGGCACCAAGTTTCAACTTAAAACAAAAAGGGAGAAGAAAAGAAGGGTCAATCTTGCACCCTCCCCATCTCCCGAACAACAATATTTAAACCCGACCCATCATGGGTCGGTCCAGATCTCGTTCATTTACCGTGGATCAGAGGGAGTCGGAGTCTGCGACGCCGGAAGAACCTTCTTGCTCACTTCAAGCTCAAGGAGAAGTTTTTCTTTCTCGGTCGTCAAATCACCCAGCCTTGCTTCTCATCGATCAACTAGTTGGCCTTGACTTCCTGAACCATGACGAGAGCGTTGACCTCATGCTTCTTCAAGTCCCTTAGGTCTTAAAAAGATCCCAACAACTTCCAGTATTAAGACTAAAGCATGAGATGGGCATCCTTCACTGCCTCCTTAAAAACTCTGTCGCGACCAGATCTCAACTCGTCCTTCTGTTTGGTGAGACGAGGCTCTCGGTCATGAACATGTCACGATCAGCCTCTGATGCCTTGAGCTTATCCCCGATCTCCCTCAACGCTTCCTACACTCCCGTATCTTGGACCTCTCCTCAGAGAGACTCTTCTCTGCCGCATCTGCTCGGGATGCCTGGTCAGTCAGCTAGGCCTTCATCTGCTCGAGTAGAAATTTAATCTCTTTGACCTCGTCCACTCAAGATATCTTGCTCTGCTGAGCTTCAACCAACACAGTGTAACGGTTTTTTGCCTTAATTTCTTATGGAATAAAACAGACCGTCAACATGACATACAACAATCAAAAACAGACATAATAAACAAGGAAAAAATTAGGCTGAAACCTACCATTCTGTTTGCTGCCTGGGAGTCGATGTAGGCCGGCCTTCCAACCATGTCCTCAATGCCTGGGAGAACGCAGTCCGCCTCCCTAACATGCCACAAAAGGAGATTCATCTCCTCGGGAGCTCGAAGATTTCCACGTCTCACTTTGTCGGCCTAGATCGCTGAGGTGAAAAGGACCTGAGCTCTTCGGGAAGGCGCGCGGAGGGAAGAATCATACCCCCGCCAGCCGAAGTAGCTCAATCATCGACCAATGTGATAGGGGGAGCAGATGGACCATCACCGGAACAACTAGATGGCTGAGTGACAGGGTTCGACTGCAAGATGCGCCAAGCACTAGCCGGAAAAGTTGCCACAAGCACCACATCATCGGTTCGATAACTCTCACTGGTCCTAATCTTACAGAACGACATCCTGAGCATATTTGGGGGTAGAGAGTTGGAGTAATCACTTGAGTCACAATGATTCACAACGCTAGCTGCTAAACATCAAAAATAAAATCAGTTTATTGATATGACCAAAACAATAAGCCAATTCCACAACATATCTGCCTTGTATGACCAGCAGTCGGGCGTCTTTTAGGATCAAAACAAAAAAGCCTAACGGACTCGGAAGAGCGTGCCTATATTTATCGGCGAGATGTCACCAGAGATAAAAGATTCTTAAAAATGAGGCTCTGGGATCACAACTACAAAAAAAGAAAGAAGGTCAAAAGAAGTGAGCCGACTTATAAAATCAAGAACCCTACACAAATAAAAAAGGGGGGACGTGTGACGTCAACGTGCGAGCCTAACCGATGCTAGTGGTCCAGACGATGGAAATCACTTGAAGGCGAAATCGCCAACCTTGGCAGGACAGTCACGGAAAACAAAGTATCTCTGGTGCCAGTCGGAGTCTCGCTCTGGCTAATACGCCAAGAACTTCCGCCCCAGATGGAGCACAACATATAACTTACTAGCGTGATGATTGTTTCATTTAATCAGGATCAAGTAACAGAGTCCCTTAATCGTGAGATCTCGAGCGGATTCTAAACCCCTAACTCTTAGCCCGATCACCTAGCGTTCAAGATTCGGACACATATGCGGAACTCGATTCGTAGTACATCAGAACCTCTCGTAGAAATATTGGAATCAAGAAAGTAAATGCACGAGTCAAAAAGGCAGATACGCGCCGCACCAATCCTCGCATATTGTCCTCGGGTTCTCCAAGTCATGGGGGACATCAATTTTGACCTCCGCTCCGAGTCCATGCTCATCTCGTAGCTTCTGCATGTCATCGCTCGTCACGACCGAGGGTTCATATTGGCCAAATTGCGGTCCGACTTCCGGGGCGAGAGCTCCGGCGTTGTCGCAGTGTTCCTGAGCAGTGTCTAGCAATCTTTCGCTTTTCATTCTTAAGGAAAAATGGCAATGTCGGAAAATTAAAGCAAGGTCTCTTCTTTATGATTTCTCCTAAAAACCCTAGAAATCTCTTCGAAATCTCTTAAGAAGATCGATTAACAGTTGAAAGAAAGAGATAAAGAGCAGCAAAATGGAAAAGGGGAGATTTTCCTTGACGTGAGAGAGAGTGTGTGGTTGAGATAAGGATAGAGTGGATGGTTCGCTAAAGCTATTAATCGAAGCAGTTTTTGATTCCACAAAGGTCTCCCACCTCATTCAATCCCAACTGTTAGATTAGAAACCACATTATTATCTCTGACCTAGACAGTTTTCGAGACTGCGGGGGTCTCACACTCCTCGAGCTCCTGACCGTCGGATTTGATTTTCCAAAAGACATCGAATATGAAGTGACAGGGCTGATGTCAGCGATTTAAAGACACGCATTTGAAATAAAATATGAAGTGATAGGGACTGGATATGATTGGGATGGAGTCAATTGTTGGTACCGAAATCAGAACCTAGATTTAGGCTGATAAGGCCCAATGGCCTTATCTCTCAAAAAGGTCAATATTAAAGACATTACTCCTTCCCAATCCAAAGCCCATCTTATCTCTTCTTTATCAACTAGAGAACGATTGCACAGTGAAGAAGGGCGTGCCCGATATTTAAGTCAACCGTCGAACTGAATTAGTTAGAGAAGATCACTCCGAGATCAGTTCAACAGTTTAGAGATCACGAATCCAACAAGAGAACTATGAGATATACCAAATGTAGAGCTCGTCTAAGAGGCTATCAAGAGAAGTTCAATGGCTTTAATCGAGGCACCTTTTTTTCCATTCACTTTTTACACACAAACAGCTCTATGAGCTCACTGAAAACTCTCTCTTGAGACCCCTTTTGTAATATTCTTTCAACAATACAAGATAATTATGAAACCCATTGTTTGGTTTAGATAGTTCTTTGAAGCATTGTGTGATCTTTGAGGTTCTAGCCCTTCGAAAATCCTCGATCCCAAATTACAAAGCTCCAGTGTGAATTTTCAGATCCACATGCCTAAATTCGAAGTCCAACAATATGGATTCGTCAAAGCCTGGATCTACATGAATGGATAAAAGATCTATTTCGTCCTAAAAGAGTAGAACTCACAGAAAAAGTCATAGATTAATCTGAACAGATTCTGGATATCGAAGAAGCGGCGAGATCTTTGCTAATGAGATAGGAACAAAAAGGAAGGATGCGAAGTATAAAAAGGAGGAGAATCATATCAAAAGGGGATCTGAAACACATTCGACTTTAGTAGAAATAGAAATATTCGATCTCTCTTTTATACTTTCGATTTAATCCTTTGTATAAGTTAATTTCAACATTCAATCTTAAATACATATTTATTCATAGAAAATATATTCTTATTTCTTCTTAAGTCAAAATCCAAGATCATTAAATTGCAGTGTGAATCCCTGACATCACAATAAAGACCTTAGTCCAGTCCATCTTAATATCTCGGTCCAAACCTTCTGAAATCCAATTGTGGCCCGTTTCAATTATGTCAAACTTGAGAGTATCCTTCTTTTCTCTATAAAAGGAGGAGCTTTCTTTGTTTTGTAGACAATAAGAGAAATTCTCTATGAAGCCCTGTTAGAATCACATCATGCAATCCACCATCATTCCGTGAAGCAGTTTTCTGGAGAACCATACGGAGCCACATGACGGGTAATATATCAATAGAAAGCCAAGAGTCCCCTCTTTCAAGAAACTTAAAGTTCACTCAGATCTAGGTAGGAGTGAAAATTTATAAATAATTTTTTAAAGCTTGTATTTGCAATGCGTATATGTTATCATAACCATTTTCGTAGAAATGATAAACCAATGGTTAAATCAAATCAGTCCAAGCTGAAATTTGGTGATGACTCTCATATCTAGATATATAAGCAAGTGGTTTGTTATTTGTATTTTTCTTATGAAATTTATGTGTTTTTCGAGGCAGATCTGTGACCAATTCACTTAGGGAGCGTTTTGTCGGCAAACCAGGATGAAGCAAGGAGCAATTTAAATATTGGTATGAATCTTTCAAACCTATCTTTTCAGATCTTTTAAACCAGAAATATGGAAGTTTCTTCTTTGCAGATAATTTTTATACCCGTCAAAAACCCTAGTTTGGTTTTGGAATGTTTCATTTTCAGAGAATTTCATCTATAGAAAGACTATTTAAAGAAATTCCATTAGAAGAAAATATAGTTATGGAAATTGTATCTCCAATTGCAGTTTTCGGAAGTGGTGTTTCCTAAAGCCATAGCTTTAACCACTATTTCTTCAATCATCATTTCCAAAGTTCTACTAGATTAATGTGAGGTATATTCCATAAACTATAGTAATTTGTCTATATGTATGGCTAGTTTAGTACCTTAAATTGATACGTCTCTTTGATCGAGTCTAGCTTGGTTTGCTTGTTTAAATTGGGTATTGGAATATAAATGATTCAACCCTTTGGTTGAGTTGCCTGTTAAAATGTTCAGTTCTTGTTATATATCGGTAGATATGTAGTGGTATGAGTAGTTCAAATTGCGAAGTATATAGATATAATTTTGTACTAGTTCTGCATTGTGTGAGAGGGAACAATAGCCTAAGTTTATTTGTTGCATGGGTCTTAAGATCCATAAAGTAACCTTTGGACGGTGTGGTGGACACAAAATCCATCAATAATCCACTTCGGAGGGCGTGGACCATTGTTTGCTATGTCTGGGTGCGAGGACCGAGTCTGTGGACTTGCGTGTATAGAACCCATACCTCACTGAGTGACTCCCCTATTACTCATCCCTATTTTTTCCTTTTTGGTAAGGCTGCCGAGTAGATAGACGCCTTGTTGGATCGGTTGCTTTGGGGATTTCTATTTTTTTTTCTGCATTTTGTTTAGACATTTTTTTACAATTTGATTTGGATTATTTCGTTTATCAGATATTGGCTGAGTTATTTGGATTGTTTTGGTTACAAGAGTTTCGTGAGTTGCAAGTTAGGTTTTTTGGTAGGCTATCTCGAGAGAGGAGGAGTTTCGTGAGTTGTAAGTTAGGTTTTTTGGTAGGCTGTCTCGAGAGAGGAGGACACTGGTTTTACATTTTTGTGTCAAAGCTAGGTTGGCTGTCCCGATCCTTACCTAGAAGGCGGGTAGTAGTACCGCTAGGATTCGGTTTTCAAGGGTTTTCAAAGTATTTCGGGGAATTTGTATTTTTTTATTAAAATAGCAAATCTTTTGTTCAGTATTAGTCTATTAGTTATTAGCTCTTGGTTTCAGCTAAAGTCTAACCAACTTATTTTTCACATGCCACCGAGGAGAGTTTCCCGTTCTCATGGAAACGTAGCTTCAAACCATTATTCCTGAGGGATAAGCTTATACTGTTTTCTAACTTCTTATTTTCGAGTAAAAGTTCATAGCTTCAGAGCTTTCATTATTTTGTTTTTCAGCGGGTTCTGGAAGTTGAACTTTCATTTTTCATTACTTTCTTATTTGAACTATGGTAATCCTTTACCATATTAATTTATTTTATTCATTCTTTGGATTCCACAAGAGTTTTTAATCACTAAAATTCCACAGATGTGCCTTCCTTGTTCCATCTGTTTTTACTCCGAGGATCCTTTATCTTGGAATTCTCGACGAATTTCCATCAATTGGGGGATAATTGTAACGACCCTAGACCAGCCCATATTAAAATCTCGGTCCAAACCTTCTGAAACTTAATTGCAGCCATTTCAATTAGGTCAAAGCCTAGGATATCCCTTATTTCCCCTATAAAAGGAGAAGTGTTCTTTGTGTTTTAGACACAATAAGTGAACTTCTTGACGAAGCCTATCGTAATCCCATCATGCAATGTCATCATCTTGTGAAGCGATTTTCCCGAGAACCTTATAGAGCCACATAACGATTAACATATCACTGGAAAGCCCCGAGTCTCTTCTTTTTAGAAGATATCAGGTTCGTTCAGATCCGAAGTAGGAGTCGAAAGTTATAGGTAGTTTTCTAATGCGTGTTTGTGTAGTGCAAATATATGATCAGGCCCGTTTTTGGAAGAAAATAGAAACAAATGGTCAAATAAAATCTGATTGAGCTGAAATTTAGTAATGAGGTCTGTAACTTTCATATCTAACTACTTCCACAAGCGCTTTGTCATTTGGAGTTTTTGTTGGAAAGTTATATGTATTTTTTCCGAAAAGGTTCTGTGTAGGTCGGATCAGTGAACAACCAACTTGGGGAGCGTTTTGCTAGCGAGAACCAGGAGAAACCTGGGAACAATAGACATGTTGATGTGAAGATCTTGAATCCATATTTCAGATTTTCTTTCCGATCTCCATTTCGAGTTAATAGTCGAAAAGTTGCGGCTGCTTCTTTTCAAATAATTTTTATACCTATCGAGAACCCTATCTCCATTCTAGGTTAGTTCTCTTTTCCGATAATTTTTGTTTATAAAAAGTCTATTTATGACAAGACCATTTATAGAAAATATATTTATGGAAACTTTATTTCCAATCGCAGTTTTCTGAAGTGGTGTTCTTAAACCACAACCGCCTTGACCGGTATTTATCCATCATCTTTTTTTCTATGTTCTATTAGATTAATGTGAGGGCTATTACATAAACTCAAATACTTTGTCTATAAACCCATGTACGGCTAGTTATTATCTTAACGTGATATGTTTTTGGTACCAAAATCCAGCCCTTGGATTTGGCCTGACAGGACACAATGCCTTTACTTAAATATGTCGACATTAAGGACATCACTCCAGCCCAAACTGAATCCCATCCGATCTCCTCTTTATCAATTGGAAAATGACCGCGTTTATAGAAGATGCGCTTCATATCAAAGTCAACCGGCAAGCTTATCCAGTCAATATCGTTCACTGCGAGATCAGCTCAACTGACAAAGATCAAGGAGGTCATTTCAATAGGTGCACTACAAGATATGCGGGATGGAGAGCTAGACTAGAAGGCTATAAAAGAATTTTGATGGCTTTAGTTTAGGGATATTTTTTTACACACTTTTGATACACAAACACCTTAACAAGTTCACTGTAACACTCTCATTCGAGAACCCCTTTGTAATACTCTTTCATTCAATACAAGAAAATTACAAAACCTACTTCTTTTAGATAGTTCTTTCAAGAATTTTGTGACTTTTAAGGTGCTAGTCCATCGATACCTTCCTTATCCCAAACCATATATTCCTAGTATGAATTTCCGGATCCATATTTTGGTGCCGTCTGTGGGGAGATATCATAGTAATCTGAGTCAAAAAGGTCCAATACAAGATCTCTAAAAACGAAATGGATCCTGAGAAACAGAACTCGTGAAATCCGGCTCAAAATAGTTAGTCTCAACAAATCCCGAGCAATCGAACCCACGAGTCGAATCTCCCACTGAAACTGACTCAACAGGTTCTGCAAACACAACCAAATCCTCATATGTTCTTGTGGATCCATGTATACAACGTTCTAATACAGGGGCTGCAAAAAGTTTCCCTAATGGGAGCACCGCTATCGTGGATCGCGCAAACTCCCGGGTCTAGATAAGATCCGAAGAAAACCGACTGGTCAAGGACGAACCTTGACAAGAACTGATATTATGCATGTCTCTCCACGAGTGACCAGTCCTACGAGGTTAAGCCCCAATGATCTGGCTGAGATTCACATGATGCTCTCCATGTTGATTGACAAGGCCCAAAACCATGAATCATCAACCCAAGCTCTAACAGCTCGACTGGATCGACAAGAAAGAGATCTCACAAGCATACTTTCTGAGATCTCCCACTCACACATTCCTAGCGGTTTGTGGCTTCTTCCCATCGGTGGAAGTCCGCCTCATGGAACATGTCTGAACTTCTCTAAGGTCTATATCAGCCCCGATACCTCTAGGCAGTTCACTACCCTAGTACGAACTAGAGGGTATCCGCTGCTCCCTACCTTTTTAAGCTTACCTTCGTTAACTAGAAAACTAACGATCTCTAACATCACAAGACGGCAGATCGCTCAATCACGCATCTCCCTTCTCCACCTATGGTACCACCGGGATGTGAACCAACTTTATCCCAATAGTCAGGTTGTGTGATGTTGCTTCGACATCGAGGAATCCTCCCGAACTCTCCGTCAGGATCAGCTCCGGAACATCAGTCGACTTTAGAACTCCTTAGTTAGGAAACAGTCAGACAAATAGGAAGATCAACCACCCATCAACGTACAGGGTGCGATTGACCTTCAATCATTCCAAAGATACGTCGATCACACCAATTCTGAGCTCCAGCAGATGCATAATCATGTTCATTCAGCTTTAAGTTAAGCTCCTGATAGACAAGATAATCAAGGAAACTCTACGAACTCCCTTAACATAAAGGATTGCTAACGCCTGCATCCCATATGCATCTAAAATAAGATTCCTAGAATACATTTGGAAAGGTGACCCCCGAGCTCACATCAGATCGTTTAAACTGGCAATAGTTCCGATGCACCTAAACGATTACGAGAAAGAGGTAGGCTATTGCCATTTCTTTAGTCAAGATATCGTCGGACCTGCTCTAGAATGGTTCTCAGCCCTGGAAGGAAATTCCATAGACAATTTTAACCAGCTCGCTTTAGCCTTGCCTAAGCAGTACTCTGTCTACATACAAGAACAAGCTTCAGAGACCAACCTTTGGGCAATCTCGAAAGTAACAAACGAATACCATTTAATCTATATTGATATTTTCAAGGAGATCAAGTCCAAAATAATGAATCCAAACAAGGTTGTAGCATATATAGCACTCAAAAATGTACTCCGGTACACTTCCAGGTTCTGCGTGAAGCTCGCAGACAGATCCGTAGTTTCTCTCGATGACGCTCTCTATCGAGAGTTCGGCTTTTTCGCTTCACGAAGAAGAAATAAAAGCCATCAAAGAAAGCCACAATAAATCCATGGCACGTGCGAAAAACTCGAACATAAATTCGAGAAACTATTCAAAGGGTGAAGGTCAATTAAGGCCAACACAGATTCAGGATGGAAGGATCGGCCAATCCTAAAAAACAAATCTTTTGATGACAACAAATTATGTAAACATCATAATAAAAATATACATTCCACCGATGAATGTCAAAGCAAAGCTCGTCTCCCAGCTGGAAAATCTAAAACCAAAACTTCGGGAGAACAAACTCCCGAAGAACACGATCTCCCACCTAAGCCCAATACAGATAAAACTACCAGTAAGAGGAACCATAATACCGAGGAGGAGATCCCTGAGTCTCCGCCAGTCCCTGAAAGCCAAAACGTATAGAGCGCATCTCTCAGAAGATCGACTATTTGAACTATACTCCATTGTCCAAGCCAATGAGGCCGACTAGCGAAATGGGCCATTGAGCTCAGCGAGTATGATATTGAATTCCGAACTAGGACTTGCGCCAAAGCTCAAGTCTTAGCTGATTTTGTCATCGAGCTCACCGCAGTCCACAGAAGAAGTCACTCCCGAAAAAATATGGACACTCCATGTCTGCAGATCATCCTCCAGGCATGGATCGGGAGTTGGCAGCAAGCTAGTTACCCCTACGGGATACGTGCTAGAGCAATCCTTCAGACTCAGCTTCATAGCACCTAGCAAAGAGGCATAGTATGAATCTCTAATCGTTGTACTAAAGCTTGTGCTTGGAATTGGAGCTCGAGAACAATTAACTTTCAGCGATTCCTAGCTCGTTACAAACCAATTACAAATCTAAAGATGATAGAATGGAAGCCTACCTAAAATTCGTACGCACACTAACAAATCAGCTTGATTCCTTCGAGCTAACCAGAATCCATCGAGGTTAAATTGCCTCAAAGGATGCTCTACCACCTCTAACAGCAACATCTGACACCCTGGTAAAAAGAATACTTTTTGTCGAAGGACTAGGAAAACCTAATATCGACATAACGCTAAAGCAATGACTGTCAGTAACATAAGACCCAGCGATTACCTGGAAATAGTTGAGTCTAATCCCTGAATGGGAACAGTTTAGATACCTCTTCCAGATGTCAAGTTTGTTCCTCCGGGCAGGGACATCCCGTCGAGGAGGAACTCCTAGACCCTCTCAGCAGATAAACTTGAGCTCATACCCGATTGGAGAATACCCATCATTGCCTACATCCATAATAGGATTGTACACCCTTGCAAATGGGAAGCTCAAAAGCTCAAAGCGAAGAGAGCAAATTATTGTATAGTACAAAACATATATACAAGAGGAATCTATCCGAGCCATGCCTAGTGTGTGCTCACAGAAGAGAGATCGCAACCTTACATAGAGATGTGAACTAGGGATCCAGCAGAAGTCATTCCGGAAGACGAGAACTCGCTATAAAAATCAAAATACAAGGCTAATTTTGGCCAACTATGGTTGCAAATTGCGAGGCTTACTATGTAAATTGCGACAAATGCCAACAACATGCACCTATAATCCACCAACCAGCTGAAAAACTATCATCAAACTCATCTCCCTATCCAATCATGAGATGGTCCATGGACGTCGTCGGACCCTTTATCGCGTCCGGAAAGCAGAGATATTGTTACTTGCTAGTTCTCACAAGTGGACAGAGGAAGATTCATATCATAAAATAACCAAACTTCAGACGCAAAAATTCATCGGGAAAACATTGTATGTTTCCATGATCTCCCTTACATGATCGTGACAGAAATGGAACAAATCACACCTTCAAAAGGTTCAGAGAGTTCTTAGAAAATGGAAAATACGCTTGACCACATCAACCTCGAGAAATCCTCAAGGAAATGGACAATCTGATGAGGTCATAGAACCAGACCAACCACAAGTACCACTTGTTAGAGTTGGACCAAGGATAAGATCAGGAACAAGAGTGCTAAGAGAAGAGTCCAACAAGGCAGTGGAACATCTACTCAACTTACAACAGCCTCTCTTAGAAGCTTCTGATCAAGAACAAGCATATTGCAACAAGAGCAAGCTATTCAACATTCAAGATGGACAAAGCATCGATCAATCTAAGCCTGCTCACTGCCCAATCAGCAAACAAAGAGAGTGCAAAAGAGTTTACCATGTTTACCATTCTCCCAACAGTCTAAAACATCAACTAAACCGTCTAAAGAACAAGCTAAGGTAAGTTTTTGAATACATTGATTATGCTTATGTCTCTAACGGCTCTTTTCTTTGTTTGCGTGTGTTTAGTTTTCAATAAGAGTTTGTCTTTGTTTTAATTGTCTTAGAGTCCCAGAGTTTAGTTTAATTACATTGTATTTTACTTCAAAGACCCCTAGAAGGGCAAACCTGCTCGGACTATTTCTAAAGTCCCAAATCAGGCGTGTATTCTTTACCCTAGATGAAATAAAACGCAAACTTTTGTCCAGAGAGCATTATGAACCTGTGTGAATTCCAGTCTGAGTTCTTTAGAGATTGTGAGAAGCATCTCTTGTTTGTCTTATCAAGGCTCCTGTCCATAGAGCTTTGTGGCGACCATCGATCCATTTGTTCCTCCATTCCATTCATTAGATAGAGCAGAGAGTGTTACACAACCAGCTGCTTCATCTCCATCATCAACCATTTTGCATCCATCTTCTGTTCAAGGCTGAGAGTGTTACACAACCAGCAGCTTTGGATCCATCCCTATCCGTGCTTGCATCATCTGGTTTCAGAGCCGAAAGGTTCTTAGATCAGGTGTATCTACTCCTTTTTCTTTCGGTTTCCTTTGCATCTAGGTTATAGCTTTTGTTTCAGTTGCATACTACATCTAAAAAACTCATAAAAATCGTCTGTTTATTCATTTTGTGTAGCGTTAGTTCTGATTGGTTTGCATCCGTATAAAAAAAAGTCATAAATATTGTTCTGTTTTGCACTTGAATCATTTGTTCATTACCATACTGCATCTGCTCACTCTATTGCATTTGTTCTGTTATGTTCTTAAAACTTTGCATCAAATACCCAAAAGAAATCGTTTTGTTTTGCTTTTATAAACTTTAAACCAAAAGAAAAGTCATTTGTTTTATTTTCCTAAACCAAAAACTAAAAGAAAATCGTTTTGTTTCAAGTTGTGTTGCGTGTTCATAGTCTGGTTTTCATAAACTCCAAAAGAAAAGAGAAAAAGTTTAGTTGTTTTGATTCGATTTTGCTCAAACAAAACCCAAAAAGTGTTGTTGCCATATTTTGCTAAAGCTAGTTTACCATATTTTGATTCAAAAACGTGTGAAACAAGCAGAAAAGGAAGTTTGAATTTTTCCAAAAGAGAAACCAGCCTCCCAAACCCTTTTCGAGAACCCCAAAGCTCTAAACCGATTTCAAATTGATTTAAACCAAAAAGGAGTTTAGTTCTTTAAACAAACCGTGGTTTAATTTAAAAACCAAAATCCTTTTGTTTAGAAAGTTATAAACCCGGTTTTCCTAAATACTTTCCTAATCTTCCTAAAATCGTTTTCAACCTTCCTAAAGCTTATTAAACCGAGTTTGGTTCTTATTTTCCTTGTAAAAGAGATTTAAAACGTGCATAGACTTGTTTTACCTCTCAAACACAACCTATTGATACCTTGACTTGTTGTGTTAACGTTCAGGTACAGAATAATGGGAGAAGAAGCTGTCCAAGACCAGATCACCATGGCTTATCTGCTAGAAGCCATGAGAGGGATCAGCAACAGGATAACTCAGCTTTAGCAGAGGCCACTACCTAGAGCTCCAATCAGAAACCTCCACAAAGAACAGGGGCAACAAGTTGAGGAGGAGACTGATGAAGACATGCCTGACTTAGAGGATGACATCAAAGAGGCAGGGACAGAGAGCAAAATAGAGTCCATGTGAGACACATGAGCAGAACATAGTGCATGTCAGACACAGGAGCAGAGATATAGACCAAGAAGAGGATATGAATTATGAAAAAATATGTTAAGCTTAAGCCTCCTACCTTTGCTGGAAAGGTCAATCCAGAAGCCTACCTTGATTGGGAAAGAAGGATGGACTACATCTTTGATTACTACCAACATTCAGAAGCAAGGAAAGTGACTTTAGCTGCTACGCAGTTAATAAACAATGCACTGGCTTGGTGGGACAGAGAAGTGTCTGAAAGAAGAAGGCTTAGATGTGGGATGATCAATGATTGGGATGACATGAAGTTCCATCTCAAGAAGAGATATGTTCCAGCTTATTACTACAGAGACTTGCAAAAACGTTTTAGGAATCTCTCACAAGGAAACAAGTCTGTCGAAGAGTATTTTGAAGAGTTTGAAACACTCAAGAACCGTCTGGAGGTTCAAGACTCCAAGGAAACACTTATGACTCAGTTCCTAGATGGTTTGCAAGATAGGATTGCAAGGAAAGTAGAGAGGCATAACTATGAGAACTTGGAAGAATTGTTTCACCATGCCATACAAGGAGAGAAACATATCAATAGGAAGACTACTGCCACCAACAGAAGCAAGTCTGGTTGGAATCCTCAGCCGTCAAAGAGTGTTGACAAATGCAAGTCTATAGAGGTAGACAACCGGTTCAAGAAGACTACTCCAAGCTCATCCAAGACACCTTAAACAGAATAGAATAAGACCCAAAGGAGCCGTGACATAACCTGTTTCAAATGTCAAGGCAAGGGACACTATGCAAGAGATTGTCCAAACCAGAGGGTAGTGGTTATAAGAGACAATAGGGAGGGTTATAAGAGACAATGGGGAGTATGAGTCACAAGATGAGGAAGAGGAATGGCATACTGAATCTGTAAAAGAAGTCACTGATTATCCAGAGACTAGAGAGATCTTAGTGACCATGAGATCACTTAATGCTATGTTTGAACCAGAGATAATTCAAAGGAAAAACATCTTTCATACAAGATGTAGCATTGAATCAAAGGTATGTAGCTTGATAATTGATGGTGGTTCTTGCACTAATGTGGCTAGCTAGTATCTTGGTGATAAGCTAGGCTTCAAGAAGACCAAGCATCCAAGGCCATACCTACTCAAATGGCTGAATGATGAGACTGAGCTGAAGATCAATGAGAAATTCTTGGTGCCATTCAGCATAGGCAAGTACACGGATGAGGTTAAGTGTGATGTTGTGCCAATGCAAGCAGGCCATATCCTCTTAGGAAGACCATGAGAGTTTGACAAGGAGACAATGCACAATGGACGTACAACCATCTACAACTTCACTCATCAGAACAAGAAGCACAACCTTGCTCCTCTCACACCACATGAAGTTCATACCATGCAGCTGGCTATGGACAAAGGAGCTAGGGCAAGTAAGACAAGCTTATATATTTCTCCAATGAGTATTCTGAAATCTTTAGATCATAAAGAGAAGGTGCTACTCATGATCTTTAGAGAAAGCTTTTTTTCAGGGATTGAAGATCAGGAGCTACCAAAGGAGGTACACACGCTCTTGGATCAGTACAAGGATATTTTTTCCATAAGACATACCTTCAGGACTTCTACCTCTAAGGGGCATAGAGCATCATATTGATTTGGTACCAGGAGTACCTCTACCAAACAGACCAGCCTATAGAGTCAACCTTGAAGAAGCTAAGGAGATGGAGAAACAAGTTCCAGAGCTCATGTCAAAAGGGTACATCAGGGAGAGTCTTTGCCCTTGTGCCGTGCCTGTTTTGTTGGTGCCTAAGAAAGATGGTACTTGGAGAATGTGTGTTGATTGCAGGGCTATAAACAACATCACAATCAAGTATAGAAATCCAATACCAAGGCTGGATGACATGCTAGATGAACTAAGTGGAGCCACTATCTTCTCAAAGATAGATCTTAAGAGTGGTTATCACCAAGTGAGGATGAAGGAGGGAGATGAATGGAAGACAACATTCAAAACAAAGCAGGGGCTTTATGAATGGCTTGTCATGCCATTTGGACTTACAAATGCTCCAAGCACCCTCATGAGACTTATGAATCACGTCCTAAGGCAGTACATCTGTAAGTTTGTTGTTGTCTACTTTGATGACATTTTGATATGTAGCCATTGCTTATCTGATCATATCCAACATCTAGAACAGGTTCTAGACACACTTAGGTTAGAAGGATTATATGTAAACTTAAAGAAATGAACCTTTTGCACTGATCAATTGTTGTTTTTAGGATTTGTTGTGAGTTCACAGGGATTAAAGTTATATGAGGAGAAGATCAAAACCATCCAAGAGTGGCCAACACCATCTACAATCGGTCATGTGAGGAGTTTCCATGGGCTGGCTAGTTCTTATAGGAGATTTGTGAAGGATTTCAGCACAATAGCAGCACCATTAACCTCTGTGATCAAGAAGAACACAGACTTTGTGTGGGGACAAGCTCCAGAAGAAGCTTTCAACAAGCTCAAACAATGCTTAACCCATGCACCTGTTTTGGTACTTCCTAAATTTGGCATTCCATTTGAGATTGAATGTGATGCTTCTGGAACAGTAATATGAGCTGTTCTAACTCAAGGAGGAAGACCAGTAGCTTTCTTTAGTAAAAAGCTCGGTGGTGCTACACTCAATTACCCTACCTATGACAAAGAGCTTTATGCTTTGGTAAGGTCACTTGAAACTTGGTAACACTACTTAATATCTAAAGAGTTTGTGATTCATACAGAAATGAGACTCTTAAGCACCTAAAAGGACAAACCATTCTCAAGAAAAAACATGCAAGGTGGCTGGAGTTTTTGGAGACATTCCCATACATGATCAAGTACAAGAAAGGCAAAGAAAACATTGTAGCTGATGCATTGTCCAGAAGGCATACTCTTATAACTACAATGGAGGCTAAGATCATGGGATTTGAACACATCAAAGGTGTGTATGAAGCTGATCCAGACTTTCATGAAGTCTACAAGGAAACGACCAAGCAGCCTTTGGAGTATTCTATCAACAGGAGTAGGCTATGCATTCCTCAAGGGTCCATGAGAGAGCTACTGACCAAAGAAGCTCATGGAGGTGGTTTAATGGGTCATTTTTGCAGGGAAAAAATGTTGGGTGTTCTTAAGGAGCACTTCTTCTGGCCACACATGAGAAGAGATGTGGAGAGGCATTGTGCCAAATGCATCACTTGCCTAAAGGCTAAATCCAGGTTACATCCAAAGGGTTTATACTTACCATGACCTACTCCTAATGCACCTTGGGTGGATATCTCTATGGATTTTGTTTTAGTGCTACCAAAGATCAACCACAAAGATTCTATCTTGTGGACAGGTTCTCAAAGATGGCTCACTTATTCCATGTAACAAGACCAATGATGCTATGCAAATAGCTGATTTATTCTTCAAAGAAGTGGTGAGGCTTCATGGGATACCAAGAACTATTGTGTCTGATCGTTATACCAAGTTCCTTAACCACTTTTGGAAGACACTTTGGACGAAGTTGGGAACGAAGCTGTTGTTTTCAACCACTAGCCATCCTCAAACTGATGCTCAAACAGAGGTAGTGAACCGCACACTCTCAACTCTATTGAGAGCCATGGTTGGTAAGAATTTAAAGACTTGGTTATATTTTTTACCGTACATTGAATTTGCTTATACCCATGCTACACACTCTGCTATTAACCATTCTCCTTTTGAAGTTGTCTATGGGTTTAAACCCACTACTCCATTAGATCTTATTACACTACCACAGACTATCTGTTCAAGTCCAGAAGGAACAACCAAGGCTGAGTTTGTTAAAAAGCTTCATGAGAAGGTTAAACAGAACTTGGAGAAGAAGGCAAACGAGTCAAGCAACAAGTTGATACGCACATGAAGGAAGTGATATTCCAACCATGGCTGCACATGAGGCATGAACGGTTTCCAAACCAGAGGAAGTCCAAACTTGAACCAAGAGAAGATGGACCATTCAAAGTGCTAGAATGGATCAATGACAATGCCTACAAGCTGGAGCTTCAGGTGAGTTTCAGATATATTCTACCTTCAATGTCACTGATTTATCTTATTACAATGCAGGTGTAGAAGAAGAAGTTCTGAGGACAGAACCTTTCCAAGAGGGAGGGAATGATGAGGTCATAGAACCAGACCAACCACAAGTACCATTTGTTAGAGCTGGACCAAGGACAAGATCAGGAACAAGAGAGCTAAGAGAAGAGTTCAACAAGGCAGTGGAACATCTACTCAACTTACAACAACCTGTCTTAGAAGCTTCTGATCAAGAACAAGCAGATTACAACAAGAGAAAACTATTCAACATTCAAGATGGACCAAGCATCAATCAAAGCATGCTCACTGCTCATTCAGCAAACAAAGAGAGTGAAAAGGAGCTTACCATGTTCACCATTCTCCCAATGGTCTAACACATCAACTAAACCGTCCAAAGAACAAGCCAAGGTAAGTCTTTGAATACATTGATTATGCTTATGTCTCTAACAGCTATTTTCTTTGTTTGCGTGTGTTTTAGTTTTCAATAAGAGTCTGTCTTTGGCTT
The DNA here is from genome assembly GCA_030180135.1 of Orychophragmus violaceus. Lineage (NCBI taxonomy): Eukaryota > Viridiplantae > Streptophyta > Magnoliopsida > Brassicales > Brassicaceae > Orychophragmus > Orychophragmus violaceus. Next base: position 42,807,859 of record CM058240.1, read on the forward strand.
AAGAGTCCCAGAGTTTAGTTTAATTATATTGTATTTTGCTTCAAAGACCCTTAGAAGGGCAAACCTGCTCGGACTACTTATAAAGTCCCAAATCAGGCGTGTAGTCTTTACCCTAGATGAAATAAAACGCAACCTTTTGTCCAAAGAGAATTCTGAACCTGTGTGAGTTCAAGTCTGAGTTCTTGAGAGATTGTGAGAAGCATCTCTTGTTTGTCTTATCAAGGCTCCTGTCCATAGAGCTTTGTGGCGACCTTCGATCCATTTTTTCCTTCATTCCACTCATTAGATGGAGCAGAGAGTGTTACACAACCAGCTGCTTCATCTCCATCATCAACCATATCGCATCCATCTTCGGTTCAAGGCTGAGAATGTTACACAACCAGCAGCTTTGGATCCATCCCTATCCGTGCCTTCATCACAATCCAAAGCAGAAAACAAGTCAGTCCTCAACAACATTTTTAAACCATGATGCTAAAAATTAAAGATGGAGTGAAGAGATCCCTTGAGTACTCTGGGCGTGCCACAACCCCTCACAAAGCTTACAACGAGACCACGCTCTCAATTGCATACAAAATGGAGGAAATAGTCCCTGCCTAACTACATGTCCTGACTCTCCGGAGGATACACTGTCCTAAAAATGGAGAAATCAACAAACATATTGTTGGATCTCCTAGGATCTAAGGGTTTGATATATTGAATCACCAACCTCGTTCTTACCTTGTTACTGGCAGCGGAATGAATGGTGAACGAGATCAGTAGCGACACAGGTGCCTCGCCTCTACCAGATACACACGCACACAAGCTGGAAACGGGATGCTAGTGTAGGATCTATGGGATCTAAGAGTTTCTGGTGTTTCTGCTCTTTCTGTCAAGAAAAAGTCGACGGCTCGCATTTTAGGTCGAGACTATCAAGTTTTATTCGACCTAAAACACACTTAATGGGCCAGACTTGATTAAGTCATAATTTCGAAAAGCCCTTTAGAAACCCGAACTGTGTCGACCGACACACAAGTTGTGTCGATCGACACAACACCATTTGCTCGATAATAATGTGTATCCAATACACATTAATATGATCATTACCATAATGATCATTCCCATGTCTTAGCTTCCAGTTTGCTTAGGTGTGTGACCCTATAGGATCATATAATACTGACAGTAAGTATACAACTTACAGATTGCAAGAGGCTTCTAGCAAAACATTGCAACCGCCCAGTATTATACGAATGTCTGATCTCGACACACAACTATCATCAGGAGTGAGTACAAGTGTGATTTCAGGACACTATCCCAACAATCTCCCACTTGTACTGGAATCAACAATTCCTATAATCCTTTTGTCTCTATATCTCGATTTGGCATAAGGCAAGATTAGTGTCATCCTTATTAAGCCAACATCGTGTTTATCGAACTCCTGATCTCATACTGAACATTACAAACAACTGAACTACAGTTCGTTTGAGTGCGGCCACACATTTTTCTCAGTATTAAATCTTCGATAGGCCCTGAGATATTTATCTCCCGTTAATCAGGAGGGACAAATTCCATCTTGTTCCATCCCTATTTCAACGCACACTTCATGATGTACTTGAACAGTGCCGTTATAGTCGCCAGTTACGGGGTCGACGTTTGACAAAGTCAAAGTGTACCAATTCATATGCAATAAAGCATGATGAACTCAGGTCTGAGGACTATACTCTATATTCGTAATGAGAACCTCTTATGACACAGATATAACTATCTTGTAGACTTCTCATCAGCGGGTCACGTCCGATCATATGTTCACCAACATATATCTATGTGACTGACTGTGATAATCATATCATTGGCTCCATGAAACTTAGCCAACAGTCACATCACACTCTAGTCTCTCGCGGTTGCCATTGTCCCACTTTGACAACCTCGACTAGGGACAAAACATAATTTATATCAAATTTCATTAAACACTTCTAAAAGAATGTTTACAAGAGCATCTTATTATAACTAAAATAAAACTAAAACTCCCACTAGAATCAAGATTACATCTTAAGATCTCTAATGCCTACAACAGTCGTATGACTCTCATGCTTAGGCCTTGGGAGTGACTTAGTCAGAGGATCAGCGACATTCTCTTCCGTCGGAACTCGGCTGATCTTCACATCACCTCTATTGACGATATCACAAATCAGGTGATACCTCCTCTCTACGTGTTTGGACTTCTGGTGTGACCTGGGTTCTTTCGCCTGAGCAATGGCTCCGTTGTTATCACAAAACAAGGCAACTGGCTCCAAGATACTAGGAACCACACCAAGTTCAGTCATGAACTTCTTGATCCAAACAGCTTCCTTTGCCGCTTCAGAAGCAGCAACATATTCAGCTTCCGTCGTGGAATCAGCTACGGTATTCTGCTTAAAGCTCTTCCAGCTCACTGCACCGCCATTCAGACAGTAGACATATCCAGACTGTGATCGGAAATCGTCTCTGTCCGTCTGAAAACTCGCATCAGTGAATCCATTCACTACAAGCTCTTCACTTCCTCCATACACCAGGAATTTATCCTTAGTATGTCTCAAATACTTGAGAATATTCTTGACAGCTGTCCAGTGAACCTCACCTGGATCAGATTGGTATCTACTCGTCATGCTTAACGCGTAAGCTACATCTGGACGAGTGCAGAGCATGGCATACATAATAGATCCTATTGCAGAAGCATAAGGAATCTTATTCATGTGCTCCCGCTCAGCATGTGTCACCGGACACTGCTTCTTGCTGAGACTAATGCCATGAGACATCGGTATGAAGCCCTTCTTGGAATCATGCATCCTGAATCTGTGCAACACCTTATCAATATAAGTGTCCTGGCACAATCCAATCAGCCTATTCATTCTATCTCTGTAGATTCTGATTCTAAGAATGTACGCGGCTTCTCCCATGTCTTTCATGGAAAAACAACTTCCGAGCCAAGTCTTAACAGACTGAAGCAATGGAACGTCATTACCGATGAGGAGTATGTCATCGACATGCAGTACAAGAAACGCAATTCTGCTCCCACTAGTCTTCTTGTAAACACATGGTTCCTCTTCGTTCTTGATGAAACCAAATTGTTTTACTGCTTCATCAAAACGAAGATTCCAACTCCGTGATGCTTGCTTCAATCCATAAATGGATTTATGAAGCTTGCATACCTTTCCAGCGTTCTTAGGATCAACAAAACCTTCAGGCTGTGTCATATACACATCCTCTTCCAGAATACCATTCAGGAAAGCGGTTTTGACATCCATCTGCCAAATCTCATAGTCATAATGAGCTGCAATCGCTAGAAGAATCAGAATGGATTTAAGCATAGCGACTGGGGAATAGGTTTCATCATAGTCAATACCATGAATTTTCTTGAAACCTGTAGCCACCAACCTCGCTTTGTAAATTTGCACATTGCCATCCACGTCAATCTTCTTCTTGAAGATCCATTTACACTCAATGGCTTTTGCGCCATTAGGTAAATCGACCAAGGACCATACTTGGTTTTCTGACATGGATCCCATTTCGGATTTAGAGGCTCCAAGCCACTTTTCGGAGTCCGGGCCCATCATTGCTTCCGCGAAGGTCGCTGGTTCGTCACTATCAATGATCATCAGATCATTGGAATTGGTCACGAGAAATCCATAGTATCTCTCGGGTTCGTGACGGATCCTTCCGGATCTGCGAACTTCAGGCTCCACAGGCGCCGGTTCCACAGAACTTTGTGGATCCAACTGCTGCTCTCCCTCAGCAGATTGAGCAGTCTCCTGTGCATCTCGAATTTCTTCAAGATGTACTTTACTCCCACTGTTTTTCTTAGAGAGAAACTCCCTCTCAAGAAAAGAACAGTCCCGAGCAACAAATACTTTGTTCTCAGATTGGTTGTAAAAGTAGTATGCCTTGGTTTCCCTAGGATAACCAACGAAGTAGCATTTATCTGATTTGGGTGCTAGCTTGTCAGAGATTAATCGTTTGACATAAGCCTCACAACCCCAAATCTTCAGGAAATACAGACAAGGAATATTCCCAGTCCACAATTCATGTGGTGTCTTTTCCACTGATTTAGATGGCACCCTATTTAGTGTAAACGCAAACGTTTCTAGAGCGTATCCCCAAAAGGATAATTGAAGATTTGAATGACTCATCATAGACCGAACCATATCCAATAAGGTTCGATTCCTCCTCTCTGAGACTCCATTCCATTGGGGTGTTCCAGGAGGAGTGAGTTGTGAAATGATTCCACACTCGCTCAGATAGTCGCTGAACTCTTGACTCAAGTATTCTCCTCCGCGATCCGATCGCAGAGCTTTAATACTTTTGCCAAGTTGGTTCTGTACTTCATTCTTGAATTCCTTGAATCTATCAATGGATTCTGACTTGTGTCTCATCAAATAGACATAGCCATACCTACTGAAATCATCAGTGAAGGTAATGAAGTACTTGTAATTTCCTCTGGCAACAGTTATCATTGGCCCACATACATCAGTATGAACAAGGCCCAATAAATCACTGGCCCTTTCATTTGGTTTTTTGAAGGGGGCTCTAGCCATTTTGCCCATCAAACAAGATTCGCATTTCTCACATGATTCAAAATCAAATGAGCCCAGAAGCCCATTTCGATGGAGCCTTTGGATGTGTTTCTCATTGATATGGCCCAAACGACAATGCCATAAGAAAGTCGGGTTTTCGTCATTTGACTTAAACTGCTTTGTATTTATGTTAAAGACATGCATTTCTTGGTTTAAAACATATAACCCATTATCTAATGGGGCGCTACCATAATATGTACCATCACGATTAAAAGAACAAACTTTATTCTTAACAGCAAAATCAAAACCTTCCAAATCCAAAACGGAAACTGAAATTATGTTTCTGCTAATCGCAGGTACAAAGTAGCAATTATTCAAAGCTAAAACCATGCCCGAAGGTAAAGACAAGTCTAGGTGCCTACGGCCAATGCAGCAACCTTAGCTCCATTCCCGACCCGTAGCTCCACTTGTCCTTTCTTCAGCGTTCTACTGTTTCTTAGTGCCTGCACATCAGTACAAATATGAGCACCGCAGCCGGTATCCAATACCCACGAAGTATAACTAGAAGACATAACATTAAGTTCGATAACATAAATACCTGAGTCAGACGCATCATACGTCTTCTTCAGCTTCTTGTAATCTTCCATGAACTTCTTGCAGTCTCTCTTCCAATGCCCTAACTGCTTGCAGTAGTTGCATTTATCCTCAGGAGAAGGCCCGGATTTGAGCTTCGGCTTGGGCTTGTCCTGACTCTCAGTCTGGACAACTTGGGCCTTTCCCTTACCGTTCTTAGGTTTCTTAAACCTTTTACCCCCTTGTACCATCAGTACACTGGGAGTTGCCTTCTTGAGATTCGGCTATGCTGTCTTCAGCATGCCGTGCAACTCAGTCAATGTCTTAGTCATGTTTTGCATGTTGTAGTTCATGATGAACTGATCAAAACACGACGGCAAAGACTGCAGAATCATGTCAGTGGCTAGCTCATGGCTAATGGCACAGTCCAGTTTCCCCAGGTTATCAATGTAACCCATCATTTTAAGGACATGAGGACTTACTGGACTATCCTTAGCCAGCTTGCAATCCATGAGAGATTTAACCGTCTGGTATCTCTCTGTGCGAGCTTGCTCCTGAAACAAAGCTTTCAGGCTGTTAATCATCTCAATGGGTGACATCACGTTCTCATATTGCTTCTGCAGCTCAGAGTTCATAGTCACCAGCATTAGACAATTAACATCTTTGACATCAGCTGAATGCTTATCCCAAGCATTCTTTTCTGTCTGCGGGGTATTGGAACGTGGCCTCTCGGGGAGAACTCTTTCAAGGACATATTCCTTGTTCTCCTGCCTGAGAACTATTCCAAGAAATTAGATCCATTTAACTTGTCCTTCTCAAGGACGGATCTTAGTGAGAAAGTGTTGATGTGAGTTGAGACAGACATAGCTGTAATTAAAAGAGGTAGAGGTTTAGTTATAATGCTTAAGGAAATGAGAATTCTTATCTAATAAGAAAACTCGCATTGTATTCAAACTATGTTTCCTCAGATGAATACAATGAACCAAGATCCATACTTCACCAAAATCTGAGTGGGCGACTCGCCATTACCCAAACTTTAGTTATCTAGGTAAGCAAATCATTGCTAATTGTACCCAGTAAAACTCTTGGTCGTAGATGAGACAAACTATATCTAATCCACTCTGATGTCTCTGGGCCCAGAACTTCTGATAGCCTAGTCAAGTAAAACCAATCCTTTCTGTCTTGTGATCACTGACAGTCGCACTGCAAGTCTATCAATGACCACTTGCCTTACTCATGTTGCTGTGGATACCAAGGACTCCAAGGCTATCCAACAAACAAAACGAGTCTTGACAGTAGACAAGATCGGGCAAGACATCAAGATCACTTGATATTTGGTTGAGGAAAAGAATTGTTTAATCTTGATGTATATCCAATATACATTCAAGAAGTTATTAATTTAATTAAAACATTCAGTTTTATTAATTTTAGGTTCAACTAGAACTTTTAGATTAAATTTGGTTTGGTATATGCAAATTTATGGTCCAACCAATAATTCTGCTAATGGTGTGTTGATCGACGCCAACCATTGGCATCGGTCGACACAACATAATTTAAACCGGTCTTCGATAACCGGTCAAACCGGATCGAATTTCATTAACCGATTCAATCTAATTGAACCGGTTCGGTTTAACGGTCCATGTCGATCGTCACACAACTCTGTGTCGGTCGACATTACCAAACCAGAACCAATTGGTTAATTAAAATTAACCGACCGAGATAACCGGTTCAATCCAATTAAACCGATCTATCTAATCGCATTGCCTGTGTCGACCGACACACCCAGCGTATCGATCGACACAGCAAGAATACAGGTACTCGATCTCAGATCGAAACCCTAATATTATTTACGAGTTTTCGCTCCGTGTCGACCGACACACGCTTTGTGTCGATCGACACTCTGCGACAAACCCTAAAATTTTATGCGTTTTCGCGGCGTGTCGACCGACACAAGCTTAGTGTCGATCGACACAGTGCGATTTTAACAGTTCATCGTTTTTCAACAGGAACAAAATCCGAGATTAAAACCTTGAAAACACGATTTGGCAAGCAATATTCAATTCAACAACATCAGTTTTCGAATTAATTGCATCAGATTCAATAGTCTAAACCCTGACACGCTCTGATACCACTGTTGGATCTCCTAGGATCTAAGGGTTTGATATATTGAATCATCAACCTCGTTCTTACCTTGTTACTGGCAGTGGAATGAATGGTGAACGAGATCAGTAGCGACACAGGTGCCTCGCCTCTACCTGATACACACGCACACAAGCTGGAAACGGGATGCTAGTACCGGATCTATGGGATCTAAGAGTTTCTGGTGTTTCTGCTCTTTCTGTCAAGAAAAAGTCGACTGCTCGCATTTTAGGTCGAGACTATCAAGTTTTATTCGACCTAAAACACACTTAATGGGCCAGACTTGATTAAGTCATAATTTCGAAAAGCCCTTTCGAAACCCGAACTGTGTCGACCGACACACAAGCTGTGTCGATCGACACAACACCATTTTCTCGATAATAATGTGTATCCAATACACATTAATATGATCATTACCATAATGATCATTCCCATGTCTTAGCTTCCAGTTTTCTTAGGTGTGTGACCCTATAGGATCATATAATACTGGCAGTAAGTATACAACTTACAGATTGCAAGAGGCTTCTAGCAAAACATTGCAACCGCCCAGTATTATACGAATGTCTGATCTCGACACACAACTATCATAAGGAGTGAGTACAAGTGTGATTTCAGGACACTATCCCAACACATATGCTCTTGGATCACCTAGAGATAATCAATGACAGATGTGATCAAACTGTAATAAGAATCTAGAACTATTAGCAAGCAACATCTCGCAACTACAATTTTCAAGTCAGACCGAGGAGACTCAACATAGGAGACTACGTCTTGCAAAAACTCTATCAACACACCAAAGAACAATGTGATGGGAAACTAGGGACTAATTGGGTAAGCCCCTACCTGGTCACCGAGGTAGACTGTAACGTAGTCTACAAGCTCAAGAACGTCGAAAATGAAAAACAAGATATACGACCATGGAATGCCATGAATCAAACTGTATCCTAAGGTGAATGTGACGGCCCGAATTAGAAAATCCAGATTCAAAGGACATCTAAGTATTAATTCATATAAATGCCCCAGTAAGTCCTAACAACATTAAAGAAAACTCAAGGTAATAATTCATATAAGTGCCACTCTTCTCCTACTACACATAAATATTTCCAACGAAGCCCAGTCGAAATCATGTGATCCATTTCGGTTGTCATATTGTGAGTCAATTTCCCGGAGAACCGTGAAGAGATACAAGACGAGTTAAATATCAACTGGTAAGCCATGAGTCTCTTGTTTCCAGAAAGTCAAAGTCCATCCGAAACAGAGGTATGAGTCAAAAGTAACAGTCGTTTCTCTAAAACATATTTGCGCAGTGCAGATCAATGATCAGACCCGTTTTGAGAAAAAAAGAAAAATAAATTGGCAAATCGAATTGTATTAAGCTGAAATTCGGTAAGGGATTTCGTAATCCATATATATATAGAGTAATCATTTAGACTTTTTGTTTGAAAGTTATTCGTGTTTTTTTGTGTGTGTGGTGGATATGTATGTTGGATCTATGAGCAACCAACTTAGAGAGCGATTACATACCAATCCAAAAATCTTATCTTTCTAGATATGATTTAAGATAATCATTTCGAGATATGGTAAGAAAGGTATGTCTGCTTCTTTCAAGATAAGTTTTCTGTCAAACAAAACCCTAGTTCCATTTTAGGAAAGTTGTCATATTTATGGAAACTCTATTTCTAAAAAGTTTCCGAAGTAGTGTTTCCTCAACCGCATCCAGTTTGATCGATATTTCTTCAATCGTCGTTTTCCAGGTTGTATTAGGTTACAGTGAGGGCTATTCCACAACTTTCGTATCCAGTATAGTCCAGGTTGTATTTGGCTTTGATGGAGTCTAGTTAGTTTGATTATTATTTGGAGATAGCAATAGAGATGATTCAGCCCCTTGTATGTGTTGTCGGTTAAATTGTTTATTGCTTGATATATATATATATATATATATATATATATATACTGGTATCTCTAGGCGATATTTCAGGGGTACAAAGATCGACTTTTTTACTTGGGCTGCGTTGTGTTCAGGGGCGCGGGCAAGTCAGAGTCAGTTTGGTGCCCATGTCCTAAGAAATTGATAGAGCGTCCCATGGACGGTGCAGCAGACCTGATATCCATCACCTTAAATCGCTAGGGCCATTGTTTGCTATGATTGGGTGCTTTACACTACAAAAAACTGTCGAGTAGCAACGAATTTTAGCGTAAAATTAATGATATCTACATACGAATTACAGAGTTGGATGTACCAACATAAGGATGCGGAAGGAGCGGTGACAAAAGATTTTTCAGATAGGATTAAAATATTCATTTATTAAGCATGCCAAACATCGATAACTACGCAAAGCGGTAGGATGTACGGTCCTTGCGAGAAACGCATGAATAGGAAATTTATTCTAGCTAAGATGGATTGGCGTCACTTATTGAATATATGATTTACACCGCTTTGTTATATATGGTATCTACACATAGAAGGTTATAGTATTGGACATGATGCAGGAAGTAGTAGTAGCAATGTTCAATATGAAAATGAAATGAATGTTATTCTTGATGAATTTGGTTATCACGGGGAGCATAATTTTCATGAGCATGATATGTTGCATGAAATGGTTACAAATGCATTTTATGAAACAATAAGTATTGATCAAAATGATGTTGAGCAATCCAACTTAGATGCCAAACGATTTTATGATATGCAAGACGTAACAAATCAACCATTCTACGATGGATGTAGAGAGGGATTGTCGAAATTATCGTTGGTAGCTTGGATGATGGCCATTAAACTGATTATAACTTAGCTGAGGTTTTCATGAATAAATGGTTTAAAAAGAGTATTATGAGATTCATAAATTTCTTTATAGCCTTTGTTTACCTTATGAGATGATTGATTTATGTGTTGATAACTGCATGATTTTTGTGGAAACACGATAATAAGCTGCAGGTGTATCGTTATTATGGAAAACGAAGACATAAGCCTCAAGGAAGTGGACGGAACAAGGAACCATCCCAAAGGATGTGTACGGAACAAGGTACCATACCAAAGGAGTGTCATTATTGTGGAAAACCAAGATATATGCTGCAAAGAAGTGGATGAAACAAGGTACCATACCAAAGGATGTAATACCTTCCTATAACGGATACGTTGAAATGGATGTTTCAATTTGAAAGAACATCTTCTTCTATGAGATTACATGATGAGCATTCACAAACGGATATGGGCGATAACTCATCCTTCAAATGCAAAGGCATGAAAACACTTTAAAATGATACATCCTCACTTTGCCAAACAATTTGGAAATGTATACCTTGGTCTTTGCACATATGAATTTAGTCCCTTGGGTATGTCTGGTAGAAAATATTCATTATAGCTAGGCAAACATTTGTAGCCAATAATATTAACTCCTTACAACCTCCCCCCAAATATGTGCATGCAACGAGAATTTCTATTTTTGAGTATTCTAGTCCCTGTTTCTAGGCATCCAAAGCGGTCGCTCGATGTATTCTACAGACCTTGATACATGAGCTGAAGCAATTGTGGTCCACCGGTGTTCGAACGTAAGACTGTTCGTGGAAAATTTATTTGTAATGCAGGCGGTTTTTATGTGGATGATAAGTGACTTTCCTGCATATGGAATGTTATCAGGTTGGACTGCGCACAAGAGATTAGTGTGTCCATATTGCGTGAATAGGACATAAGCGTTTCAAATGAAACGTGGTCGGAAAAATGTTTGTTCGACTGCCACCGCAAATTTCTACCAATCAACCATCCGTATAGGAAAATCAAGAAATTGTTTGGAAAACAGAGTTGTCCATCCGCCACCGCCAGTTTATCTATATGTGGAACAACTCGAGGACCAAATTTATCATACAGAGCACAAAGGACATTTAGGAGTGGAGAAAATTGCACACACCAGCTAATATCCCTGATGGATATGGTGAAAATCATAATTGGCATAAGAAAATCTTTTTTATGGGAACTACCTTACTGGAAATATCATTTGCTAAGAGACAATCTTGATGTGATGCATATCGAGAAAAACTTCTTTGATAACATTATGAATACACTCTTGAATGTGTCGGGAAGAACTAAAGATAGTTCGAAGTTGAGGTTGGACTTGCATGATATTTATTCACCAAACGAGTTGCATATTCCATCAAGGAGAATTGCATTAGTTCCTATATTTCGGTTGACTGCAGAAGCTAAATTGGCCTTGTTCGATTAGGTGAAAAAGGATGTTTTCTTTCCAGATTGGTATGTTTATAATCTCTCTAACTATTTTGAACAAGGGAAAAAGTTATCAGGAATGAAGAATCATGATTGTCATGTGTTCATGCAATGACTACTACCCTTTGCTTTTGTCGAACTTCTTCCCAAGAAAGTAAACGAAGCACTTACAGGTCCATATACTAAATAATGTTTGTAAATTTCGATTTAAGAGTGTTCAAGTTAAGTAAACTAATGTATATATGATTTCCCTTCCATGTATAAGATCATTTTTCTGAGATCTCAGCACATGCACTTTATCAGAACATACCATTGCTTACTATACTATTATGCAATTTGCAGAATATCTTTCATCTGGGCTTTTTTGATGTTATGGAAAATCTCCTATCCATCTCACACATGAAGAAGAACTAGGTGGACTTTTTCAATTTTGGTGGATGTATTCGTTCGAGCGTTTCATGAAACATTTAAGGGAAGAAAAAAAGTCTAGTAAAGGTTGAAGGGTCTATTGTGGCAGGAAGTCTAACATAAGAAACGTCTCACTTTATATCATACTATTTTGCTACAAAATTCTGCATAAGTAAGAGAAGACCGCATCAATACGATGATGGTGGTGTAAGACGGGCATATCCGGTTGATGATGTTCCACAAATTTTTTTCACCCGATGGTCGTCTAAGCGGTAGATTGAAAACAATATGGTGTAGTGTTGAAGACATCCATAGCGCACATACGTAAATCCTTCTAAGCTGTGAGGATGTTCGCCCCTTTGAGAGGTATATATAATGTAATTAATGGTAAATTTATATTCAAATTTTAATTATTGTGTTATATACAAATTTTTAGTGTTGCAGCATGTTTGATTCTCAAGTTCGAGAAGCAATGAAGGGAGTTTTCGAGAATGAGATCAACAATTGAAAAGTCTGATATTTCGCTATATGTTAATTACAATTAATTTTGGAAAGTAATATACTTTTTAATTTAACAAAAAGAAATTTACATGCAGGTGGATTATGGTGATCCAATTTAAGCTTTATAGTTTCACGAGTTGCTTCAAGGCGCCATCGCTAAGATAAAAACCGCACCCATGTATCTTAACTTCAAGTCCCCATCGCTTCAAGGTCCCATCACTAATATAGTTGTGGTTTTATTTCAAGAAAAAGTTAGACTACGGATGTGGTTCTACTTATAGTTTCCCACAATCGACAATTTGAGTATCCCCAGATAACACATAAGAAGTTGAGTCTGAAGACATCGACGAATCTGATGACGAGGAAGAGTCCAATAATTCATGAAGTAACTCAGACGAATAATTTGCATAATTTTTTTCTATATATATATGTATGGTTTATTAATAATGAGGTTTAATTGAATAATGGAATTTAATTTCCAATTAGTATGTGTGGAAATTCAGTTTCAAAAAGGAAATTGAAAATGTGTAAGGACTTTTTCCTAAGAACATTTAATAAATCTGTCGTTAAAATGGATGCAACTGGCAACGAGTTAATGACGAATTCTTCTATTTCGTTGCTAGTTCGTTGCAATGCTTGTGATTCTTTAACGACAAACTCTTCTATTTGTCGTTTAATCGTCACATGTTCCAGCAAATCAAAGACGACAATGACAAATTCGTCGTAAATTCGTAACAAAGGATAAATATATGATCACACACTATAACACAAGAAGATGATATAGCTATATCAATGTGGATGTCTCAAAATAACTAAAACCGAAAAATATTTGAATAACTTGGTGTTTGAAGTTCAACTCATACTTATTATAATTGTCATAATGTGTTAATATTTTGTTTGATTTGAATATCAAATATTACTTTGACACTATGAATCAACGTCTAAATATAATTAATAAGACCTATAAAATCACATTCTTGTGAAAACATGGTTTTCTATAGCGACATATTAACGACGGATGCATCTTTAAATTGTCGCTATGTAGCAACGAGTAAATGACGAATATCTGATCTATATAGTACATATGTACGTTACCACATGTACGATGAAGATCAAATATTCGTCATTCAATACGAATTCCCTTAAAACACCCTTCTTTAGTTACTTCGTCGTTCAATAAAATTTATTTCCCACGCGGGAGAATATAATGTGTTTTAATTTTTGTGGCCACCATTTAATGTCGCTAAGTAGCGTTGAAATAGCTATAGAACCCAATACTTGAATAAATCGCGTGACTCTTCTTCTTCCCTAATTCTTGTTCTCATAGATTCCTTTCCGGCGATTCTCTCTCGGCGATTTTCTCTCTGGCGTTCTCCTTCTCTATGGTGTTCTCAACCGCTGATTCTTCCTTCTTCTTCTCCATGCCACCGATACCTTCTTCTCATCTCCACCCCGCTGGTAATTCTTCTCCTTCTCCACGCCGGCCTTCCTCTCCACCGGACCTCCTCTAGGTCAGGGTTCCTCTCCGCCGGCGACCGCTTCCACTCTGCCAGCCTTCAACCTCCTCCGACAACTCCTTTGGTATATATATATTTTTATATCTATTTATAATTATATATATGTTTATATATATTTATAATTATATATTATTATTTTTAAGTTATGTATTATTTTTAAGTTATATATATATATATATATATATATATATATATATTAGGTATAATTAGATTAAAACATACTCAGATGTCAAGATTGGTAGGTTAGGACCTAAGTTTAAAAAAGGATAAGGTTGGATACACGTACTCCGTGCAAGTCTGTCCGCCTTTGTGTTCCTCGTGCTTGAGATGTTGACCAAATGAAAGTCTTGAAAAACTCCTTTCGCCATTCAAAGTCCTCCATATGGATAGAGAAAGCCGGCCAATCTGTAGCCTTGGGAATCAGCTTTACGAGCTCTATACAATCTGTAGTGAAGGTGACATCTTCTTATTGGTAGGATTTCATGCATTCTGTTGCCCATATTAAAGCTTAATATTTGACATGTAACGGTGAGAGACTACTATGAATGTTCATTCATGGCTCACAAAAAGAGTATCACCCTCCTTCCAAAAACCGTTAGTATCACACTATAAACCCCGTCTTATCATCATTGTATCCCTATGATTAACTATCATAGTTTTTGAAAACACTGATTAGGGGGGGGGGGAATACATTCGGATTCAAAAGAATTTGAGATAAAGCCCATGTTAGAACTGCTGATGGACATTAAAAAAATACAGGATTTACTGTTACCGACTCTGCTCTACATTGTGGGCACAACAAATCACATTTATTACCTCTATAAGATTAAGTAAGAAATATTAGATTAGGATAAATAGATTAAGTTCAGAATTATTAGATTAGTTTGTTAATTAATTAATTTATTAATCCCGTAATTATTTTTGTAGTTGGATTGTTTTAAGAGACATTACATTAATTTTGTGGAGGCGAATGATAGGCCGAGATCAAATCGAGATCAATCATCTTCTGACGGAGTTCATTTCGCGGACCATTACACCACCCCCCAATAGCCCCGACTCCACCACTGCCTCAAGAACCCCTTACTCCTCCGCCACCTCCAGTCGAGTTGGCGGCTTTGTATCCCACTAATTTGCATGATCCCTATGCGTATATGACGGTGGAGCAGCTCCTTGTGCAGCCGGGCCACAAGTTTTTACCAAGAATACACCCCTATCGTCCATCGTATACATTTTGGTAATAATAATTTAATTTATTAACTGTTTAAAGTTAATATTTATTATTTTAGATTATCTATGTTAATTAAATTTAATTTCAGGTTTCCGGTCGATAATTATCGGGAGAAGCATCTTCGATATACTTAAAAGCAATTTTGCGGAGCCTCATACGAATTGAAGTCAGACCATGTCAGAAACTTGAAAGAGTGGTTTAAATGTTTTGCGGTATTTATTTTGTTTTTAGCATACTTTTTAAACATAATTTCAATTATTATAATTACGTTTCTTATAATTTATAATTTTTTAATTTCAGGAAAGTGGTATTTGGATCTAGCACACCCTGCGAGGTAGTCAAACAAGCTTTCTACAAAAGCTATGGTTCGGCTCAATTGTACCGTCTTGGATTGGAAGAACAAGGGATGTAAGGTCAGCGACGATGCACAGCCTAGTTAATTATCGACCGATGTTTGGGACAGTTTGAAGAAATTTTGGACCGATCCTCACTCTAAGAGCAAATCTGTGAAGTGCTCGTCGTCTTGGATGACCACAAGGCCGGATGGTCTTCCGCCGATGCAACATACTTCTGCATCCGCGGTTTTCAAAGGGGTTGGCGGAGTTGAGGACGAACAAGGCACCGGCAAATCGTCTGTTACTCTTCCTCCTTTTCCCAATATATCAGATGAGACTGACAAGTAGATGGGCGCCTTTCCGGATCCAGTGCTATGGGGATTATATCGTATTTTATATTTTGTTTTAGACGTTATCTTATGTTTTGTTACAGGTATTACAATTAGTATGGTTATTGTATATTGTTGGATTATTTTGGTTATTTTGGTTATTTTGGTAATGGAGTTTATTGGAGTTACTTGAGGTGTAAGTTAAGGATTGTGGCACGCTGTCTAGAGAGAGGAGGAAACATGTGTTATATTTTGGTATCAGACCCGGTCCTGACCCCGGAGGCGGGTAGTAGATAGTACGATTAGGATTCAGTTTTCAACGATTTTGAAGTTTAAATAATATCACCCCTTTTCTGGGTATTAGTTTATTAATCGCCAACTCTTGGTCGAAACTCTTGATTTGCATGCTTCGTATTACATTTTTCACAAATGGAAATTTGTTCTTGATTAGATAATTAACAAATGGGTTAATGCATAGGAATATAATTAGCCTAAGAATTAGCTTTGCTAAATTATAACTTGATTGAATGAAATGCATGTTTATCTTGTGATTTAAAGATGGATGTTGAATGATTGCATGATTAGCATAAGGTTATGAGCATAAAATATGATTAGCTTGATTAAGAGTCATTAGGCCATGATTGCATTGTGTTATTGTTATTAGCAACTTAGATCATCTCTAGATCATCCTAGTACATTGACCTCATCGTAGGACCTTCTTTTATCATTGTCTCAATCTCAATTTCAATTTTCTTCTGGCGAGTTCTTGCTCTCTTGTTTTTATAATATTATTTTATCACATTCAATACTTGGGATTACTAAAATTTAAACTCAATTTAACTACTTTGCTTAGATTAGTGAGTTTTATGCATTCTTGGTGCCCTCGACTTAACCCTTTTAGACTGATAACCTCAATTATGCTACAATGACAATTTCTAGTATCATTGAGTGACTGATGATCTACAACCAAAAATTCTACTTATTAGTTTGGCGCTGCTACCAATTGGGTTTAGCTTTAATCATTATAATTCACTACAAGAAACTGGGGTACTTATAGCATCCGATAAACGATATATATCATTTTAATAGCGTTTTAGTGATGCTCTGTCTACGCCCGTTATATATGATCATATACATCAAATAATTGTTTTTCGATATGCTATAATAAAGTTGTTTACAATAGCGCTTAATTTATTGCAATTATATGTTTTATAATAGCTTTTATTTTTATTATTATTTATTTTATATACAAATTTCTTTACTATAGCATTTACATTCTGTTATTTATTTTTTTCATTCATTTCACAGATTTTGGATTTATGAACTATTATTAAATAAAAATATAAAATTAAATAAGTTTTAAACTTAACTGAAGATAATTTTATTAATGTAAACGTAATACAAAGTTGTCATAAGCTACAAAAATAATTCAATATTACAAGAGAAACCGAACAACATAAGAAAGCAAAGCCACATAAATTTTTTTCTACCAAGTTCTACGAACCTACACAATCCACACTAATACAAAGTTACATAAAATAATCAAAATCAACTTTCCAACTACCTTTGCTGCCAGGAATACGAAAAACAATGAGATACGAGCTAATACACAATCTCATAACAAGAAGAAAATGGGAAGGCTTAAGTTTTTGTCACCTCCATCTTATCCATTAGCTCTTTGGCATTGCACCTTTGTTCCTCTTCAGAGATACACAAAAGCACTAAACACATTCCATAGATCTGCTCTGAGAAAAAACAAAAATGTTAAGTATAGGTTCTGAACACGATCTGTGTATCTTAACAGACGATCATACAACAATGTCAGGTTTTGATCCCACTGAAACAAAAAAATGGAGATCTTGGACGATTTTCTATTTCTGCTCGAAAAACATACATTGCAGATAAGACAGAGTCATGAGGCAGATCTTATCAAGTTTTTAGCTTCATCAAGTAAATAATCTGAAGCTATATGAACTTAAATAGATGAGTGAGGACCACAAACCTATTTGTACAATACCGTTTCTTCTTGGTACGATTGTTCAGAAATATCTACTCATCAGATAGAAGCCAATATAATTGCAGGGATTAGAAATCCATATGGATTGGTCAGCCACTTAGAGAATACGAGCATAAAGGAAAAAATCGAGAAAAAAGAACATAATAGTGAAGCTACATTTGGGAAAATTCTCAGAGTATGTAGCATCCCATATCCTTCTAGCTGACAGGCGAGTGTACCGTTCATGATTCACCCGAAGATTAAAATATGTCATTTCATTTGCAATCATGTATTTGGTCATCAAAATCTATATCTTACACAATGCGATTCTGTTAAACATAGTATGACCCATAAGTGAGTGATATAGAGAGCATTTACATGTAAGTACTAAACATAAGTTTGTGGTCGTTAGAGTACAAACTGGTCTTAGTTTCCCTTTCCATAACACGAACCTTGGGGCAGTCGGATCTCCAAAAACTAGTTCCTCCTTTAAACCACCATCTACCTGCAATTTTACCAGACAACAAGAAGGCTAAACCCAAGTGAAGGGTTTGAAAATCAAAGAGGGGAACATAAACTACGATAATTGAGAAACACAATTTAAGCAATTGTTTTGCTATTCTCGTCCAAAACAAGAATGCAACTTTATAAAAGGGTCGCTTTCACAATCTTAACTCATTAAAGAAAAGAAACAGGTGGATTTCGAATCTCTCTACCTTATCCTTTCTGATAAGTTTACTGCTTTCAACAGGGCCGGTGCTTGTAAAAAAATCTCTTGAAGAAGATGCTTGCTGACCTGTGTATGGATGTTTCCAACATACCTGCAAATATTTAAAATTAATATAGGAGTTAACTTCACCATGAAACAAGTGTGTGCAAATTAATGCAAAAAAAAAAAAAAAAAATCACTCACAGGCTACGGCAAGTGCTAGGATCAAAACCAGGAGTTTGGTTTCCACTTGGAACATGCTCTAACTACAAATGCCAATGATGAAATATAAATTATAGAACACGAATAAAGATCTTTTTTTTAAATCCCCAATGTGAAAATGAATTTCCATAAGGTATATACCAGCTCAGCAAGATACAAATCTTTCTCGATGTCAAGTATCTAACGCTAAAATAACCACAACAAGATGTGTGGCGATGACCCCAGCAAAACTAAAAAATTAATAAGACACAAAGACATCAAACATATAAACGAAAAATTCCTAGCCTACAAGATCCCCATATCAGGTTCAGCTGCCGGTATCTGAGAGATCGTGAAACACGAGCATCTTGTCGATGATCGGTTCTTCCTCTACTGTTCAAAAACCAAAAGAGGGATGTAGTAATCGAAGAATATATGCTATTGTCTGGTGGAATCTTTTGCAGGAAATGAAGATTGTATTTCCTAACGCCCTTAGAATGAATCATGGTAGTCATGTATGTGTGTTCTTGCTTCTGTATACATTTGGAAGTATCTAATCCTCTTTTATAATCCAATTTTGTTTTCCAATTGGTCCTTGCTTGTGGTTTTTCATTATTGTCGTTAAATTGAGCGTTAATGGTATTACCTCCCTTTTGGATACAGCTTTGGCATGAATGTGTGGTGTCTTGAGACGTCATGATTTAGTGAATGAGTCTCCAAAATGAAGCAGTTGAGGATAAATAGCCGTTGGTGGTTTAAAGCTTCTAGTGTGAATGCATCCAAATATGGTAAGTTGAGTATATTTTTAATCCTCCTAATCAAGTGGTTGCTAGTGTGTGGTAAAGTGTTGTTTGACTCTCGTGGATGGTTGGATATGTCTCCTGAATTCTTTGACGTATCTCCTGGTCCCCAAAGTTTGGCTTGCAAATAAAAAACCAGTGAGATTCCAAATAAGCAAGCTGAGGATCATCTATTTTAGAAGTTAAATAACTTCTTCATCTGAACTCCATTTTTGATGATTCGAACTCTTCTTGATTCCTTGATGAGTTAAGCTTTGGAACAAGTTGAATTTTAGCTTAAGTCTTCCTGGTTGGAATGATGTACTCCAAAACATAAACATATGTCTCTGGTACGATTGGGTTGGTTTTCTCCGGGAGTCAGGGTTAGCTGATTGTTGTCCTTTCCATGCTCCTTGGCTAATGATGATGACTTGATGTCCTCATAAACTTCATGGGATGATTGTAAGAAGGTTTTCATCTCTAGGTTCTTCTCTAGCTCTCGGACATCTTAGGAATGAGATCACAACCTTTTCTCAGCACAACAATGAGACCTTCGGTGAGGTATAAGAGCGGTTCAATGGCTATAACACTCAATGTTCACTCCACGGTTTCTCTGAAGAGTATATATATAGTACTCTTTACAGTGTTGTCGTGGAAAAATATAAGATGGTATGGAGCTAGTGGAGAATCTTGCCTTAAGTGATGGCAACTACGGTGAGCACTTTGATAGAGCACCAAGGGGAATCAAGGATGTTGAGGAACACCAATAGCAAGAAAATCAAACCCTAAAGTGAGAAATTGGATAAGTTACTCCTAGATTGTGATAAGGTTATTGAAGAGGTTATTGAAGTTTATCAAATAACTTAAGAGTAGGTCAACTACTTAGACAATCAAGGCACTTACTAACAAGGCTTTCACAACTATTGGAGTCCAAAGCTAAACTTCCAAGGCCAGCAAGGAGGATTTCAGAATAAGCTCCCTTTAAATCCTCAAGCTCAAATTCCAACTCCATGGCTTAAAATTCTGAAATAATGACCATACTTCAACAAATAATCCAAAGACAAGCTAATGGAGCCATGGAATTAAACAATAAAATGGTGGAGATGAAAAACAAAGTTGATTCCAACTTCAAGAATCTCTCTTCTAATATGGATTCATTGACCTCTAGAGTTGGAAAATTGGAAAAGCGCAAAGGAAAGGCTAATTCAAGTTTAAGGGACCATTGCAACACCATTACCTCAAACGCTGAGAATTGAAAGGCAGTAAATGAGATTGAAGGAGTTCTTTATGGTTCTTCAATTGAGAATGAGAACGATGAAAGAGTTGATGAAGAAGCCATCATTGATGATTTCCTTCTTGGTACTTGTGTTAAAATTATGAGTGCCCCAACCCATGATGAGGATGTTACCAAGACCAAGAGCACAACAACTTTACTCCCTAAGCTAGGATCTCTATAAAAGTCTCATTGTCTTCATCACTTGGAGACTTGAATTCTATGATGCTTTGTGTGATCTCGGCTTAAATGTGAGTGTCATGTCCATTTATATGGCTGAAATTTAGGGATCAAGAGCTAGGAGAGGTACACTTCTACTCTCACATTTGAAGATCCTTTAACAAGGAATCCTCTTGGAATGATTGTGGACTACCCGGTCATGATTGGAGATTGTGGAATCCCAATGATCTTCATTGTTATGTAGATGAGGAATGGTAAGAATATTCCTCTACTCCTAGGGACAGACTTATTAAATACAATTGGAGTAAGTTTAATATTCAAGAACAAGAGGGTAGTGCCATGAATTTCAATAACAAGGTATTTTACCCTATGAGTACAACTTCTATCAATATATGTGGAACAATAACTTCTGAGCATGAGGTTATTGATCTAGAGGAGGAAAATGCATTTGATAGTTGTGTAAAGCTTGGGTTTTGTGGCTCAATTACCTTGGGTACGTAAGATGTGCATCATCGAGGATAAAGCTGAAAATAGTAAGGATTTTACTGCTCCAATGGCTGAAAAAATTGAGAGAAGCTAGTAAAGAGTTGTTTGGTGAGCAATTGGAATGTGCTCAGAAGGAGGGGGTGAGTAGAGTCAAATGAACTCCACTTGTGAGAAAAAATAAGAAAGGCAAAGCTCCCAAAACCTCCACCATTTCTCGAGCTCCAAGAACTATCACCCTACATCCATTAAACTCATGGATGGGAGCATTGAGGACAAAGTAAAATGTAAAAGAAGTGCAATGCCTTTTCAAATACAAAAGAAATCCTTACTCCCGAGCTACAAGCTGTCCCGATCAAACTTCAAGAGCATATTACCAAAGTCCTAACCATCAACCAGAGGTTTAGACATTCCCATCTCCCCACTAGAACCAAGGTAGTCAAGATAGTGACTAAAAAAACCTCACTTGGGAGGAATTCTCATGCATATCCTTGTAACTATTTTGTTATATTGAAACTTTTTCTAGTTATTGTTAATGCCTCTATATATTATCTTCAGGTTAGGGACCTTTCATGATCATGGGATAAAAGAAAGAAATAAGAGAAATCATGGAAAATTTCGAACAGATCGCATCAGGGAAGCTGTATCGGACCGTGCAACCCACAACCAAGACATTGCCATGACATATCAGTTACATTCAACCGCTGCCATTCTGATGGGAAGTATCAATTAGATGGCCCTGGCCATAGTAAACTGTGGTTGAGATGCAAACCGTCGTCACCATTTCACCAGCCAATGTATCGGCCAAGTGATATCGCGCTAAATGACCCGGGGCCAAGACCGCAGTTGGCAATATCGGGCCAACTTGACCGATACTCATCTGCTCGACCAAGTCATTTATGCAGCGAACATGACACCTTGACCTAAGGAAACCGATGCCAAGCCTCCTTTAGAAAACAACACACTGTGGACAAGTGCACATCAGACTGATTATCCCGAAGCATGATTTGAGCCAACCATCAGGGGATCCCGCAATCACGTTGTAGTATCTAAAAAAACCTGAGTGCTGTAGCCTTAGAATCCCACTGATTCTAAACAACTTGATGATCAGATGATCTCAAGCCAAAAGGATGCGGAAGATGGTGATGAAGGTAAAGATGGGGGTGATGGTAGGAATTGATTCACTAAATCAACTGGCATGGACATGGATATGAATCACTCAACACTCTAACCACAATTTCTATAATACTAAATGAATCACTCAAATAGGCTAGAGAATGAACACAAAGAAAGTACACATAATTTGTAACAGAAAAGAAGAAACGATTTTGTATTGCTTTAGATGGGTCAAGGGTGATTAAAAATGGAGTAACTAATGAGATTATATAGAGCTCTGGTACACATCCTAAAGTGATGGGGATAGGAAAGAAATGACAAAATTAAGGTAAAGAGTTGTGAGCCTCTTAATGGTCTATCATGGCCAAATAAGAGGATTTCTGGATCTGCTTGTATCTGGTTAGCTTGGGGAATATTCTAGGAGCTTTTAGATGCTTCTTATTGCCTGATTAAGTACACAATTCGCAGCAAAGTATATTGAGAAAGAGTTATTGGAGCTTGATCTCATTTGGCTCCAAATATGGCAAGTGTGGCTCGTGATGACTGCATGTGTTCTGGTGAAGTCTGGTGCATCTTAGGACGTCTAGAATTGACAAAAATAAGCCCAAAACGTTTTAACATTGAAAGGTTAAGGTTTGGTGCTGATTTGACCGCTTTAGTGTGAATGTATCAAAATAAGGCAAGTCCGGTATCTCCTGGTTTGAAAGTTGAATAACTTTTAAACCGTTATTTATTTTTTACAAAATACAGTTCTAAGTGTGCCTCTGATTGGTTGGGTTTCCATAACAAGTTGGTTTACAACTTTGTTCATCCTGTTTCTATCTGAGCTCTCCAATAAGTGGCAGTTGGTCTCCAGCGGGTTCCTTGGTAATATGCTGAGTTGGAACTTGAATATCTTCTTCATGTGGAAAGCTTTTAAAACAATTCCACATCCTGGTGATTCCTTGATGAATTAATTTTCTGGAACAAGTGGATTGTCAGCTTATCTCCTACTGGTATATATGGTCTAAGATAGGCACATATATCCCTGGTACGCTCAAGCTGCTTCTGTCCAAAGGCATGGAACGGTTGACAGAAATCTTCTTTTCGCTGATTGTCTGATGATGACTTGATATCGTCATCATAATCTCCCTTTTGAAAAGGTTTCGACCTCGAAACTATCTATCCTTCACCAAGAGAAAGAAAGTTAGCTTTCATTCTCTTTTGTGAGCTTAAGGTTTTATCTTGGTAGCGTGGTGGTTTTGTATGGTGTGGTGCATCAGGTGGTTCTCCTTGGAGCAGGTAGGATAGATCTATCACCACTCCTCTATCACAGTCTGGTTTAACATTTTCTCCTTTGATGGACTTCGTAGTGATCATCAATGGCACCTTTCTTCTTTGGGTCTAAACATGGCCTAATAGAAAATTATCTTCTGGTGGAACTTGATTGTGCTTTGCTCCTTTTGTTCGTGAAATAAGATTGACATCTTGGAAATAAACAAGTGTATTATTCGTTTCTTTTGATGATATAAACTGATTGAATCTATTCCTCTAGCACTAATAACGACACTATCTTGACCCACTTGTGGTTTAAGACAAACTGATTTCTCAGCTTCTTGCAAGTTAATTAAATCCATTAGAACATCTGTTGAACCATTGGAAACAATTGGAATCAAAGAAAGACTTACATGGCTAACACTTCTAGTGTTCTTGTGTTGGTCTGGGAGTTTCTCTTGAAGTCATCTTTGGGCTCATCGCTCTAATCCTCTCGACTACTCTCAACTCTTGGTTTATTAGCTGAGATTTGAATTCCCTTAAGATCTTGGCTCGTTTGCTCCTTGTGTAAGAGAGATTAGCTCATTTCATGCCTATTATTAAAAGCTTTGGGTGCTTTTTTCCATAGTAGAAGTCGCACCTATATGAACTATCAAAGGCAAGAGCAAGTGCATTATATCTGTTTTGGAGTTTTAATGACAAAACGCGTAAGACTTGAACTTACACTAATAATACTAACAAGTTGGTCAAGGATTTGTACTGTCATTTCTTGTGGTGTAGTTACATCCATGTGCTTATCTTCCTAAACTTGTTCTCGTCTTTGCTCATAAGTCATCACAATATCTTGAGTTTGCTTCTGCTCTTTAGTGATGGAAAATGCTTGAATTGTTTCTTCCTTGTCCATTTCTTCTAGTATTTTTCCTGTAACAAGACCCTTTGAGAAAGACAAGTGTATTACACTAGAATTGGAAACTAGACAATCGTGTTGAGCTAAATTATCAGAGGCCTTAATTAAGTTTTGATTCAAGTGAAGTAAAGTTCACTAGTTATCTCTTAGGAAAAGTTGCAGCAAAGTGGCCTTTATTATTATAAGACCTATAGCAGATTGGTTCAGTGGAACTTGAAGAGTTAGATGTCTTACCTTGGTGTTTTCCTTGCAATTCAAGCAATGTAGCTGATCTGGAGCAGCGAGTTGCAGCTAGTGCTTGCCCTTTTGCGTGATTGGAGACTACATTGGTCTTCTTATGCTCTGGCTTTACCTCTTTTAATTGCAGAGCTTCGTCAATCCTGAGTCTTAATGTTGTTTGCCTTCTAGATGCTTTTCCTTGTGGTTTGGCTACATGTGTGAAGATGGTTTATTCTGTTTTAGGTTCTTGGAAGTGTTTGAGAACACTTCCTTTGGGTCAAAGAGGTAAGCACATTTGTTCCTTTGGGCAGACTGTGGTGTAGTAATCACCTTCCTTAGTGTTTCTTCGCAGGTTAGATTTGTAGGGATTCCCATGTGCTTCTTCAGAAATTATTTGTACATCATGGCTTTGACATCTTCCCAATCTAACACTAGTTTGTTATAGAAAGTTGGAACACCTTCTTTTAGCCACCAATTGTTAGCAGATCCAACAAGAGAACCAACACCATATGACAACTTGTCTTCTTTCGGAATGTTGTGGAGATGCAGCCACTACTTCATATTGTTCTCCCATATTAGATAATCCTCTATTTCATTGCTAGAACCCAAGAATTTTATAGATTTGGAATGGAAAATACTTCTCTTGCTGCTTTGTGTTCTTGACATGATATGTGAATTGGATTGTTGTGCTTGACTGGTCATCAAGGTGTGGTGATGCTCTTTCTTCCTTGGTGAGGGTCTGTAGTAGTGGTACTTCTCATCCATGACCTCATCAAAATCTGAAGATAGATAGCCTTGTTTTATCCATGAGTCTTCTGCTTGGTACCATGATTCCTTGAGATAGCTTCTGGTATAATTTGGTAATTCTGGCTCCTTCTCCTCTTCAAGTGGTTATTCTTCAGAATCAGCGTAACCTTCTGGCCATGGGGGTTCTGCATAATCAGCTTCTCCATATTATGAGGCTGAGCTTTTTCCTTGGCTCCATTGACCTTCAAGGTTCTGTTGATAGTGGTTGTCTTCATCTGAATCCTCCATAGCTGCCTCTTCTCTCATGATTTATCTCTTGTGTCACAAGTTATAAAACTGTATAAGTGTACCTTAAAAGGGGGAAAATAGATCAGATTGTCGAAATTCTAGAATGGTAAAAGCTTTTCCAAACTTTCCTTTCTTAATACTCGGTTGAAACAAAGAAAAGTAAAAACTGCGATTTCTAAAATACTAGGTGGGGTGTCCGCACCCTGTGCGGACATAGCGGTATTTTGTTAGAGTAAAAAAAATTAGAAATTATTTTCATTATGAAATATTTTAAATTCATAAGATTTAGACCCGGATGAAATGTTGGTTTATTGACTTTTCAGAGCGATTTATGTTTTTTTCGTAGACCATCGTAATTCCAAAACCCCCGCTTATTTAAGTTGTATGGGCAACCTAAAACCAATTGGTAATGAATGGATTGGCCCTTACCCTATATATATATATATTAGTTAATTATTTCCCCAACTACCGATGTGAGACTTACTTTTCATTAAAATTTCATTAAGGGTAAGCTGGTAATTAACCTCGTGAGAATGAATCCGGTGTATTCGCACTTCTCTCTTCTTCTTCCGCTTGTTCCTCTACTTCTTCCTCTTCCTCTTCTTCTTCCTCTATTAAGTGCATGTGCTTCCAACCTAAAACCAATTGATAATGAGTGGATTGGCTTTTACTCTATATATATATATTAGTTAATTATTTTTCCAACTACCGATGTGAGACTTACTTTTCATTAAAATTTCATTAAGGGTAGAGGATACTGAATATATTAGAAAAGGTAATAATAATAACTTCTTAGACTTGGACAAAAGGAAAAATGAATCAATGACACAAACTTCTTCTCTTTCGGTTTTTATGTCTTATGAAATAAAATAAGAACTAATAAAAGATAAAACTCGACAGAACTTATACTAGGATACTTTTTGTTTTGGTTCTTGGCTTGAAATATGCAATATATGAATGATAAACAAAGATAACCGTAGAACCAATGCAAACAAATACTCTTTTATGATTTTTCGATTCAAATTCAGAGATAAACAATAACAAAAACTAGATGAACATAACACTTCTTTTGGTTTTTCTTTTTTCAATGTGATGGAATGAATTGATAAACTAGACATGATGAATGGATCTAGATGAAAAGAAAACAAGATCCAAAAACAGATTGAAAACAAAACACTATATTTATTGGTTTTTGATTTTAATGAAAAAAACAAAATGGATAAAAACAACCTGATAGTAGAAGCTTTTGAAGCTATGATATCAGATGATGTAGCCTCAGAATCACAATGCCGCTAAACCACTTGATGATCAGATGATCTCAACGGATAATAATGCAGAAGATGATGATGAAGGTAGAGATGGGGGTGATGGTAGAGATTGACTCACTCAATCCAATCAATTGACATGGACATAGATATGAATCACTCAACACTCAAACCAAGATTTCTATAGTACTAAATGAATCACTCAAATAGACTAGAGAAAAAACAAAAAGAAAGTACACAGACTTTGTAACAGAAAAGAAGAAATGATTTCTTACTGTTTTAGATTGATCAAGGGTGATTTACAATGGACTAACTATTGAGCTTATACAGAGCTCTGGTACACCTACTAAAGTGATGGGGACAAGAAAAAATGGCATAAATTAAGGTACAGAGCCGTTGTCATCTTAATGGTGTATCTTTGCCAAATAATGAGGATTTCTGGATTTGCTTGTATCTGGTTAGCTCGAGGAATATTCTAGGTGCCTATAGATGTTTCTAATTGCCTGAATAAGTCCACATTTCGAATCAAATTATATTGAGAAAGAGCTGTTGGAGTTTGATCTCAATTAGCTCCAAATATGGCAAGTGTGGCTCCTGATGATTATGTGTGTTCCGGTGAAGTATGGTGCATCTTAAAATGTCTAGACTTGATGAAAATGAGCTCAAAACGGTGTAGCATTGGTAGGTGAGGGTCTGGTGTTGATTTAACCCCTTTAATGTGAATGCATCCAAATAAGGCAAGTATGGTATCTCGTGGTTTAAAAGTTGAATAACTTTTACACCATTATTTATTTTGTACCAAATCCCATTATAAGTGTGCCTCCGATTGGTTGGGTTTCCAGAACAATTTGGTTTACAACTTGATTCTCCAATAAGTGGCAGTTGGTCTCCAGCGAGTTCCTTGGAAATATGTTGAGTTGCAACTTGAATATTTTCTTCATGTGAAAAGCTTTTGAAAAATTCCATTTCTTAGTGATTTCTATATGAGTAAATATTCTGGAACAAGTGGATTTGCAGCTTAAATCCTTCTGGTTGGTAGATATGGTCCATGACACGCACATATATCCCTGGTACACTCAAGCTGCTTCTCTCCAAAGACATGGAACGGTTGACATAACTTTCCTCTAAGCTGATTTTCTGATGATGACTTAATGTCCTCATCACCGAGGCAAGGCAGCCGTGGGACAAAATCGGTTTCAGCAATTAGTTGTCAACACACTATTCCCCTTTGCAGCAACAGTCATGGAGTTACGGTCACACCAAACCGAGGCCAAGCAAATGATGCCAATTCCAAGGGAAATGCGGCCCTTTGCATTCTCTAAGTTTGGGGGTATTTCTTACCTCAACCTTCCATTCCTCCATCCCATTCCTCTCTCACTCCATCTACAGGTAACAACCTCGAATCTCTTGTTCATATATTTTTCATTTTGCATTTTTCTTGTCTATGGTCTCTTTCTACTTTCTTCTATCACACAAGGGATTGTATAATTTAAGTTTTGGGGAGGAGACTTGTTGCTAATCATGTTTTATTTGATCTTATTTTCTTTTTTTGTGAGTGTCATGCATTTATCTAAGATATAGAAAACCATAAAAAATGGATTCTTTTTAAATGTTCACAAAAAGAAAGCATCTAGTTGACATGTTTAGGATTGAGTTTATAATCATATAGGCTTGCATTCACTTGAATTTGAGAGTTAAGACATGTTTTCCTTGTAAAGAATGCATTGTGAATTAGGTTCATTATGGTAGCAAGTGGTTGTTTGTTGCATCTAGTAAGCTTGAAAATAAGGAAGAACCATTCTTAGATCTCATGCATTGATTTTCTTGTCTTGGTTGAAGCATGATTTTATTTGATTCTTTCCCTATCTATAAGTGCATATAAACCTTATCTTATTTACCATGTTGTGCTTTGAAAAATGAACCCATAGATTCCATTCACATACTTGGACTTTCTTCTTCTTTTTACCACTCTCTTGTTAGTCCAAGTACCTTCCAAACCCTTAACAAATCCTCCTTTCAAGTCCAAATCATTTTAGTGAGACTTTTGATGTCTTTTTCGCATCAACTAAAAAAGTGTTGAGTTTATAATGATGTTCATGTAGAAGCTCGTCTTGCATCAATTAGGCTAGCATATGATAGGATGTAAGTTTGGGGGGAGTGGAAAGCAAAAGAAGAATGGGAATCACTGGGAAAGTTTGGGGAAAAATAGGAGATATCACAAGAGTGATAAGTGAAAACGTAGAGATCACACAGATGGACACACACCAAGGAACTCTTCAAAAAAAATTCTTATTTAGAAATCACTTGAACAAATTACAATGAATTTTGTTCAATCAGTTTTACTTAACTTCACACCAGTGAATCACGACTGGCCAATTCCTAAATCTATCCAAAACCTTACCAAGCAACAGCAGCTGCTTATCTCTCTTTATTCACTCACCACGATGACACCAATGCACACTTTTTCTTGTTTTACACCTTTTCGACAATACTCCGCAAAAACGGCTAACCCTAATGCCGCAAGATCTAAGTCTTATATACTCCTATATTCTTAAGTATATTCGATTACTACAATCTCCAACTTCCATATCTTGAAGATCCTTCCATATCTTATGTTTCCTTGATTGATATCCACGATACAGACTGCTGACTTGTCTTCCACGTCATATCCTATGTGTTATCCAGATAATCTTCTATGTTACACATTCTCTGCTGCGAGCCTTGATTCTTCATTCTCCTCGTTTTTGTCTGAATGTGAGAATCGATTCAACCTCTAAATAATTTGACAAGAGCAACCAACAAAGATAGCAAAAGAGACTCATCATTATTCAGCATTCAGAAACCCAAACATGTGTAAAACACATGACTGCAGAAATCACAACACCAATCAAGAAAACACTTGGACAAAACCATAAGATCCGACATAATAGTAGTTGAGTAAAATAGAATGCAATCCAGACTAATCTAAAAATAGACTAATCATCCCACGCATACTCGGCACGAGCTTCATCACTGGCTCCATCATCCTTGGCATCTCCTGCTGCTCTAGGATATCCAGGGTATTCTCCCCCTGAATCGATGATCACATATGACAAAAAGATGACCAGTAAGCATAAGCTCATTAAACAGACAAAGAAGGCAGGACCTTCTTACGAGAAAGACGACTCTTGATAGAGCATAAGCTCTTAAGAGCCTTGCCGACATCTCTAACCAAATCAGGTTCTTCTCCCACATGTTCATCACCTGACCCTCGACCAGCTTATGGATCCAGAGTGATACGTGTTGGATGCCCGAGAGGCTCACCATCAGCCGGATGAACATGAACATAAAATTGTAATGCCATGATTTGAAAGATTAAGTTTGGAAAATGATCTTTCTTTCCAAATTGGTGGACCGGGCCATTCGGAGAATCTGACTATCTACCAATTTTCCAAAGTTGAAGCTCTTTCCTTTGTGCAGCATATAAAGAAACTTGAGACGCTCCTTAACTAGCGTTGTCTTGTTTGAAGTTGGCATCCAGTTTGTACAGCATATCTTGTATAGCACTTGAAACTTCGGAAGCAAGGTTTGAATTGAACGCCTTTCCACGTCTTTCGACGTCCACCAGTGAGAACATTAACAGCCTGATCGATGTTCTCCTCATTCCAGTCACATGGATTGGCAATGTCTGGTGTCATAAATATGCGGTTAATCAAGTACGGTGAGAAATCATACATGTTCCGTCTAACAAATACCAAGTGAAAGCCCTCTCTCTTTTCCCATTCACATAAATTAGCCACAAACTCTTTTACCACCCTCGGATAGTAAGAAGACACATGTAGAACTGTATAGATCAATCCAACCCTTTCTATGAAACTTCTTACCTCATCAAGCTTCTCATCCTTCATCGGGAGCACTTTTTGGTTAAGGAATCCTTTGAGTAGCATGTGCTTGTAGCGGTTCTTGGCCATCTGAGACGGATGCTTTGAATCAAGTGGTGTTTTGAGAGCCGCCACCAACTCGGGGTTGAGCTCGTTCTTATCTGCAAACATCCTTGTGCTCTCAGAGTAGTGTTGCTCGAACGGAACGTATGAATGATCCTGAAGTGGTGCAGATTCTTCATCCGTAGTATCCCCTTCATACGGATGATCAGCGGCTGGTGGCGCTTCGTCATCCCAAGAAAGGACATGAATGGGTGTCCTGGCACGGATTGCAGACAACGGCAGTGTAGTCTCTCAATTAGAGCTATGACAAAGACGATCAACTTCAAGTGCATCGCGCATCATCTTCGTGGTCTGAGAGCGAGTAACTTGTCGTGGAGGAGAAGACATCGTCGAAGTTTTCGATTTTTTAGGTTAAAACACTGATTGCGGCTCCGTAACATATAAAGAGAACTCCTTCCCCCTTTTAAACCTTCTCCAAGTCATGCTAATAACCTAATGGACTCAAAAATATGTTAGTGACACACGAATGGGCTTTAAAACAAGCCCAAAGCCACACATTTTCTAATTGATACTGAGATAAATTTCGAGCTGGTTCCTAAAGAACATAGCCATCATCTGCATTAAGTGTTTATAAGACCATTGACACATTTGTTAGAGGAGAAGTGAGGTAACCAAGCTAGCATATGAAGTGCTCACATTATGTTAAGATTAACTATTTACAAAAGGATTTCGAGAGACATGGTCAATTGGATCAGAACACGCACCCACAAAGATTGATCGCCTACTTATTTTGAGATCAACAAAGATTGCTTTCCTTAGCCAAGGTGCTGACATATCTGTTCCAAACAAGGTTTTCATACCACAGGTGTCCTGCCTTAACTAGTTAGGTGATTGTTCTGACCTGAATCAAATGCATGCTTTGATAGAGGAAGAGCTTAAGACAATCAAGTGGGGTGCTAATTTAAGGTATATGGACAGCTTTTCTCAGACGAGATGCTTTCATCCGAGGCAAACCAAATCATAGTTTTTTTTTTCTTGTATATTGGGATTGGGTGGACAGCTTTTCTCAGCCGAGATGCTTTCATCCGAGACACACAATTTGATTCACACTTGCCCAATTTTCTTTGTTTCTTACAAAACACTTCTTAACACCCTTTCACTTGATCATATCATAAGTTCTTCATGTCCATTCCACTTAAATGTTTATATCCACATACTCAGATATGATTCATTCAGCTCAATCTTTAATCAAAACAGTGATCGGATTCAAACTTAAACTATTTTAGCAGCCTAGTCCAAACCGAGTGTTCATCCTTTTAAACCTAACTAGATTAACATTGATCACGAAAATAGTACCTTTGTTTGGTTATCTCTTCAGAATTCAAAACTTCATTTTGTGTGGCTCAGCTGACTCCAACAACCCCACACTCCTTGCAATCCTGGCAACTTAAAAATCACATACGCCAAGAGCTTTCCGCAAATACAAAAAGCTATTGAAATCGAGAGGTTTTGTAAATATATCAGCAAGTTGTTTTTCAGATGCAACATGGTTTACTACAGCTAGTTTCTCCTCAACTAGACCTCTAACAAAGTGATGCTGAATGTCAACATGTTTGGTTCTAAAATGTTGCACATGATTTTTACACAAATCAATTGCACTTTTATTATCACAATGCACTAAAAATGAATCAGTACTGATATTGTAGTCACTTAGCTTTTGTTTCATCCTTAGAAGTTGAGTGCAACAGCTGCCCAATGCAATGTACTCTGCTTCTGCCGTTGAAAGTGATACACAATTTTATTTCTTACTGTGCCATGATACAAGTGAAGAATTATGTGTGTTCATGGTGTAATTGTCAGGTTACATCCTAGCACATAATCATCTAGGATCTAGGTGATTTGCAGTTGAATCATAAACATATCAGATTCATTACCTTATGATTGCAGCGGATTGATCAAAGGAATGAAGAGATCAGTTAGAGCTGATTATCACCGGCTCCTCCTAGGTATCCACACGCTTACAAGCTACGGATCAGGCTGCTAGACCAAGCTGGAAAATCACAGAGAGAGAGGAAGACGGCTGGTGTGAAAATCGCAGATGTATGAAGCATTAGGGCTTCCTGCGCCTTTTCTTTTCCTTATATGGGCCCAAGTAATTAAACTAATGGCTCATTAGGCTTTTGGGCCCAAGGACCAAATCAGACAAAAGACTGTCTTTTGTCTGGCCCAATTCTCTGTACAAATACAGTAAATGCCTTGCATCTTACCGTATTAATTCATTTTTAACTTTCCCGTTAGCTATGGTGTGTGACCCTTTGGGATCATACAATACTGGTAATAAGTCCTAAACTTATAGATCATGAGCGGGCTCTAGCAAGTCATCATGATCACCCAGTATTTATGACTTATGTCTGATCTCGACACTTATCATACTTTCTAGAGATAGTACGGTAGATTTCAGGACATTCCCAACAATCTCCCACTTGTACTGGAATCCTACATTCCCTAATCCTTTTGTCTTAATATCTCGATCTGGCATAAGGCAAGATGTGTGTCATCCTTATATAGCCAGACCATGTTCATCGGACCAGATTTGATACTGACAATGCAAACGACTTGGGCAAGTCCGTTTGGGAGTGGCCACTCTCTTACCAGCTATCAAGTCTCCGATTGGCCTAGAGATATTACCTACGTTAAACGGCAGGGACAAATCCCATCTTGTTCCATCACTATGAACTACACACTTTATAATACACCCAACCAAGGTCCTTATAGCTCCCAGTTACGAAACAGCGTTAGACAATGATCAAAGCGCATCACTCCATGTGCAGTGATAGGTCAAGAATTAATCCCTATTCTAACTGCAAGTGCACAGTGATGTAGTTGTAGTACTTAGGGTATCGAATCCACAGGGACTCCGGTCAACGATAGATTAAGAACAGTAAAGATTAAACTAGGAGAAAGCAAAGGTGATTAAACTAAAAGCAGAGCAGAAAAGTAAATCAATAGCAGGCGAGTTTGTGAGCAAGGAAGCGAAGCGTTAGGTTTCAGGAGTTCTCAGGAAATCAGGAACGCAAGCAATCAATCTATCTAGATCCAATCAATAACTATTCTAGAACTCAAACACTGATATAGAATTAACCAAATTCCTTTGCGATAATTCTCTAAGTCTAAGTGCAGCAAACCAAACTTCCGTTTGCGAGAACTAACAGATTAAACTAGCATTAATTCCAAGTTTGATATGTTCACAATTAACCTGAACCAAACTTCCGTTTGCGAACAGTTTAATTGCTTATCTAAATTCTTTCTAGTTAAATTAACCAACTTCCGCTGAATTAATCAACCTATCATCATAACTCTGATTAGCTACTTCAGATTTAGCATTAAGAACAACTTAGATAAAGAACTAGCAGATATAAATCTCTACAGATTGATTTAAACTATAATTCTCTGAAATCCCTAATGAGAATCCTTCAACCTAACAGGTAAACTACTCAGACATGTTCATCGAAACAGAAAACATCTTAAGTAGAAAACCAAATATCATAAAACAGAATAATCAACAGGGGTTCGAAATCCTCTCTCTTTCGAGAGCAAGATCAGCCCCTAAGGCTCTCTGAAAATAAAATAAGACTTAAAAGTAAAGCGTTGCCTAAACAATGGCTTAAAAACCCTAATATATTGGTCTAAAGTCGGCTGGGGGCCTTTTTGCAAGTCTGGGAAGTTTCTGGGCAAAAACTGTAATTTCTGGAAAATGCAGATTTTTGGGCGCAGAACTGCAACGACAGTTGCACAACTGCAACGACAGTTGCACTGCAACGACAGTTGCACAACTGCAACGATCGTTGCACTGCGAAAACGCAGCCAGTGAACTCTGTGAAATCTCTAAGTAGTGCAGAATTGCTCCAAATGCTCCCAAAACGTCCAATTAGGCTCCAGATGTCCTTAAACCTGTAAAACAACTGAAAAGACTCCAAAACACATATAAAGACTCGATAAATAACACATATACCATGGTTAAAACCGGTAAAATCCATGGTATATCAACTCCCCCACACTTAGCTCTTGCTTGTCCTCAAGCAAGTAAAGAACTAAAGCATAAGAAAAGAAGTTTGAAAACACAGAAACTCATTTCGTCCTAGGAACTTTCACAATCACATTCACTTAGTAAGCCACTGAAAACTTTCCTGCAGAACTCAAGACCACAATGTACTTCCCCCACACTTAGCAACTGTCCCAAGTAAACTCCACAATCACATTCAAGCATTCAAATTCACCCTACTGACTTCTGCAAGTATTTAAGTGCGGTCTCACCTAAGGAGTATCGATCAAAGGGCACATGGATTCTTACCTTATCAGCTCTAGACCACCATACTATCTTTCTCTAGTCCCTTTCTTCTCTTTCCCTTCCTTAACAACTGATTTTTCCCCATTGGGTATCATTTTATTTTTTTTATCAGTGTTCTTCCCGTTATGGGGTGTACTTTGGACACATTCCATGGATCACATGAGAGAAAATAGTGTTTGCTACCATTCCCATGACCACTTCGGAGTTACTAACTCATCCTCAGTTTATTTTTATTTTTTTTACTTTATAGAAGGGGAGAAGGGAACTAAATAGGACAGGTTTACAGGCTGTGTCAGAACTAACAGGGAATCCGACACAAAGTATACCAAGCCCTTAGGTGAGAAATCTAAGTCAGTATTAAATTGAAGTCAGTAAAAGGATCCTCTGATACCTGAAGTGATGTGGGTGTCCCCAGTAGGTTGATCCGTGTCTGGGTTTTCTAACAGTCATAGAGGCTCTGCAAGTCTGTCTAATGGTCACTTAGTTCCTGTTCAAGCGAAAATTTTCCTCGAAAAATCATAGTTTCATACAAATTTTGACTCAATAAAACAATGTTTTTGAAAAACTAAGAAAACAAAAGCGTGCGTCAGTAGCTTCCTCCCCCACACTTAAACTACACTGTCCCCAGTGTAATCGAAGCATGAGCTCGGTGAAAGAATAATCAAATTGAAGAACAAACCGAAAAGTTGCAGAATACTTACCTGTCGTCGCCCTGCGTCGATCGATGCCCAAGGGTGTCGATCGATGCAAGGCGATTATCGCTCGCGGTTATGTAGATAACCGATGTCTAAAACGCAATCATTTTGGCTAACCGTGAATCGCAACTGCATCGACCGATGCACGATGTGTGTCGATCGATGCAATGCGATTTTTCCTGTATCTCTCGGCTCTGAACACACTTAAACAGAAAAATTAAAAATACCAAATCAAAACGAAAAAAAACAAAAACAAAAACGAACCTAACAGTGGGTTGCCTCCCACTCAGCGCTTGTTTTTAGTCATTAGCTTGACTATTGGAAGAGATTTGACTCAAGGCGGTTTCAACAGAGACTTTGAGTGTCTCTGTGAATATCTCTTCATCCAAGGAGGTGTATAGGCATTATGATCATGAGGCTTTCCAAGGAATGAGAAATCAGAATCAGGGCGGGAGCGAAGCTTGGGCGGTCTACTGCGTTTCCCTGCATTCAAAACAATGCGGTCAGGAGGTTTAAGCTTATGTGATTTATATCTTACCTTTGGTGCAGATCTGATGTTTGGGGCTTTCTGCTTATGAGCAGTTGCAGGTACTGAAGATGTTAGAGCAGGTTCAAGAGGAACTGCCATCTTCTTCTTTCCACTATCAGATACTGTAGTTCCACCAATCTGAACTTCTTCTTTCAGATCACCTTCAGTGGAGATCATCTTCTTTGCATGAACTCGCAAAGTTTCAACTGGTGGTGTTTTATTCACCTTCTTATCCATCACTTTTATGCAGTTAACCACTTCTAGCTCTTGTCTGGAAGGTTTAGGAACCTTAGGATATGGCACTGGGGGCTTGTAAGCTTGTTCTGGTACTGTTGCAGGTTTCTGGACATGTGTGCGTTTTGTGTCGATCGTTGCATAATGTGTGTCGATCGATGCAAGGCGATTCTGTTTCTCGAAAGAACTCGAAATTGCCGTCAGAATGGCGTGTCGATCGTCACTAAGGGGGTGTCGATCGGTGCATGTATCAGGCAGACAATATTCATCCAGAAAATCCGAGATTATGCTCTCTTCTTCACCTAGCAACTCAATCTCATCCCTTATGTTCACAGCTTTGATGGATCTACACTGTTCAGCTTTCCTAGCTTCATTCCGCCTCTCTATTGCTGCATCCAGCTCCTCCATATGTGTGCTCAAAGATTCAAGCTTCTCATTCAAATCTTCATACAAAGCATCCATCTTTGAGTTGAAGGACCTATAAATCTGTTGTTGTCTCTCAAGGTACTGCTCTATCATGATTTCCACTCTGCTCTCATGAGCTGTAGGTGCAGGCGGTACTTGGTAAGAAGAAACGCTACAACTCCTTGAGAAGGCATTGCCCTGTTGCTGGAAAGGTCCCTGAAAAGCAGATTCCTGACTGTAGAATTCATTCCCTCCAACGTAGTTGATAGCTTCTTGCCCATACTTTTCAAGTACAAGACTATGCAGAGACTCTACTTTGCTCTTTAACCAAGTTATCTGCGAGTTGTCAATCCCTGGATTGAAAAAATCATACATCTTCCTTACGATATGTGTCGATCGATGCAGGAGAAGCGTCGATCGATGCAAGCGCGATGATGTGACGATCGACACACAGGACCGTGTCGATCGTTGCAGGGCGATTACAGGCGTACCTGAAACGCAAGAACAGAAAAAAAAAAAAAAAAAAAAAAAAAAAAAAAAAAAAAAAAAAAAATTAGTAGCAAAAATTAAAAAACGAAAATCCTAGTCTAAACCCTAAGTTCAAATCTATCGAGAACTCAAAAGAGTCCCCGGCAACGGCGCCAAAAACTTGATAGATCAAGAATTAATCTCTATTCTAACTGCAAGTGCACAGTGATGTAGTTGTAGTACTTAGGGTATCGAATCCACAGGGACTCCGGTCAACGATAGATTAAGAACAGTAAAGATTAAACTAGGAGAAAGCAAAGGTGATTAAACTAAAAGCAGAGCAGAAAAGTAAATCAATAGCAGGCGAGTTTGTGAGCAAGGAAGCGAAGCGTTAGGTTTCAGGAGTTCTCAGGAAATCAGGAACGCAAGCAATCAATCTATCTAGATCCAATCAATAACTATTCTAGAACTCAAACACTGATATAGAATTAACCAAATTCCTTTGCGATAATTCTCTAAGTCTAAGTGCAGCAAACCAAACTTCCGTTTGCGAGAACTAACAGATTAAACTAGCATTAATTCCAAGTTTGATATGTTCACAATTAACCTGAACCAAACTTCCGTTTGCGAACAGTTTAATTGCTTATCTAAATTCTTTCTAGTTAAATTAACCAACTTCCGCTGAATTAATCAACCTATCATCATAACTCTGATTAGCTACTTCAGATTTAGCATTAAGAACAACTTAGATAAAGAACTAGCAGATATAAATCTCTACAGATTGATTTAAACTATAATTCTATGAAATCCCTAATGAGAATCCTTCAACCTAACAGGTAAACTACTCAGACATGTTCATCGAAACAGAATACATCTTAAGTAGAAAACCAAATATCATAAAACAGAATAATCAACAGGGGTTCGAAATCCTCTCTCTTTCGAGAGCAAGATCAGCCCCTAAGGCTCTCTGAAAATAAAATAAGACTTAAAAGTAAAGCGTTGCCTAAACAATGGCTTAAAAACCCTAATATATTGGTCTAAAGTCGGCTGGGGGCCTTTTTGCAAGTCTGGGAAGTTTCTGGGCAAAAACTGTAATTTCTGGAAAATGCAGATTTTTGGGCGCAGAACTGCAACGACAGTTGCACAACTGCAACGACAGTTGCACTGCAACGACAGTTGCACAACTGCAACGATCGTTGCACTGCGAAAACGCAGCCAGTGAACTCTGTGAAATCTCTAAGTAGTGCAGAATTGCTCCAAATGCTCCCAAAACGTCCAATTAGGCTCCAGATGTCCTTAAACCTGTAAAACAACTGAAAAGACTCCAAAACACATATAAAGACTCGATAAATAACACATATACCATGGTTAAAACCGGTAAAATCCATGGTATATCATGCAGCCACATGCATGCGAACTCAGGTCTAAGGACTATACTCTATAGTCGTATATGAGAACCTCTTATGACACAGATATTAATATCTTGTAGAGTTCTCATCAGGGGGCCATGTCCGGTCATATGCTCCCCTACATATACCTATGTGTCGACTTTGATGCCGCACATCTATGACCCCTCGAAACTTGGTCATAAGTCTCAACACAATCTAGTCTCAAGTGGTTGTTGGTGTTCCAATTTCAACAACCTTCGACTATGGACACTATGATTTATGTCATTTTGTTAAATATGGGGTTTCAGGATCAAGTCTACTCATGTACTTCGATGGCCCATATATAATGACATGAATCATTTTTTGGAACGATTATTTATATCACAGTTAAAATAATCCAGAAATCATAGATTTCATAAACATAAAATATTATGTTTACATGAACCTTTCAAAACAACTAAATAAAGCCCTTTACAAACTCCCACTGAAATTAAGACTACATCTTAATTTCACTTATCCTACAGCTACAGTCCGCGACTCGTGCTTAGGCCTAAGGAGTGGCTTCGTTAATAGATTAGCAACGTTCTCATCCGTTGAAACTTGCTGATCTACTTAACACCTCTGTCATTTATCTCACGGAATAGGTTATACCTACCCTCAAGGTGTTTGGACCTCTGATGTGCAGCTAGCCTCATCTATGCCAGGAATCACATCAAGGGAGAGGATGAATTCTTCTTTCCAAACAACCTCTTTCGCCGCTACCCAAGCTGTGAAATGTTCAGCTTAAGTCATGGAGTCAGCAACAGTGCCTTGCACCGCCAGACAGACACAAGATATAACCGGACTGTGACCGGAAATCATCTTTGTCTGTTGGAAACTTGCCTTTCAGACTCTACCAACTTGTAGCACCTCACTTTCTCCGTAAATCAAGAACTTATCCTCAGTATTTTCCAAATACTTGAGGATATTCATTACGTCTATCCAGTGATTCTTTGCTGGATTTGACTGGTCTTTACTTGTCTTGCTTAACATTAAAGCAACATCAAAACAAGTACGTGTCATGGCATACATGATAGATCCAAT
Organism: Orychophragmus violaceus; assembly: GCA_030180135.1. Taxonomy (NCBI): domain Eukaryota; kingdom Viridiplantae; phylum Streptophyta; class Magnoliopsida; order Brassicales; family Brassicaceae; genus Orychophragmus; species Orychophragmus violaceus. The sequence goes on from CM058240.1 coordinate 42,848,121, forward strand.
TGCCGACGCATATGGAATCTCATCCATGCATTCAAGCTCAGCAGTTATCGTAGGACACTGTTTCTTGCTTAACGTAATGCCATGTGACATTGGCAAAAAACCCTTCTTGGAATGCTGAAAACGTGTAGGACTTTGTCAATATAAGAATCCTGACTTTGTCCTATCAGTTCTTTTGGATCTCTATCTTTAGATCCAAAATCCAAGAACTTACGTGGCTTTACCCATATCAATCATAAAACAAACTCCCAAGCCAGTACTTTACCGACTGCAGCATTGGAACGTTATTTCCGAGAATCAGTATGTCATCGACATACACTATGAGAAATGCAACATCGCTCCCACTTATCTATTAGTAAACGCACAACTCCATCTCGTTCATGTTCAAGTCAAAACCTTGACTACTTCAACAGAACGAAGATTCCAACTCCGATATGTTTGCTTCTATCCATGAATGGATCGATGAAGCTAACTTACATACAGTATAATTTTTCGGAGTCCGGGCTCACTTTCGCTTCTGTGAATTTCGCAGGTTCGTCACTTTCAATGATCATCAGATCATGGCAACTAATCACGAGAAATCACTCTCGGATTAGTGACGGATTCATTCAGATCTGCGAACTTCAGGCTCTACAGGTGTAGATTCTACAGAAATCTGTAAATCCATCCGCTGCTCTCCCTCAACAGGTTGAGCAGCCTCCTGTATTTCTCGAATTTCTTCGAGTTATACTTCTACTCCCACTGTTCTTCTTGGAAAGCAACTTTCCTTTTAGAAAACAGAATTCCGAACAACCTAACTTCGTTTTCGGAATGGACGTAAAAAGTAACAAGCCTTGGTTTCCCTAGGACAACCAGCGAAGTAGCTCAACTACAAATACTCAGTAAAGACGAATTTGGATCATTTCCAGTCCACATTTATGTGGTGTCTTTCAACTGATATTGGTGGAACTATTTCAGCGTAAACTTAGATATTTCTAGAGCGTTATTCTTAAAGAATATCATGGAAGATTCGTGTGACTCATCTTTAATCATTTCTAATAAGATCTGATTCTTTCTCACAGAAACACCTCAAGGTTTTCAGGAGAAATGAGCTGTGAAACGACTTCACACTCATTCAGATGATCACACCATCAATGACTTAAGTATTCTCACTCGTGATCTAATCCAGAGTCTCAATACTTCTGTCACTCAGTTTCTATACCTCATTCTGGAACTCTTTCGACCATCTCAAAAAAAATTCCGACTCGTGTCTCATCAAATGAACACAGTCATACTCACTGAAGTAATCAGTAAATATAATGAAGTACAGGAAATTATCTCTGGCATTACTGCTCATCGGGCCACATACATGAGTATGTTCAAGGTCCAATAAGCCTTTGGGCCTTTCTCTAGCTAGGCTAAGATGGGCCCTTTGTATTTTGGTCCAGTAAGCAGAATTCAAGTCTCATAAGATATCCGATCAAATGAGCCCAAAAGTCCATAACTATGGGATTTCTGAATCCGACTCACTCTATGTGACCAAAACATTTACGCCAAGAAAAATCAGGTTTAATTCATCAGATTTAAACCAATTCGGTATTTATGTTACATTTAGGCACTCTTTGGTTTAAGATATAAAACCCATTCCTAGAATAGGGTGCTACAATCAATATTTCATTGAGATCAAAAGAACAAAACTTGTCTTTTATCAAAATGAAAAAACATTCAAATTCTTACAAGAAAATGAAAGACAACTCTGCTTAAAGCAGGTACATTGTAGCAATTACTTAATACAAAACCAAGCCTCAAAGGCATCTACAAGTGAAAACCCTACGGCTGAGGCAGCATCCATAGCTCCTTCCAGACATGCAGTTCCACTTGTCCTTCCTTCAACGTTCTACTGTTGCTTAGGCTCTGCATATTATAACAAATATCAGTGCCACAACCAGTATCCAATACCTATAAGGTAGAACTTGAAGTAATAACATGAATACCTGAGGAAGTAGTCTCATACATCAACTTCAACTCCTCATAATCTTCCATGAATTTAATGCAATCTCTCTTCCAATGCCCAGTCTCTTTACAGTAGCAGCACTTACCAACGTAAGATGTATCTGACTCGGGCTCAGAAGACACAGGCTTGCCATGATTCAGAATCTGGACAACTTTGTCTTCACCCTTGTCAGCACTAGGTTTAGAAAACCTACCCTTCTCCTTCATGAGATTATACAGGGTACTCTTCACGTTTGGCTCAATTGTCTTGAGCATATCATGCAGTTCAGTCAGCGTCTTCGTTAAGCCTTTCTTGATATAGTTCCTTCTGAACTTATCATAGCTTGACGGCAGTGACTGCAGAATGATCTCAGTTGCCAATTCTTGGCTAACTGGATAATCCAGTTTCCTCAGGTTATCAATGTAACCCATCATTTTACTGACATGAGGACTTACTGGATGATCATTTGGTAGCTTGCAGCTAGTGAGAGACTTAACCAACTGGTATCTCTCCACTCTTACCTGCTCCTGAAATTTCAATTTCAGGCTGCTGATCATCTCTATTGGCGAATCCATGTTCTCATATTGCTTCAGCAAATCTGAGTTCATGGTAGCCAATATCAGACCACGCACATCTACCGCATCATTATAATGCTTATTCCAAGCATCATATACTGCATGAGAGGCATTGGACCCGATCCTCTCGGGGAGAGCTCTCTCAAGGACATAGTCATTTCTCTCCTGCCTGAGGACTAGCCTCAGGTTCCGCGACCAAGTCAAGAAATTTGATCCGTTCAGTTTGTCCATCTCAAGGACAGACCGGATCGAGAAAGTGTTTTGATTGTTTGTGCTAGTCATAACTGAAATTTAGAGATAAATAGAGTTTTAGTTATTTAGTTCATAAAAGAGTAATCTTAATAACTTATAAGAAAACTCGCATTGCATTCAAAATTTCTTTGTTTAACCTCATAAGAATGCAATGATTCCGAGACCCATGTTCAGCTAAGTCCAAAGTGGGCCACTGGCCATCACCGAGAAGTAGCTTCGCTTGGTAAGCATACACACAGCTAGTTATATCCATATAACTCTCGGTTGTGGATTGGGCCCAAGGCCCAATTCACAAGATGTCTCAAGGCCTGGGACTCCCGATGGCCCAGTCAAGGAAACCAATCTCTTACAGCCAAATAATCACTTAAGTCTGGGACTCCCAATGAAATTAGTGACTATATACTACTTTACTTACGCAAAAACAGACACCTCACACTGTAAGCCATATCTGTAATTGAATAAGCGTTAAGTAGCTGACAAGATTGGGCAAGACATCCAAGCTTGATATTGGTTTTGAGGATTTTAGGTTTTCTTTCCAAAAATAGAAGATTACTATTTTGGGAAACTTACTTATTTTAGAAACTTTCTAAATCGGAAACATACTATTTTTAGAAGTTTCCTAACATGCCAAAATTAGAAACTTCTAATATTAGAAGCTCTCTAATTTAATGTTTTATTAAAGTTTTCGGTTGGGTCACAAATTATAGGCCCAATTCTTGGCCCAAGACCACAGAATTCCAATTGGCCCAATAATTTGACATAACCGAGTCGGTTCATTAATTCTGGTCCAAGACCAAATTAACTACTAAATCCAACTGGTTATTTACTAAACCAGACCAGCTCTAAATTATTTGGTCCAACCAAATCAAACTTAGACCAGCCTTCGGTTTAGGTTAAAATTCAATTTTGAATTTAAATCCGGTCTAACCAGAAATTAAATAATACCAATTGTATTAAATAATTTCCAGCAAACCGCGATTTGGGTTAACCGCTTGAACCACCAATTAAATTGGATCGGTTCGGTTAAGTCCAAAATCAGGAAGAAACACCTTGTGTTTTAGCCAATTTTGACCTAACTTGCGGTTTTGGCTAAAGCAGACAATGAACCACAATCGGTTTGATCGGTTCATTGTCGCGGGTTTGAGAAAAACAAACCACAATTATCAATTGTCGATTGTTGCAGGTTTTGATAAAATCAAAAACAACAAGACGATTCAATAACAACATTGACTTTGACTTTTAACAATGTAACGTCGATTGTCGATTGTTAACTAACGACATTGACTTTTAACGTTTTTCGTCTTTTATGCATAATCAACAATCGTATGATAATTAATTCGTATCACAACACAATCGAAGCAGACTTTTGCAATTCGTATAATAATTAATTCAATAATTGATCATGATATTCACTTGAAGACAAAACGTTTTTGACCTTATCAAATCGAATGATAATTAATTCATTAAACAATCACTTTGACCTTAAGCCATTAAGCAAATCGAACGATACTCAATTCAACAATCATGACATCAACGATTCATACAAAAACGATAGTCAACATGCGATTTCTTATTCAAACGATTTGACAATTCTAGGTTTTCAAAGTTTCAATCAATTTTACTCATTAAAATCGATTCATCAAACTAATAAACAACCTAGTATGATCCAAAAAAACAAAAACCTAACGACCTAGGCTCTGATACCACTGAAGAATTATGTGTGTTCATGGTGTAATTGTCAGGTTACATCCTAGCACATAATCATCTAAGATCTAGGTGATTTGCAGTTAAATCATAAACAGATCAGATTCATTACCTTATGATTGCAGCGGATTGATCAAAGGAATGAAGAGATCAGTTAGAGCTGATTATCACCGGCTCCTCCTAGGTATCCACACGCTTACAAGCTACGGATCAGGCTGCTAGACCAAGCTGGAAAATCACAAAGAGAGAGGAAGACGGCTGGTGTGAAAATCGCAGATGTATGAAGCATTAGGGCTTCCTGCGCCTTTTCTCTTCCTTATATGGGCCCAAGTAATTAAACTAATGGCTCATTAGGCTTTTGGGCCCAAGGCCCAAATCAGACAAAAGACTGTCTTTTGTCTGGCCCAATTCTCTGTACAAATACAGTAAATGCCTTGCATCTTACCGTATTAATTCCTTTTTAACTTTCCCGTTAGCTATGGTGTGTGACCCTTTGGGATCATACAATACTGGTAATAAGTCCTAAACTTATAGATCATGAGCGGGCTCTAGCAAGTCATCATGATCACCCAGTATTTATGACTTATGTCTGATCTCGACACTTATCATACTTTCTAGAGATAGTACGGTAGATTTCAGGACATTCCCAACAACAAGGTTGTTTCCAAGAAAGAAGCAACCCCCAGATGTGCTCTTCCGATCATATAAGCATCCTGCACAATCCGCATCGCAAAAACCTTCAAGATTCGAATTCGTGTTAGTTGTATACTTTAAACCGTAGTTCACTGTACCTTTTACATATCTGATTATCCGCTTGACTGCCATCATATGGGATTGCTTGGGACTCGCTTGGTACCTCGCGCACAGACCGACACTTAGACAAATATCAGGTCTACTAGCAGTTAGGTATAGCAGACTTCCGATTATCGCTCGATACAAACATTCGTCCACTTTCTGCCCATCTTGGTCTTTAAACAGTTTGTTGGTTGTGCTCATGGGTGTTTTAGCAGCCTTGCATGTCTCCATATCAAACCTTTTGACTAAGTTCCGAGCATAAGTACTTTGTGTTACCGTGATACCGTCTTATGTCTGTTTAACTTGGAGGCAAAGAAAGTACTTAAGCTCACCCACCATACTCATCTCAAACTCTCTCGTCATAGTTTTAACAAACTCTTGTACCAGCTTCTCCTGAGTAGCTCCAAAGATAATGTCGTCAACATATATTTGCACAATAAGAATACTACTGACACTCTCAAGGATGAACAAGGTCTTGTCTACTCCTCCTCTTTTGAATCCTTGTCCCAAGAGAAACTGTGTCAGTCATTCATACCACGCCCGAGGAGCCTGTTTCAATCCATATAAAGCCCTTCTAAGTTTATAGACATTATCCGGATGTTTAGGATCTTCGAACCCCTTTGGTTGGGCAACATAGACTTCCTCTTGCAGTAGTCCGTTGAGAAACGCACTTTTCACATCCATCTGATAAAGTTAGATTTTCAGCTTGCATGCAATCCCAAATAACAGACAGATTGACTCAAGACTTGCCACAGGTGCAAAGGTTTCATCAGAGTCCACTCCTTCAATCTGAGAGTACCCCTGAGCAACCAATCGGGCTTTGTTTCTGATGACATTTCCATCCTCATCTATCTTGCTCTTGTAAACCCACTTGGTTCCAACCACATTCACATCACTTGGACACGATACTAAGGTCCAAACATCTAGACGATTAAACTGATCCAGTTCTTGGTGCATAGCATGGGTCCAGAAATCATCATCCAGAGCTTCTCCAATGGTTTTTGGTTCGATGAATGAAACAAAGCATGCAAGTTTCACCATTTCTTTGAAATCGATTTTTCTATATCTTGTTTGACGATCATCATGGACATTTTCTATAACATCTTCAATGGAGTAATCCCGATTAACCTGATTGAAACTAGTCCTTTTCAGATTCTCATCATGCGTGTGAACGTCATCTCGCTCCGTATCTACTTCAGGTCGGTTATGTGGCTGTGTAACACACACATGTTCATGAGTTACTTCTTCCAGAGTGTAACTATTTCGATCATCAAAGACAACATTGACCGATTCACTGATAGTTCATGTCCTTTTGTTGTAAACTCGAAAGGCCGTACTGTTAGGTGAATACCCTAAGAAGATTCCCTCATCACTCTTTGCCTCAAACTTACCGAGCTGGTCTTTGTCATCCAGAACATAACACACACACACCCAAATACATGAAAATAACAAAGCTTTGGTGTCTTTCCTTTCCAGATCTCATAGGAAGTCATCTTAGTACCAGGTTTCACATAGACTCTGGTGATAATGTAACAAGCTGTATTGATGGCTTCAGCCTAGAATCTTGGTGCAACCTGATTACCATGTAGCATGGATCTAGCCATTTCTTGCAACGTTCTATTCTTCCTTTCGACAACACCATTCTGTGGGGAGTTCTAGGAGCTGAATACTAATTATGGATTCCCTGGCTTTGGCAGAACTTGTCAAACACTTCATTCTGAAACTCACCTCCGTGATCACTCCTTATCTAAGCAATACCAGTCTTCAATTTGTGAGCTTAAGTGCAAGAATCTTGAAGCTCTCAGCTGCTTCAGATTTTTCTCTCAAGAATCGAATCCAAGTGTACCTAGAGAAATCATCAACTAGCACAAAGATGTATCTCTTACCAGTAATGCTCTCAGGGTTCACGGGTCCCATAACAACAATATGAAGAAGTTCTTGAACCCTTTTAGATCGAATCTCATTTAGCTGTTTGTGCTGAACTTTAACTTGCTTTCCTTGACAGCATGCTTTACACACGGTTTCTGTTGAGCTCTCTAGCTTAGGGATACCTCTAACCACTTTTGCACTGACAAGTCTAGTAATTCCGTGTACGCTCATATGTCCATGTTTCTTGTGCCAGAGGTCTAGCTGTGATTCCATGGATGTAAAACAGTTCTTCAGGAGCTCCCACGTATAACAATTATTACCGGACCTTATCCCCATCAAGACGACTTTTCCAGCTTCATTTATCGCCTGACAGTCAGTTTTGGTGAAGATAACCTTAAGGCCTTCATCACACAATTGGCTGATGCTGATCAGATTGACATTTCATCCCTTAACTAGATACACATTCACAAGTTCTGGTTTTCCATCTTTCTGCATCTTGCCCACTCCGGCAATTTTACCTTGACCACCATCACCAAAGGTCACATGCCCTCCTTTGATAGATACTAATTCATCCAAGGTTTCGACACATCCTGTCATGTGGCGTGAACAACCGCTGTCAAAGTACCATACTCCTCCATCAACCTTCGCAGCAGAGGTATATGCTACATTGCTTATCATAGAGAGTTTGCATACTAATTTGTCATTTGGCACCAGCTGAGTTGATTGAGTTGCATCCCTTCTTTGCATACAGATCTCCCTTGGAAATCCATACTTTACCGACACAAGTTGGTTCAATGAAACACCGATTTAACCTCCAAGCTTTGCAAATTATGTTCCATAGAACCCAACATGTTGCTTTCTTGTGACCGCTCTTTCCACACACGAAGCATCCTCTCCTCTTATGGCGTTGAGTTTTGGCATCATTATACTTTCCAATGTTGTGAGTTGAGTTTACCTTTGAGACTGGACAAAATTTATACTTCCTCCAGTCAAGCTTGATTCACTCCTCCTGAATATCCTAAACCCCAGTTTACCTTTGAAGGTTGACCCATCGCAAGAATTTGATCTAGGCTTTATGTTCCCTTGTTCAACATCCTAATCTTCTTCTGATTTTCGGTTAGGTTTTGTTCTAAACATCTGTTCTTTTGTTGATCCAGATTAAAAGCTTCCCAAACTCTGGAGAGTTTATCCTCAAGTGCCCTGTTCTTCTCTTTCAGTTATGTCAGTTTTTGAACGGACTCAGTATCTACAGCCGCACTGCTACAATTTACTTCTTCACCTGGTGAAGTTTGTTCCATTTCAAGAATATTCACTTGACCTTTCAGCATAGCTTTGTCTTTGAGCAGTTGCAAGTTCTCATGACTCAGTTTTACCCAATTGTCATACAGAGTTCTGTATTCGTGCTTGACATCAACTTCCTCTCCATCCGATTCAGAGCCAAGTCTGCATCTTCAATAGTCACTTCTTCCTTCTGAGATATGAGTGCAACAAAATTGAGCAGCAACTCTCCATCTTCACTGTCATCATCTGATTCAATGTCACAGAAACAAACATATGACTTTTCTTTTCCTGTAGCCACACTAGGACATTCAGCACACGTATGACCGAAACCTCGACATTCAGAGCATGTAAGCTCCTTTCTCTTGATCAGTGGACATTCGTTCTTGAAATGTCCAAAGACTTCACACTCATGACATTGCATTTCCTTCTTTTTAGTCATTCTTTCACCTTCAGTGCGAAATGTCGTACTTGAGAATCTCTCATAGTCTCCTTTCTGATTCTTTCCGAACGCTTTGCTTTGTCCTTTCTACACTATCTTAATAATCCTATTAAAGTTTCTTGCCATCAAACTCAAGTTGTCTTCTAGTTTCTTAACTCTGTCACTTTCTTGGTTTGCGTTGAATGCAATTCCGGAACTGGGCTTCTGTTGTTGATTGGTCACTTCCATTTCTTGTGACTTCAACATACCTACAAGTCTGCCAAACTTCATGTCATCTGTATTCATCGAGCATTGGAGTATGGCTTTCTGTGCTGAGAATTTTGCAGGTAGACACCTTATGAGCATCTTCACAAGTTTCTTCTCATGATATTTCTTACCAAGAACAGATGCTTCATTTGCTATAGTACTCAGTTTGGCTGTGAAGCTACTGATGGTTTCATATTCTTCCATACGCAGGTTCTCAAAAGTAGAGGCCAAATAGTCAAGACGAGTTCGCTTCACACTTGCATCACCTTCAAAATGGTTTATCAGAGTATCCCATGCTTTTTTTGCAGACTCACATCCTTGAATAATTTTGAAATGTTCATTTCTAACAACAGACATGATGGTAGATATAGCTCTTGAGTTGAATTTTGAAGCATTCCTTTTTTCCTCTGTCCATTTGTCCAAGGTTTTTTTCACCTTGGTCTTGTCATCCAAAATTTCTTGTGGTTCGATCCAACCGTTTAGCACAACATTCCATGCCAATTCATTTATTGCCCGGATTACATGCCTCATACAAACTTTCCAATGTCCAAAGTTACCTTCATCAAGCATGATGGGTTTTTGAATTGCTATGAATTCCTTAGTATCCATGTTCTCACCAAGATCTCAACCTGATTAACGATTTAGAAATCCAAAGTTTGACTGCTCTGATACCAAATGAAAACGCAGAGAACACACATATGGACACACACCAATGAACTCTTTAAAACAATTCTTATTTAGAAATCAATTGAATAAATTACAATGAATCTTGTTCAATCAGTTTTACTTGACTTCACACAGTGAATCAAGACTGGCCAATTCCTAAATCTACCCAAAACCTTGCCAAGCAACAACAGCTGCTTATATCTCTTTATTCACTCACCACGATGACACCGATGCACACTTTTTCTTGTGTTACACCTTTTCGACAATACTCCGCAAAAACGGCTAACCCTAATGCCGCAAGATCTAAGTCTTATATACTCCTCTATTCTTGATTATATTCGATTACTACAATCTCCAAGTTCCATATCTTGAAGATCCTTCCATATCTTATGTTTCCTTGATTGATATCCACGATATAGATTGTTGACTTGTCTTCCACGTCACATCCTATGTGTTATCCAGATAATCTTCTATGTTACACATTCTCTGCTGCGAGCCTTGATTCTTCAATAAGTTGGGCAAAAAGATGTTGAAATAGCTCTAAGTCTTAAGAAAAAGAAAGTCTATAAGCTTAAAAGGAAAAAAAAATCCAAAGGCTCAAGCATGAAAAGTGAATAGACTAGTAAAGAGAATATAGCTATAGATAAGAAAAGAGTCAAGCCTTACCACTGATAAATAAAATCTCCTAAGATATTAAAATATAAGTAAATGATCGAGGTTTGTGGGTAGAGAAGGAAAAATTGCCTTAAGAAAGGATAAACTAGGATTGGGGACTATTTGGATTTAGAACTTTGAGTTAGAAACATCTTGGGTATTGGGTAGATGGAAGTTTCCTCTTTTACGCATAGATTGTTCTTTACTCGTAGCATTTTTCCATAGTTCATCATTTCTTGAGTGACCCCCTTGTTCTTATTAATACTTTGCGATCATCTTCATCTCAAGACCTTAATCTATTGACCAAATGTGTTCACCTGATTTGCACAAACATAATTCAACAATATTTTAATGAATGTCCACCTGATTTGCACAAGCATAATTGACCAAATGTTCTAACAAATTTACAAATTATATATACCACAACAACATGTGTTAAAATTAGATTAGCAAATTTAAATTATAAAATATTAAAATCAAACTTTACTCATTGAAAAAGAGATGAATTAACAAATTTTAAATATATAAATATTTAAATAAATATAAAAATATAAACGGATTGTTCTAATTCTACTTTCGTAAATATTTAATTATTAAAATATTAAAATCATGATAAAATTTATTTATAAATATATGTTGTTTTATAAAAGAATATTTTAGGTAAATACAATAACGACTAAACTTATTTCACATAACTTTTACAATGGTTGTTTTCATAAAAAATAGAAAAAAACTTACGACACAATGCGGGTTAAAACTTATAATACGAAATCATTATTTTTTAATTTTTTTATCTTTACGATATACCTCCTCTAAAATAACACACAATTCATTTTAAAAAAAAATTAATTATTAACTCATTTTTATAATACAAATTAAATAATTATAATCAAAATTAGATTGAATAATTAAAAATATAAATTATTAATAATAAAATAAATAAAAATTTAAATTTATAAAGAAATATAAACTCGCACTTAGAAAGCACGGGTCAAAACCTAGTTATCTATTAATAATAATTATAAATAGGATAAATTTAATCTTTTTCTTTTAATGAATCTTGTTTTGGTCCATTTTTCTGCTAATTATTATTTTGTCACAATCTATTTTTGTGTTATTTAGGAGAATTGCCGAAGAAAATAATCATAAAGAGAAAGAGTTTCCATAATTTTGCAAGTGGTTTTCATAATTTCTTGTTTGAAGTTCGGTCTCTTTTTCTTACTTATATTTATATTTTTATTTTTGAATAAATTAGATACCCACTTAAATTACTATCGATTGAGTACCCACTAAAAACAATACCCTTTCACGAAATAGATCTAGTTTTCTCTCGAGAAACCCAGCCGCCCAAACAGTACCAAATATCAGATCTTCTTTCCGGACGGTGCCCGGCGGCTTTGACAGCGTCGGTGCCGTCCATGCCTCTTCCCACTTCCTCTTTTATCTTCTTTGCTTGGCTTTTGTTTAATTTTAAGCTCATGGGCGGATTTATTTTCTCGGATTTTAGTGGATCTCCTCTCGTGGTTGTAATCCCGCGACTGAGTTATCACCGACCTTGTATCTTCTCTTCTCTTTTCAGACAGTGACTCTCTGTGAATCTTGCAGGTGTCCTTAGGTCTCTCGTCGGTGTTCTTCTTTGGCATAAATCAATGGGCTGGATCCTCCTCTTGTTCTTTTCCGCTTGTGTCACGTTCGGGTTTGCTACGGTTAACATCTATGGATGTCGTGCTCTTTCGAGGGTAGTCATTGCTCTCTTCCTACGATTTCTCAACTTCCCGATCGGAAGTTAGTTTGTCAGATTTGCGGCTAGTTTCCATCTAGCTGTTTCTTGGCTCGTTTGTTATATTGGTTTGGTTGTATAGTTTGTGTTTTGTTTGGTATGTGGAATGGTGTAGCTGTTCAACAGATGTGGTTTGGATTTAGATTTTGCGGCTTGTCCTTCTTGCGAAGGTTCTGTTGTAGTGGGTATAGATGTGGTTCCTTGTTGGACGTGTGTTTTTGATGTGGATGGCATATTTTATTCAAGCTTGCTTTGGTCTCTTGCAACGGTATAATTATATGCAGGGCCTTGTTATCCGGCTTTTCGCTATGCGGCTTGCTGCGCTTCCTTTCGTTTGCCCTTTTATGTGGCTCGGCTCTGCTTCTGCGTTGGTCTAAGGGTTCCGAGTTGAGTGTTTGTTCAGGTTTTGTTGAGGAGTTCGTCCAATGGTTGAGTTATCTACTCTCTCTGCTCTGAAGCCCTTGGGTTCTAGTAGGGTGCTAAGCGTCGCATTGGTTTTGGTTTTCAGTTCTTCTCTTGTGAGGAGGTGACCTTTCTTTGGTTGGTAGATGGCTGAGATTGGTGAGCGAGTGTTCGCATGTAAGAGCTGAAAGTCATGTTTGGCGTCTTTTCCTCTTGGTGTTCAAGGTGTTGTATCTTGTGCCTGATCGTCCTTCTTCGTCTTGGCTCCTTGTTGTATCTTGTATTTCCCTTTCTACACAACGTACCGGCGGGATTATTAACCGTACCCTTTTTGGAAAATGTTAATAAGTTCCAAAATCCATGACAAAGACATTGTTGAAAAAATGGCTTTTTCATTTGGGAAACTTTTCTGATGAAATTTACAAGAGTGTTGATCATCGTACTAAGCAGAACAATTCTTGAAATTTTCCACACAAAAAAAAGCGATACCTCAAAGTCCAAACACGAAAGCATCTAATCACAAAGAAGAAGGAAAAAATAGCTGATTACAGAATGTTTCATGTATTTAACAGTTTTAGATGGAAACGACCTGCAAGACCCGCAGATCCGTGTCTAGCCAGTCCGTATGAACCGCAAACCGCACGGGTCACGCCCGCGCCCCATCAATTTTTGAGCCAAATATTTAGTGACCTGCCCCGCTCCATTTCGATCGTATTTGGGCTGGGTCTGCGGGCAGCAGCCCAATTTGACATCTCTAGGCTTAAGATAATGTCTTTTTTTTTTTGTCAATATATATACTTTTTATATAAATCAAAGACTCGTTCGTAGATTCCCCGACGAAATTGAGGGCTAGGGTTTGTAATACCACAAAGAGCGAAGATGATCGAAGTGGTGCTCAACGATCGTTTGGGTAAGAAAGTAAGGGTTAAGTGCAACGAAGACGATACGATCGGTGATCTGAAGAAGCTTGTTGCAGCGCAGACCGGTACGCGGGCGGAGAAAATTCGAATTCAGAAGTGGTACAACATCTATAAGGATCATATCACTCTCAAGGACTATGAGATACACGACGGGATGGGTCTCGAGCTTTACTACAATTAGGTGTTTTCCCTCTCTTTCGATTTAATCTTTGGTTTTGCTCATCTATGTCCCATTAGGTGTCCTATCTTTCGTTTTCGATTATAGAATATTATCCCCTCTGCTTGATGATGCCGAACTATCTATAATTAACCCGAACAAATGAATTCGAATTGAGCTGAAAACAAAAAAAGCTCGATTTTAAAATTTGAGAATATATTTGTTTAAAATCCCAATCTGAACCAAAAGGTTCAAAACCAAAACCCTACGTGTTGGATTAGATCTTGGAACTTATTAGAGTGTCTTTGTGTAGTTAGAGTTCATCTCGTTTCTCTCTTGCCTTCCACTGAAATGCTATTTTGTCTTTGTGTAGTGACAAGGTCTTAAAGTAACAGGGATACTCTGTTTCCTCTCATTTATATAACCTCTACTAGAATATGATTGATAACTTTTATAAGTTTTCTGTGTTCCTCTCTTTGCAATATAAATCTAGTGTCTGTTCTCTACTTCTTAATCCCTGAGTTGTCTATATTAATACTCGTTCTTGCATTGTTGTGTTTCTATTGCACTTTTCGTATACTGTTTATCGGAGTTGATCGTGATTTGCTTGTTTAATCTGGTTCAGGCTTATCGGAGGAGCTGTGTAAAGGAGATCTGAAGGAATGTTGTTTAATTTGCACAGTTCCATAAACAAAGAAAAACAAAAACATATGTTGTCTAATTGGTTTCTAATTATATGCAACTTTTACAGCTTTGGTTTTAGTAGTCTCCAAGTTGATACTTCCAAAAAGTCTTATGGTCGGATTAGAACATATGATGTCCTTTATTTCCTCGAGTCCCCACCACTCCATTCACATGTTGATCGTTAACTGTGCATGGTATATTGTGCTGTTGGATTGATCTAGTCTGGTTCCTGCAAAGGTCTGTTGGACGCATAAGATTTTTTTTGTAGCTTCCAATGATCTACAAAATGCACTATCTTCCATTTTGATTACTGCTGCAAAGTGTTGAAGTAATCCTTGCGGTTCCTTTAACTTTTTCCTGGATCATCCTCGATCCTATGTGTGAAAAGCGTTACCAGATGTTGCTTGAATTCCTCCCAATCCAAAAAGGGTTTTTCCCCCTCCCCTCGATTTAACACTGAATCTCTCAGTTCGATTTATCCAGATGTTCGGATATTTTCCATCAAACACAAAAACCTCAATTTTCACAATCCTGGTCTAGATTCAGACTATTACTAATTACATGATAGCCTAGTATTGATTTATCAAGATTACTAATATGAATTTGAGAACAAATCTCTGGTGGTTCCTGAGCGAGCTAACGATTGATTTCCCGATTACTTTATCCTTCTATCCTCAAAATTTCTAGCCTCGCTAACGTTTGTGATTGTGTTTCCAGGATAATAGCCATCGTATCGACATGAGCTCCGAGTCCGAATTCGTCAAGAATTCACAGCCATGGTATATAACTTTAACCTGATGCTTCACATCACCAATCGTCGTATGCAAATCTTCCATATCTTTCAACAATCCTCCATCTCCATTGTCACTTAGACCTCACCAATTGTTAAGAGAATAGTACTGATTTATTAAGTTATCAAGGAAACAATATTGAATCCACCAAAACAGAGTTCCTAATGGATCAATGCTCAAAATCTAGAACAAAACTCTCGAATCTGCCTTCTTCAAAGAGAGGAATTCTCTCCAAGCCAAATGATCAAGTATTTGATAGAGTTTAGGTATTCTGAACTCTATAAACTCTCTGAAATACTGAATGAATTGACTGAATGAAGAAGATGACAGTTGATTAGCTTCGTAATTACGATCACGATTATACTCTCACGCCGAGTACAACCATCACTGACAATCTCATGGCGACCGTGATGAGACTCATAGCGTCTACATACATCAATATACAAAGCATGATCCTCCTACACTCAAATGAGATCGCTACTTATATGACTACATCTTCTTTTGCACTCTCCAACAGCAAAGCTTCTACCTCGTGCCAAGTCTTTGCTTCACTTCTTCTCACTTGTCCAGCTCAGCAGTCTTTAATCCAGCTTTGTGCTTCCTCTCGGTATAGTAAGCATGATGAAGCTTATCAATACTCCCCCCTTAATGACAAGCTTGCCCTCAAGCCTCAAGCTTGTTGAGAAGAAACATATGGGCAACATGAATCTGATCCAATCAAGCTTTTCTTTGCTGCAACTTTGCTTTATTTTTGCTTTGTATTTGAGCATCCTGTTTTTGTAATACTTCTTCCCTTGCAGTTTTTGTTGAATCCAGATTTGTAGTAGATGGACCTTGATATGCCTTAATAATATGGCTCTGCTTCTTTTAGGCAATAGATGACTTATAAATGTTGAAGCTCTGTTTTGAAACAACGACTTTCCCCTCTCAACAACTGTCCATACACTTATTTGAAACTGCAGTCTTCTTTTCTCATATCTCTATTCCAGCATATCCACTAAAATCAAAGATGTAAGCATTCTCATGTATGCTTCCTCCCTTGAAAATAAGCTTGCCCTCAAGCTTATGCTGATGATAATGGTTGGAAGACTCACATGAGAACATACATGTGACTGCAACCGGAAACAAAACCAGTGCCGAATAACTTCACTCAATTCCAGAACAAGGTGAAGTGAGTTAATGGTGTATAATGCTGTTGCACACTGCCGATTGATGGTCATACTAACTGATTGTTCGGAGTATCTGCAGAAAATGTGTAGTATATCCTCCCATTCGTGAGTTGTATGAGACATTTGTAGAACGAACCACTTTGGAGAACTAGCATGTTTTATGTCTCGCACCAGTGGATACTTAGGCACTCGAAATGGCATATTTTCTGAAGTTTTCAGCAAAGTTGCAGACGTAGATCTCCATCGATGCCATATGTGGGATGTTGTATCACCTAGAATAAGGCGTTTCATGTCCTTTGAACAATGTCCCATGTTCCTATTATACCATCGTCTAACCACTGCCACATCCTTTTGTGAAATCATGTACAGCCTGATGTCTCTCAAATTAAGTTTGGCCTTGATTTGAAGCTGTTCAATATGGTTCATGAGTCGCTGCAGAATTCTTGATTTGTATTCGAACTTCCAAGCTTTATAGAACTTCCTCTTTTTGTGCTTACTTGTTACTCCTCTCGATGTATTATTAACTCTTTGGTGAGCAAAGTAAGGCTGTAACAAAGCATTCAACTCTTGAGATCTCATACCATTTTCAGCAACTTCCATCACATTCATATTCCCATATATCATCAGAATTTTCTCCGCAGATGAAACCAGATTGGTAAAAGATTGTGATTGCAACATAGAAGACATTATATCATTAGAACTCACAGAAATGTTGTCCTCGATTGATGATTCCACCGGTTTCTTGCATCTGTATGAATCAACTTTCTCTGTCACAATTGTATGACTTGAAATCTCATTCCAGCTATGATATATATATGTATTTTCTTTAACTGCATCAGACACATGAACCGATTCCTTCTCTAACATCAGTTCCTGTGGAGAACAACTCGCAGCTTGATCAATCGCAAGAGAAGATTCTTTCTTAAGCAGTACTTCAGCCACTTGATCTTTTGTAGAATCTGATCTTTTGTTGAGTATTATATCTAGTTCCAAGCAACTTTGGACATGGCAGTCACTAGACCTCATGAAATCTGTTTCTACATTTGATGATTGTTGGTTCTGGATTCCCCTCTAGGAAATCCGGCCCATAAAACATAAAGCTAGAGGCCCACGATCGCAAGATCAATTCATTAACCAGCAGACGAGTTCGATCGTGGCCCAAGGCCCATTCGATTATGAAGTCAACTGAGGCCCAAACGGCTCATGTCAAAGGACGATCAAGCTCCAGCTCGATAGAAGGCGATATCGAAAAAGAACAACCAGGTCGTCACCAGTCACAACGACTTCTGCGAATTTAGGAGATCGATACTAACGGGAGGCCGAAGGATCGGAACAAGAAGATCGAGGGCTCGAGGCTATTTAAAAAGAAGTAGAGATTCATTTGATTGATTCCAACCCTAATTAAGAACACTTCGACTAGAATAGCTAAAATCCTCTCTTTGAATTCTTCTTTCCATTGTGTTAATTCGATTTCGACATTCAATCTCAATAAAAATCTTTGATTCATAGGAAAATCTATATCATTTTACATACAAAGTCCAAATCCATGAATATAAATTCCTTGGTGTGAATCTTCGATCTCACATTTGGCGCCGTCTGTGGGGAAAATATGTAGTTTTCCTATCTTAAGAATCAGATCTTAGGTTCGATAGATCGAGATGAATCCCGACCAATCTGGCTCTCCCAACGCCATTCCACCAGTCGACCACCCGCAGATGGTCGGCGACGTTCCTCAGAACACCGCCGGGATAAGTATCACGGGTCAGACCAATGGCGTGTTCACGAGCTCAACCTCTGTCTACACGACTTCGGCACCAGCCGGCTCAGTCGCTCAAACGATCGCGACGAGCCAGACTCTGACAAACATTTTGTCAGGAACCAACGATCCAAGCAGGAACTGGGTCTAGATGAGGAGCGATTCGACTTCTGCCTCCGCATAAGGAGGTGGACCTGGAACACTCAGATCCAGCCCGCCACAGCCTCTTGCGCCTCCGCGACAAAGTCCGGACGACCTCTCTGAGATCCGTTCAATGCTTAACCTATTGGTAAGTCGAACGAGAAGTAATGAGGTTAACGCTCGGGCCCAAGAAATCGCCAATCATGCCCTAGACACACAACTCTCTGAACAAGAACGGTGCATTAACGTTCGTTTCGAAGAGCTCGCTAACCAAAACCAAGGAGTTCGATCAGTATATGATCAACGACCTCCCATAAGTCCTCCACCCCGGACACGTCTGGACTTCTCTCAGGTGATGTTACCTCCTTGGACGTCGGGAAATAGCGGCGGCACGTCGAATAGCGGTTTCCACCCCATAACGGCCCCTACAGTGACGCCGACTCCATTCAATTCGAGCTCCATGGTCACAGATCCAAGCGGATCGGGAAACCGGCCACTACCTAGACCGCCTCCCCTGCCGAATAATTCCGGCATTAGACCGAGGCAGCTCGGGGGCTCCGCTTTTGCTTCTAGCTCTGGATACCCCATCAGATCAAGTCCGATGCCATTCCAGATGCCTCAAGTTGATCAGAAGAGACCGATTCCGACAATCAATCTAATCGACCTGATCTTTCCCGGGCAACCGTAAACTCAGCCGCAAACACAGTTCGCATCCATAGCGGGGTGACGAACACGATATGCTAAGGCAATATATTGAACAGGCCGACGACTAGTTCATGAGCCTAAGCTCGAAAGTTCATATGGGCACAAGCACGGCACCTGACATCGATCGAGTGATCGAAGAAACGCGCCAAACGCCGTTTACGGATCGAATCGCTTTCGCAAGGATCCGAGAGATCAAGAAAACAAAATTCCCAAAATTCTCGGGAAAGTCGGACCCCAAAGCCCACATCAGAGCAATCAGACTAGCGATGTTTAGGGTATATCTGACCGACGAGGAAAGAGAACCTGCTTTCTCCAGACTCTTCACCGAAAACCTATCGGGCTCAGCCCTAGAATGGTTCGCCGGACTTAAGGAGAAATCCATCGATAACTTCACCCAGTTCATGACAGCATTCCTTAAACAATATTCTGTCTTTATCGAGGTCAAAACAACGGAAGCAGCCCTATTTGGCGTATCTCAACGACCCGACAAAACACTTCGTTCATACAGCGACTGATTCAAGGAAATAAAATCCAAAATTGTGAACCCAAATGACGAAGTGGCGATAGAGGCACTAAGACGTGGACTGTGGTACTCAACCAAATTACACGAGGAAATAACGGTCCGTGAACCGCTAACACTCGATGATGTCCTTCATCGCGCATCGGCTTTCGCTCGCCTCGAGGACGAAACTACGGCCCTCAGAGAAAGCACCAAAAATAAAAAAAAACAGTTGGGCTCACAGAACTGGAAAACCAAAAAGGATTTTCATAAATATGGGACCATTAACGCGGTCAAGATCCCGAAGAGCTTGAGGAAATTCGAGTTCGACAAAGAAAAATTATTCGACTTTTACAACAAAAGAGGTCATTCGACGGAAGAGTGTTATACTCGAGCTAAAGTCGAAGCCTAAAAACGAGAGTCCAAAAATAACCAAGAATCCGAAGTCGAGGAGGAAACGCCCTCTGACAAAAAGGAAACTAAATCGACCAAATAGTCAAACACTAAAAAACCTTCTCAGAATAAACGAGTACGATCCAAGGAGGTAGGTCCCCGAAGCTATCCCCTAGGGATCGCGAAAACGAGTCGAGGTCATACTCGGCGAACTCAGTCTATGCGGTATTCCGAGAGGATCAGCATTATCCCCAGAATCAATCTCCCTCGTCTTTGCGGGGGGGGGGGGGGGGTGTACGGGCTATACCCCCAAAACGAGTTGATCTTATCTTCAGAGGCTCCAAGATTTGCCGAGACTCGATCAGTTCGATCAAAGCCCTCCAAAGAAGAGTCGAGACCGACAAACGGGAGAGGATCCCAATGCAAGGCCCATACCACGAGATCACTTTCTACGAGAGCGAGACACTCGACCTCGACAAGCCACATGACGACGCGCTTCTCGTATGCTTAGTAGTCAGGGATGTCGAACTCTCAAGAATAATGATCGACACAGGAAGCTCGGTAGACGTCCTCTTCTACAACGCATTTAAAAAGATGGAGTTCAAAGACTCCAAAATCGTCGAAGGACAGACACCCCTAGTAGGGTTCGCTGGCAAAACAACATACTCAATGGGCTATGTCTTCGCCCAAGTAATAGCCGGAGGAGTTCGAAGAATGACAGAGTTCGTTGTGATAGATCGACCAGCTCCCTATAACGCCATTCTAGGCCGACCCTGGATTTACGATATGAAAGCCATACCATAGACCTACCACCAATGCGTCAAATTTCCAACTATGAGAGGAGTGAAAACCGTTTACGGAAGCCAAAAGACTTCCATGAATTGCTACATGAACGGGTACAAACAGATTGAAAAATCCCATGCATAGCAATTACAGAAAGAGGAAGAGCTCGCCAAAATGCGAACCAAAATATCTAATGACCCTAGTCAAAGAGGACCCCCAAAGGACCACACAACTCAGGTTTGCATAGACGAAGCTCATCCCGAGAGACTTGTCGGCATCGGAGCCGACCTATCAGAGTTGGTCAAGAACGAACTGATCTCTTTCCTCAAACAGAACGTCGAATCTTTTATCGGGTCCTCGGGAAACATCAAAGGAATCAATATCGACGTAACCAGTCACGAGCTAAATGTCGACCCGACTTACAAGCCGGCCAGACAAAAAACTTGGCCCAGAGCGAGCCCAAACCGTCACTGACGAGGTCGACCGCCTACTAAAAATTGGATCGATCAGAGAGGTGAAATACCCCGACTGGCTCGCGAATCTTGTAGTGGTCAAGGAAAAGAATGGAAAGTGGAGACTTTGCGTCGACTTTACAAGCCTCAATAAGGCATGCCCAAAAGACAGCTTTCCACTCCCACACATAGACCGATTGGTCGAGGCCACCGCTGGCCACCAACTGCTATCCTTTATGGATGCCTTCTCTGGATATAATCAGATTCTGATGAACCCCGAGGACCAAGAAAAGACCTCGTTCATAACTGATCGAGGCACATACTGCTACAAAGTCATACCTTTTGGGCTGAAGAACGCATGAGCCACCTACCAACTTATCGTCAACAAGATGTTCTCAGGACTACTGGGTAAAACCATGGAAGTCTACATCGACGATATGCTGGTCAAATCTTCCAGGTGCGAGGACCACATCCTGTTGGAACTCATGCCATTCTATCATCAGATCGAATCCAATCTCGTTCCTTATTGCCTAGGATCTAGGGTTTAGTTAATTGAATCATTAGGGATGATCTCGTGTTTACCTGGAGATTTGCAGCGGAATATGGTCAGATAAACGAGATCTCTAGCGCCTCAATTGTTGCGCCTCTACCGTAGTCCACACGCACACAAGCTGGAATCCACCGGGATGCTAATGCCGGGATCAAAGATCTTCTTGGGATTCCTGTGTTTTAAGAGGTGGCTGTCAAATGAACATTAGGTCTCAAATTCGTGGCTAACATCATACATATAGCCCCTTGAGAAGACCTAATTAATCCCTGGACCAAACCATGATTAATTAAGTCATGAACCGAAATAAGAATTTTGATCCGTCCATAAAGTCGATCGACACACTGCTTAGTGTCGATCGACACATCCTTTAAAACACAATATTCAATGTGTATCCAATACACATTGACAAGACCATTCACCAATGATCAATCCCTTATGAAGTACATCCAACTTGCTTAGATGTGTTACCCTGTAGGTCCACATAATACTAGCAATGAGTTACAACTCATAAAGTCATAAGCGGCTTCTAGCAAAACATTATGACCACCTAGTATCACATGAATTGTCTGATCTCGACAATACAACTATCTATCAGAGTTAGTACAATATGATTTCAGGACATAATCCCAACAATCTCCCACTTGTACTGGAATCATCTATTCCCATAATCCCTTCGTCGCTATATCTCGATATGGCATAAGGCTAGAAACTGTGTCATCCTTATTATAGCCAACATCATGTTCATCGAACTCCTGATCTATACTGATATAAACAAACGACTGACAATCACCTCGTTTGAGCACGGCCATGCATTTTCTCAGTATCAAATCTTCGATGGGCCCTGAGATATTTATCTCCTGTTATATAGGAGGGACAAATCCCATCTTGTTACATCCCTGTTTCTTTGCACACTTCATGATACGCCTAAGCAATGCCTTTATAGCCGCCAGTTACGGAACGACGTTTGACAAGGTTAAAGCGCACCAATTCATATGCTAGAAAGCATGATAAACTCAGGTCTAAGGACTATACTCTATAGTCTTAATGAGAACCTCTCATGACACATATATACCTATCCTGTAGAGTTCTCATTAGCGGGTCATGTCCGATCATATGTTCACCAACATATATCTATGTGATTGACTGTGATAATCATATCATTGACTCTATGAAACTTAGTCCAACAGTCACCTCACACGCTAGTCTCTCGCGGTTGTTAATGTCCCACTTTAACAACCTCGACTAGGGACAAATATAATTTTATGTCATCTTTCATTTATAGGGTTTCATGATCAAGTCTTCAACTTGATGACCTATAAAATGATCATAAAATACTTTGGGACCATTATTTAATTATCCAATAATCAAATAATGTTGATGTCAGTTTTCATAAACATGACCATGGCATGTCTATGTGAACATCATAACTAACATAACTCTCACTAGAATCAAGACCACGTCTTCAGATATCTAATACCTACAGCATCAGTGTAAAAATCGTGCTTAGGTTGTGAGAGAGAGGCTGCGGTGTTCTTGCTTGGAACCATTCCAACAAACCATACCGCCATTCATTAATAAGCACTATTCTACGGTCCCTTGCTTGGAGCCCTTCCAACAGATAGCACCGCTACACAGACAAAGAGACATAACCAGGTGGGAACCGAGAATCGTCTTTGTCCGTCTAACTACTCATAACAGATTCGTCACTTCCTCAGTTGAACAAGAACCTATCCGTAGTGTTCCTCAAACACTTGGGGATATTCCTTACAACTGTCCAGTGACTTTTACCGGAATTTATTGGTATTTTCTCGTCATGCTTTATGCGTAAGCTGCATCTAGACGAGCGCAAAATATGGCATTCATGATGGATTCTATTGCAGAAGCATAAGGAATCACACTCATACATACTAGCTCAGCCAGTGTCCAAGACACTTCATCTTGCTAAGATTACTGCCATAAGACCTTTGGTGTGAAGCCATTCTTGGAATCATGCATATTGGAACTGTCCAATACCTTATCTACATAAGGATTCTGACACGATCCAATTAGCCTACCCAATCTATTTCAATAGATCCTTATTCCAAGAACTCACGCGGCTTCTCCCATGTCTATCGTTGAAAATGACTTCCGACCCAAGTTCTGATAAGACTTAAGCGACGGAACGTCGTTTATGAGATTATGTGTGAGAAATGCAATTACGCTCCCACTAGACTACTTGTAAACGCACGGTTCCTATTCGTTCATGATCAAGTCAAAACTTTTGACCATTTTAACAGAACGTCGATTCCAACTCCAAGATGTTTGCTTCAACCCAGAAATGGATTGGTGAAGCTAACATGCATACCTAGCAAATTTTCGGAGTTGGGGCTCACCATCGCTCTTTGAATCTCGCATGCTTGTCACTTTTCAATGATCATCAGATCACGGCAATCGGTCACGAGAAATCACTCTCGGGTTAGTGACGGATCCATTCGGATCTGCGAACTTCAGGCTCCACAGGTGTAGGTCCTACAGCACTTTGTAGATCCAACCGCTGCTCTCCCTTAACAGGTTGAGCAGCTACCTATGTTTCTCGAATTTCTTCGAGCTGTACTTCTACTCCCACTGTTCTTCTTGGAAAGAAACTTTCTATCTAGAAAAACAGAGTTCCGAACAACAAAACTTTGTTCTCGGATTGGTTGCAAAAGTAATGAGCCTCGGTTTCCTTAGTACAACCAGCGAAGTAGCACTTATCAGATTTGGGTTCAAGCTTGTCTGTTGACAACTGCTTTGCATAAACCTTGCAATCCCAATTAATCAGGAAAACATACTTGGAAAACTTCCAGTCCACATCCAATGTGGTGTCTTTCAACTGATTCTGATAGAAACCTATTTGGCGCAAATACATACATTTCTAGAGCGTATTCCTAAAAAGATAATGGAAGATTCGTGTGACTCATCATCAATCGAAGCATATCCAATAGGGCCTGATTCATTCTCTCAGAAACACCATTCAGGTTTTCCAGGAGAAATGAGCTGTGAGACGACTTCACACTCACTTAGATGATCACTGAATTCTTGACTCAAGTATTCTCCTCCGCGATCTAATCGAGGATCTTTAATACTTCTGTCATATCGGTTCTATACTTCATTCTGGAACTCCTTTGACCATTTCAAAAGATTCCTACTCGTGTCTCATCAAATGAACACAGCCATACATACTGAAGTCATCAATAAAGGTGATGAAGTACTGAAAATTTTCTCTGGCACTAATGCTCATCGGGCCACATACATCAGTATAACCAAGGCCCAATAAGCCTCTGGCCAATTTTCTTTAGCTCTGCTAAAGAAGCCTTAGTCATTTGGCCCAGTAAGCAGAATTCATATCTCATATGATTTATAATCAAATGAGCCCATAAAGCCCATAACTATGGGACTTCTGAATCCGCTTCACTCTATGTGGTTGGAACGACTATGCTAAAGAAAAGTCGAGTTCGAGTCATCAGTCTTAAACCGTTTGGTATTTATGTTATATTCAGGCGTACATTGGTTTAAGATATAAACCCCATTTTCAAAAGGGGTGCTACTATAGAATATTTCATCAAGATCAAAAGAGCAAAACTTGTCTTTTATCAAAATAAAAAACATTCAAATTCTTACAAGAAAATGAAAGACATCTCTGCATAAAGCAGGTACATAGCAGCAATTACTTAATTCAAAAACCAAGCTTGAAAGGCTCCTACAAGTGGAGAATTTCTACGGCTAATGCAGCAACCATTGCTCCATCCCAGACGCGCAGTTCCACTTGTCCTTTCTTCAACGTTCTACTGTTGCTTAGGCCATGCATATTTCCAAAATATCAGTACCACAACTGGTATCCAATACCATCGTAGAACTTGAAGTGATAACACAATACCTGAAGAAGAAGTCCCGTACATCTCCTTCATCTCTTGTGAATCTTCCAAGAATTTAATGCAATTTCTCTTCCAATGCCCATACTCTTCACAGTAGCAGCACTTATCAACATCAGATGGGCCGGACTTGGGCTTATAAGAAGACAAAGGTTTACCCTAATTCCAAATCTGGACGCCTTTGCTTCTACCCTTTCTGATGTTTTTCTCAGCTGTCTTGAGCATGCCATGCAGCTCAGTCAACGTCTTCGTCAAGCCATTCTTGATATAGTTCTTGATGAACTTATCATAGCTTGAAGGCAGTGACTGCAAAATGATCTCAGTAGCCAACTCTAGGCTAACAGGACTATCCAGTTTCCCCAGGTTATCAATGTAACCCATCATTTTAATGACATGAGGACTCACTGGAGCATCCTCTGGTAGCTTACACCCAATGAGAGACTTAACCATCTGGTATCTCTCAATTCGTGTCTGTTCCTGAAACATCAGTTTCAGGCTGGTGATCATCTCTATTGGCAACTCCACGTTCTCGTATTGACTCTTCAAGTCCGATTTCATGGTAGCCAACATCAGACCACACACATCTACCACATCAATATAATGCTTATTCCAAGCATCATACACTGCATGCGAGGCGTTGGTCCCAAGCTTCTCGGGGAGAGGTTTCTCAAGAACATAGTCCTTACTCTCCTGCTTGAGAACAATTCTCAAATTTCGATACCAATCCAGGAAGTTGGATCCATTTAACTTGTCCTTCTCAAGGACGGATCGCAATGAGAAAGTAGTTTTAGACATAGGCTGAAAACTAAGAAAAGAAAAGTTTTAGTTATGAAGTTCAGGAAATGAGAAATCTTATCTAATAAGAAAACTCGCATTATATTCAAACTATGTTTCCTCTATGAATATAATGATACAAGACCCATACTTCACCAAAATATGAGTGGACGACTCGCCATCACCCAAACTTTAGTTATCTAGGTAAGCAAATCATTGCTAATTGTACCCAGTACAACTCTTGGTCGCAGATAAGACAATCCATGTCTCATCCACTCTGAGGTCTCTGGGCCCAGAACTTCTGATAGCCCAGTCAAGTAAACCAATCTCTTCAGTCTTGTGATCATTGACAGTCGCACTGCAAGTCTATCAATGATCACCTGCCTTACTCATGTAATTGTGGATACCAAGGACTCCAAGACTATCCAACAACGAAACGAGTCTTGACAGTAGACAAGATTGGGCAAGACATCAAGGTCACTTGATATTTAATTTGAGGAAACGGAACTCTAAAAGGTTAGTAAATCAATCTCTTAGGTCATGTAATTGTTGATGTCAAGCACTGCAAGTCCATCAACACGATTACCTGCCTTACTCATGTAATTGTGGACACCAAGCTCTTGGCAAGAGTATCACAACAACGAAATGAGTCTTGACAGTTGACCATATTGAAAACTAATCTTCGATCTAATACACATCCAATGTGTATCCAAATAGATTTAGAACGTTTTTAACTTTTAATTTTAATTAAGTTTTAATTGTTCAATCCAATTGAACCAATTCATCCAATTTAAACCGATCTGATCTGCCTTAACCAAGCATGATGACCAGTTCAATCCAATTGAACCGATCAACCAATCGCAAGGCCTGTGTCGACCGACACTCAACCTGTGTCGACCGACACTCAACCTGTGTCGATCGACACAGTGGGGTAACAGGCAACTCGATCTCTAAGATCGAAACCCTAAAATTTTATAAGCGTTTTCGCGGTATGTCGACCGACACAAGATTAGTGTCGATCGACACTGTGCGAAAACACAAGTTCATCGTTTTTGATACGAAACAAAATCCGAGATAATTTTCATCAAAACGAAAACCAGCAAGCAATAACCTCTTCAAATAAATCATTATTCGAATTACATGCATCAGATTCAATGATTAAAACCCTAAGGCTATGATACCACTGTTGGAACTCATGCCATTCTATCTTCAGATCGAATCCAATCTCGTTCCTTATTGCCTAGGATCTAGGGTTTAGTTAATTGAATCATTAGGGATGATCTTGTGTTTACCTGGAGATTTGCAGCGGAATATGGTCAGATAAACGAGATCTCTAGCGCCTCAATTGCTGCGCCTCTACCGTAGTCCACACGCACACAAGCTGGAATCCACCGGGATGCTAGTGCCGGGATCAAAGATCTTCTTGGGATTCCTGTGTTTTAAGAGGTGGCTGTCAAATGAACATTAGGTCTCAAATTCGTGGCTAACATCATACATATAGCCCCTTGAGAAGACCTAATTAATCCCTGGACCAAACCATGATTAATTAAGTCATGAACCGAAATAAGAATTTCGATCCGTCCATAAAGTCGATCGACACACTGCTTAGTGTCGATCGACACATCCTCTAAAACACAATATTCAATGTGTATCCAATAAACATTGACTAGACCATTCACCAATGATCAATCCCTTATGAAGTACATCCAACTTGCTTAGGTGTGTGACCCTGTAGGTCCACATAATACTAGCAATGAGTTACAACTCATAAAGTCATAAGCGGCTTCTAGCAAAATATTATGACGACCTAGTATCACATGAATTGTCCGATCTCGACAATACAACTATCTATCAGAGTTAGTACAATATGATTTCAGGACATAATCCCAACACATCCCCCAACTAAAATAATGCTTCATCATTCTCAACAAATACAGGATGAAACTCAATCCGGCGAAGTGCACCTTCGGGGTCCCATTGGGAGAATTCCTGGGTTACTTGGTAACCGAAAGAAGGATCGAAGCAAACCCCATACAGACCGCGACGTTTTTAGAGATGCAATCTCCCAAGACGACGCGAGAAGTACAGCGTTTGAATGGCAAAATAGCTGCTCTGAATCGCTTCATATCGAGGTCGACTGACAAATGTCTACCCTTCTACCACCTCCTCAAAGCGAACAAAAAGTTCCTTTGGGACGAGAAGTGCAAAGAGGCGCTCACCCAACTCAAAGCGTATCAAAGGTTTCTCTCTTTTCCTTTCTTCGGTTCTCAATCATGTCTCAGTCATCATTGGTGGGGAAAGTCTCGGGCAATAAGGCGGCAGAGAAAGGGTCGGGTTTGAAGATCTCAATCCCCAAGTTTGACAACTCAACTTTGATCCAAGGCTATGCTAACACTCTCATTGGGAGATGCATGAACCCATCAAAGCAAAACATGGTGAATCTCTTGTACATGCTCCCGCGCATTTGAAAGATTGAAGAAAGGGTGGTGGGCGCTGATTTGGGGCTGGGCAGGTTCCAATTCGACTTTGACAATGCTGATGACATCACTGAGGTCCTCAAAATGAAGCCATTTCATTTCGACTATTGGATGTTGTCTTGAGTGAGGTGGGAGCCGGTTGGTTCCTCTTCATTACTGGGCAGATCCCACTTTCAGGAGAATTGGTGCGGCAGTAGGTGAGGTTAAGGAGGTGGATCTGAATGAAGGGAGGGTAAAAGTGGTGGTTGATGGTTTCAAGCCTTTGATCTTTACCACCAAAATTGATTTTTTCAATGGGGAAGAAACTCTAGTGTCCCTGAGGTATGAAAAGTTGTTTGGTTTCTGCAAACTTTGTAACAGTCTCTGTCATGACTTAACAAGGTGCCCTACCAATGGGTTTGTTCAAGAGAATGGAGGTGATGGACCTTCTGCCAATCCTGGTCATGGTCCACAGGTGGTTAGCTTTAAGGCTGCGGTCATTCATAATCTGGAGAAATCGAAAGATAAAGGTGTGGCTCAGCCAAACAAGGATAACAAAGGAAAAGGTATGGAAAAGGAAGCCCAGCGTTGGCAAAAGCCTGAAGAGGAGCACAGGGCATACAAACCGAGACATCAGCGATATTATGGAGAAGGTACTTCAAGAGGGATTCGTCAATCTGGCTATGTTTCACCAAGAACGCTTCAGAGAAGGTACGCAATGGATACAAAGGGTATCAAAGAGCTAAAGTCTGATGACATAGGGGCGCATCTTCAGACAATGAGAGGAAAATGATGGAGGCCTTCCAAGGGAATCATTCTGCTGAGAAGGAGAAAGCTTCATCGACCAGGGGAATAACCAGGGGAATACCTAAGGCTAAAAAGGAACTCAAGTTTGATGAACCATCCATGGATATCTGTTCAGGTAAAGAAGAGGAAGGGAAAATCAGAGTGGGAAGTATTCCGGATAATTCTGAACCTTTATACAAGGTTTTGGAGGATGAGGCTATCATGGACAAGGAAGCAGAGACTCAATTAAATGCGGACAGAAGTAATGGGAATGTATCCATGGAGGATGGTGATCTTAGGATTGAAACTGAGGTTGAGCATATGATGGAGGTTGAGGAAATACAAGCGGGTATTGAGTTGAAAGCACCTGAAACAGAGGACTCGCAGGATCAAGGGATGGGAGAAGGCCAAGAGCAGGTGGAGGATGTTTCAGAAGAATCCAGATAGAAGCAAGGCCCCAATAATGCGGCAAAGAAGAAAGGAATCAAGCCAGGGTAAGGAGTTGCAATGGTAGGCACAACCAAGAAGCACTTGGTTCAAGCTTTGATTTCCCCTAGGAAGAGGACAATACCAAAACCACAAGGTAAGAATGGAGAAACTTCAATGCTGGCTGGCACTAAGGAAGGTGATTAGGCCAAAAAAAACCGGCTAAGATGACTCTGAATCCTGAGTAGGAATGAGTTGGATGAGCTACAGAAGACCCTCTGGTTTTTTTCATTACCGTTTAAATTATCTCAGAGTTGGGGGGGAGAGTATTCCTCATGACTTTGAATGTTTTTCAATTTTCTCTTTATGGCTACTTACTCTCACTGTTCAGAGTAAGAAGTATTTACATTTCCTTATTGTAAGCATGAGTAGTGCTATGTTTTTTAATGAGAGGGTTCTTCTTTATATGGTATTGGAGTCTGGTAGTCTCAACAAGGGTTGTGGGCGGTTTACAAAGATCATAGCAAAAAACTCAACCCCTTCCTCCATTGAGTATGATTCAAATCCTCAGGTGGATCAGTACTTTGGGTTACGGTTTAACTCATTATCATTATATTCAGTTGGATCGAAAGCATTAACATGGGCGGCAGCCTTTATTATTTCCCCGGTAAAGCAGACTTATGTTCGCCACTTCTTTGTATTTTCAAACAGGTTTGCTCTTTATTATTATGCAGTTTGCTTTGTTTTTATCATTATGGTTGGCTTAAAATATATAATTCGTGTTGGGATCATGCCCCTTAAAGTTGCACATCTTTTACATTACAGTGGTTACATTCTGACGGTAAAAAACAAAAATTGTAGGTATAAAGGAAGAAGGGACCCTACACTTTACAGAGGTTAGTTGGTGCAATTCTTGGGATACAGGAAATGGGAAAGGCTATCTACTGAAGGCTAGAAGCGGTTTAGTTTTTTGGGAGAATGCTCATGTATATGGCTGGCATCTCATCACAGAGGCCATAACACGGTACCAGGAATCAACTAATTCAATAATATGGATTCGAAGCTATCGGATGTACGGTCTACTTTTTAACGGTCAGGACAATGAGGGTTGGATAAGGTTAATGGAAGGAAGTTTATCTTTGGGGAAGATTGAAAAGAAGGATGTATTTTCTTATATGTTGGGGGTCTGTCTACTTAAGACAATGGTCGCAACTATTAGCTGGAAACAGAGTAGAGTTTTTTTCTTACCGGAATAGAAGGTTTCAAGCGCTAGATAACTTCTTTAATAAACCGGTTTTGGAATATGCTTCTCTTTACTATCCATGTTTACTAGTTAAAGGATATGAATGGTTCTATTTAATTGACTAGTTGGTCACTGAGATAGGATTTAATTCACGGCCTCAATATAGTTGGTCTAGTATGGTCATTCAGTTTACTCTGACTCTGTTTGTTATATTGTTTCTTTTGTGTACAGGTGATAATACGTTACCTTTGGAACGTGTTTGCATTGGTACAAGGATAAAGATGGAAGGTGGCAAGGAATCTGGTGGCATGGTGGTGGTCAAGGGAAAGAAATATGGAGTGATTGCGGTTGGTTTACACGGTCTACAGGTTTATACGGTTTCAGTGAAGTGGGATATACTCATATAAGCGGTCTTATAGAGGGCGTATGGTTGGAAATAGTATTGGGGATTAAGAAGGTCCTTAGATCAGACAGGTTATTGTTTTACCATGCTTACTTTGGGTGGAGAATCTCTTTATTCTGGGGCTATGTATGCTTCGTATCTTTATATATTCAGACATATGAAGAATGTCCAATTATCATAATTACGGAGGTAACTGGGAGACAGGGTAAACAATTGGTATACAAAAAATCTACTGTTTTAAATAAAGGACACATATCGGTACAGTATCCAGAGATAAAAAAGAAAGGTAACAAGGATAAAGAGAACAATAGATTAAAGACTAGTTTGTTCAATAGATTAGTACAAAGGGTGGCTTCAGACCCATGTCATATCATTACACATAAGAAACGGATATTTTGATGCGCATTTTAAGCTGGAATTGCAAGGGCTTGGCAGCCGATGGACAATTAGTTATTTACGAGAATCATGCTTTAAATATAAACCGGAGTTTTTATATTTATCAGAGACTAAACAACAACGGCCTTTTGTGGAAATGTTTCAGGGTCATTTCGGATATGATAACTTATACACGGTTGAATCACAAGGTCTAAGCGGGGGACTGGCTTTATATTATAATAACATTTACAATGTAAACATTATCTTTGCAAATTATAGACAAATTGACATTGAAGCAGAATATCAGAATCAGAAGATTTTCTAACATTTATATACGGAGAACCAAATCATCAGTTACGAAATATAGTATGGGAGAGAATAACTCGGATTGGCATCTCTCGGAATGAACCATGGTTTATAATCGGAGATCTAAATGAGATTACAGGAAATCACGAGAAAGAAGGAGGAACCGTTCGTAGTGCAGCCAGTTTTCTGGATTTTAACAATATGATTAGAAATTGTGGTATGTTGGAATTTCCGTACTTAGGAAACTCATTATCCTGGAGAGGTTGGCGAGGGGGGGAAATGATGAGATGTCGGTTAGATAGAGCATTAGCCAATGAGGAGTGGCACACTTTGTTTCCACAATCCTTTACTGAGTATCTGGGCATGATAGGGTCGGATCATCGACCTATCGTAGCAACTATAGAGGATAAAATACAGAGAAAAAGTCCCAATTCATATTTGATAAAAGGTGGATAGGCCAAGAGGGTTTAATGGAAACAATTACAAGTGGATGGATTTCATCTGGGAAGGAAAGTGAACATAACATTGTATCTAAAATAAGGAATTGTCGGCACGAAATTTCGAAGTGGAGGAAAAATAATCTGCCATATGGAAGGGAGAAAATAAATGACCTAAAAAGGCACTAGAAGAGGTACAAATGATGATAGTAGGTCAAATGAAGAGGTCCGGGAAATTTCTTGTAAGTTAAAAGAAGCATATATGGATGAGGAATTATACTGGCAGCAAAAAAGTAGGAATTTGTGGTACACATCGGTTGATCGAAATACAAAGTTTTATTAGGCGCTAACAAAATAACGAAGGGCAAGGAACCGGATCATAGGCCTCCATAATGATAATGGTGAATGGGTAACGAAGGATGAAGAGGTGGAAAAGGTGGCAGTGGATTATTTTGAGACTTTGTTTACATCATCACAACCATCAGAAATCGATGAGTTTCTTCTCGAGGTACCGGAATTAATAACGGAACAAATGAACACTAAACTAACATCGGTTGCATCTGAAGAGGAAATACGGAAGGCTTTATTCATGATGCATCCAGAGAAAGCGCCAGGACCGGATGGTATGACAGCTTTGTTTTTCCAACAATCTTGGCCTATCATTAAGCATGATATCATTCGGTTTGTAAATGAGTTTATTCACACTGGAGTGTTTGATACGCGATTGAACATCACGAACATTTGTTTAATACCAAAGACAGAACGACCCAGTCGCATGACGGAATTTCGACCCATTAGTTTATGTAATGTGGGATATAAGTTGTTATCAAAGGTGTTATGTCAACGGCTAAAACCCTTATTACCGACCCTTATATCGGAAACACAGTCAGCTTTTGTGGCAGGGAGACTAATTTCAGATAATATACCACTTGCACAAGAGATGTTCCACGGGCTACGGACTAATCCATCTTGCAAAGGGAAATTTATGGCCATTAAAACGGATATGAGCAAAGCATATGATAGAATGGAGTGGATCTTTATCAAAAAATTGTTACGGAAAATGGGTTTTGGAAACCGTTGGATAAGTCTTACGATGGCCTGCATTACTTCAATGCAATATAAAGTCTTACTAAACGGACACCCGAAGGGGCTAATTAGACCGCATAGGGGATTACGCCAGGGCGACCCATTATCCCCATATCTCTTCATTCTATGCACGGAAGCATTGATTGCTAATATTAAAAAGGCGGAACGAGAAAAGGTTTGGACTGGTTTGAAAGTGGCAAGAGCAAGTCCTTCGATTTCACATTTGTTATTTGCAGATGACAACTTGTTCTTCTGTAAGGAAAATTCAGAGGAGAGTAATGCTATACTTAGAATCCTAAAAGGGTACGAATCGGCGTCAGGACAGCAAATAAATTTTGATAAATCATCAACAAAGTTTGGGCATAAGGTTAACGACATAAACCGTGAGGAAAAGACACTTCTAGACATTACAAAGGAAGGGGGAATGGGTACATATTTGGGAATCCCAGAGAGTCTTGGGGGATCGAAAACACAAATATTTAGTTTTCTTCATGACAGACTCCACAATAGGGTTAATGGATGGACAATTAAATACTTAACAAAAGGAGGAAAAGAAGTTTTGATAAAGTCGGTGGCAACAACATTACCCAATCATGTCATGTCATGTTTTAGATTACCGAAAAAGGTAACAAGCAAACTGACCAGTGTTACAGCACAATTTTGGTGGAGTACGAATGGCAATCACAAAGGGATGCACTGGATGTCTTGGGATAAGTTATGTCGAGACAAAAATGATGGAAGAATTGGTTTTAGGGATCTGGTGAATGTTAATACGGCCTTTATGGGAAAACAACTATGGAGATTGATAGATACACCAGACTCATTATTTTCCAAGGTTTTCAAAGGTAGATATTATATGAATGGAGGTCCGTTGGACCCAATCAAATCATATTCTTTATCTTATGGATGGAGAAGTATCACTTCAGGTAGATCTCTGGTTAATAAAGGACTAATCAAAAGGGTTGGAACAGGAAATATCATATCTGTATAGAATGATCCTTGGATTCCAGGCCACCGCCCGAGATCAGCAACTAGTAAAACAATCTCTTATGATCCTTTACTAAAAGTGAGTCAATTGATCGACCATACTTATGGTGTATGGGATGAACAGATCATTCAAAGCATTATCGTCCCAGAAGATGTGGCTCTTATTAGGGGTTTACTGATCAGTAGGCACTCTAGCTGAGAAGAATTAACTCACTTTACTTATTTTGTTGAAGAATAAACCTATTATACAAATCTCCAAGTTTTAAATGAAAAGAATTAACTCTCATCTGTATTGTTTATTTTAACTAATAAAACTATAGTTTTTAGATTCAGTTTTTAAAAATAAGTAAAATCATGCTTATCAGCCAAAAAGTCATTTCATGATTTTTTGAAAATATATCATAAACTAAAAAATAGAAAAGAAACAAAAATATTTATAATAATAGACTTTAAATTAACTTTACAGGTGATGTTGACAAAAAAAAGATACAAACAAAAACATTATTGATTAATGCATTGTTTATTTCATATGAATGTTCAAATTAACATCACTATAAGTGGTAAGTAACTTACAACAGTTTATCTTAACATTTTTACCAAAAAAAAAAAAAAAAAAAAAAAACTTACAACAGTTTATTTCGTATGCATTATTTATTTCATACGCATGTTAAAATAAACGGATTGTTAACATACAGGATATGCACCCGAGTATACGCTGGATGTACGTTGCGAAGGCTTAACGAACCGTTTCCTTCGAGACGGATCACTTACGTTGGGCCACATATATTGTAAAATGGGTCATTTAGATAAATATAGCTTAGTAATATATATAAATGCATAAGGTACCCTCTTTTCAATATATATAATATTATAGATAATTAATACTATTAAAAAAATAGAGTATATTAAAAACTAATTTTTAATTCATATGTTTATTACAAGTTGTGCTATTGAAAATTTAAGAATGTTTTTAATACTCATTAAGGGTATTTAGAGAATATAACATTTTTTATATTATCCATGTTTCCAAACAAAACAGTTATTAAACATGTATCCAAATAACCTAAATATAATAAGTTCTACTTTCCTAATTAATTGAAATAATATATATATATATATATAATCATGATACTATTAAATCAGTGGATAAATATAACTAAATAATCTAAACATCAAATATTTTTGTATATATAAGATAATATTCTCTAATTATGATTATATTAAAAAATATTATATAAATATATTTTATTTTATTTTTTATTTTTGTTGCAAATATAAATATTTATTTTTATATTATAACAAAATTTTATAAATATTTTAAATTTATTTATTTCTTAAAAAGAAAGAATTATTTTTTTCAATTGCACTTTTTAACGGATTATTTCATCAAATTGCAAAATATTTAAACTTTTATAAGAACGGGTTGAAAAATAAATTACCCAATTTTGAATTATAAAAATAAATTTCGGATGAGTTTAATATATATATTAACTAATTCCAATTGATATATTTTAAATTAATAGATTATTCAATATTTATATTATTCAAATATATGGTGTCTCAAATAATGGTTCATGTTTGTATGTAAAATTTAACGGATTGTTCCATCAAATTTTCAAATTATATACTATTACAACACGTATTAAAAAATAGATTACCTAATCTCGATTATAAAATATTAAAATTGAACTTTGTTCTTACGATACAACGCTGGTTAAAACTTATAATGTAAAATCGTTGTTATAAGAAAAATAAAAAATAAATTATTTCCAAACCATTATCTTACGATAAAACTCTGGTTAAAACTTATAACGTGAAATCGTTATTTTAATCTTTTTTTTATAGTATACATTCTCCCAAATAACATATTTTTTTAATCTAAATTATTAACTATTTTTTATAATACGGGTTAAATAATTATAAACAAAATTAGATTGATTAATTAAAAATCTAAATTACTAATAAAATTTAAATTTGTAAAAAAAACAAACAAACCCTCGTTTAAAATCAAAAATCTAAATTATTAATAAAAAATAAATAAAAAAATAAATTTGTAAGCGCGGATCAAAATTATTAAATATAAACTGAGACCTCTTAAATAATGACCCTTTTTTTTTTTTGTAAAACCCCATTTTATCTAAATGACCCATTTTACATCTAACTTAGATGTAACAAACGGTCTTTTACCGATCTTGTACCCTCGTAAATATTCAATGAAATCTCTAGACGTTAAAAAAAAAAATGTAACAAACTGTTTTCCAGCGATAGAAAAATTTAAACATACCGTTTGAAAAGTTCATTGCCATAAAATCTTCATATTTTTCTTTATTTAAAAAATGTTCGTAACAAATATTGGTTAGAATTATCAAAACTACAGCAAATATATCTAAACTATATCTTAATGTTTGAAATATTATTATTTTTTATAAGAAAATATGTACTGTGTATACTCCGTTTATATACCCGCATATAGTTGACAAAAAAAAAAAATATATATACCCGCATATACACTATTGCGCTATACGATGATTGAGTGCCCGACTAATATATAGTGTATTTTAGAACACTTAAAATAGATTAATATTTTCACTCTTAATAATATCATTAAATCAAAATCCCATGTTTATTTCAAAGCTGGTGAAAGAAGATATTAATGAAAATCTTTATATTTTCGCAATCTGTTTGTAATATATTAGAGATTCAAATAAGGATTTTGTTTTTAATGATGGAAGATGCTATTTTATATTCTAAATTATTTATATACTTAAATGCTGAAAAAATCAAGGTGAAAAGGAAAGAATCTTGGAAAAATTAAAATGTCTATTATTAATTGAACAGTTAAGATATTATCAACATAAAACTTTTTTTATAGAAGCATATCTTGATTTTAAAATTTCGTAAATCTTTCATTTCGTCATTTAAGATATTTTTTTAAAATTATATATTTTCAAAATGAAATATCCTTCTACAAAAAAAAAAATATCCGAAATAAACAGTGAATTAAAAAGAGAAACATTTGGCCCATCTCGGCTTCCGTCTCGTAGTTAGGTAAAATTACCAAAATACCCTCCATTTTCTAAAAATTACAGAATTACCCATGTTGACTTTTTCTTTTGCCCGTTGATCCAATTTTAAGAAACAGGGTATTACATTCTTCCTTACTTACAGAAATTCGGTCCCCTAATTCCCCTTCAGTGACAAAATTTGAATCGGTACCAAATCGTGCAAATCGCCACTCTGAAATTGATTATGTTGCTCCACTGCTCAAACATTGATCCACTGACTCAAGTTGTCGATGTGCACTGCTACCGTAACACTGACTTACACAAAACTTCCACACAGACCTTTACTCCATTTGCGTAATCACAGATCTCTACTAATCTGTGTCGACCGATTTTGCTATGATTCTCACTTCTGGGTTCCCCACCTTGCTTCGGCCTCCATAACTGCTTATTACTGACTCGCTATACTCGCACACGCCTCGAGATTCCGATCACTAAACTTCACGCTGCAAGGATTTGAACTGCTTTCCCTATGATAACTCCGAACTAGTCCAACACTGATACCGATGCTTTCCCAAATCTCTTTGCTAACTCATCATACTTGAATGTCTGCTTGAATCCAATTGCTGCTGATACCCCCACACTAAATCACGCACGTCTTGAATCAACTGCCTCGCGGCTTTCTCAAACTTGACTTGTCTTTCGGGTTCGGGTTTGATCTCGCGTTCACGTCACATCGCCAATCACGTCCTGCACTACAATTTAACAGCACTACACTGGAGCAGTTAGATTCTTTCTAACCTATTCCCGATATCACTTCCTCATAGAGATATGGTTACTTAATCATGTACCCAACGGTCACACATGGCTAAATAACAACATCCTATAATTCCGCTTTCTCGCGAATAAGCTCCTTATAAAAACCAATTATCAATTTTGAGCTTAGTTTTATCTAGAAGGATTTCTACCCTTCCTTAGTACAACTGGTCTAACCGATAACACATTCCATTTATAACACTTTCTAGGTCTAACATTCTATAACACGGATCTCCACGATTCGCTAACCCTACCTTAGAACTACCAGCAACCTAGTGATTCTAACAATGTAACAAAGCTCACAATTTAACAATCCTAACACATGAGCCATGCAATGATCATGAACAGCAAGTTTATTAACTTAACAATGCTTAATGACAATCTAAAACCTAGCGATCGAGCAAATGCAATATCGCAACCGATAATCAAACAATGCATTTCTAGCAACCTAACGGTCATGCAAATGCAAGGCTACTAACCTAGCGGTCAAATGCAGTGCAATAAATAAATCAAGCACGCAAGGAAACAGCTCAAAACCCTAAAGCATAACAATCACACAACACACAATCAAGCAAGAAATAGATTGAGTCACGGTATATCGATGCGGTCGCCTCATGGGTCATGGTGATTGATCGCTTGTTCTGACTATCATTTGTTTTCACATCGTAATTAGATTGCATTCACAAACCATCACATGCATGCAATAAAATTATTATGTTACTCAAAACGATAAATCGAAATATCCGACATCCACTATATACCTAAAACGTCCATAGCCATACATCGAGTTTTAGTACATAGTTTACGCCAAGATGTACTACAATGCGAACGCCCCATCATACCCAAAACAAATCGCACGCTGCTACATAACCAAAATTTGTCAGTGACGAAAATACGCCGATCTATGTACAGACAAAATGATTTAGACCCCTCACTTACATAGGCCTACTCTAACCCTAACCTAGCGCCTCCAGCAAGACCGAAATGCCCAGCAAAGACGGCAGTACGGCTCGCAGGAGTAGCCACTGGCAGGTGTGCCACGGGCATAGCGATGATGCACGTCACGCGGTGGTGCGGTGCTGGGTCGAGGCTCCGCCATCGGACAAAGAGGCGCCAGGTGGCTTGCATGGCCACGGAGCTGGCATACGTCGGGTGGCTGCACCGGCTGGAAGGGATCGATAGGCTCCATCGATAGGTCAAAGTTCGCAGGTACCGAACTGAGTACGAAATCACCCAGACTATAAGGCTCGGGAACATCAGGCACCTCCAGGATGGGCACTGGCTGCTCTGGTTGGGCGAGCTGCTCGGGTAAAAGAGGCGGCAATGGTGGCAGCTCGACGTCTGCTAGCCCAAACCAGTCCAAGAATCCGACCTAGGGGTCGGTTGAGTCTGCTTCATCCCGGAGTGAGACAGTCAAAGGTACCGAGAGAGGTGCAGTGGAAACTGCTGCTGCTGTTGAGGCGCCAACTAGCGCTCGTAAGGGAACTGAGGGACGGTATGAGATACGTTAAACCCACGATGAACGATGTGCATGTCGCCCATGACGGGCGCGACCGGATACAAGCGGACCCGTGGTTGCTCATGATATCGAAACGTACCCACACCACACACACACCGGACACTCTGATCCTCCTTAGTTCACGCTGCTGAATGTCTGCAACCATATACATAAAAATGTCAATACAAGCAATATAAAATTCCTAATTCCCATTCCCCCTCCCCCCGGGTTTGACAGACGCGGCTCGGTTTCCTAATGGATGCTTGGGTGATACATTTGACTAGACAAAACGCGAAAAACACTTAGAAATGAAACGTTTTGAAACCCATGATGAGCCATGCTCTGATACCACCTAGTTGTAACACCCCTTTCCCGTTATCCGCTGACCGTCGAGCTGACCAGTCAACAATTAAACAAGAACATGACCGATCAAACTTGAGCAAGTCAAACAAGAAAAGTTCGTCACAAAACAAAGCCAAAGACAGTCCGGTTTGAGACAAAGGCTCGCACCAAACCGTCCTTGACCTCGTGTACCTCGCTTCCACATTACAAAGCTTTTCAACGTGTATTGCTTCCACGAGTTGTGTCGGTTCGGACTAAACCAATATATCAGGGAAGCGATCTCATTTCTAAATAAATTAGGTTTTTATAAACAATTTGCCTATTCAATTCTATTTACACACAATCAAAGAATAAACAGGTGCCAAATAAGCCGAACCGAAATACAACAAACAAAATCATCGAATCAAAATCTCTGGCCCGCAAGCAATCCCGAAACTACACCGAGGACCTCCCACGTTCGTCGATGCTAAACCTGAAAAACACGAAACGAGTCTAATGAGCGATCTAAGATCACCCAGCGAGCCGGCTCCCAATAACGGCTTCTAAGCTAACCTACTGCTACTAATCCCGCCCCAAAACCCAAAATAACAATCATAAAGAAGAAAATAGTGTATCACGTGCCACCGTGACGTGAAAAACCCACAACACACAAGCATTCTATAACAAAAGGAAGGATTATGGCAATCAAAGTCACTGCAGCACATGC
Organism: Orychophragmus violaceus; assembly: GCA_030180135.1. NCBI lineage: Eukaryota > Viridiplantae > Streptophyta > Magnoliopsida > Brassicales > Brassicaceae > Orychophragmus > Orychophragmus violaceus. The sequence goes on from CM058240.1 coordinate 42,889,286, forward strand.
CCTTGATTAGACTTGATCTATCTATCGCGAACAACGAACTTAACATCATTGGGCCCACTATGTGAACTCGGTAACTTACACGAGAAATAACTAGCTACCGACATGGTAACTAAAACTACCCATGACTCCTAGACATAAACACGAAGTCCTACGACTTAGGACATTGTTCTCAGTCCATTCGATACACAGAAAATCGGGCTACCTCACGGTAACCTAATTTTCCATGCAGTCCGGCCCTAGGACATGACCCCGTATTCTCCGTACCACACACATGCCGGCACACTCAGTAGGTTAACACCATAATCAGAATCACCACCCGAAGGCACATGATCCGATTAGGCAACTACCCGAGGATCCAATCGGGTCGGAAGTACCAGAACGCTTTCAACATATACTTGCAGGATTAAACGCACCCTCGAGTCCTAGTGCAATAAGGTAAACACGCAAACTCACTGGGACTCTAACACGGAACACAAGACCGTCAAGGTCAACATAAAGATAAACACAACTCTGATCTATCCCGCAAGCCTTATCCCAACACCACCATCGACAACCCTACTCGGTGTTATACCAAATAGGTAACTACAAACTTTCATGGTCCTATGACACCGAGGTAAGTGTCACACAAAAGGACTACCCGGCCCAACACCGGAGTAGTCTAACAACAGGCCTGCACACAAACACACATCATCAAAGCAACAACACACAAACAATCACTTAAGCAAGCCTTTTAGTTCATTAGCATATTTTAGTCTCATTTAGTCCGCTACCTTGGATTAGCGGATTGCTAACCCGTAGATGACTCACCATTCAATTACTTTTTAATTATCTTCCTAACGTCTTTTAATAAGTCCTCGATATGTCGGTTTAGGATTAGTAAACTTACTAATCCCCCACATTTTATTGTTGTTTAACTTTAATCCAATTAGTCCATTAACTCGTCTATTAAACCTAACCCGCCCGTTATAATATTCTATAAGGTTTGTTATGTCTTTACCGTATTTTAATTCAGTCATACTTCTCGTATATAGATTCAATTAATATCGTTCTTAATATGATATACGTGCATATAGATACTAACATGCTAGTCTAATATGTATGCATAAATCAACGTGCAGATAACAAACAAACAATCAAGACTATCTATCTATCATGCGTTTAATTAAACCTAACCAATTATTAATCAAGCCGATATTCATCATTAACCAATCCATCAATTAATGGGGATACATTCCTAAACTATGGTTTAAGGATTTCCAGACTAAATGAACGAACTAACTAATATAATGCATTAGCAGACTCACAGTAATAATATAGACGGATGGATGGACATCCAATATATCCGCTCAAATGACAATGTTGCAGATCTATCCACAAAGGCGTTTCCCACTACTACTTTCAGAAAACATCTTCAAATCATAGGAATGCGTCATTTACGAGATTTATGAAGATATATCATTTTCAGAGGGATTTTACGTCAATGTACTTTTTTCTCTTGTCATGATTTTTATCCCACTGGGTTTTTCCATGATAAGATTTTTAACGAGGCAATACGTAATATAAAATAGATATTTAAAGAGGAGTGTTAAGATAATATAAATATATATTATTATTATAAATACCTTTAGTAAAACTGACTTATTGATTCCAGTGATGTTTTGCTATATAAAAGCATACTTCTCTTGTACAGAGGAGATACACTTCTCAATAAGAAGTTAATGAAACAAAAAGACTCTTACGTACTTATTTCTCGGGTGTATTGCACCTATTGTATTTTTTATTTTTCCATTGCAATATTTTATCTTTTGAAAACTGATTGCAATCTTGTATCTTTTTTGTGGATCATGCCGTTAGAACATAGATGTACCCCTCACGGACAGACAAAAATACCAAATAAATCTATTGGTGGATAGGAGTCACACGATTTTCCTTCTATTCATTCTTTTTATTATTATTTTTTCCTTTCTTTTTCACTTCACTCTCTTTCTTACATTACAATTATTTCATCCCTCATTTTTTTGACGGTTAATAGGATGTCGGAGGTGAGGTTTCCGGCCATATAGACCGCCGGAATGGAAATATAATCGGTCGATGTACCGGAATTCGAAAAAAAAATGGACCTAATACGGAAGTTTCGAGTGGATAGTCTAGACTAAGTGTCCACAATATCGGCTATTCGTGGACACTACCATGATCATATCACATGCAAGTCGCTTACCATGGATAGGAAGTGGTCAATCAAAATGTTGCTTTTGGATGGATAGTGGGCCAAGCGTACTGTGTCCACTGATTAATGATCATGTGAACTGTGGATACATATTACAACGAGCCCCACTATCCACCTAAAAAGCAACATTTCACGTGGCACTTGTTATCCATTAGGAGTGTCTAGCATGTGATGTGAATGTGAGAATATCCACGAATAGCCGATATTGTGGACACCTAGTCTAGACTGTCCACTCGAAACTTTCGTATTAAGCCCGAATTTTTTTTTTGAATTCTCGTATATCGACCGATTATATCTCTATTCCGACGGTCTCTATGGCCGGAAACCTCAATTTCACATCCTAGCCACCGTCAAAAAATGAGGGGTGAAGAAAAAGGTAAAGTAAGAAAGAGAATGAAGGAGAAAAAAAGAAAAAATAATAATTAAAAAAAAAAGAATGGATAGTTATGATAGCGTGTGACACATATCCATCCACGAACTATTTTTGTCTTTGATAATAAAATAGTCTTTTAACGCTGGAACCTATAAAAAGGATACAAAAATGCAACAGGTTTTGGAAAGATACAATATTACTATTACTTTTCAAAAATAATACATTGGATGCAATAAATTCTTCATTTCTCTCCCTTTCCCATACAAATAACAATATAACAATATATCATATATACGGTCATATATATAAATATAAATACACAACAGAATTCATAATATTATGTGAATGTGGAGTGTGTTTCACACATACCGCATAGCGTTTCACTATAAGTGTAACCATTCAAACTAAAAATGTGTTTTCATTTACTAATTAAAAATAAAAATAAAATGAGGTGTGGTTTAAATAATCTAGCAGAACACACATGGTGTTTAATAAGGCAGCAAATGTTTACGGTGTTTCGCGTAACGCATAGGACGGTCTAAAATTATTACACCATTCAACATACAATTACATGTGTGTTTTAGTAAAATGAAAAAAAAGAAGCAATAATAAGAAAAGACAGGTGCGCTCCAAATTGTTAAAGAAAAAATTGAACCACAGTAAACAGTAAAACCACATCAAAATTGGGGTGTTTTGGATAGTTAGTCTCTTTAAATATTATTTTTTAATAAAATATTAAACCTTTAATTTTATTACCTAAGATTAGATATAGTTTAAGGTGATGTGTTTAAAGTGTGGTTTATAATAATTGAATATTTTTATTTTAAATTTCGGTTATTGATTCGGGAAGATTTGAAATAGCCGAAATAATTGAAACCAAAACCGAACTAAACCAAAATTAGTGTATCCCGCATCTCTTTTATTAATTTTACCACTCAAATTTTTATCTTGTACCGCATGCAGCTTGTTTCACCATTCAAACATTGTTTTGTACCGCTTATTCCGCACTAACCACACTTATTCCGCATAATGTGTTTCTCTTGTACAAACCGCACATAAACCATTCCGCACCGCCAGATCTGCTTCTCCCGCACCACTTAATCCGTTGTTCTCATTCGAAGCCTAAGATACAAATGGGGTGTGGTTAGGTGTGTTTGAGACTAGTTAATTATTTTTATTTTTATATTATTTTCCAAAAATAAAAATTAAATATATTGATTACATCTATTTAATTTGCTAAAATTCATTATATCTCAAAAATAAATTTTATAAAATCTTAACTTCTGATAAAATGTAAAAAACATATAAAACCCGAATCGAGTTAACCGAATAGAAATAAGTTCTTTGGTTTTTGGTTTTGGTTCCGTTATTTAGTTTGGCTATTTCAATAATGTTGAAAATTTTAATTTTGATTGAGTCCAGTTTGAACCGATCAGTTAGTTAATTTTTTTAGTTCTTAATCAATTTATACCGATTTTAAACCGGATATACCAAATTATACGAAAAACTAAAATAATCGAAACAACCCGAATTTATTCGAAATAATTGAATTTACCTAAAATTAATCGAATAAATATAATTTACCCTAAATCAACCAAATTAATCGAAATTCTTTCTAAAACTAAAAAATTGGTTTATTTCGAAAAAAATTGATATACTGAAATAACTGATACACGAATTGAGATAAATATATGTGATTGGATATATTAAATATATTAATAAAGTGGTTGAAAGTAATATTATGTAGTAATTGTAATTTTATCAAAATCTTAAATTTTGTAATAATGAAATAAATTATTTTTAATATTTTTATTTAAATATTTACTTTAATATATATCCCGCACCACTGTTGTCATTTTTACCATTCAAACGTTTATCTTGTACCACACGCAGCTTTTCACCATTCAAACATTTTTATGTACCGCTTGTTCCGCAATAACCGCACTTGTTCCGCATAGCGCGTTTCTTCTGTACAAACCACACTTAAACCATTCCGCACCGTCTGATCCACTTATCCCGCACCACTTGATCCGCTGTCACCATTCGAAGCCAAAGTCAAATACTTTTGACGTCAAGTTTTGATGAGTATATTTTAATATTAATTTAATTATTATTTTGATTTTAATTTGGTTCAAACAATTAAAATTGTATTAGCTTAAAAGTCCATTGACCAAATCCAAATCCAACCCAATTCCAAACACGAATCCGAGTCCAAACTTATTTTGGTTAGAATCGGTTCGACGTGCGCCCACATCTAATCATGTATATCTCATCACCATTATATCATAGTTTATTCACAAAGTTTTAAATTATGTAATATTTCTCTATATATAAATAAAAGAATTTCACCTTAGGTTTTCATTGTTTGACATTTGCTAGTTTGTATAACATAGCTAAATCACTGGGTTTCACAAACTTTCTAAGTCAGTAACTTTGGATCAACATTTCTTATTCAAACGAATTCTGTTTTTGACTGAATATGGTCATTCCGACAACTAAGTTGCTCGGAAAATCTACCCGAACGTTAGCCAATCTCGTGACACGCCTTTTATCATTTGAGTGAGTATAATCTGTTAAAATTAATCGAACTGAGATCAATTTTTCAAATGTAGCTCATAACCTTATATGTATCGCACATAGCTCAATACTCTAGTTATAGTTTTCTAGTGTTTACAAACTATTTTACGTGTGTGGCAACTTAGGACATGAACAAACTTTGTTACTCCTCACACATTCTTAAGTATTTGTACGGATATACTGTACTTCCTCAAAGTTCATATGTATTGTGCCAATGACATTATGTGGTAAGCAACGTTCCCCACCCTCTCCCCCACATTTTCGGAGGTAACTTAGAAACATGCATTTTTGCATCCATATTTCAATTAAGAGTTTAGAATTCTTGTTCCAAAACTTCTTGAATGTAAATCAATAACGATCAGTTTTTAAACAATAATGACATTTTCTGAGAAGTGTATTTTGTTCTTATCAACCTTGACTCTTTAATCATTTTTTTCTTATGCCAAACCACTTTGCATATAATAATCTTAATGATATAAAATTCAACAGTTATTAGAGTTCTAACATTAGTATTCTCAAAAGAAAGCATATGTTAGGGTTGTTCTTTTTACTGGCGCTTGCGGCTGCGTCCAAGAAAAGAAAAATATAGTGGGTCTGGATGTTAAAAGCAACAAAAAGCCCATTTATTTATTTATTTTACCAAACCCTAGTCTTCCTCCTATCATCTTCCTTCTTATTTGCCTCTGTAAAAAATTAACGATTTGGAAAACTGAAATTTGAAAACCTGTAACTTGAGGATGAAATGAACGTCGGCGCCAAACTGCATGATTAAATCAAACGCTTCAAAAAATTAGCGGCAGCAATATATAGCTATCTTTTTGGCCGCTGCGTCTTTGATTTGGCAATGGGATTGTTTGAGTTTTTATTTTTACATTGACTACTGCAAAGAGTATTTAGGCTATAAACTTAACGCCCGCTGCCACACGCAGCCGTAACAAGAACAGTGCCGTTATCCTTTTTTAGTTAAATATGTAGTTTTATCATGGTCATGGAGATAAAAAAAAATATTATCATACCATATAATGAATCAAGTTCTATCGATTTTTTTCTAATATTAGTCATATTCTTATAGCACTAGACCCTAACATCTAATCTATTAAAACAGGAAGGTTTGCCATGGTACATAAATGTTGTTCCCGGAATTTGCCCTTAATATTATTAGGATTTGTAACATTCATTAAGGGTAAAACTGTAAAACAATTTATATTTGATTTATTCATATATCTTATAATATCTTTTGTTTTCCTTTTTCTATCCTAATCATATCTAACGAAATTTTTTTTCCAAAAATTTAATAAAATAATAATTAAGTTCGAAATTAATATTAAAATAAATATTATAAATTATTCTTAACTAAAATTTAACTTAAAGAAATAAACTCAAGCATAATTAAGTTACTAAATCAATTGGTACATATAATTATATAATTTAATACATAATTATTTTATAAATTATATAATCATTAAAATTAATAAATTATTATTAAAATAAGAAAGTAGTATATAATATTGTACTAGCGTGCGGGTATAAATTATTTATTTTGTAAGAAACGTTTTTTACGATTGTACTTCTTAACGGGTTGTTTCATCAAATTTTAAAATATTTAAATTCTAATAAAATGGGCTAAAAATAAATTAACCAATTCGATTTCTAAAAATAAAATTTGCACGAGTAACTAATTCTAATTGATATATTTTAAATTTAATATAAATATTTAAATTATTTAATATTTATATTATTCAAATATATGATGCGTCAAATTATAGGTCATGTTTGAATGCAATTTTTAACAGGTTGTTCCATCAAAATTTCAAATTATATATCATTACAACACGTGTTGAAAAATAGATTAACCAAGTTCAAGCATGACTAATCATATACTAAAAATAAAAATAAAATACAACTACTAATATATAATATACAAGTTAATAATATCAAAATAAAAACAAAATTTATTAAATTCCGGCTCACATTTAGCACTATATCATCTTATTTTCATTTGATATAGATTAGACGAAATAGGTAACGAAATTAATTTATAAAAATATAAATTTAAGATAAAAGTATATATTCTAAGAATGAAAACATAAACCCGCGCTTCTTTAGCGCGGATCAAAATCTAGTAACATCTTATAAACATTAGAATTTGATACAATCATATGTGGCAGACCATTATCAAATGAAATTTGGTGTGTATATTTATAACCAATAATATCTCCACCGCAATCAATTTAAATATAATATGGAAATTTCGATAAACATCAGAATTTAATTTATAAAGCACACAAGAATATAGGTAGCAAACCATTTCCAATTTGGGAGGTCAACTCACCCTTGCCATCTCAAACATTGTATTAAACGTTTTTCTTTTGTTAATTTTTTTTTCAAAATCGCAAATACAAATATATATTGATATATTTAAGTTGTTAACTCAGTGATAGTTATACTTGAATCAAATATGCTCAAAAGAACAAAGATTAAATTAGTATATTAACACACATAAATTCAATCGAGTATATATATTCAACAAATTAAACAAAAAAAGAATAAATTGCAATAATTAATTAAATATTCTTTACAGTATTTAAACAAATTCCAAAAATGATTAATTAATTCCAAGAAAGATAATTGTAAGATCTCAATTCCGCATATCCAAAGATAGCAAGAATTTTAGGGTTTTTGAATTAGGAATTTTAAAAGAAGAATTTAAGAACACGGTGAGAATTAGGAAATTAGGGTTTGTATGCCGGAGTTTCCGAGATGAAAGTCGGCAAAGAAAAGTTTTTTAAGTCGCCGGAGAGAGTTTTTAGGTCAAGTCGGCTCTAAAGTCTCTCAGGCTAAAAGTATTATGAAAACCGTATCTCTATTCAATGATATGAGGTCCCCTTTTATAGAATTACAAAGTCGGTTTACTTAATTAATAAAAAGGTAATTAAGATAAATATGAATCTTTTCCTAATATGTCATCAGAAAATATCGGGATATTTTCCATATCTTGATGCCGCCTTTCTTCTTTGACCGACGCCTTGGTTAACCCTAAATGTAAGCCGTCATAGCCCTCTCGGATACATCTAAGTTTTCCGACTTGGACTTTAAACCGTCTTTCCACTTTGGGCCAACCTAAATCCCTGAATAGGCCTTTTTAGGAAGGTGCCAATCTTGACTCCAACAATAAGCCCCCCCCCAGTGCGGCGACTTATCCAAGTCGGCGTTGCGAAAGTCTTTATTCGGTTTAAGAATCGATTTTTGTAGGCCCAAATTTCTTGTTGTAATAAGCCCCTCTAGGCCCAAACCTTGGCGGGCTGCCTCTTGCTGGGCTTTAACCATGTTGAGTTGAAATGTTCTGGTCTGGTGGAGACCATTTTGATCCGGTTTTCAATAGTCAAAACAGCATTGGGTTTTGACCTAACCGGCGAAGAGGTGCGAGAAACGAAGCGTCTTTTAGGTAATTATGATTGTAGCGCGAGAAACAAAGCGTCTCCTAGCTTCTCGAACACGATGCCTCCTTCCTCTATTTATAAATCTTTCATTTCTCACTTCTTCATTTCTGCTCGAGTGAAGAAGACTAGAGGTAATTTTCGCTCTCCACCGGTTTTTTCTTTCCGATTTGTTCGCCGTCGTTGCTCAGCCGTAGGTTTTTAGGGCTGTAAGATCGAGTCCGACTTTTTCTACTTTATACTTTGCTTGATTCCGCGACAATATCATTGGTTCGTTGCTCGGGAAGTAAAGACAAGGAAGTCGTTCCTGTGTCTTCTGGCTCGTCAAGTTGTCACGACACTTTATCAAGCTCGTCTTCGGCCACCACATCTTCCGATCTAAAAGATCATCCTGACTACCGCGCAGCCGAGGAGTTTATCCATCGTCGCGAGCTATCACGGCAGACGGATGCCGCAGAGAGCTCAGATCAGGGTGAATTTCTTATCCCGCAACTCCGAGATTCGGATCCTGATGGTTCCGATGAGGATGTAGATATTGAAGGGACCGATTCCGATGTCGATGGCGGTGACGCTGATGTTCTCCCTCCTGAGGTATAGGCTGCTTCAAACGAGACATTTGGTAATGTCTTTGAGACTCGGTCCACCGTGAAGTCGGTAATTTCTATGCTCCAGGGATGCGGAGCCGATTCGAGAATCAAGTTTCTCATTCCCTGCACGCTCGACCGTCCTTGGAATCCTCCACCGGGCTATATGACCTTGTACGAGTTATATTTCATTAACACCGACACTGGGGGGATGTCGCTGTTGGCTTCCACTTCCCGACCTGCTGATCTCTTACTGTCATCGCCGCGAAATCGCCATTTCTCAGCTTTCTGCCGTCGCGGTTCGTCACATGGTTGGTCTTCTCGTGCTTGGTGCCGAAGCCGATGTAACGATAACTGTTAGCTTTTTTGAGGAGGCGACTTCGATCAATCCTATGACGAAAACCAGCCCAGGTTGTTTCGCGGTTAAGCTGAAGAGCGACAATCGTGTAGTGACGAACGCGCCTAATAAAATTAATAATTGGCAGCGACACTACTTCTATGTCAAGATGTCTTCCTTGGTTATTCGTGACGACCATAGAGAACTTATCCGAACGTCGTGGAATACAAGATTTGGTAGATATCGTTCTGATATTGCCGATACTAACGTGGGTGATTTACTCAATTCCGTTTTGCTTTTGCAGTGCATCATCCGTTTCTCAAGCCGTACCCGGACCACTTCTTTCCAATTCTTCAAAAGATCCAAGCTCTCGGCCTTCGCAAGTGGTCAGATCTTTCTCGGGATCATATAAACAAGACGCTTCCGCGGATCTCCAAAGGTTCGTTTACCGCTTTGCGATAGGTGTATTTTTGCTAGCTCTAATTTTTTTCTTCCTTCATTTTAGTTAAGTGGAATACCAAGGCGAAGGTTAATCCTGAACAGCTTGTAAAACCGAAGAAGATGGGCAAGGTGAAGAGAATCGACTTGATTGACTACTCCAAGGAGATCTCATCCAAGCCTTCTTCATCCGTTAAGCCGTCAAAAGAAAAGGACGCGCTTTTACTACCTCAAGGCGGTAGCCAGTCCTCTAATGTTGGCGAGAAGTCGACTGCTCAAGTGGCGAATCCTTCTTCTAATCTTCCGCCGAAAGTCCCGTCCAAGAAGAGGCATGTGGAGGATAAGTCGGGCCAGGAGAAGTCGGCAAAGAGAGCATCCAAAGCGAACAAGTCGGCTGAAGACGCTTCTACCGAGATAGCGGCTTCTGATAAACCTGCTAAGCCAAAAAACCCGTGGAAACGATTCTACGAATTCAATGGGAATGTCGCTGATTCGTCTGGCAACCCAAAGCCCTTTGCTTCTCTCAAAGAAATTGTTTTGGTGCGACCTGGGCGTGAAGTGAAAGAGGGGGAAGTCCGCCCGTCTATTCACAATTTCGCCTATCAGTATGCAAGCGAGGTTCCATTCATCGACAATCCTCTGGCATGCTTTGATATGCTGACATGCGTAAGAGGAAACGAGTCGGATTGGCCGATTTTGGAAGAGTTACCTCATTCAGATGCTATCCTCAAGCTAAAACAGGCCGAAGCAACCGTAAGTTTCTCTTTGTCAGATTCTATACTTAGTTCGTTGATCTGACGAGACTCTCTATTGTTTTATATGATTGCGGCCTCTAATCGCGTGGCTTTGGAGAGTTCCTGGAGTGCGAAGAAGATGGCCGACGCGGTCACCAAGCGGGATGAGATCCTTAAGAAGGTCAAAGGGGAGAAGAAGGCATTGGAGGCGAATAACCTGGTCCTCGAGGGTAAGCTAAAACAGGCCGAGGAGAAGTCGAAAGCCGATCTTCTCAAATTTCAATCGGAGAAAAAGAGCCTGCAGAAGTCCTGTGCCGATCTGGTTCGTAAAGAGAGAGAGAGAGAGTTGAAGCCACGGTTAGGGCGAAGGCGCAAACTCATTTCGACCTTTTCCAGCGTTATGTCAAGGATCAAGAGGCTGCCGTTGCGCTGCAAGTTAAGCAAGCTCAGATCTCTGGGCTTAAGAAGTGTCTGATGAAGCTCAGTGGGGAGGGCGTATCGGTTCCTCAGACCTCTTGGATCAAGTTGCCGCTGATGAGGTTGCGGTGAATGTGGAACTAGATGACATGGAGGTCGTGACGAAGGAAGAGCTTACATTTGTTCTCTCACCAGTGCATCATCCTCTTCTTAACCTCTTCCATGACTCACCTCCTCCTATTCCGAGGGATGTCGACCAGTTCGGAACCAATCTTGGAGTAATCCCGGAGGCGGTTCCTGCTGATCTTGTTCAGTCTGTTAGCTCAGAGATCGCTGCTTTGGACAGTGTTTCTAAGGCGCATGACGCGATTATCAAAAGGGATGAAGATTACAGGGTTAATGATCCGGAGAAGCCGTAAGCTGGGAGCTGACTTCTCTCTTTTTTCTTATTCCGTAGTGGTTTTTCTCCCCCTTTTTTTATTTGTAAGACTTTTGCCCTCTAATTAAGAGGAGGGTTTTAATATATTAAGTTTAATTGTTGTGGTTTAAGTTGCTAGTGCTTACGCTTTTGTCATGCTTCGCTATTTAAGTCGGACTTAAACTTGGTGTTTAAATTTGTTCTTGACAATATTTAAAACAAGGCGAAGTAAATCGCGTTTCCTCATGAAAACAGAGCGTCTTTAAACCATGTTTGTGATTAAATCGGATTAATCATGTATTAAACTTGTTATGTGATTTAGTCGGGCTAATCTTGTATTCAATTGTTTAAGAACAAATTTGAAACATTTAGCGACTTAAATCATGTTTGCGACTTAGTCGGGCTAATCATGTATTCAATATCGTTCAGGAACCAATTTGAAACATTTAGCGACTTAAATCATGTTTGCGACTTAGTCGGGCTAATCATGTATTCAATATCGTTCAGGAACCAATTTGAGACATTTAGCGACTTAAATCATGTTTGCGACTTAGTCGGGCTAATCATGTATTCAATGTCGTTCAAGAACAAATTTGAAATATGTTTGTGCCGTAAGGCGGTTTGCGAGATTTATGTGTGCTCGGCTTTGTTCAGAGGACGGACGAATATGCGAGGTTTAAATGCTCGGCTTATTTGTTATCGCCCACCACAGAGAACGTACGGGTACGAACCCGGTTTTTAGTGCGAGACGGATCTCGGCTTTTCCTTACCACGATGTGCACCTCGTGTGCAAGGAAGACCACACCCCTGGCCAGGGAGCATGATGCTAATGCGAGTTTTTACTTAGACTCGGATTTCTGCGAGTTACTTAGACTCGGCTTTCTGCGAGTTACTTAGACTCGGCTTTCTGCGAGTTACTTAGACTCGGCTTTCTGCGAGTTACTTAGACTCGGCTTTCTGCGAGTTACTTAGACTCGGCTTTTTGCGAGTTACTTAGACTCGGCTTTCTGTGAGTTACTTAGACTCGGCTTTCTGCGAGTTACTTAGACTCGGCTTTCTGCGAGTTACTTAGACTCGGCTTTTTGTTTATATGTTGAATTTTAAGGAAAAGACTAACCTGGTTTGGCTTTGATGAGCTTTCAACGCGGTATAGGCTGTAAAATAAAAAATTTATTAGATTTGCGACTGTGCCGATGAAGGCTGCCTACGTATCTCCCGAGGAAGAATCAAGTTGCTCGTAGTTCATATATTTTTTTTGACGCTTTGGCGTGGCCGTCTTAGAAATATTCCTTTAGGCTCGCCGAATTCCATGATCGCGGCAAGGCTTTGCCCTTCATTGATTCGAGCTCGTAAACTCCGGGCTTGACGACTTTCGTGACGTTGTAGGGTCCTTCCCACTTTGCACCGAGTTTGCCCGCTCTCCATTCCTTTGTATTTTCGTAGACCTTGCGCAGGACGTAGTCGCCGACTTGAAAATGCTGCTCTTTGACTTTTTGGTTATAGTACCGGGTTGCGAGCTGCTGGTAGTTTTGAATGCGGAGTAGGGCTCGGTTTCGTTCTTCCTCTATCGTGTCTAGGGCTTGGATCAGCATTTTCTCGTTGATCTCGTTTTGTTTCGGCATAAGAAATCGGCGGAGAGTATAGATGTTTGCCTCTGCCGGGACCATTGCTTCCACACCAAAGGCTAAGGAAAACGGGGTGGCCCCAGTTACACGGCGAGGAGTTGTTCTATGCGACCAAAGGACTCCGTCTAACTCGTCAGCCCAAACTCCTTTTTTGCTTTCAAGGCGTCTCTTAATGCCGGCAATAATGGTTTTGTTTGTGGCTTCGGCTTGTCCGTTTCCTTGAGGATATCTCGGTGTTGACTTGCTGAGCCGTATATCCCACTTCTTGTAGAACCCTTCGAACAGATTTGATGTGAATTGCGATCCGTTGTCCGTGACGATTTCATAGGGCAGCCCATATCGACATATGATGTATTTCCAGACGAAGTTTTGAACTTGGACGTCATGGATTGCGACGTATGCTTTGGCTTCGACCCATTTTGTGAAGTAGTCGGTCATGATCAGTAGGAAGCGCCTTTGATTGGACAGTGGCAACGGCCCAACGATGTCCATTGCCCACCTCATGAATGGATAAGCCGCGGTTGAAGTTGTAAGCATTTCTGTGGGCCGGTGTATGGATGGCGCATGACGCTGACACTTTTTACACTTGTTGGAATATGTTTCGCAATCAGCCATCATAGTCGGCCAATAGTGACCATTCAACTTGATTTTGAGAGCGAGAGACCGTCCCCCGGAATGATTCCCGCATTCTCCTGAGTGTGTTTCTTCGAGAACCCGGCATACTTCATCTCCATGAATGCATCTTAGGAGGACTTTGTTGGCCGAGTATTTGTAGAGGATACCGTTATGTATAGTGTAACGTGCACTTTTGACTTTAAGTCGTCGCGCTGCCCATTTATCTTCTGGAAGCTTTCCTTCGGTTAGATACGTTATTATTTCCTGTCGCCAATCCTCGTTACCATATGTTAAGATTGCAATGAGGTCGGTGTTTTTTGCTTGAATATCGAGACACTTGTGATTCTCGCCACTCTGTTGGATTGTGAGAGCGACATCATCAGTTTCTTCGTGATTGCTTTTGGGGGGCGGGATGCTCGGTTCGTGGATTGTCTCCACTGGAATTCGTCGGCAGAGGTCGGGATTCGATGCTAGAGATGCGAGTGCATCTGCTGGGGTATTTTCTTTCCTCGGTATCTAGACGATATCAAAGAACTCGAAGGAGCTAGTAAGTTCTAATGCCGCCTTTCTGTAGGCCTCCATTCGCTCATTTTTAGCTTCATAATCTCTGTTGATCTGGTTTGCGACAAGCATGGAGTCACAATGGGCCAAGAGATGTCGTACTCCAATCTCTTTGGCTAGCCTAAGCCCTGCTAGTAGAGCCTCATACTCGGCTGTGTTGTTGGATGCTGTGAAACCTAGTTTGAACGATTGTTCCAACACTTCTCCGGTTGGTGATATGAGACGTACTCCTACCCCGGCTCCCTTTTTAGATGAAGCGCCATCGACAAATAGCTTCCAGTTCTTGTCTTCTTCCTGAGTATCAACATCCAGTTCGGGTGATAATTCTACAAGGAAATCGGCTATTACCTGAGACTTGGCGGTTGTCCTGTTTCTGTACTCGATATCGCACTCGCTAAGTTCTACCGCCCACTTTGCTAGGCGGCCAGATTGCCCTGGACTATGTAAGATTGTCCGAAGAGGTTGGCTGCTCAGTACAGCGATCGAATGTGATTGGAAGTAAGGCCGCAACTTTCGAGCCGAGATAACAACTGCGAGAGCCAGTTTTTCCATCGCGGGATACCTGGTCTCGGCCCCGTTCATTGTCTTGCTTACGTAAAAGATCGGTTTTTGCTCCCCTCGATCTTCTCGGACTAGTACACCGCTGACCGCAGTTATCGAGACCGCGATGTATAGGAAGAGTGTCTCGTCGTTTTTCGGGTTTTGACAATATTGGGGGGTTCGATAAATAATCTTTGAGCTGGATGAAAGCTTCCTGACACTTATCGTCCCATATGAACCTTTTGTTTCATCGAAGGAGTTCATAGAAGGGCAAGCATTTGTCCGTCGAACGAGATATAAATATGTTCAGGGCGGTTATGGGACCAGTTAGACGCTGCACCTCTCGTGTATTCTTGAGAGATGGCAAATCGATTATGGCCGAGATTTGTTTCGGATTAGCTTCTATTCCTTTCTGGGTTACCACGTATCCGAGAAACTCTCATGATGTCACTCCAAACGTACACTTTGCCGGATTGAGCTTCATTCCATATCGGTTGAGGATGTTAAAACATTCCTTTAGATGGCCCACATGCTGAGAGGCGACTAAGTATTTGACCAACATGTCGTCTATATAAACTTCCATTGTCGTGCCGAGTTGTCCCGCGAACATTCGATTGACCAATCGCTGGTACGTAGCGCCGGCATTCTTGAGGCCAAACGGCATGACTTTGTAGCAGTAGGTCCCGCGTTCCGTTATGAATGCCGTCTTTTCTCGATCGTCTGGATTCATGAGGATTTGGTTATACCCTGAAAATGCATCCATAAATGAAAGCAACTCGTTTCCTGACGTGGCTTCAACAAGTCGGTCAATGTGTGGCAGAGGGAGCTATCTTTTGGACAGGCCTTGTTGAGGTCCGTAAAATCTATGCAGACTCTCCATTTTCCATTTTTCTTCTTGACAACGACCGGGTTAGCGAGCCAGTCGGGATACTTCACTTCTTGAATCGAGCCGGCATCGAGTAGTTTATCCACTTCGTCATTGACGGCCTTGGCTCTCTCTGGGCCGAGCTTACCTTTTTTGTTTAATCGGCTTATAAGTCGGGTCAACATTAAGCTCATGAGTCGTGATTGAAGGATTGATACCTTTCATATCCATTACCGACCATGCGAAAGTCGCGACGTTTTGCTGTAAGAAAGTGATGAGCTCCCTTTTGATACTTTCGGGTAATTCTGCGCCGATTCCTACACATTTGCTTGCATCGGAGTCATCGATGACGACTTGTTGGATAAGTTCCTTCTCGGGACCTTTCCTTCCTTGTTCTGCATTGATCATACACGATGGTACTCTGATCTTGTGCTCTCTTGCGAAGCATGACCGGCTCGCTCTTTGGCACCCCTTGACCGTCAGGATTCCCTTAGGTGTCGGGAATTTTAGACACTGATGATAAGTAGAGGATACCGCCTTCATGCTATATAGCCATGGGGTCCCGAGAATAACATTATAAATGGTTGGTTTGTCGATGACGTGAAACTTTACCATCCTGTTAACTCCCCCTGCCTAAATCGGCAGTTTGATCGTTCCAATCGTATACGTCGTTTCGCTTGTAAAACCCGTGAGCGGCTTTGGTTTCTGTTTGATATCTTCTTTCTTGATCTCCATCTTCTTGAGTGTGTCTAGGAAGATCAGATCTATTGAACTACCAGTGTCAATTAATATCCGAGATACCTGACAGCTTCCGATGAGTAGCTCAACCACTAGTGGATCGTTGTGAGGGTAGTGGGTTCCGTAGAGATCTTGGTCAGTGAAGACGACGGGAGGATCATCTGATAGGACTGGCTGAGGCGCATTTTGCACGGCTAATGCAAGGCGCTCGTATACCTTTATCGACCGAACTGAATCGTTTACGGAGATTAGGCCGCCCGTGATCATGTTGATTCTTCGGACGGCTTTAAGAGTTTCCTCTTCATCTCCTTCTTCTTCTTCTTCCTCTCGGTTGCGTTTCAAAGCTATGCTTTTGATACGCCGCTGTTGTTTGCCTTGCTTGGGTGCTTGCCCATCGACTTTTCGTTCTACTCGCTGTCCAGACTCCTCTCTCAATCTGTCAATTGCCGCCTTAATTTCTTTGTCGGAGAGTCGGGCGTACAGTGCGTTTTTGAGGTTCAGACATTCCGCAGTATCGTGTGAAGTGGCTTTATGGTATTCGCAATACTTTTCTTCCGTGGTGGAAGCAGCTTGATGTGCTGTTTCTTTTCCCTCTTTGTTTCGCTTGTTCCAAGGTTTCGACGAACGTGGTTTATCAGTGTTGCCTGTTGGAATTGTGTCCAGTAATCTCAGTACTGTCTCTAGAAAGTAAGAGTATGTCAATGATCAGACATAAGTCATATAATACTGGGGGTCATGATGGCTTGCTAGAGTCCGCTCATGATCTATAAGTCTTGGACTTATTGCCTTTATTATATGATCCCATATGGGTCACACGCCTAAGCTAACAGGAAAATGTGTAGGAACGGTTTAGCAGAAGTACGGTAAAAGTGCTAGGCATTTACTGTACTTAGAGAGAATAAAAGGGTTTAGCCACTGTGTGTCGATCGATACACATGGTGTGTCGATCGACACAGTGCGAGAACGCCGTCGAGTTAATTGGTTTTTGGGCCAAAGGCCCAAACGGAACTGGACAAGTTTTATAAATAAAACTTGAGACGAGTTCAGGCAATTAACCCTAGCCAGCCGCCAACTCTCTCTCTCTTGCGACGCCTCCTCAGCTCGGTCTAGCAGCCTCTCTTCCTGCTTGGTGTGCGTGTGTGAACCTCTGGAGGAGTTATCCCTCGGTGGCTCTCTGATCTCTGACCATACCATCCCTTTCCGCTGCATAAACAGGTATAAGGTGAGATCAACAATTGTTTCTAATCAAGAGAACCTAGATCCGCATGTTTAGGATAATCTGAATCAGAGAATTGAATCAGGATTCATCTAAACATTCCTTCAGTGGTATCAGAGCTATTGGTTCTGGTTTTTCTTGTTTAGATTCAAGTTTAGGATTGTTTTCTTGTTTAAGAAGTGTTTTGAATCAACTACTGATAAGAGAAATCACTTAAGCAACAAGGAATTGAAACCTAAACACACTTGAAATCGCAAATCCAAGCTATATTGATTTGGAATGCGATTTTCATAAAGAAGTATCGGCTGTGATCGCATTGATCGATCGATACGATCGCATGGATCGGTCGATACAACCGCGAGAGATCGACTGCAATCGCATGGATCGATCGAACGATCGCATGGATTTCGCATATCTCGGCCAAGCCTGCTCAACGCGTGAACGCATCGATCGATGCTGAGAGCATCGACCGATGCGATTGATGAATCGATCGATGCGGTTGATGAATCGATCGATGCGGTTGGTTCATCGATCGATACGGTTGGGTTTAAGGCTCGGTTTAAAATTTTTATTAAAATTAAAAACGTCACGGTTTAATAAACAGACTTAATAAATTTATTAAGTTCTGGTTAAACCGGGATAAGAAATCCAAAGTCGAAAATTGGATTTTGTGCCTAAACCAGGATTTTCTAATTTGATTTGGTTGGACCAAATAAATTGAGAAAATCCGGTTTAGTAAATAACCGGTTGACAATTGTGGTCATCGTAGTAATTAAAATTTGGTTAGACCAATTTTAATGAACCAGACCGGTTATGTCATTTAATTGGACAATTGGGTCATGTCTTGGACATGGACCAATTCTTGGGCCTCGGGCCAAGAAGTTAAAACAATTGGGCCAATTATTTGAGTCTTTCTTCAGATTAATTTAAAATTTATTTTATAAAATTATAAAGTCGATTTTAAATTAAAGTTTCCGAAATTTTGAAATTAGAAAGTTTCTTAAAACAGAAGTTTCTAGATTTGCGGGTTTTGGATTTTAAAGAAATTTCTAAAGTTAGAAAGTTTCCGGTTTTAGAAAGTTTCCAATTTTAGAAAGTTTCCTAAAATAGTAGGTTTCCAAAAATAGAAAGTTTCCCGAAATAGTAATCTTCTATTTTGGGAATGAAATTTTAATAAACCTACGAACCTCAAATAATATCAAGCGTTGGATGTCTTGCCCAGTCTATGTCAGCTGTCGAAGTCCATTCAATTGTATTCATGGCCTTACAGTGTGAGGGTGTCTACTTTTGCGTGGATAAGACGGTTTGTGATTCATAAATGTCATTGGGAGTCCCAGACATTAATGATTACATGACTGTATAGTCTGGTTTTCTTGACTAGGCCATCGGGAGTCCCGGGCCTTGAGACATCAGAGTGGATTGGGCCTCGGGCCCAGATTCACAACCAAGAGTTATATCACGGATATAATTAGCCGACATAGGGCTTACCGATATAAGCTGAGGTTTGGTGACGGCCAGTGGCCCACTTTAATCTTAGTTATATGTGGATCTTGGAATCATTATATTCTATTGAGGGTAACTTATGTTATTGAATATAATGCGTGATTAATCATATTAAATTTAATACGAGATTAATCATATTGAACATATTAACTAAAATCCTTTTATCTTAATTTTCAGTTATGACTAGCACAAACAATCAAAACACTTTCTCGATCCGGTCTGTCCTTAAGATGGACAAGCTGAACGGATCAAATTTCTTGACTTGGTCGCGGAACCTGAGGCTAGTCCTCAGACAGGAGAGAAAGGACTATGTTCTTGAGAGAGCTCTCCCCGTGAGGATCGGGTCCAATGCCTCCCATGCAGTATATGATGCTTGGAATAAGCATTATAATGATGCGGTAGATGTGCGTGGTCTGATGTTGGCTACCACGGACTCAGATTTACGAAAGCAATATGAGAACATGGAGTCGCCAATAGAGATGATCAGCAGCCTGAAATTGATATTTCAGGAGCAGGTAAGAGTGGAGAGATACCAGTTGGTTAAGTCTCTCACTAGCTGCAAGCTACCAAATGATCATCCAGTGAGTCCTCATGTCAGTAAAATGATGGGTTACATTGATAACCTGAGGAAACTGGATTATCCAGTTAGCCAAGAATTGGCAACTGAGATCATTCTGCAGTCACTGCCGTCAAGCTATGATAAGTTCAGAAGGAACTATATCAAGAAAGGCTTAACGAAGACGCTGACTGAACTGCATGATATGCTCAAGACAGTTGAGCCAAACGTGAAGAGTACCCTGTACAATCTCATGAATGAGAAGGGTAGGTTTACTAAACCTAATGCTGACAAGGGTGAAGACAAAGTTGTCCAGATTTTGAATCATGGCAAGCGTGTGTCTTCTGAGCCCAAGTCAGATACCTCTTACGTTGGTAAGTGCTGCTACTGTAAGGAGACAGGGCATTGGAAGAGAGATTGCATTAAATTCATGGAAGATGATGAGGAGTTGAAGTTGATGTATGCGACTACTTCCTCAGGTATTCATGTTATTACTTCAAGTTCTACCTTATAGGTATTGGATACTGGTTGTGGCACTGATATTTGTTATAATATGCAGAGCCTGGGCAACAGTAGAACTTTGAAGGAAGGGCAAGTGAAACTACATGTCTGGAAGGAGCTTGGGATGCTGCCTCAGCCGTAGGGTTTTCACTTATAGATCCCTTTTAGGCTTGGTTTTGTATTAAGTAATTGCGACAATGTACCTGCTTTAAGCAGAGTTGTCTTTCATTTTCTTGTAAGAATTTGAATGTTTTTCATTTTGATAAAAGACAAGTTTTGTTCTTTTGATCTTAATGAAATATTAATTGTAGCACCCTATTCATGGAATGGGTTTTATATCTTAAACCAAAGAGTGCCTAAATGTAACATAAATACCGAATTGGTTTAAATCTGATGAATTAAACCTGATTTTCCTTGGCATAAAAGTCTTGGTCACATAGAGTAAGTCGGATTCAGAAATCCCATAGTCATGGACTGTTGGGCTCATTTGATAAAATATCTTATGAGACTTGAATTCTGTTTACTAGACCAAAAGGTAAAGGGCCTATCTTAGCCGAGCTAGAGAAAGGCCCAAAGGCTTATTGGACCTGGAACATACTCATGTATGTGGCCCAATGAGCAGTAATGCCAGAGAAAATCTCCTGTACTTCATTGTCTCTACTGATTACTTCAGTGAGTGTGACTGTGTTCATTTGATGAGACACAAGTCGGAATTCTTTTACATGGTCGAAAGAGTTCCAGAATGAAGTATAGGATCTGAATGACAAAAGTATTAAGACTCTGGATTAAATCACGAGTGAGAATACTTAAGTCATTGATTGTGTGATCATCTGAATGAGTGTGAAATCGTTTCACAGCTCATTTCTCCTGAAAACCTGAAGGTTTTTCTGTGAGAAAGAATCAGATCTTATTAGAAATGATTAAAGATGAGTCACACGAATCTTCCATGATATTATTTAAGAATAACGCTCTAGAAATATCTAAGTTTACGCTGATAAGGTTCCACCAATATCAGTTGAAAGACACCACGTAAATGTGGATTGGAATCGATCCAAATTCGTCTTTACTGAATATTTGTAGTTGAGCTACTTCGCTGGTTGTCCTAGGGAAACTAAGGCTTATTACTTTTACGTCCATTCTGTTTTCTAAGAAGGGAAGTTACTTTCCAAGAAGAACAGTGGGAGTAAAAGTATAACTCGAAGAAATTCGAGACATACAGAAGGCTGCTCAACCTGTTGAGGGAGAGCAACGGATGGATTTACAGATTTCTGTAGAATCTACACCTGTGGAGCCTGAAGTTCGCAGATATGAATGAATCAGTTACTAATCCGAGAGTGATTTCTTGTCATTAGTTGAACCTGATAATCATTGAAATCTGCACCTGTGGAGCCTGAAGTTCGCAGATATGAATGAATCAGTTACTAATCCGAGAGTGATTTCTCGTCATTAGTTGAACCTGATAATCATTGAAAGTTCGCATGATCTGATGATCATTGAAAGCGACGAATCTGCGAAATTCAAAGAAGCGAAAGTGAGCCCGGACTCCTAAAAATTACATTTTATGTAAGTTAGCATCATCGATCCATTCATGGATGGAAGCAAACATATCGGAGTTGGAATCTTCGTTCTGTTGAAGTAGTCAAGGTTTTGACTTGAACAGGAACGAAGCGGAACTGTGTGTTTACTAATAGATTAGTGGGAGCGATATTGCATTTCTCATATTGTATGTCGATGACATACTGATTCTCGAAAATGACGTCCCAATGCTGCAGTCAGTAAAGGACTGGCTTGGGAGTTGGTTCTAATGATTGACATGAGTAAAGCCACGTATGTTCTTGGATTTTGGATCTAAAGATAGAGATCCGAAAGAGCTGGTAAGACAAAGTCAGGATTCTTATCCCGACAAAGTCCTACAGGTTTTCAGCATTCCAAGAAGGGTTTTATGCAAATGTCACATGGCATTACGTTAAGCAAGACACAGTGTACTACGATAACTGCTGAGCTTAAATGCATGGATAAGATTCCATATGCGTCGGCAATTGGATCTATCATGTATGCCATGAAACGTACTTGTTTGATGTTGCTTTAATGTTAAGCAAGACAAGTAAAGACCAGTCAAATCCAGCAAACAATCACTGGATTGCCGTACAGAATATCCTAAAGTATTTGAGGAATACAAGGATAAATTCTTGAGTTACGGAGAAAGTGAGGTGCTACGAGTCGGTAGAGTCTGAAAGGCAAGTTTCCAATAGACAAAGATGATTTCCGATCACAGTCCGGTTATATCTTGTGTCTATCTGGCGGTGCAAGGCACTGTTGCTGACTCCATGACTTAAGCTGAACATTTCGCAGCTTGGGAAGTGGCGAAAGAGGTTGTTTGGAAAGAAGAGTTCGTCACTGAACTTGATGTGATTTCCAGCATAGATGAGACTAGCTGCACATCAGAGGTCCAAACACCTTGAGGATAGGTATAACCTATTCCGTGAGATAAATGACAGAGATGTTAAGTAGATCAGCAAGTTTCAACGAATGAGAACGTTGCTAATCTATTAACGAAGCCACTCCTTAGGCCTAAGCACGAGTCGCGGACTGTTGCTGTAGGATAAGTGAAATTAAGATGTAGTCTTAATTTCAGTGGGAGTTATTAAAGGGCTTTATTTAGTTATTGGATATGTTCTTGAAATAACATTTAAGATGTTTAATGAAATTATTATTTCAAGATTATTTTAACTGTGATGAAATAATCGTTCCAAAGTGATATAAACCATTTTATAGGTCATCGAAGTAAATGACTTGATCTTGAGTTATCAAAGTCATTTAGCTTGATCATGAGACCCTATATTTAATAAATGACTTATATCATTATGTCCCTAGTCGAAGGTTGTTGAAATTGGAACACCAACAACCGTGTGAGACTGGATTGGTACGTGACTTATGACAAAGTCTCAGTGTGTCATAGATGCGCGGCATCAAAGTCAGTACATAGGTGTATGTTGGGGAACATACGACCGGACAAGACCCGCTTATAAGAACTCTTCAGGATATTTATATCTGTGTCATAAGAGATTCTTATTACGACTATAGAGTATAGTCCTTAGACCTGAGTTCGCATGCATGTGACTGCACATGGACTGATGCACTTTGATCATTGTCTAACGCTGTCGTTCTGCGATAGTTATAAGGACCTTGTTTGGGTACATTATGAAATGAGTAGTTTACAGTGATGGAACAAGACGGGATTTGTCCCTCCAATATAAATGGAGTGAATATCTCTAGGCCAATCGGAGATTTGAATACTGGAAAATGCATGGCCATGCTCAAACGGACTGTCCCGAGTCGTTTGGATTGTCAGTATCGAATCAGAGTCCGATGAACAAGATTAGGCTTTATAAGGATGACACTAATCTTGCCTTATGACTAATCGAGATATTGAGACAAAAGGATTATGAATACAGAGATTCCAGTACAAGTGGGAGATTGTTGGAATTGTGTCCAGTAATCTCAGTACTGTCTCTAGAAAGTAAGAGTATGTCAATGATCAGACATAAGTCATATAATACTGGGGGTCATGATGGCTTTCTAGAGTCCGCTCATGATCTATAAGTCTTGGACTTATTGCCTTTATTATATGATCCCATATGGGTCACACGCCTAAGCTAACAGGAAAATGTGTAGGAACGGTTAAGCAGAAGTACGGTAAAAGTGCTAGGCATTTACTGTACTTAGAGAGAATAAAAGGGTTTAGCCACTGTGTGTCGATCGATACACATGGTGTGTCGATCGACACAGTGCGAGAACGCCGTCGAGTTAATTGGTTTTTGGGCCAAAGGCCCAAACGGAACTGGACAAGTTTTATAAATAAAACTTGAGACGAGTTCAGGCAATTAACCCTAGCCAGCCGCCAACTCTCTCTCTCCTGCGACGCCTCCTCAGCTCGGTCTAGCAGCCTCTCTTCCTGCTTGGTGTGCGTGTGTGAACCTCTGGAGGAGTTATCCCTCGGTGGCTCTCTGATCTCTGACCATACCATCCCTTTCCGCTGCATAAACAGGTATAAGGTGAGATCAACAATTGTTTCTAATCAAGAGAACCTAGATCCGCATGTTTAGGATAATCTGAATCAGAGATTTGAATCAGGATTCATCTAAACATTCCTTCATTGCCGACAACCATCGTTGTCTTAGCCCCTTTGCCGTAATGCTGCCTGGGTTCTCTATCTTCCTTTTTATCGGCATGTTTAGTCGTGCCGAATTTCCTTGCTAGGGCCACCTTCTTCTCTTCTAATTCTACAAACTTGTTTGCTCGGTGAAGGGCGTTCTCGATGGTTAACGGTGGATTGACGACCAGGTCCTGATAAAACGGTGACTCGTGCCAGATGGCGTTTGTCAGAGCCGCGATGGTGAATTTATCTGGGGCCTCCGCGCGGGTTATAGTTGCCTTAAACCGGTCTACGAAGGTTCTTAATGTTTCCTTCTTTTCTTGCGACATGGATATCAGCGCGTTCAGCGACGTATCCTTGTTTACGTAGGCAAAGTGATGCCTTACGAATGCTCTTGTCAGATCCGAGAAATAGTTAATCGACTTAGGTGGTAGCCGAGAAAACCATGTCAGTGCATCTCCTTCTATGGTTTCAGAAAATAACTGACAAAAACCGATGTCACGTTCTCTGGATGACGAGAACCGCGCTTTGGCTGCCATGATCTTGAAAGTTGTTAAGTGAGTAGCAGGATCCTTCGTTCCGTTGTACATTGGCAGTCTGAGTTTTTCCTTCTGGCGTATGTAAGTATCTGTGATGCGTGACGTGAAAGGCGTCCTTTGAGTTTCTTCAATGATCCGATCAATCTCGGGAGCAGACCCTTTGACGCTGTGCACCTCGCCTTTTAACTCCTTTAGGGTATCTCTGAGCTCCGTCAGTTGCTTCTCAACTTGGTTACGGTTTGCTCCGTGGATAGACGTCCTATAAGCTTCCTCGTGGGATGTACCTTGCTCATGGCGATGGTTATCCCGGTGCGAGTCGTTCTCATGTCGTGAGTTCCGTCTATGACGCAAGCCTCGATCATTCTGTGTCTCTTGATCATCACGCTCATCCTTATCGGGCGAGTACCTTGCCTCGTACCAGTCGTCCTGCTCTCCGCTTGGGCTCTTCTGAGTCCCTCCGATGCGAGCTTCGTTCATGTTTATCCTCACCGCGTTCTCGGCGTGAGTTGCTTCTGGACTCGCTATCTCTGCTTTGTACTTGAAGGTCTCCTTCAGGTGTATCGTAGATCAATCGTCTGGCGACTTTATCTTTTACCTTTGGAGGTACTTCTCGCTTGGATTTCCTTGATTGTTGGTCTGAACGGATCCGAGCTTGTTCCGTCTGCAACAAATCAATTCTTTCTGAAAACGTTCTGATTAAATCGTTCTGTGAATCGATTTTGGCCATTAGGGTTGCCAGAACTTCGTCTTTCGCGACTTGTTCCTCGTCGAGTGCCAGGATACGTTCACCGTCGTCTCGACCCTTTCTTGGCTTAGCGTTTCGCGGCTGTTCTCCGTTGAGTGCCGCGTTGTCATCTTCGTGATCACTCAGGTCGTAATCACTTCCTTCGGTTTCAACCATTGGGTTTTCTGGATCGATCTCCTTGTTCTTTCCAGTCATCTCGTTCAGAAATTTCTCTTAGAACTCCCCACAGTCGGCGCCAATTGTAAGATCTCAATTCCGCGTATCCAAAGATAGCAAGAATTTTAGGGTTTTTGAATTAGGGATTCTAAAAGAAGAATTTAAGAACACGGTGAGAATTAGGAAATTGGGGTTTGTATGCCGGAGTTTTCGAGATGGAAGTTGGCAAAGAAAAGCTGTTTAAGTCGCCGAAGAGAGTTTTTAGGTGAAGTCGGCTCTAAAGTCTCTCAGGCTAAAAGTATTATGAAAAGCGTATCTCTATTCAATGATATGAGGTCCCCTTTTATAGGATTACAAAGTCGGTTTACTTAATTAATAAAAAGGTAATTAAGATAAATATGAATCTTTTCCTTATATGTCATCAGACAAATATCGGGATATTTTCCATATCTTGATGCCGCCTTTCTTCTTTGACCGACGCCTTGGTTAACCCTAAATGTAAGCCGTCATAGCCCTCTCGGATATATCTAAGTTTTCCGACTTGGGCTTTAAACCGTCTTTCCACTTTGGACCAACCTAAATCCCTGAATAGGCCTTTTTAGTAATGTGATAATCTTGACTCCAACAATAATGAATATGCAACTTAGAACCACACGACTGAACAGTTTAAAATATACCATTAAATTGCGAATGACCCAATTTAATTTTCTAGAAATTATTAAAATCTTGTAAATCGGTCAATTAATGGTAAAGAGCGTTATCGATTGCTTTTGTTAATTTAGTAACAAAAGTCCAAACCAAACCGAAAACTTAAACCAATATGACCAAACCAAAACAAAGATATTACTTTGATCAAAATATAGATGTGATTTTAAAATCCGATTGAACGATTGCAAATCGTTTTTTCTGTAACAGTAGGAAATGAATCGGATAACTATCTCAAAATATTTGAAACCAGTGACAAATCCGAACCAAAGACTCAAAGAGTTCCAAGAAACAAAAAAAAATCTGATCAACCAAATCAGAAGTCAATCTCAATGTCCGTCTACGATTTTCATTACCAAAATTTGTCCTTTTAGTATTTCATTTTGTTTTAATACTATTTTAACCTTGTTTATTTATAAAATAAATATATTAATTATTAATATAATAATAAAATCCTCATCTTCGTTCTTTCCGTTTGTCCCCACCCTCCTCAACCCAGAATCCGGTGTTCTCCTTCTTCGATGCCGCCTGTACTCGCCGGAGGTTTCTGATTCCGCCGGTGAAACTAGTTTCTTTGTCGTCTAAGCTTCCAATTTCGTTGTCTACTGACATCATGATCCTCCTGGGTTGAGTCCGAAGGCGTATATGGAATATCCTGTTTTCCTAAATCCACATCCAGGTTAAGCATCACCTACCATATCTCCCTATCTCTGCTTCTATTCTAGAAATATTCACTGTTTCTCACCTCATTTGTGGTTTGATTGAAGAAAAAGGTTTTGAATTTGCTCTTGTATGTCCTAATCGTAAAATGAGAATTGTGCCTATGTTGTATTGAGCTTAAAATAGGAACTTGTTTCAGTCTAATTTCTCAGCATCCAAAGAAAAAAAGTTTTTTTTTGACATTTTGTTCCCACTTGTTTG
Organism: Orychophragmus violaceus; assembly: GCA_030180135.1. Lineage (NCBI taxonomy): Eukaryota > Viridiplantae > Streptophyta > Magnoliopsida > Brassicales > Brassicaceae > Orychophragmus > Orychophragmus violaceus. The sequence continues at coordinate 42,916,770 of CM058240.1, forward strand.
ATTTTCTTGTTGCTTCATGTTGATACAATTATCCTAGTAGTGTTTTGTTGTGGAGTTACTATGATGATGATGAAACTATCTGTAAGGTATTAGTCATATTAGTCATAGTTTGAGTTATGCTCTTTACCTTTCTCACTATGTTAACTGTTTTAATGGGAATTTACTGTGCAATTTCTTGTGCTTTTTGTTCGAGTTGAAATCTTGACGATTATTGCTAAAAACAAAGTATGACAACTGCGATTCTATTTTCAAGTAAATTTTTTGCCTATATGTAGCGGACTATACATTTGTTAGAAATTAGACACCAAAGAGAATTGAATCCTAGGATAGCATAATAATGAACTACTGAGACTTCAAGTTGGTTGTATGTTCAAAACTAATTTTCTACAACTCAAATTATACAAGTTGGTTATCCGTCATTACAAGTATGCATTATATAAATACCTTGTTAGAGTCCAATGAGTCAGACAAAGTTCTTTTTGAGGTTGAGGCATGAGACGATGACATCTCAACATCTGCTCCTTCGCAGTTACCTTTACCTTGATCTTTTGAGCTTATTTTTGCTTTACGTTTCAGTAGATTCAATTCCCTTGCGCTTGGTCTCCTAGGAGTGACACGGGAACCATTCTTGAAACAAATTGTTGAATGTGATGTGCAGAATAGTTTGCGTATAATCTGTTTCCAACACCATGCGCATGAACATTGGACTTCTGCTCAATAAGATCCTCATCTCCAATCATTTCATTGACACCCATAAACTGCTCGCACATGTCCAAACTTGTTCCATATATTGTCAGAAGTCTGTTCTGATGCATCAATATAGTTAAAAGGATACATCACCTAATTCGTCAAAAGGAGGGGTAAGCTCATCTCTAAGGTTCTGTATTTTATTAAGTATGGTTTGCTGGTTTAGTCCTTGCGGAGACATAATTTTTCTTGCAAGTAGAATCAGAGTTTCGAGAACTATTTACTAACACAAACGTGGTTTCTCTGTTATTTTTTTTATCACAGACGCTCACCATCGTCTCCGGAGGAAGCGACATATCTTCTGTCTCCGCCGTGAGTTCTAGGTACATTTTTCAAATTTATCACTTGTTTATGTGGTTTGAGACTACATAATCCTTAGAGAACACATTTTTGCTAGTAAACAAGTCACTTGGGATATTTTTTGAATTTTCTTGTGATCATAATTTGGTTGTTGTGTTAAAGAGTATTTCCGGTTCAGCCACGAAAAACGCAGGTGCACCTTAAGGATACTCAGTATTCTGTCTTCTATGTGCTGATGCAGCGACATATTAACTCTAGTTGTTGTGATTGCGGAGTGTATGCTTTGAAGTTCATTGAGTGTCACGTGCTTGGAATGGATTTTGCTCTCCTGAATGATGAGAATATTAAATTCGCTCGACAAAAGATTGCTTTCGATTTATTTCAAGCGGCCCTGGATCCAGTTTTAATTGAGAGAATGTCTACCTATAAGCCTCTTGTGCCAAGAGTTTTTGATGTAGTTACTGTGATAGATTGAGATGTATTTTCTGTTTTTGGAGTTTTTAGAATTCTAGCTTTTGTTTTATTTTAGCTATATTAGTTGATACTATTAACTATTTTGGTTTTATATGAGTATGTTTTTTTAATATTGTGTTAATGCAAAGCACAAATCTTGTGTTATAATCTAAATATGTTATAATCCTTTAGCAAAGACCATTTAATCCCGTGTTGTAGAGACCTCTTGTCTAGCCATGTCTCTTCTCAAGTCGTTGAATATCTCCCATTCCTAGTCACCACGACCAACCACATTAAGACATTTAAAATAATAAGAAATCTCTGAAGTGCCACAAGGAGCTAACACATCATATTTATAAAAATATAACCAAAAACAAAGCTGAATTGAGAAGTTTTTCAAAACAAAGCTGAAACAAATCCCTGTTATAGCATGTTTGTTTGGTTTGTTTGTTTCTTGGTTTGGTATGTTTGTTTGGTTTCAGACTGAAGTGACCTATCTTGGTCGGTTTATTCACCCAAATTTTGTCAAACTAGTTGGGTATAGTATAGAGGGTGAAGACCGGTTATTGGTATATGAGTTCATGCCCAAAAGAAGCTTAGAGAATCATCTTTTTAGCCGTATGTAAACATGAGCAAAGCGACACATCTTTGGTTCTTTATATTGTGTTTTGTAATCCCCGTCAAATGATTTTCTTTGGTCTTGCAGGTGACCTGCAGCCACTAACATAGGCTTTAAGGATGAAAGTTGCAATGGGAGCAGCCAAAGGGCTTACTTCTCTTCCACCCCTTATTCGTGATATCACTTCATTTCTAAACAAAACGTCTATATTGGTCTTAATCACAAGAATGGAAAACTAAGAAGAATTCATTGATCAACGTAAAAAAGAGGTATATGACGAATTTTTTTTAAAAAAAAGTATAATTTTCGAAATATTCAACATAAAAAAGATAAAGATGATCATAGATTTTGTTCTTAGATTTTCTCCAATTTTTAACAGATTTAGTAGAATGTACATTTTACAAAATATAGAAGAAAGAGAGAACTGTGGATTGTATGTTCCACGAATGTTAGAAAAATGAGTAATTTGTAGAATGTAAATTCTACGAATTTTAGAATAAAGTTAAAACTTCAGATTACGTATTCTACAAAATGTTTCAATTTTTAGAATATAGTCAAAAGTGTAGAAATCATATTCCACAAAATGTTTCAATTTTTAGAATATAGTGAAAAGTGTAGAAATCACATTCCACATTTTTAGAATGCAGTTAAAACCGTAGAGTTTACAATCTATAAAAGGTGGATCATAGTGCAAATGGTAGATTTTGTATTCTAAACTATTTGGATATTAGTGAAAACGGTAGAAAACGTATTCTACATGATAGAATACATGTTCTATTATTTTAGAACAAATAAGGAAAAAAATATTAAAATTCGAAAATAACAGGAATTTTTTTTTTGAAAAATCCGGATTGGTATATTTTATTTTGGAGAAATTTTCTATATTTTTAGGATTAAAAATAATTCAAAATATGAATTTTTAAAAATAACTATAAGAGTAATTATGTCAAAATAGAATAAAATATGAAAAAGGACTAAAAGGACAATAATTTTTTTTTTTCATCCCTTTTTAACAAATCTCCCTATAAAAAACGTAAGAGCAAAGACAAAATTCAGATGCAACACAAAAGATTTGCAGAGATGGAACCATTAACCAACGTAAGTGTCCCTCCTTTGCTAACCCAAACTTCACAAATTAAATTCATGTTCTTATAACATAAATAATTATTCCAAATTTTTGTTACTGCAAAAATCTCCACTGTTCTTATCAAAACTTAACAAATTATCAGTTTTTTCGTTAATACAATAACAAAAATTAAAGAATTAAAATTATAGTACCATAATTTCTATCATATGACAAAACTGAATAATTGTGTTATATAGTGAGATTGTCTTTTTAACATTCGTATGAATGTCAATTATAATATATGGAGGAAGATGCTTTTCTCTAAAATCATAATGTCAAAATATAACGTTTTTATATTGATTCTACAATTAATAAAATTAATGTTGAATTCATATTATGACAAAGTCAAAAGCGTTTTTTTTTTTCAACATAAATTTATTCATGGGCCAGGATACAAACAAATGGGCCAGAGCCTAATACAAAAAAAAATATCCGAGTAGCTCGGTTACATGAACGGCATGCAACACATGTCATGGCATCTCCACCTCACCAACGGCATGCAACACGCGTCACCTACTGAAGAACCGCCGGGAAGAAACAGCGACTGTGGAGGAGAACGAAGCCACAACTTACCGGATCGATTTCCTGAACCAGCCAAGGACCATCCGAGGATCGAAGCGTCTCGAAACCACCATTTGCCTCAACTTGCATCAAAGAAAGCCTGTCACTGAAAGAGCATCAAAAACTGTCGAAGTCATAAAAGTGCCATCGCCATCAGGTCAAAGACCAAACAGGTGCCACCATAAGTGTGTACTCCAAATCAAAAGCGTTTTTAGCATCAAGTTTTGATGAAAAGATATTTTAATATTAATTTAATTATTAAATAATTTATATTAATAATGAGTTTAATTCTAATTTGGGCGGAACAATTAACATTGTATTAGGCTACAAGTGTATTGACCAAATCTCAAATCCAACCCAATTCTGAACTCGAATCTAATTCCCAACTTATTTTGATTTGACTCAGTTTAATATTTCATTACTATTATATTATATTATATTATATTCCCAAATTTTTAAACATATAATATTTTTTTATATAAACAAAAAAAAAAATCGTCTTATTTTTTATTGTTGAACATTTGCTAGTTTTTAAAATATAATCAAATTACCAGGCTTCACAAATTTTTTAAATTATTGACTTTTAATCAATATTTCTTATTCAAATAAATTTCTTTTTTGACAAATGAATCTGATTATTCTGACAACTAAATTGCTCAGAAAATCTATTGGAACATTGGCAAATACCATTGTCTAAAAACGGATTCCAACAATAGTGCATATATCTCTTGGCTGGAAAATCTACTGGTATTTCTCAAATCTCTCCACCTGAGTTTTATTTTGATAATCTATATAATGTCTATCTAGCTTTACATAAACGCTCAAATCATTTTAAAGTCAACTTCCTTTATGTTCGGGAACAACTTTCTCTTGGTACACTCATTTTTCATCATATCTCCTCAAGTCATTAAGGGAGAATTTCAAAACAAAGAAGATTTAGCCGCAAAATTTGAGTTCAATTTCAAATGAAGAAAACAAGATGGGCTTCAATAAAGAAGCAAAGCCCAATAAGTTTCGAGATGAAGAAACCGAAGAAGTGAAGCCCAATGAAATGTCAACACCATCAACGGCTGAGATCAAAGGAATGGGAACAGCTGACTTTTTAACTGCCACAAAACAGAAAAGTAAAAGTCTTAGTTAATGAAAAGCTGAAGCCAAAACCGTACGGGCCAGCTTGTCCACTCTCGCTGCAGAATCGCTTTGATGTCTTGAGTGTTGGTAAAATGGGAGTCATATATTTAGACTTCTAGAAATTTCTTATCCTTTTTTTTAGTCAACTTCATTTTTTATAAAAGCTCAATCTCCAAAAACGGAATAAGTTTCAAAACAACATCGCCATCATAGCATAAAATGAAAAAACTACAACAAAAGAAGCAGATAAACATAGAAGGATAATGGCCACATAGCACTTAAACAAATAAAATTCTTCGAAAAGTATTCGGATCTCTTCGACAATGGAGTTGTTAAGTAAGATGATGTCTTGGGCACTGGATCGAACACTCGAGATTGGAACAGCAACAAGTGCACAATTTCTATCTCCAGAATGGCTACAGAGGCGTATAAACACCTATCAAATGATCCTTTGATGACACCCCTTGTGACACAACCATTTAGAAATAGTGAGCACAATGGAGCAACGAACTCCATAATGGAGCCAAGATCCTCATAAAGAGGTAGGGTACAAAATCCTCATAAAGAGACAAGGTCACGAACTCCTCATAAAGAGGTAATGTGGAACAATCCTCATAAAGAGGTAAGATGAAACGATCTTCAGGTAAGGTGAAACGATCCTCATAAAAAGATAAGGGAGAGCTATCCAAGCGCCAAGCATTCCAAATAACCAACAGGAGCAAACCTTAATTGGAGGGAGGAATGGGGGCGGTAGATGAATGAGCAGTCACAAGAGACATGTCTCCTAAACTGGAGAGGGTCAAGACTGTAGAGCCAAAGAACCAGGTAATAAACAGACAATGTGAAGATATGATATAATCTGGTTGGTCATGAGGTTCTGGCGGCGTCGGAGAACAAGCTACCAAAAGACACCACCAACTCCGGAAAGAGCAACGCACACTATCCATCTCAAGAAGCTCAAACCCATGAGGTATCTTTTGTCCTCGAGAAGATACCAACGGTTTAACCGTGAGAAGATATAGCGATACTAACTTTCGAGTAAGGGAGGATGCCGGCGAGATTGGTTGAGCTGCAAAGACGGAGGCTCCGACCACCACAACAGGCAAGCTATGTGAAGCAGTGTATAGCAAATAGCTCATAAGCTGCAAAAAGAATATAACTCTGCATAACGCAGTAACCAATCGCATACAAGCGCTACAATGATAATTTCAATGATTAAGTAGTTGGGGGTTGAGAATTCCAAGAAGATTTTCAAACCCACTAACATACGAATCATGTGAAACTGAGGTGGAGCTTCTAAAGACCACTGTTTTGGTACATATCGAACAATCAACACTGAAACCAGGGTCCACGCCGGGAAAAATGGAAGCTTGAGCTGCGGAGGAGTGAGAGATGGTGGCAGATCAGAAAGAGTAGACGACTGCAGAGGCTGGCCGATGAGCGAGAGCAACGGCGGAGGGAAAGTGTGACAGATCTGAGAGGCGCACCACCATCTGAGGCAAGGAGGGCATGAACTGCGGAGAAAGAGTCGCGAGCGAAAGAGAGGATGAGCCGAACTGGCGATAAGAGACGGTGGAGCGCCGGAGGCGAGCGGAGGCGGAGACACGAGAACAAGCGACTGTGCAGATTGCGAAGATAGGGAGACGGAGCTCGACGGTGGCTGAAAGAATCCCGGCAGCAAGACGGACGACGGAGACAGAGGGTCATGAGACTTCGACGGAGGTGTTGGAGCGACTCGAGCGGTGGCTGGAGAGACTGTCACCATGGCTGAGGAGACTGGAAGCTCTGGCTAGAGGGAGGCGAGGTGAGGCGACGAGATCCCTGAAGGAGCCATGAAGACGGCGGCAGCGGGAACTCTCTTACTAGAAATTTCTTGTCCTTAATATAATTATAACCTTCTCATAACATGTTTTTTTTAACGACTTTAGTATTAAAAATTTTGGTTTTTTTTAAAACCAATACATGAAATTAAATAAAACAAAAACATTAAAAGAAAACAGAAACAAAAAGAGGTTCAAATCCGAAACCCCTAATAGGTTTAATGAGCTAAACCCTAAACCATGGCCCATATCCAAAACCCAAACCCTAAGAGAAGAGAAGTCTCCGCCAATGAATGAAGGTAAGATCGCAAAACACACACTGACAAGAAATGGCCGCTATTGAGAGGAAGCGAGATTGGCACGGACCACCGAAAACACTGCGAAGGAAGAAATGCCGGAAGAAGAGATAGAAGCACGAATATGAGAATTGGAGTAAAGAAGTCATACCTAAGAGAGGGTAGAACAGAGGAAACCACAATCACCGCGCTATTTCGGTCCACCCGCTTATCGGACGATGCCTAAACAAGGGTATAAAGCCACCGAAGATGCCCTAACCTTGATCGGTCCATGTAGAGATGGCAAATTGGGCTGCCCGCGTCCAAATGGCCCGATCCGCGGCGGGTGTGTTTTTCTTTTGGACCATGCGGTCCGGCCCGTTGCGGGCAGCGGTCCAGAATGGCGTGTCCAATCCCGCCCCGCTACTTGTATGCGGTTTTGCGGTCTGGCCCGCGGGCTGAAAAAAATAAGAAGACAACATACATAATTGTTCTCATGCAATGATGACGATATGGATAGTTTCAAAATGATTATCACTCGGTTCTTAACATTCATATCAAATAACAGATTAGAAGTCAAAATGGGAAGCAATCATAAGAAAAAACATGAGCGTACATTTGAGAATAAAAACAATATGTGAAATCTAGTGTATCTGTAGCATGATGGCTACAATTGCTGTACAAGTGTGTACACGGCCCTGTGTTTTCTGTTTGAGGAACATGCGGGACTCAATGAACACCAGATTCGTATTTGAGCTTGCTCAACCTTATAAAAGTCATGCCTAAAAGCATAAGTCAGCAAATCAAAGAACCCTTTCATAATGTATTTTGAAACTTCATGCCTAAAAGATAATGTAGTTACAAAAAGAGAACTCAAAAGAAAGTGTGAGAATTAGAAGACAAAGCAAAAGTTTGAAGACGACAAAAAAATAAAGTGACCAATGGTCACTGACTAATTTGAAACTTCATGTTTTCTAGCAGAATGAACAGAGATATTTCCAAAAGAAATATGACTAGGAAGTACCTGCGGTATTATTTGTCTCTTTGACGGTAAAGGAATAAACAAAGAGATGACCAACTTCAAGTGAACAAGTAGGATTTAAAAGCTTGGAAAATATTGTCAGAAACAATTCTCCAGGAGTCATTCTAGAAAGAAAACCATGGACCTGACTTCCACTCCATAGTCCATCCCCATGAACTGTCCAGCTAAATTCCAAGTCTTTTGTTGTATGGAGAAATTAAGCTTTTGCTACCTGCAAAGATAAAGTTTGAGCTACATAGATAGGATTAACACTAAAGCCAACTAAGGTGGAGTATATATTGGTTGATAACAAATCTCCTTATGAACATCGAGAAGAATCCATTTGTGAAGTTTCAAGACCACTAGCTTTTCAAAATTATACAAAAACCTTGGCAATCTAAACTCGCCGTAATCATAAGCATCAAAAGAGCGGTAAATTTCAAGTTCATGCACACGGCGAGCGGTTACAATTCTGATCCATATTCCCATATCATCACTGCTGGAACACTAATCAAGGCTGAACTGATCCTCAAACTCCAGCTTTCATGAGATTCTTCATTCGGGTGACGAAACAAGTTTAAGATGTTAAACCCATCAAAATCGAACAACCTTGAAGACCCAATTGAAGAAATTTATCAATCGGAAGTTCCAATTGGGGAGAAATCAGGAAAAGTGATCGAGAGCTTCAAATTTGCATGTTTAATGGTGATTGCCCCGCACCTTCTGCGGGGTTCAAATTTTATATTTTATTATTTTCTTAAGTGTAACTGTTGATTTTTTGTTTTTTTGTTTTAATTATGTTTTGCATTTATTTTTACAATAGGCAAAAATATTGGCTTTCATTTTGAAACATTTATCTGTATAAAAATTTAGACACAATCATAAAATAAATGTTTGAGCTTTTATCTTTACATATTAAATAATTAAAGCCCATCAACCCAACTCAATTAGCACAATAGAAAAGATATAGTTCAGTTAAGGGAAAAAGTGTCCTCACATGTGGTATGATATGGTTAAAAAAGAATAAATTAAATAAGTTTTTTTTTTTTGCTTTCGGTGGTCTTGATTTTTTTGTCGTTTTTAATTGTTTTCCAATGAAGTAATACTACTTTACAGCCATTTCATTAAAACCAACAGGATGGAGAGTTTAGTTTTTGTGTCCGTCATTTTCATATATATTTTTTTTGTTTTTTTTCTTTACTAACAATGAACTTTGATGTTGTCGCTAAATCCTCTCTCCGATCCACCTCCGATTCACAAGGTGTCCGATCCAGCTTTCGTCCCCTCTATACCACCGGTAATTATTCTGGCATGCAATGATTTTGTTGGAAGTGGCATGTCTACATGGTTGTTTTGGATTGATTTTTAATAATCATTTTTAGCTCTGAAATTGGATTAACAGACGGTGACTTTCTTCAAATTATTTTCTTGTTGTCAGTTTATTGGTTCTTAGATAATAGCGATGATGTTTAATAATCATGTTTAGCACTGCAATTGGATTAACAGTCGATGACTTTTCTAATTATTTTCTTGTTGTCAGTTTATTGGTTCTTAGATAATAGCGATGATGTGTGGTTCAATTCTACTTGCATTTTCTGTCTCTGGGAATCGATGAGCTGCATGTCCTGATGTCAATAACTCTGTCCACCATTCTGTCTGTGTGCGAGAAGAAAGCAACTAGAGGTGAGGAACGAACCTCGAAATCAAGAAAGATAACAAATTTGACTTTTATATCAGTATCAATATATATCACGTTTGTATGTTTTTTGGAGATACTAAAAATATAATAATTTGTTTTTTGGAGTTATCTCTTGGTCTATGTTTTTTGTATGGTTCTACACTTTGTAACGGTCTGGGTTTTGTTTTCTTTTTTAAACAGCTGGTAATACTATTTTGATGGTCACCATTCGATTGAAACTTTAAGAAATTAGTTTCAGATTAATACATCTTTTTTAAACAGCTGGATTTGTCTTTAAGAAATTAGTTTCAGACACAGTCATAAGGAAATATTGATGCGGGATAATTTTAGATTCCTAATCAATTACCCAAATGCACATGCCATTGTAGCATTTGAGATATCAATCCAAGGAGGCAAGAAGAACAACCAATCAAGAATGCAAGAAACTACTAAAGCTAAGCAAATCAAATAAAAAGGGTTTATCTAACAACCTAAACAATCTAGAAAGGAAATAAAACAAGGAAGAAACAAAGTAAAACACTAAACAAGAAGATAAATAGGCTAAAAGAATAGTCCTAGGATGAGGCTATGGAGACTAGGTGATCTAGAGACAATCAATGATGCTTCAATCAATCAAACAATGCTAAACAAGGTTATTGATCATAATTAAGCTAATCACATTCTCATGTTCATAACTTCTATCCTAATCATGCAATCATTCAATTCTCATTTGCAAATTACAAGACAAGCATGTATTAATATCCATCAAATACCTTTTAGCAAAGCTAATCCTTAGGCTAAGAACACTAATCATAGACTAATCCAATCTCTTGGCACTAATCACTTTGTCTAATCTCTAATCAAGATCAAATTCTCATTTGTGATTAAGAGTCAAACAAGCATTAATTTCAAGTTCTCATTACCAATAATCACCTTAGACATCTAATCTCTTAGGCTAAGATGTGAAAATCCTCTAAAAAGTTCATTCAAGCATTTCATCGAACACCTTTCGGGCATGAAAAAGCCTAGCATCTAGATTCAACAATTCCTTGCAACCTAGCATAGAGATCAACTAATTAGAGAAGGATCATTCATAATCAAGTCCTAAGCATCACTAATCATCACATAAACCACCTAAATCAACCTCATCCACAAAACCCAAAAACTCTACTCTTTAATCATAAGAGAGATATGAGAAATCATAGATAAAAAGAGAGATTAAGAGAAACAAGAGAAACACTTAATTTAAACTTTAAAATCAAAGGTTTACAAGTTCTAAAATCATAAAAAAAAGCATAAGACAAAAGAAATCTAAGGCTTAGGTAGCTTAGGGTTTTTAATCCCACAAAATGAGTATTTATAGTTGGGAGCCACGCAGTGGCATTTTCGTAAATAAAGTTGTCTGGAAATGGTCTTCACAGGAATCTGTATCGACCTGTCAGGCCGATACGCTGCCCGATACGAATACTGTATCGGCCTGTTAGGCCGATACGAACTCCCTATTTTTAATCCGAGAGTCCGTATCGACCTTGCCACCCGATACGTAGGCCGATACGAGCTGTCTGATTTCTTGATCCTTGATCCGAGAATGCGTATCGGCCACCCCAACCGATATGGTGGCCGATATGGACTTCCTGCTGGGTATTTCTTCATCCTTTGAGCTCCAAACTCCACTCCCTAGCTCACCAACACTCCTTGCACCTCCAATCACCTACAAAGACACAAGAAACACTCCAAACACAACCTAAAATGCTAAATTCTAATCCTAAATGTTCCTAGACTCTAAATGAGACAAATGACAAGAAGATAACAAGAATGGATGCTGAATGAGATCAAAACATGAGCTAAACACTATCCTAGATGCATGAAAACTCAAGTATATCAATTCCCCCAAACTTAAACCTTGCTTGTACACAAGCAAGCATCAACAACTCAAAGGCAAGTTAGGGAGAAAGGTTTGAAAATGAGAGATGAAATCTGAGAATGTCAACAAAAGAATTCAATTCAATGCCCTTCAAAGTAGTTGCAAATGCACAAACAATCTCTACTCCAAAAGAGTTAGCCATGCTCATCAAACATTTCGCACTAATGATCAAACCATCAAAGTAATAACAAGCAACCAAAGCAACACAACTCTTTAACATTCAATTAGGTGTTTGGTGGACTCTCTACTTGGAAACATGAACCACAAACCAAAGGGCAAGGTGTCAAAGAGGCTTAGCATGGATTTTTGTGAGGTTTACAAGTGTTTAGTGGCTTATCTCAATAAAAAGGAACACAAGACTTTATGCAAAAGTAGGAAGAAAGAGAACAATTCATGCATACAAGCATCCACTTCCATGTTCTACCCTTTCTTTAGCTTAAATCCCAAAACCCAAAGCATAAACCCAATTCCAAACCCACTCTTGAATCTTTAAACTCACACCCCACTCTTTTTTTTTCACTCTTTTTACAAATTAGGAAGTTTCTTTTTCAACACTTGGCTCTTTTCTTTTCTCTTTACTCTCCTCTTTTCTTTTCATTTTCTCTTCTCTTTGCTTTTATCTTCTTAGAGGACTCATTTGCATTAAGAACTTAGAGCTATTACTTCATTTATACTTCCTAAACTTTTCCTTTGAACACTCATGCCTCATGGCTTTTTCTTTACTTTTCTTGCTCTCAAATCACTCTATTCTTTTCAACTCACTCAAGAAATGATCTCTCACCATCAAACCCATCAAATGAAAGCAAAAACTCATCCCAAGTCCTATCCTAGATCTAGCCAATCAATGCAATTGTCGCATGGAAGTGAGTTCTTGTCGTTCTCCTATCAATTCAAAATTTTGCACAAGTTTGCATTATCAACAAGAGGCCTCACTCAAGAATCAACAAGGGGAAAAGAACAATGGGCTAAGGTTCAAGGTGAAGGTACCATTAAGTGAAGTAGATGGCCAATCAATGCTTGTAAGAATGTCAAAAGGAATAAGCAAGCATGATTGTTTTTAGAGTTACAATTGGTGAGCAATCTAAGTTCCAAGAGAGAGTAATTAAAATTTCAAATTAAGTCCAAGTTCATTAGAGTTGTGTTACAAGGGGTGACATGTATCAACAATGAGATCTAACTTTCAAGCTAGTGAGATCCAAACATGGTGCATCCTTAACTTCAAATTTACTCAAATGCACAAGATGCATATTTGATAACAAGGATTTTGCAAACCTTTGAGGTACCAATTCCTCAAGCTTATCGATGTAGCTTTGAGGTATCGAACCTTTTTGGGATGGATAGGACCAATAAGCAAACACTAAACCTTCAGAGTCAAATCAAACAGTTTGGTTTTGTTTCTAACAATCCTAAAAGTAAGCAATTTAAACAGAAGTAATCTAAAAGCAAACAACAAATGGATTCAGTCAATGACAGAAATAAGGCCTAAAGGTTAAGGTCAACGGATAGGTGACTCGGGATGATCAAGGAATCCTAACTCAAACTTCATAGAAGCTATCTCCTAGCATGGAACACACCAAGTAAATCAGTTTAATCTATTAATACCAATTCTTCACTTGATCCTAACTCAAGAACAAATTATCATTTGTGAATTAGAATCGAATGAGCATTCAAACAAGTTCCAAACAACTAACAATCACTCTAAACATACATTTTCATGTGCTAGAATGTGAAAGTTCTATCAAAGCTAGAAACTGGAATTTCATCGAACACATGGTGGGCAAGAAATCCTAACCATCCTAATCAACGTGATCAAAGCTAATTAGGCACTAAGAACACTTTGATAAACGAGATTTTAAACAATCAATCATTAGAAATCTATTGATCACTCCTAATCAACCTAATCCTACCTAACCCATAATCCCTATGAAGAACTACTCACTAATCATCATGTGAACTACAAAATCCATAGGGATAGTGTTGATCATTGAAGATTAGAGATCAATTGGATAATCAAAGAGAGAAATCACAAGAAAAGAGTACTAGATTAATCAAGAAATCAAACTTGTTCTTACAAAAGGTTTAGAACATAAAATAAAGCTTAAGATGCAATAAAAAAATAGGTTTTTGGCTTAAATAGTCAATAGGGTGCGAGCCGGGTCAACCCGGAACAAACCGGGTGTTGACCCGGATCCAAGGCAATTTCTGGGACGCGTATCGGCCTGGCCACCCGATACGCAACCCGGTATGAACTCTCGGATTTTTTCTGGGAAGGGTCGTATCGGCCTGGCCATCCGATATGCCACCCGATATGGATGCACAAAATTTAATCCGAGAGGTTGTATCGGGTTGCCATGTCGATATGCAACCCGATATGCAGACTGTGTTGAGATGCATCCAGTAAATCAGGCATAACTCTTTACATATAGCTCCGAATGACTTCACACCACCTCCATTAGAAAGCTATCTCAATTTCCCATGATTTTATTTAGAATCCCAGAGCTAAAAGTCAACGTAATATCTTCATATGACTCAATCTTTCAAGCTCATCGGTTTGGTCTTTCATCACCATTTCACTTGCAATCACTCCTTTGGCCTCCAAACACTTCCAAACATCCTTAGCAACTCCAAGAACCTACAAAACATAAGAAACACTCCAAATGCAAGCCTAGAATGCCTAAACCTAGCTCTAGATGATCCTATATTCTAAACACACCAATGACCAAAGAAATGAAGCTAAAGGAAACTAAAAAGAAGTAAAACATGATCCTAACAATAGCCTAAATGCATGAAAATACAAGTATATCAATTCCCCCAAACTTAAACCTTGCTTGTCCACAAGCAAGCTTAACACAATCACAACAAGTTGTGGAAAAGGTTTGAAGGCGGGAGCTCATATCCAAAGATAAAACCGAGATCAACAAGTTCCAATTCGAGTCAACGTCACCAAGATGCAACCAAGTAAGGCTTACTCCAAAAATTTAGCCATGCTCATCAAGACAAAACTCTTAGCTCAACTCTCAACTTAGACAAGCATTCCTATCAACTAGCTCTTTAACATTCATTAGGTTTTCAAGTGGATCTTACTCAATGCAAGGTGATCAAACTCATTTGGCAAAGGGACAAGGTTTTGAGATTAAAGTGATCTCAATCAAAAGAGGGGTTTATTCCAAAAGCATGAAGGTTATCTCATGAAGAAGTCAATGAGCTATAGTAAAATGCTAAGAGTTAGAGGCAATTGGTGCATACTAGGTTGATTTCCATCTACCCATGCCCCAATTACTTTTTCTCCTAGTCTAGTCCACCTAAATGGATACTACCCTTGACCAAGGCTATTTTTGCCTCATCCCCTTTTCTAAATCAAACACTTTTCTTAAACTCCCCAAGGATCAATAAAGACTTTTCAAGCAGTGGCAAATATTTCTTTTTAACTCAACTCAAATCTTTCTTTAGCAATGGTCTCTTTTCTTTCTTTAAGTTGAGCCTTTGGCTTCTTTTCATTTCAAAATATGAGACACTTTTCTCTTCTTTAAACACATAAGAGCTTTTCTTCTTTTAAAACACTTTGCCAACAAACATAAGATCCCAACCAAAATCCCTTCCATTCTTCCCTTTCTTTACTCTTTTCTTCCATTCCCAATTCCTCCCCCAAACTTGAATTCTAGCCTATTGCAAAGCTAAAGGTGATGAGCTTGCACTATATGGAAATTTTCCCTAGTCGCCTCATACTCAACACTTTTTACCTAGCTCAATCAAAAGAAAATAGGCCTACCTCTCAACAAGAGTTTTTATGGTTTGAAAGAAGGGTGGTGAAAGGTGTGGAGTCTATTCAAGCAAGCGAGAGTGGTAAGAGGGATAAGAATGCTTGAATATTTTCAGAGTATCCATGAGTTTAGCACACAAAGCATGAGTAAGATCATTAGATGTCATCATTAAAGTTCTCACTTAGGTAGAGCTAGTGTCAATTCAAAGCCTATTTCAGTTTCAAATCAAGTTTCAAAGCAAGCAATCCGAGCATGGTTCGTCTTAACTTTCTAGCCTTTCTTGAATTGCAATCTTAGTACAATCAACTAGCTCAAACAACTAGCATAAAGAACAAGTCATCACTCAATCAGTCTTACAAGGAAATTCAATCATTGCTCCCTATGCATGCGTCCTATATGATGCAACTAGACTCGATCCTACGATGCAAGTGCAACTATATGCTTTCTTTTTGAAACTTTTTCTGAAAATTTTCAATTTGTTTGGTTTTTTCTATGCCATAAATGAAATGCATGAGACTCAAGTGATAGAAAAGAAAAATAAGATCAAAAGAAACATGATTAGCAACTGGTCTCTCCCCCAAACTTAAATCACACAGTCCCTTGTGTGATCTAGGAAAGGAAAAGAGACTGAAAACACACAAAATGCAAACAAAGAGAAGAAACTAAATATGTACAAGGATGGAGTGTTACTTGGCTAGTTGTGGAATGATGGTGGTGATGATTCCCCCATGGAGTATGTTGGGTTTGATGAAGACCAGGGCTCAAATCGACCAGCATATCGACCAAGCAGACCGATACGACCCCTCGGATTAAAAACAGACAGTTCATATCGACCAGCATATCGACCAGCCTGGCCGATACGACCCCTCGACAGAAAAATCCGAAGACTCATATCGACCAGCGTATCGACCGAGCAGACCGATACATACCCCAGAAACTGCCTTGGATCCGGGTCAACACCCGGTTTGTTCCGGGTTGACCCGGCTCGCACCCTATTGACTATTTAAGCCAAAAACCTATTTCTTATTGTTTCGGAAGCTATTTTTGATGTTCTAAACTCTTTTGTAAGAACAAGTTGGATTCCTTGGATTTATCTAGTACTTATTTTGTTATTCCTTCAACAAATCTCCCAATCCATCACTAATCTCCCATGATCAACTCTATTTCTATGAGTTTTGTTGAACTTAGGATGATTAGTGAGTAGTTCTTCATAGGCTTATGGGTTAGGTAGGATTAGGTTGATTAGGGGTGATCAAAGGATTTCTAGTGATTGATTGTTTAAAATCTCATCTATCAAAGTGTGCTTAGTGCCTAATTAATCTTGATCACATTGATTAGGATTTAGAATTTCTTGTTCACAACATGTTCGATGAAATTCCAGTTTCTAGCTTTGTTAGGACTTTCACATTCTAGCACATGAGAATGTATGTCTAGAGTGATTGTTTGCTGTTCGGAACCTGTTTGAATGCTCATTCGATTCTAATTCACAAATGATAATTTGTTCTTGAGTTAGGATCAAGTGAAGAATTGGTATTAAGAGATTAAACTGATTTACTTGGTGTGTTCCATGCTAGGAGATAGCTTCTATGAAGTTTGAGTTAGGATTCCTTGATCATCCCGAGTCACCTATCCGTTGACCTTAACCTTTAGGCCTTATTTCTGTCATTGATTGAATCCATTTGTTGTTTGCTTTTAGATTACTTCTGTTTAAATTGCTTACTTTTAGGATTGTTAGAAACAAAACCAAACTGTTTGATTTAACTCTGAAGGTTTAGTGTTTGCTTATTGGTCCTATCCATCCCAAAAAGGTTCGATACCTCAAAGCTACATCGATAAGCTTGAGGAATTGGTACCTCAAAGGTTTGCAAAATCCTTGTTATCAAATATGCATCTTCCGGAATGTCTAATGCATCTGCTAGCCGTAAAGCTCAAGTGAGTTGGTTTGTTTTTCTTATTTAAACTGAGATTCTTGTACCCTTTCATCTTGTGATTCTGAAGTTTTTTTTTCCTCAACAGTGTGTATCAAAAAAAAATAGTGTGTATCTTGTGTTGTTTAATGAAGGATATAACTTGAGATTGATTTAGGCTATGGCTGCGCTTATTTCTTCAACTCCTTTAGTAGCAGTCCCATGATAGAGTTTTATTACTTTTCTGAGGTAATACACTTGTTGATCTACAAATGGATTTGTGACTGTGTGTGTGTCTAATTATAAAGTCTTTTGACAGGGTCTGCTAAATAATGGATCACTTATTTTATTGCCTCTCACTCAACAAGTATATTGATTGTGGTGTTTCTTGTACAAGGAAGAAAATTGAAGAGAGTTTTGTTGGACGCATAATTAATTGTTTCGTATGGTTTGTCAATATAGTCCAAATTCTGTGACTTATGGTGTTATTAAACCTTGAATTATCAATTTGGGAGGCAGGTTAGTAAAAGTCAAATCACTTTATACGATAAATGTGATATATTTGTATATATTTATGAATCAGTCAAAAAATATATATAATATATAGTATATATCTAATATATTTTAGATAAAATAAAATAACGTTTATAGATATTATAGATAAAATAAAATAACATTTATAGATATTATAAATAGATGTTATAGATATTGTTTTAAAAAAATTACTAATAATAATTAAATTTGAGAATTAATGAGAGAGCTCCATTCACTCAAAATCACTTCCCAAATAATAGTATAGATGAGCAATGACCCGCATAACCCACAAGACCGTGTCGGGTCGACCCGTAAAAACCGCAATCCGCACGGGTCAAGCCTGCGACGCCCGCAAAATTTCGGTCAAAAAATTTAGTGACCCGACCCGCACCGCAACAGGTCTATTTGAGTTGGGCCCGCGGGCAGTGGCCCAATTTGACATCTCTAGGTCCATGACCACCGTCGCGAAACCTCCGACCCTAACCACCGTCGTCCTCTAGCAAGCTGGAGAAGGAAGGTGAGTAACTCAACGAATATGCAAGCCGAAAACACCACCACACCACCGCCCCACAAAACTGACCGACATAACCCATATTTGACGCCGCCTGAAGAAACCCTAGCCCTTACCACATACCAGAGGACCACAACGACAAGACCACCAGAGAAACGACGCAGAGAGACACCACCACTAGATATGGTCTCCACATATCCTGAACGGCTAAATGTCGCTGCCGAAAGACTATCGCAAGATGAAACGCGACGAAATCGTGAAAAGGCGAGTCCACCGAAGCCAGGCTCGAGAGAAACCAGCAAGGATGAAGCACGCGGTCATAGGGAAGACCGAGAAGAAGAAAAAAGTCCTCTCACAACACTAATAAGAGGCATCGGTGGCTGGAGAGGCAAACGGAAATATGTCTTTTGACTGCAAGAGTTTGAGAGAAAAAGCATCATTTCAAATAACATGTTTGTTTAAAGAAATGTAATCGTAATATTCAGTCATTTTCTTTGTTTCGTTCTTTAAGCTTTCTTTGAGTTTTGCTTTCATATATCATTAATCACAATCCCTCTCTGGGTGACCCGAATTTATGTTTCCTTAAAAGATCCATTAGATTAGATGATCTTTAAAAACTTATTTACTTACTAAAACGTGACATGTCTTTCTTATAAGGTCGAAAAAAATATTATGTCAATCCCATGGTTTAACTCGAAAAACTTTAATATCTATTTAAATTCTGGAATTTTCGGATGACATATATTGGTTTTGCAGGAAGTACACTACTAAAAAACCAAACCGTAGTAAATGTTTTTGTCTATATATTTGCCACCAAAACGATAAGAAAATCTGAGCCAACCGTGATGAATATTTATTTAAATTAAGGATTAATTTTTACCAAAGTTATGATAAATAGACAGTTACCAATGAAAAATGGTTCAATTGGTAAAAGTCGGTTAGTAGTTTTCTGCCAATTTGAATTCGATTTCTGTTGGAAGGGATCTCGTCTAAAAAAGTGAATTTAATTTGGTTTGGGTCCCGTCCTAGAAAGATGTACGGGCATATGGATCTTGAATCTCTTAGTCATTAAAAAAAAATAGGCAGGGTTTAATGATTATTTTTTTTCACTCTGGTTTCACTAAGCAGTGTAATATCAGCCTTTTTGGACGAGAGAAATGTGTTCAAGGTCTAAAGACCATTTGCTCAAGTGGGTTTCTCCAGTATGACCATTGAGTGCAAGGAATTAAGGATATGAAAAGGAACCAATGATTGCACCGTCCAATGTAACCTTTGCATTAGAAGGTCAAGACTAAGTGAAGGGTCCACATTAGCATTTAGGAGAGCTCACTTTAACTTACCAATACAATGTTGAGCTCATCAAAGAAGATTCGGTTTTTTTTTTCCAGGACGCTTACGTATAACATGGTTGTGAGAGTAATCAAAGGGTATTGAGATGTCAAAAAACTTCTGCTTGTGGTGTTTGTTATCGTGGTTTTGAATCTAGGGTTTTCTCACCCGGTTGAGAGGCATGTAGGAGATGATCTCAAAGTGAAGTAGAAGACAACACAAGAATTAATAAGAGTATATTTGGCAAGAGTGAAATTGGGCAGTTTGGTGCTATGGTTAGGAGGTAAAGGCCACAGAAGGCAAACAAGGTTGATGGAGTGAAGCATTCAGATGACAATGTTAGGAGCGAAAAGTAAAGCTAGGAAGAAAGTGTCATTGAATGATTTTAATTGTTGTGTATTTTCTACTTTGTTGTTTTCTTTCAAAGTTGTCGTTAAAATGTTGCATTGCTCAAAATTGGTTAGCAGAAAAAGGCATGTCGACTGAGGCAAAACTTTTTGCTTGTATGCAAAGACACCGGACAAAACATCATTACCATCTTGTAAGAAGCAAGATCCGAAAGTGACACGAACACAATGGTCCATTACCACAAAATATTATTGCAGAAGCATAATAACATTAAAAAAACTAAATCCATGACCAAACCAACACACCTCAGTTCTTCTAGTTAAAGATCACTATTAAACCAAAAACAAAGGTGAAAAAACCATATGATTATTGAACTTAAGTAATATTTTATCTAGTAAAGGGGTTTTAGGGATTGGTACTTTCAGTCTTCGTCATCCTCATCTCCATCACCACCACCAGATTTCTTGGCTCCAGCTCTCTCGTTCCTTCTCTTCACTCTTCCAGGTCGACCACCACCGAATGGGCTGGTTAGAGAAAAGTCAATGTGTTTCTGCGAGTCTACTTTCACCATGAATGATGGAATGTTCACCAGTTGCCTCCCAACCCTAGATCGATAATCAGTCTTTGTAACAATAACTAACACAAATAAGATTCTTTAGAGCTGTCAACTGTGATAGGATCTAACCAAGATTCTACCCAATTCGAAGGCAAAGATTAGCATTGCCTGAGAGTAACTTGTGATTACCTGATGTGCCTTTGTCGGATAAGGACACGAGCATGGTGAATGGACTTGGCCATACCGGACTTAAAGACAATTGTCTGGAGACGACGTTCGAGGAAATTCTCAACGGTCAAAGCAAGAACGTAATCGAGCTTGTTCTGGGTTTCATCAAGAAGTCCATTCTTGTTCATCCTCCTAAGAAGAGCTTCACCTTGAAAGATACGGCGAGGGTTCTTCTCGTCAAGAGTGAGAAGCTCTCTTGCAGCGTTACGGATACGGCTAAGAGAGTATTGGACTCTCCACAGCTCTCTCTTGCAACGAAGACCGTATTCTCCAACAAGCTTTAGCTCAGCATCAAGACGCTCCTTCTCGTAAGGACGACGTGGCTTCTTGAATGTTTTACCATCTGAAAATTAACCATCAAAATATTTTCAAACATTACATGGAAACAAAGAGAAGCAGAAATAGTAAATGATTGTTGGAGTTAAACTTCGATCAAACAAATAAATTACAACACCTAATTATCCTTTGCATGCATCGATATTTGTAATGATCATTTTCATTTTACCCGATTATATACGAAACTTGATTCGATTGTGTGACCAGATGTGAAATTTTGAACAGTGTAAAAAACAGTATGAGTCGAAATTCAGGTTTAGGGAAATAAACAATTTCAGAAGAAATTAAAAGGAAAAAAGTTCGACCACATTAAAGATAAAAGATGGAGAGAAGAGAGAGCTCACAGTTCCGATAGAATCTGACTTGCACCATGGCTGCTGCTGCACAAACGACGATCGCGAAGAAGAGGAAGTGTTTTTATATTATAAATGTAAAAACCCTAACGAGGCTTTAAGGCTCAGTGAGTCATTTTGGTTTGGGCTTTAACTCATTTAGTTTGGCCCATTAGGTTTGATATCTTCTTTTTTATGTACTAGTGAGTTTTGCTAGTTTGGATTCCCTCCACGTCAGTTAATCTTTCTTTCACATCAGTTTCTCTTTATTACATATCAGAATTCAACACTCATTCAATTTTTCTATATACAGTGATTTTATTGAATAAAATTATAACATCATATCCATCATATTTTTTTATTATTCTTTTTTTTAATTGTAAAAAATACTAATTTTTTGTGTTCAAATTAAATAAAACAAATTTCTATTTATGAAGTATGAAAATGATAAATTTTGATATAAAAATTATATTTTGGACTATAATTATTATTAAATAATTAATGTTAAATAAATAAGGTGAAAAAATATCAAATATGAATATCCAATCAGTAACATCCATGTGTCATACATATATACCAAAAGAAAACAAGAAATAAAAAAATGGCCACACAATTAATTTTTACGGGTTTTGAAAGTTTACAACACTTGTTTTTTCCACATATGATTTTAATTTTACAACACCCCCATTTTAGCTCCAAAAAAATTTATAACTGTTGAAATTTTTTTACAACACCCTCATTGTAAGTAGTCTTATAAATTAACGTGTTGATCTAAATTTGTAATGTCTTCGATATTGTTACTATGTAATCCTTTATATATTAATAAAATTTGAATTTGCCGTAAAAAAAAAACAAAATGTATGATCACTAATTTATCATTAACGAAATTGGGTTGATTAGGATATTAATTTTAATTTATATCAAGAATTTTACTATGGAGATATAAATAACTTTAGATAAAAAAATGAGATGATAAATATGAAACATTTATGAAGATATTTTTAAATTTTATTTTGTAGATATGAATAACCTTGAATTTAAAAATAAAAAGTTAGATAAGATGAGAAATATGAAAATTTTTATTAAATTTTTTAATTTTATTTAAAAGATATATGTAATCTTTAATAAAAAAAAATGGTAAATATAAAAATATTTATGAATATTTATAAATATTAATAAATATTGGGTTTAATTTTTATATAGTAAATTCGTATCTTTATATTAATTGAGAAGTGCTTTTGGCCTTATATTCACTTTCAAAATGGTTGATTACTAATTTGCCATTAATGAAATAGTTAATTACTACGTTAACCTTAATTTATATTGATAATTTATTATATCTTTTTATTATATAGATATACATAATTTTAAATAAAAAATAAGATGATAAATATGTAATACTTATGAATAATTTTTTAAAAAAATTTAGAGATATACATAACATTTAATAAAAAATAAAAAAGTAAAATGAGATGATAAATATGAAATATTTTTGAAGATTTTTAATTTTATTTAAGATATACATATCCTCTAGAAAAAGATGATAAATAAAAAAATGTTTATGAATTTTTTTAAATATTAATAAATATTTTTTGGATTTTATATAGTAAATTCTTATTATTTATACAAATTTTGAATTTATATATATAAATAATAAAATATTCTAAATAAGATATTTATATATTAATTTTTATACATAAAATATATAATTTCAATTTATTTAATTTATAATAAATTATAAAATATCTTATTAAATATAATAATGTATGTATGGTTGTAAATAGTCTTATATAGATTTTTATTATATGATTATTGTTCTTAAATTAATTTGATAATTTTAATTTTTAAAAATTTATGTTTAATAATATTTATTGATTTTTATACAACTATATAATTATAATTATTTTACTACTATTAATTTTATTTATAATAAATTATAAAATATTTTGTTAAATATATACATAAAATTATAAATAATTTTTTATAAAATTTTATACAATTTTTATTATTCTTAAATTAATTTTATAATTTTAATTTTTTGAAAATTTATGTTTTAATAATATTTGTATTCATAATTGTTGGTAATGTAAAAAAGGAAATTACAGTGGCTATAAAAGAAGGACGTCTCTCCCCATAACCTGAAGATTATCCCAAAGCGTGTGATACAAGAAAGACAGAGAGCAAAGAGGTAGAGAGAAGAGAAGAAAGAGAATCAAAGAGTCAATAGCCATGGCGGAACAAACTATTATGGTTCCTTCTTACTCCGCCACTTTTAAGAAACCTAAAACTGGTGGTCTTGGTACTACAAAGCCAAATCAAAGTATCTATGAGCAGCCACCGGAAGAATTTGCGCGGCCGCTTATTCCAGCTGCAGCATCTTCAACTAATTCATCAAACTTGTGTCCAGATCTCGGAATGGGCAGTCCGTTCTCCAAGACCTCGAGATGCACCTATTTTGAGAATGAAATCGATTCGTCTCTTTCCCACGCATTATCATTCATTGCACCTGTGAAAGATCATCGTCATATTGCTTTGGTCTTCTTTTGTAATAACTAGTTGAAGATTGAATGTTTTCGATTTGATCATTCAGTAATATTCGAAATAAAGAAAATCCAGAAAAAGTTTGGCAAACAAATAACTAATTAACCATTACTTCGTCCTTGACACCAAATCTCTCTTCTTTCCTCCTAAAACAACACACACAAGACAAAGCTTTCAGCAAAATCCACAATTATTTTCAAAAGAATCTTACTTATTATTAACTACTAACTTGATTAGTGAAGCTGGTCTTTCATATCCTCTATCTTCTTTCTTTTGACCCTTCATTGTCTCTTCTTTAGACTCCATCTTCCAATTAGCTTTAGTCAAAGATTCACCCAGCAACTCTGCAATATTCGTGGCCATTGCTTCAACCTTCTCCACAAACGGAAAATTCTTCTCTTCGAACTGATTAGACAACCAAAGATACATAGACAAAACTTGGTGCCTACTCTCCAAATCCAACAGCTCTGTATCGTTCTTAGCAGAATTCTTTGGCATCCCCATCGCTACGTTCACCGGCATATCTTGGCTGTAAGTAGAAGCGAACCGATATAAGTGGTACATGGCTTTCGGATTCCTGATATTCACCGGTGCAAAACAGAAGTTAAATCGGTCTTCTAGAGACAATCCTTGTACTTTCTCCAACATGTTTGCAACTTTCTTGACATGATCATGACGACACAAGAAGTAAGAACCGTCGAGCCTGCAGTGTTTCCCGAAATGCTCCAAGAGCTTAGAAAACGCCATATCCGGAACTTTTGCAGCAAAGAGCTCGATCTGTTCAAAGAAAGGGAATAAACCGACTTTTCGGACTTCATCAAATGGTTGTTGCAAACACTCGATAAGGTAGGTCAGATCTTCTAAGTGTAATGTTGTCGTGAGTCCATCTGGATATCGACTTCCTCTCCTTCCAGCTCTCCCAGCAATCTGTTTCACTTGTGAAGCCGGTACTGGAACAACTTTATCGCCGTTATACTTGCTCAAGCTGTAAAACACAACCCGTCTTATGTTAAGATTCAATCCCATCCCAACAGCATCGCTCGCAACCAAAACATCGTACTCGTTCTCTTGATCGTTAAACAGATTCGCTTGCTGTCTCCTAGTCTCAGGAGGCAATGCACCGTAGATAACACAGCAACGATGCTTTGTATGTTTCTCGATAGCCATTTTAACTTCGAATATCTCTCTTCTAGAGAAGGCAACAACACAATCACCCGATTTCACGTTTTTAAGATCTCCTAGTAAGGTCTTACCTTCCACGACTAATGGTTTGAACCTCTCGTAATGCTCTTCAACTAACTCGTCTCCTGTCTCACCACACATCTTACGCACAATCTCCAAAACACTCGGGTCTCCGCATAAATGAATCTCATCGGCTTTTAATCCAAGCAGAGCTTTTGTCCAAGCGTGACCTCTACTAGGATCCGCCATCATTTGAATTTCATCGACCACAGCCACTTCATATAACTCATCTGTAGACACCATTTCAACAGTACAAGAAACATGCTTTGAGAAGGGAACATGTTTCTTCTCTTGTCCAGTCAAGAGACTACAATAAATCCCTAAAGCATTAACCTTATCGAAAACTTCCATTGCTAATAACCTAAGCGGGCTGCAATACAACCCCTTCTTAGCTTCCATAAACCGCTGCAAAGCATTGTAAGTCTTGCCACTGTTAGTCGGTCCACAATGGTAAACGATCTTACGCTTCATGGCTCGAGCGAAAGGAAACCAAGTAGCCGGTTTCGTTAGGTCTGCAGAATCAACAACACTCTTGAAACGCTTGATCTCATCTGGAAACTCTTCAATACAGAACTCAACAAACACAGGGAACAAAAACTTCACAGCTTCATCTGTTGGTCCAACGCGAACAAGATCTTGAACAACCTCGATCTTACATTTCTCAAAGAAGAAGTCACAGAACTTGCTAACAGCGGTTGGGAAAAACGATTTACCGATATAGATCGCAAGAGCCTGATTAGCTGCCCAACCCGACTGCGCAAAATACCTGAATATCTCATGTAATGTATCCCATTCATTACGCTGAAGCTTAGAACGCACTTCACTTCCCCTAAGCTCTCTGTATAGTTCCACAGGATCATGATACCTAGCGTTTAAAGCACGAGCAGCTTCGCTACTCTCTGCAACGTTATTACCAATCACATCCGTATTAGAAACCGCTGAATCATTCATCAGGCTTTCATCTACATCACCCAGCTCATTAATCACACCTTCCTCATCATAATCCTCATTCTCAGAACCAAGACTTTCTTCGCAATCTTCTATATCGGATTCAAGTTTCTCATCGTTTTCACCGTTATTATCCACCGTTGACGAAAAGCCCCTAACTTTACCAAACCCAAAGCACCCAAATCTGTAATCATTCCATGGAAGCTGAACCCGAACCGGATTATCCGAAGCAAACCGACTCGTTGGCAAATTAAATTCGGGATTCACAAGAGATCTACAATTGCTTTCTCTGAAAGTATGCAAATTTCGGGTCGATAACATTATCCTAACTCTGGAAGTACACGCTCTACGCAAAACTCTACCTACGCCTCTCGCCATGGTTAGGAACTTGGAATCACAATTGAAAAAATTGATTTGAGGATTTTTTTAGTATTACCTCAAATGGGTTTGGAATTGAGGGAGAGGAGAGAGATGCGGGGAATTGGTGATGGTGGGCGTTTTAAGAGAGAGAGATGTTAAACCCTACAACATTTTTATTTTTATTTTGCTGGAAGATTTATCATTTCATTACCGAGATGGGAAGCGTTTGTCGAATACTATCTTAAGAAACTAAAGCCGACTATCACAGATCGATACCGGAATCAAAAGCCGGCGGATGAAAAGCATTCCCGGAGACATGATATAGACAAGACATCAAAAAGAAACAAACTTAGAACATAAACTGCTAGACATAAATCACTAACATCAGCTGAAAAGCTGCAACGGTCAGACTAGGAACAAGCAAAAAGGACAATAAAGAGGAAGTTAGCACCGAACACCGAGAGAGGAAAGGAGCGAGACATCTGAAGCCGAGATTATTGAGGTTGACCTACCGACACTCATTATATTGCTCCACCACTAGAAGCCACAAGCAAGACATATGCAGACAAATCTGGGAAGCCGAGGGACCAAACCGTTTATCACCCGCCATCGAACGACTAGATGCGAAGAAAACTGAAGCCTCAATTCCTACAACATTTATATGTGACTGTTTTGTAGCGGTTTTACTTAAAATTTTAGAATTCTTTCTCAAGTACTAAATTGCTTTTAATTCTCACAAAAACAAAACAAAACAAAAGTAAAAAATTTACAATCATATGATTTTATTTTGTACTCGTTCGTGAAATTATTATTTTTTAAAAAAATTAAAAGAATTGATTTATTAAATTATCAGTTCAATCCTTAAAAATACGATTATGATTATTTTATGAATTGTACATTAAAAAAAATTCAGCGGATTGTATCAAAAGAAATTCTCAAAACAACATAAATATCCTTTACCAAATTATCAGTGAAATATTTTTGGAGAAATTGCTAAAAATGTCCTCAAAATTGGTTTTAAATAAAAGTGTACCCCTGAATTTGAATCAAATGAAAAACTGGTTTTGCGGACTACGCAAATCACCGCGAAGCCCTTACGACCAATCAAAAAACCGGAAAACGCAATTATCATTATAACCTTTGCCTTTGTCAGACGTCTGTTAGACTATAATAGAAGTCTAAATGACGTTCTCAGACATCGCATTGAAGTCTGATACAAAATAAGTTTGAAAAATTTAATTTTAAAATTATAAAAAAATATTTTGTCAAAAATTTTATATACATAAATTAAATATATTCAATTAAGTAGTATATAAATTAAATTGGGTAAATTTTAATCAGATTAAAAATATATAAAGTGGTTTAGTAGTTTCTAAACCTTAGAACATGCTTTGTAATGGAACTGGTGGAACATTTACATATGACTAACACATAACTTTAGGGTTTAGATTCAAGGTTCACGAAATTTACATTTAAAAAATGTTATTTGCACATGTATGTTATAATGTGCATATATTAAACAATTTGATGTTTTCTATGTGTGTTTGTTTAAATATTTTTCAATGTTTAGTGATTAATATTAGATTTAGGGTTTCTCAGACTTCTATGAGAAGTCTGAATTTTGGGGTTTCGTAGACTTCCGAGAGAAGTCTGAGAAGTATTTAACTAGCCCCGAAATTAAATTAAAAAAAATACTTTGAACCAAATATATCTTAAGTGGTTAGATTTGACTAAAGTATATGTACTTTTAATTTACAAATGTCCAAAAATCTCCTGTTTAATTTATGGATCCAAATCATATACGAGAAGTCTGAGAGATATTAAATTTAGAAATTTAATTTATAAAATTATAAAAAAATATTTTTAGGGAAATTTTGGATCCATAGATTAAACAGGGGATTTTTGGACATTTGTAAATTAAAAGTACATATACTTTAGTCAAATCTAACCACTTAAGGTATATTTGGTTAAAAACACCATGTAGCTTTATCTATGCATGACATATGAAGTTGGATGTCATATTTTCATATGTAGGGTTAGGCTGAGGGTTTGTGAATTTTCATCCATATTGTTACATTTGCATATACTGGCTAGGTTGTGACTATATTAAACGAGTTTGATGTTTTTTATAGGTTTTCTATATAATATGATTATATTTAAGTAGTAATTAGTAGATTTAGGGTATCTCAGACTTCCATTTTAGTCTGATTCACGTATATGATTTGTTAGACTTACCGAAGAAGTCGACCACCAGCAAGTTACCCTACTTGGGATTGTACCCCATATATAAACGAAAGTTACCAAAATTAGTCTGTAAAAGTCATTATCAAATTTCTCTCTCTAAAACGGATACTCGCTCTCTCTCTCTCTAAACACTCTCTAAAAACTCTCCGATAATCCTCCTCACCACCGCCACCGCCACCGCCACCGCCGTCTTCATCTTCTTCAAACGTGTAATTACCTCTCATTTTTCGTCTCTCCTTACCAATCCCTACACCACCGTCGTCATATTTCTAAACTCTTCTTTCTGCAAATTTTTGAGATCTGTACGGTTTTTAGTCCGAGTCATCCCCTTCTCCCTATGTACTTTGTCTATGTACTTTCTCGTTTTAGATCCATACAGTTTTGTTTTTGAGTTAGCCCCTTCTCTGTATTTACTTTGTCTAGATCTGAACAAAAATATAGATTTTATATATTTTCCTTTTATATCCATATGGTCCATATGGTCTTGAGTCCGAGTTAACCTCTTCTTCGTATCTACTTTGTCTAGATCTGAACAAAATATAGGTTTCTCGTTTTAGATCCATACGGTTTTGTTTTTGAGTTAGCCCCTTCTCCGTATTTTCTTAGTCTAGATCTGAACAAAAATATAGGTTTTATATATTTTCCTTTTATATCCATACGGTTTTGAGTCCGAGTCAACCTCTTCTCCGTATCTACTTTGTCTAGATCTGAACAAAAATATAGGTTTCTCGTTTTAGATCCATACGGTTTTGTTTTTGAGTTAGCCCCTTCTCCGTATTTTCTTAGTCTAGATCTGAACAAAAATATAGGTTTCTCGTTTTAGATCCATACGGTCTTGTTTTTGAGTTAGACTCTATGAAGTCTGAAGCTTAGATTTTTTTTTTGAACGAGACTTTATTAGAAGTCTGAAATTGGATTTGTTTTATAATTAGACTCCATTAGAAGTCTGAAACTAGCCTTTGTTTTCAATTGTTTTATGGTACACAGGATGGGACGATTCAGTCAGGTTCCAACGTCGAGTAGTAGTTCATACGCAACTTCCACATTTCGACAACGATCCGGATCATGCAATGGATTCCCCAAGAAATGTTTCTGCGGTCTGGAGCCTGTCATGCGAACCTCCACTACTGCCGATAATCCGTCAAGAAGATTCTTTGGATGTCGTAACTGGGATGTAATTACCTTTCTCTGTTATGTAGCCAGTTTTATTTTATCTTTACTCATTGGAAATCCGAAGATGATTGTAAATTTAAAATGTGGCTGTATAGGATGGTGGCTACCATATTATGAAGTGGTGGGATGAGGCTATGATGGAGGAGTTTCACGCCTTCACGCCGAGAGTGGACCAACATGGTGAACAAATTGATTACATCTTCCTTTGTTATGCTGAAATGGCCTGTGTTACCCACTTGGACGACGAGCTCAAAAAATTGCAGGCAGAGATAGCTCAATTAAAGGAGCTGTTGGCTGAGAAACCATCTACTCCGACAAATGGCGTCAAGTATGAGTATCTGATGTTTGCTGGTGCTATTATTATCGTCCCGATCATCTTGAGGGCATTTTGTTTCTTGTAATATGTTAATCCTGTGAATCCAGCTACAATTTTATGTAATATTAGACGAATTTCAGTCATCTTTTGAATTTTCCCATTTTATTATGCAAATTGTCCTCTTTTGAAGCTACTTACCAAAAAAACAAGAGTAATATGTTTTCAGACTTCAAATAATAAAAAATAGAGTGTCAGACATCATATGAAGTCTAACAATATTTTGTCAGACTTCAACTAATAAAAACTATAGTGTCAGACATCATATTAGTCTAACAATATTTTGTCAGGCTACATATGATGTCTGACAATATTAAAATGCGCGGGAGTTCAATTTTTTTGTAATTTAGGCCCCAAAAATGCCCGGGAGTTATGTAAAAATACGCGGCAGTTACGTATGTGGTAAAACCGTCGTATCGTGGTAAAACCGTATCGTTTCAACTGCCCTTATGACCCACATATAAATAGGCTTTTTACCCTTTTTTTTTTACAGTTTCTAAGGAAAAAAAAAAAACCCATTCTCTCTCAAAGCCACTGAACCAACATCTTTTTCTGGGTATCGTTTCTAGATCTGGTTTCCCTCTGCTCCGCCGCTAACCCGCGACAGTAAGATTCATCGAATCCCTCCTTGCATGAATAAACATAGCATAACTATTAGTTCTCAGACAGCAAATCGAGTCTGGCGATAGTCGGCAGACTGCAAGTGGTGTCTGATTACAGTCGTCAGACTGCGAATAGAGTCTGAAATTTTTCTCATACCTTCTCTGAGCTTTTTTTTTTTTAAATTCCAGATCTTGTTTCTATCTCCTCCGGTAACCTACGACGGTAAGATCCTTCGACTCTTCTCTTCGTCTACATATTTACATAACTAATACTAGCCAGATGGCAAAAGATATGTCTGACTGTGTTTGTCTGACTGCAAATGGCGTCTGGCTTGTAGTTCTCAGACTGTTCATGAATTCCCCCCCCCCCCCCCCCCCTTGCTGTTTCAGATTTTCTTATGGCAGATGTTGAATTCCCACAAAGGATGTTCACTGTTGGGTATGAACCAAATTCGGATAAAAGTATCCATTATTTTAGTGGACGGAGATATCTCATGGATGATGTTAGAATAACGCTGTTACCGGCAGAATGGAAAGAACTCCAAGAATCAGAATTTGGGGTTTTTTTTGAAATTCCATGGCCTCCAATTCAGATGGTGCTCAAGGATGGTCCATTACATGCTATGCTTGCAGTTAGTCTGCAAGAAGAAGTATGAGATATTGTCCCTTATTGGCGTTCAGCCTGCTAGGTTTTCCTTGAATGAATTTCGAGCCATAACCGGACTCAACTGCGACTATATCGAGAACCTAGAGTACCCTGAAGTTGAATACACCGATGAGATGAGATCAATGTGGGCGCTTCTTGGGGTGGATTTTGAATTGGGCCCAAGTTATTCGCAATTATTAGCAGCTTGTAAAAACTGTGCTGATTGGGAACCGCAACAGAGGATATGGCTGGGCTATCTAGCCATCTATGCAACCTTCATCGAGGCTCAACACTGGACAACATCCACAAGGGCTGACATGGCTAAGAATCTGCTGGTTCCAGGAACGTTAAAATCATATCCATGGGGAAGATTCGCCTTTAAGGTTCTGATAGACTCTGTTAAGGAGGCAAACAAAAAACTCGTGGAAGGAAAAAATTATCAGATCGTAGGTTTTGCTGAGGTCCTGAACATCTGGGTATATTGGGCATGCCCCAATATGGCGACAACTTATGGAGAGCCCTTCCAGAATGCCCCAAACACAACAATGCTGGCGTACCACGGATCACGAAGTCGCAAGAAAGTCGACGAAACCTTACGCCTACAGGTATTTCTTAGGCTGTTCTGAAGTCTGAAATATTTTATTCCCATAAGAAGTCACATTCTGTGTCAGACATCATATGAAGTCTGGCATTCTGTGTCTGACTTCATGTGAAGTCTGACACAGAATGCCAGACTTCATATGAGGTCTGACATTTGTTTCAGTCTGACATTTTGTTCCAAGTCTCGTATGATGTACCTATGATGTATGTCTTTGTGAAATTTTAAATTCTTATAGTCATTTGGGTCCCTATTCATTTTGCTATGTGACTTCTAATTTGCAGTCCCGCGTCAACAACCTTGTACTCACGGAAAATCAGGATGACATGTTCCCCACGTGGGACAACGATGTCGAGGAGGACGAAAAAGTTGATAACCTTGTGAGGGCAATTCTTTGACAGCTTGGGACTGCGCCTTGGAAGTGGGGTACTAAACACTGGAAAAGCGAAGGTGTGTTCAGGACTCAAGTTGGCGGTCATGTCAAGCTTGAGATTAAGTCTGAGGATGTTTCTGCGGTTGGTGAGAAAAAGCGAAAGGTTGTGGGAGTCAAGAGGAAGTTGGTACAAGATGTTTCTGCTGATGGGGATGAGGAAGAAGAGGTGCAGGTAGTTGGTAAGAGACCTAGAAAAGGAAAGGCTGGTCCCACTCTTGGGGATGTTGTTCAAAAGATTGAGGATCTTCAAAAATCATTTGAATCTCGGAATGATGTATTGGTAAATAATTTCAACGAAGGTTTGAGACTGATGGGTGTCAGAGTTGATGATCTTGCCAAGAATGTCAAGAATTTGAAAGAGGAACGTGATGGAGTTGGACAGAAGGAGAATGAGAAGGAGAAAGATACTGCTGGACAGAAGGTGAATGAAAAGAAGAAAGCTGGTACTGGTGGGAAAGGTGGTGAGCTGAGGAAAGATGCAAGTGTTGCGGCTGCTGAGATGGATAAGGCGGCCGGAGTTGGTGAGGATGAAGAAGATCAACCTGAAGATCTTCAGGATCAAACTAAAGTAACTGCTGCTGCAGGAGAAAGAAAGAAAAAGGAAAGGGATGCCAGGAACCCGAAGAAATTGGTAGTGAAGGTAAAGAATCCTGTTGCTGATAGTGTCGAACCTGCCAAGAGAGCGAAAACGAAGTCTGTGAAAGCAATGGTTGCAGACAAAGATGACAACCCGGCTAAGCTTACCAATAAGACTGCGGTTGATGATGGGGTTAGTCTCCAAAACCTTCAAACTCTGAATACAAATAAGGAAAATAAAGTTGAGCCTAAGAGAAGTACCAGACTTCAGGAGAAATCCCTCAAGGGGAAGTAGCCTTCTTAGCAGTATGAATAATCTTGATTGTAAAAACTGAAGGATAGTTTAGTTGATCCTGATTCAATTCTTAGATTCATATCAACCTAAACATGCGGATCTAGGTTCTCTTGAATAGAAAAATATCAGATCTCACCTTATACCTGTTTGTGCAGCGGAAAGAGATTGAACAGGTCAGAGATCAGAGAAACACCGAGAGATGAATCCTCCAAAGGCTCACACACGCGATCACAGAAAACGGCTGCTAGACCGAGCTGATGGGAGGCGCAGGGAGAGAGGGATTTCGGCGCTGAGGGTTTTGGGTTCGAGAGAAAGAGACTTGGCTTTTAGTTTATAAAAGCCTTCTCTTTCCCTTTTGGGCTTTTGGGCCCAAATACCAATCTGATTAAATCCCATGGATTTAATCAGACCCATTACTCTCTCTCTTAGTACGACAAATGCCTGGCACTTTTACCGTACTTCTGCTAAGCCGTTCCTACACATATTCCTGTTAGCTTAGGCGTGTGACCCATATGGGATCATATAATAAAGGCAATAAGTCCAAGACTTATAGATCATGAGCGGACTCTAGCAAGCCATCATGACCCCCAGTATTATATGACTTATGTCTGATCATTGACATACTCTTACTTTCTAGAGACAGTACCGAGATTACTGGACACAATTCCAACAATCTCCCACTTGTACTGGAATCTCTGTATTCATAATCCTTTTGTCACAATATCTCGATTAGTCATAAGGCAAGATTAGTGTCATCCTTATAAAGCCTAATCTTGTTCATCGGACTCTGATTAAATACTGACAATCCAAACGACTCGGGACAGTCCGTTTGA
Organism: Orychophragmus violaceus; assembly: GCA_030180135.1. Taxonomy (NCBI): domain Eukaryota; kingdom Viridiplantae; phylum Streptophyta; class Magnoliopsida; order Brassicales; family Brassicaceae; genus Orychophragmus; species Orychophragmus violaceus. The sequence goes on from CM058240.1 coordinate 42,951,131, forward strand.
GCATGGCCATGCATTTTCCAGTATTCAAATCTCCGATTGGCCTAGAGATATTCACTCCATTTATATTGGAGGGACAAATTCCGTCTTGTTCCATCACTGTAAACTACTCATTTCATAATGTACCCAAACAAGGTCCTTATAACTATCGCAGAACGATAGCGTTAGACAATGATCAAAGTGCATTAGTCCATGTGCAGTCACATGCATGCGAACTCAGGTCTAAGGACTATACTCTATAGTCGTAGTGAGAATCTCTTATGACACAGATATAAATATCCTGAAGAGTTCTCATAATCGGGTCTTGTCCGGTCGTATGTTCCCAACATACACCTATGTATTGACTTTGATGCCGCGCACCTATGACACACTGAGACTTTGTCATAAGTCACATACCAATCCAGTCTCTCACGGTTGTTGGTGTTCCAATTTCAACAACCTTCGACTAGGGACAGGATGATATAATCCATCTATCAAATATAGGGTCTCATGATCAAGCTAAATGACTTTGATGACTCAAGATCAAGTCACTTACTTCGATGACCTATAAAATGGTTTATATCACTTTGGAACGATTATTTCATCACAGTTAAAATAATCTTGAAATAATAATTTCATTAAACATAAGAATGTTTTACAAGAACATATCAAATAACTAAATAAAAACCCTCAAACTCCCACTCAAATTTAGATTACATTTCAATGTCTCTAATGCCTACAGCTTCAGTCAGAAACTCGAGCTTAGGCCTTGGGAGTGGCTTTGTCAACGGATCAGCGACGTTATCATCTGTTTGAACTCGGCTGATCTTGACTTCCTTTCTATTAATGATGTCACGTATCAAGTGAAATCTTCTTAGAACATGCTTGGATTTCTGGTGTGATCTCGGTTCCTTTGCCTGAGCTATAGCACCATTGTTATCACAAAACAGTGCTAGAGGCTCAGCCGCATCTGGTATCACACCTAGTTCAATAATGAACTTTCGTATCCAAACAGCTTCCTTCGCAGCTTCTGAGGCGGCGATATATTCAGCTTCTGTAGTGGAATCAGCAACGGTGTCTTGCTTGGAGCTTCTCCAACTGATTGCACCGCCATTCAGACAAAAGATATAACCGGACTGTGACCGGAAATCATCTTGGTCTGTCTGGAAACTTGCGTCCGTGAATCCACTGACTTTAAGCACATCACTTCCACCGTACACTAAGAACTTATCCTTAGTATGTCTTAGATACTTCAAGATATTCTTTACGGCAATCCAATGGTTTTCACCTGGATTTGACTGGTATCTGCTCGTCATGCTCAATGCATAAGCAACATCAGGACGAGTACAGATCATGGCATACATGATAGATCCTATTGCAGATGCATAAGGAATATTCTTCATGCGCTCAAGCTCAGCAGCCGTCGTAGGGCTCTGCTTCTTGCTTAGCGTTGTGCCATGTACCATTGGCGTGAAGCCCTTCTTGGAATCCTTCATGCTGAATCTTTGCAGGACTTTGTCAATGTATGAATCTTGACACAAGCCTATCAGCCTTCTAGATCTATCCCGGTAGATCCTGATTCCAAGAACGTATGCGGCTTCACCCATGTCTTTCATGGAAAAACAACTTCCAAGCCAGTCCTTTACGGACTTCAGCATTGGAATGTCGTTTCCGAGAAGCAGTATGTCATCGACATACAGAATAAGAAATACTATCTTGCTCCCACTAGTTTTCTTATACACGCATTGTTCTTCTTCGTTTCTGATGAAGTCAAATTGCTTGATCGCTTCATCAAAACGAAGATTCCAGCTCCTCGATGCTTGCTTCAATCCATAAATGGATTTATGAAGCTTGCATACTTTCCCAGCATTCTTTGGATCTATGTAACCGTCAGGTTGTGTCATATACACATCCTCTTCCAGAATACCATTCAGGAAGGCGGTTTTCACGTCCATCTGCCAAATTTCATAATCATGAAAAGCTGCAGTTGCTAGTAGAATCCGAATAGATTTCATCATAGCCACTGGTGAATAGGTTTCATCGTAATCCACACCGTGAACTTGTCTGAAACCTTTTGCCACCAACCTGGCTTTATAAATCTGGACATTTCCATCCACGTCAATCTTCTTCTTGAAGATCCATTTGCACTCGATGGCTTTTACACCAGCGGGTAAGTCAACCAACGAAAACACTTGGTTGACCGACATGGAGTCCATTTCGGAATCAGTGGCCTTGCGCCACTTTGAGGAATCTGGGCCCATCATGGCTTGATTGAAGTTCGATGGTTCATCACCATCAATGATCAGAAGATCATGACAGTTAGTCACGAGGAATCCTTGATATCTCTCGGGTTCGTGACGGATCCTCCCGGATCTTCGAACTTCAGGTACTACAGGTTCAGGCTCTACAATTTCTTGTAGGTCCTCCTGCTGCTCTTCCTCATTAGGTTGAGCAGTATCCTGTTCATCTTGAATTTCTTCAAGCAGTACCTTACTCCCACTGTCTTTCTTAGAGAGAAACTCTCTCTCAAGAAAGTTACAATCCCGGGCAACAAAGATCTTGTTCTCGGAACGTAGATAGAAGTAATAAGCCTTGGTTTCCTTCGGATAACCAATGAAGTAGCATTTATCAGACTTTGGTGTAAGCTTATCTGAGATTAATCTCTTGACATAGGCTTCACAACCCCAAATTCTTAGATAAGACAGCACTGGAGCCACTCCAGTCCATAATTCATATGGTGTCTTTGCTACTGCTTTCGATGGCGCTCTATTTAGAGTGAACACTGCTGTTAGCAGAGCATATCCCCAAAGGGATATTGGAAGGTCTGTGTGACTCATCATAGATCGAACCATATCCAATAAGGTCCGATTTCTCCTCTCAGACACACCATTCCATTGAGGTGTTCCAGGAGGAGTGAGTTGGGACACGATCCCACACTCTCTTAGATGATCACTGAATTCTTGACTTAAGTATTCTCCTCCTCGATCGGACCGAAGAGCCTTAATGCTTTTGCCAAGTTGGTTCTGTACTTCATTTTGGAATTCTCTGAACTTCTCAAAAGATTCAGACTTATGTTTCATTAAATAAACATATCCATACCTACTGAAATCATCAGTGAAGGTAATGAAGTACTGATAGTTTCCTCTTGCATTTGTGGACATTGGGCCACACACATCAGTGTGTATCAGGCCCAATAAGTCACTGGCCCTCTCGTTAGGTTTATTAAAGGGGGCCCGTGTCATTTTGCCCATCATGCAGGATTCGCATTTCTCACATGACTCAAAGTCAAATGAGCCAAGAAGTCCATTCGAATGGAGCCTCTTGATGCGTTTCTCGCTGATGTGCCCTAAACGACAATGCCATAGAAACGTTCGGTTCTCCTCATTAGGTTTGAACCGTTTGGTATTAATGTTATAAATTGGCGCGGATTGATCGAGTATGTAAAGCCCATTCGTAAGAGGGGCAGAACCATAGAACAAATTGTTGCGATTGAAGGAACATAATTTATTCTTAACTGAAAAATCATAACCTTCCAAATCCAACAAAGAAATTGAAATAATATTTCTGCTTATAGCAGGTACAAAATAACAATTATTGAGTTCTAAAATCAATCCCGAAGGTAAAGACAACAAGTATGTGCCTACAGCTAGTGCTGGAACTTTCGCTCCATTCCCAACTCGTAGCTCCACTTGTCCTTGCTTCAGCCTTCTACTGTTGCTGAGTGCCTGCATATTAGTACAAATATGAGCCCCACAACCAGTATCCATAACCCATGAGGTATTATCAGAAGTAGTTGTATTAACTTCTATAACAAAAATACCTGTCGAAGAAGTCTCGAGAGTCTTCTTCTTCAATTCCTTTAGACCTTCTTGGAATTTCTTACATTCTCTCCTCCAATGCCCTGGTTCTTTACAGAACCTGCATATGTCAGTTGGCCCAGCCTTGGACTTGGGCTTGGGCTTTGGCGTGTCCTTGTCCGCGACTTGGACAGCCTTGGCCTTTCCCTTATCCTTAGCAGAGGATTTCTTAAACCCCTTGCCCTTTTGCACCATAAGCACATTGGGGTCCTTGGCGGTTTTCCTCAAGTTGGGCTCAGCAGTCTTGAGCATTCCGTGAAGCTCAGGCAATGTCTTACTCAAGCCATGCATGTTAAAGTTCAGAATGAACTGATCATAGCTTGCAGGTAATGACTGCAGAATGATGTCGCAGGCAAGTTCTTGGCTGATAGGACAGTCGAGTTTCTGAAGATGATCGAGATAACCCATCATCTTCAAGACATGAGGACTCACTGCCGCATTCGCAGCCAACTTACAGTCTAAGAGGTTCTTAACAGTCTGAAACCTCTCAGTCCTTGCTTGCTCCTGAAAAAGCGATTTCAGGCTTGCCATTATCTCAATTGGTGACAATACACTCTCGAACTGCATTTGCAGCTCACCAGTCATTGTCGCCAACATAAGGCAATACACATCATTTTCATCTGACGAATGCTTTTCCCAAGCATTATGCAGAGTCCTGGCGGCATTGTTAGCAGGCCTCTCGGGGAGAGGATCACGAAGGACATAATCCTTCTTCTCCTGCTTGAGGACCAGCCTCAAGTTCCTTGACCACGTCAGGAAGTTCGTTCCAGTCAGCTTCTCCTTCTCGAGAACAGACCGGATTGAGAATGTGTTTTGTGTGCTTGTAGTAGTCATAGCTGAAATATATAAGATAAAAGGTTATTAGTTAATATGTTCAATATGATTAATCTTATATTATACTTAATATAATTAATCACGCATTACATTCAATAACTTAAGTTACCCTCAATAGAATATAATGATTCCAAGATCCACATATAACTAAGATCAAAGTGGGCCACTGGCCGTCACCCAACCTTAGCTTATATCGGTAAGCCCTTTGTCGGCTAATTATATCCGTGATATAACTCTTGGTTGTGAATCTGGGCCCGAGGCCCAATCCACTCTGATGTCTCAAGGCCCGGGACTCCCGATGGCCTAGTCAAGAAAACCAGACTATACAGTCATGTAATCATTAATGTCTGGGACTCCCAATGACACTTATGAATCACAAACCGTCTTATCCACGCAAAAGTAGACACCCTCACACTGTAAGGCCATGAATACAATTGAATGAGCTTCGACAGCTGACATAGAATGGACAAGACATCCAACGCTTGATATTATTTGAGGTTTGTAGGTTTATTAAAATTCATTCCCAAAATAGAAGATTACTATTTCGGGAAACTTTCTATTTTTGGAAACCTACTATTTTTGGAAACTTTCTAAAATTGGAAACTTTCTAAAACTGGAAACTTTCTAACTTTAGAAATTTCTTAAAATCCAAAACCCGCAAATCCAGAAATTTCTATTCTAAGAAACTTTCTAATTTCAAAATTTCGGAAACTTTTAATTTAAAATCGACTTTATAATTTTATAAAATAAATTTTAAATTAATCTGAAGAAAGACTCAAATAATTGGCCCAATTGTTTTAACTTCTTGGCCCGAGGCCCAAGAATTGGTCCATGTCCAAGACATGACCCAATTGTCCAATTAAATGACATAACCGGTCTGGTTCATTAAAATTGGTCTAACCAAATTTTAATTACTACGATGACCACAATTGTCAACCGGTTATTTACTAAACCGGATTTTCTCAATTTATTTGGTCCAACCAAATCAAATTAGAAAATCCTGGTTTAGGCACAAAATCCAATTTTCGACTTTGGATTTCTTATCCCGGTTTAACCAGAACTTAATAAATTTATTAAGTCTGTTTATTAAACCGTGACGTTTTGATTTTAATCAAGTTTTAAACCGAACCGAACCGAATTGGTCACGAACCGATCACGGTGTGACCTAGCTACTCGATCACTTTCGACCAGCCGCATTCGATCCACGATCCACGGACGGCCGAGCCTCACGCAATCGGGATGCAAGCTGGACGGGACGATGATCGGACGAGCTCGGGACGGGACGATGCTTGGCCGAGACGATCGCGGGACGATCACAGCTCGGTCCATCCGATCCGCTCGATCGATCCACACGATTGCTTGCTTATCCTCTCACGCAAGCGATCGGCCATCATCACGCACACGGTCGATCGGCTGATCATGCGATCGATCCATGATCGATCCATGCATCCAAGCCATCGGCCGATCACAAAAACAAGTCATATAGCTTGTTTTGCGATTTCATTAGTGTGTTTAGGGTTTAATTCTTGTTTCTTAAGTGATTTATCTTATCAGTAGTTGATTCAAAAACACTTCTAAACAGATTAAACAACCTAAACATGAATCTAAACAAGAAATCCTAAGAACCAATGGCTCTGATACCACTGAAGGATAGTTTAGTTGATCCTGATTCAATTCTTAGATTCATATCAACCTAAACATGCGGATCTAGGTTCTCTTGAATAGAAAAATATCAGATCTCACCTTATACCTGTTTGTGCAGCGGAAAGAGATTGAACATGTCAGAGATCAGAGAAACACCGAGAGATGAATCCTCCAAAGGCTCACACACGCGATCACAGAAAACGGCTGCTAGACCGAGCTGATGGGAGGCGCAGGGAGAGAGGGATTTCGGCGCTGAGGGTTTTGGGTTCGAGAGAAAGAGACTTGGCTTTTAGTTTATAAAAGCCTTCTCTTTCCCTTTTGGGCTTTTGGGCCCAAATACCAATCTGATTAAATCCCATGGATTTAATCAGACCCATTACTCTCTCTCTTAGTACGACAAATGCCTGGTACTTTTACCGTACTTCTGCTAAGCCGTTCCTACACATATTCCTGTTAGCTTAGGCGTGTGACCCATATGGGATCATATAATAAAGGCAATAAGTCCAAGACTTATAGATCATGAGCGGACTCTAGCAAGCCATCATGACCCCCAGTATTATATGACTTATGTCTGATCATTGACATACTCTTACTTTCTAGAGACAGTACCGAGATTACTGGACACAATTCCAACAAAAACATGAGCATGACCGAGTTTGTTTTATTTCCCCCTTGTTATTGTATCTGCTCTGAACTTGGATCACTGGCATTAGACTTATATCAATATTTTATTTGGTGTGATTTTAGGTCGGGATTCTATTTTAATAATGCATTTTAGTTACCAGACTTCTATGGCAGTCTGGTTTGGATTTTGCTTAACACGGCTTGCTAAATTGTATATGCAGAGTATACCCGAGAGCACAGATCCAAGTCTGTTGGTCGTTACACAGTCGGCCACGGGCATAGACTTCAATGCTACACAGAGGTTTAAGCAGGATACTAGGCATGCAGCAGCTGAAACTTATATGCAAGCGAAGGCTAAAGAGGTTAAGCAGAAGGAGAAGGTGAAGACTCCAATTAAACCTGTTGTCCAAGCACATGTTACACCGGGATATAACCCTTGTGCTGCTATCACCAAGATGCAAGTGAAGGAACTTAACGATTACAACAAAAGACAGCCGTATGTCTTAACACTCTTAACTAGACGAGTAAGTTGTATGCCTAATCTCTACACTAATTGTCTAACAACCGTATTGTTCTTTGTAGGGGTTATCCGACTAGGAATGTGAACACTTCACTCCAATGGTATTATGATCTTCGCACTCCAAAGGAATGGCTGCATGACACGGTCAGTATAACTTCAATGGTTGTGAATTAAGAATTCGATTCCAATAAATCTGGTTGTATATTCAGACTTCCGAAGAAGTCTGGTTGTATATTCAGCTTTCCCAATAAATCTGGTTGTATATTCAGACTTCCGAAGAAGTCTGGTTGTATATTCAGACTTTCCAATAAATCTGGTTGTATATTCAGACTCCTCAGAATTCCTAATCAAAAGTGGTTGTGTATCCAGACTTCCTAAGGAGTCTGGTTGTGTTTTGTTCTTTTATATTAACACATTTCTTGTCTTGATGCAGCATATTGATGCCGAGATTGATCTGTTAAGGCTTCGTCAACAGAGCCATCCAGAATGGTTCAGGAGCGATAGGATATGCTTCATTGACACACTCCTTCAGGCACTGTGGCGTCAACACTATCCAGAATTTATTAAGAGCGGTTCAGAAGAGAATGGATCAGCCACAACTAGAATGCTTCCTCCTGGTTGTTTTGATTACTTCACTGGTGATCTTCCTGTGTTCTGCAAATCATTGAAGCCTTGGGGGCTGGAAATTGATGAGATCTACACCGCACTCTACATGGGCGGAAATCATTGGGTAGCAATTATGATTTCTATCACGGAAAGGCACGTAACAGTCTGGGATAGCATCCTTTCTGGGAGGACTGATGAGTCGGTCGGAGCGGCAGTGGCACCAATCTGTGAGATGTTTCCTTATGCGATGCACGTCTTGGCCCCAGCTGCAGATGGATGGCCTTATCCCTTGGATCGTTACACCTTCTCGATTGTCAGGAGCAAAGATCTTCCCCAAAATCAGCAAACGGTTGACTGTGGAGTGTACTGCTTGAAGTACATCGAGTTCCATTCACTAGGAATGCCGTGGCCAAAGTATCTCTGTGATAGGAACATCAAGCAGATCAGAGACATGCTAGATTTTGACATCATGTCTGAACTCGGGAGAACTGGTGAAGAAGGAGAACGTACGGAGTATGCATTGCTGGACATCTATGGAAAGTAATAGACTTCCGATATCTTCTCCATATCTTTTGGACTCTTAAACACTGGATTATTGCATATATTTTCTTTTGCTGGTGTAAGGAACACAAATCCATCTTTTGGTGTGCTTGTTTATTTTTGTAACACACTTAAGCACTAATCCTAGTTATGTTTATTACTACGCTTGGTGAAACGGAACCCAAACAATTGAGACAAGTTTGAAAATCAGACTTCTGAAATACCATCATTACTACGTCAGACTTCGGAACCCAAACAATGAACCCTTAAAAATATCAGACTTCACTGAACCCTAAAATATATCAGACTTCAATGAACCACAAATATATCACACTTCATTACACCCTAAAGCTTATCAGGCTTCACTGATACCACATTTCAGACTTCAAGCATTTCTAGTCAGCCTCAGGGTGTGAAAAATCCCAAACAGCGAACCCTTAAAAATATCAGACTTCACTGAACCCTAAAATATGTCAGACTTCAATGAACCACAAATATATCACACTTTATTACACCCTAAAACTTATCAGGCTTCACTGATACCACATTTAAGACTTCAAGCATTTCTAGTCAGCCTCAGGGTGTGGACAATTAGGTTGTTTGTGGCCTGGTTGTCTACAATTCGAACATCAATATTGCTTGTGCAGTTTCCGTGGTTTACTGCCCTTCTTCTTGGCGATTTCTAGCATAGATTGCCACCTCGACTTCTTTTGTCTTCCAGGCTTCCGCCTCTCTTCCGGCGGAAGGACACGCACGTTGTCATGACCAACTGTGCCTTTTAAATCCTTTGGTAAGATGTTGCGAGAGTATGCAGCGTACAAGTAGTCCGTTCTGTAAGATGGACATACAAGGGTAGAAATGTGTAGCTCAAGTTCCGGTGCAGCACATATGGCATGTGAGCAAGGTATCTTTTCGTAATCCCAAACACCACATTCACACGCATGATGTTCCAAATCGACAACAATATCCCTATGTCCTCCCTTAACAACAAACTGATATGTATCCACGTGTTCTGCCGTCATCATATCTGCATAATATTTACGAATAGCTAGCAAATATTCAACTCCTCTGCTAAATGTTGTTGAGAGACTCATTGCATCTAGCCGCCTTTTACAAAACCACGTCCCTAGTTTCTCTTGTATAAACTCTAAAAGGAAAGATATGGGATATCCTTTTGCCTTATTAACTGCGGAGTTTATAGATTCAGCAATGTTGCTCGTCTTTATGTTGTACCTGTCTCCAACAATTCGAAAGAGGTTTACACAAGTAAGAACTAGAAAGTATTAAGAAAAACCATACGATTTCAGACTTCTTCTGTCGTCTGGTATATACTCAGACAGCAGGAGAAGTCTGATAATAATATCAGACATCAATAGAAGTCGAAGACGAAAATATTAAGTCTGACACTTATTGTCATACCGCACAAGTACCTGTCTCCGCTGAAATGCACGCGTGACCATATCCTCACATCCGCCTCCTCCAGGTAATCATCAAGTTCAGGATTTACCGCTCGTATGGAAGCCATGTTTCGGTCAAAATCGTAAATCGTATATGCGTAAGCCGCATTTTTCACTAAGTACAGAAGATGTTTTCCCCTGAACTTGGTAACTATGTTATTTTGTAGATGGTAATAGCATATCCCTCGTTGTGCCCAAGGGAAAACTGCTTCACACGCATTCTTGATAGACTCACATCTATCCGAGACTATGACCAAAGGATATTGGTCTGAGATGCATTCTTTCAGCTTTGTGAAAAACCATTCCCACGAGTCATCATTCTCAGAGTCTACAATTCCGATGGCCAACGGAAATATTTGAAAATTTCCGTCTTGTGCGGCCGCCACTAGCATAACACCCCCATACTTTCCATTAAGATGAGTACCATCCACCGCAATGACTCTTCTAAGAAACGTAAACCCATATATGGAAGCTCCAAATGCTATAAATAGATATTTAAATCTATTCTTCTCATCTAGTTCAAGAGAAGTTACTGTTCCCGGGTTGGTTTGCCTGATTCCATGCAAAAAAGAAGGAAGTCTCTCGTACCCATCCTCCGCTGTTCCTCTCACAATCTTTTGAGCATGTAATAATTCTCTGTATGCGGTTGTGTAGCTCATCCTAATCCCAAACTGCTTCTTCATTGATACTTTAACATGCTTTGGTGTTATACCCTCAATTATGCCAAAAGATTCAGTAAACAACCAACCAATATAAACTGGAGTATAAAGTTTGCGCGTAGACATCCGGTCCACCATCGAACATGTATGGGTTTTTGAATAGCTCATCACCCAATACTTGTTTGGTTCGCTCTTCACACACGCTCGAACCATCCACTTGCATCCTTCCACACGACATTTAGCCACAAAACGTGTCTTGTCAGACTTCTCAGTCATGAATGCGAATTTCTTCAATATCGCCGTCAAACGTAGCTCTGATATTAGGTCATTTTTGCTATCAAAACACTTATGGAGAAAGATACCCTCAGACAAGTCCCTTTTGCCACCACACCGATTACTGGTACCCTCCAACTCATATTTCTTATAATCTTCATCTTCTTCCACATCTACATCTTCATGTTTCACTTTCCCATATAGGCTATAATCAGCATCGTCATGGTAAGCCTCAGCGTGTTTCCTGAAAACATTTTCAGGCACATCCAAATTTCCAACACCATCGTTACCACCACCACCACAAACAGAATCATCCGAGACTGAGTCCACATCTTCCTCATCCTTGACTTCGTCATCTACGTCATCTTCGTCCACATCTTCAACTTCATATTTTTCATCACAATCATCATCTTCCATACCGGATCGGCTTGAGACACAAAGACGAATTAAATGCGTATTAGCTAACTCGACCATGCTCCTTACTTGTCTATCATTTGTGACATAAAACAGAGGGCTATCCGGATCCATTAGTTTCAAGAGTGCTTCCGGAAATTGATATGATAACACCACCAACTCGGTTTTCCTGTCCAGCATATAATCATCTTGTACCATCTCAACAAGTTCTTGATGTGTAGAACCATGGCGCAAAGTGATAAACCGCCCTCCTTTCACCTTATCAACCACAAAATGCCAAATCTGGTCTCTCACAACCCATTCACCAAAGTTAACAGGTAACTGAACCATTATCTGTATAAACAAACACGTATAAACCACATTAGAGACTTTTGGTTAAAGCCAGACTTCTTGGAGAAGTCTGATGCTATTCGCTATCTTGCCAATATTATTCAAAAATTGATTTAAAAATAATTACCATATATAACAATGTAAAACTAACGCAGGAGGAACATATAAAACTAACACACATTTATAAATTTTAAAATCAGCGAAATTAATCACAAATATAAAATAAAATGCATTTTTAAGTTTTTAACATTTCAGACGGCTATAGCTGTCTGATCAAAGTGAAACCAGGCCTCTATGGCTGTCTGAAAAAGGGTATTTTTGCAATTGAAATCGAAATGTCAGACAGCGGATGGAGTCTGAAATCTATCAGACATCGTCAGCTGTCTGCTTTAGAAATTTTGTCAGACATCTTATGAAGTCTGAGAAAAAGGGTAGTTTTGCAATTGAATTTGAAATGTCAGACTTCTCGGAGAAGTCTGACAAGAAGTCGAGGGTAGTTTTGTGATAACAAGGATTTTAGGATCCTTTGAGGTACCAATTCCTCAAACTTATCGTGTAGTCTTGAGGTATCGAACCTTTTTGGGATGGATAAAACCAATAAGCACAAACTAAACCTCTAGAGTCAAATCACTCAATTAAGTTTTTGTTTCTAACATTCCTAACAAAGACAATTCAAATAGAAGTAAATAAAAAAGCAAGTAAACAAGTGGATTCAATCAATGATAAAGATAGGGCATAAGGTCAAGGTCAACGGACAGGTGACTCGGGATGATCAAGGATCCTAATTCAAACTTCAAACAAGCTAACCTCCTAGCAAGGAACACAACAATACGATCAGTTTAATCTCTTAATACTAATCTCTTTACTTAATCCTAATCCAAGAACAAATTCTCATTTGTGAATTAGAATCAAGCAAGCAATCAAACAAGTTCCAAACAACTAACAATCACTCTAAACATACATTCTCATGCGCTAGAATGTGAAAGTTCTATCAAAGCTATGAACAGGAATTTCATCGAACAGGTTGTGAACAAGAAATCTTAAGCATTCTAGTCAACTTGATCAAGGCTAATTAGACATTAAACACACTTTGACAGATGAGATTTTAAACAATCAAGCACTAGAAATCCATTGATCACCCCTAATCAACCTAATCCTACCTAACCCATAAGCCCTATGAAGAACTACTCACTAATAATCATATGAACAACAAAATCCATAGAAACAATGTTGATCATAGAAAAATAGAGATAGATTGAAGGATTTGATGAAGGAATCACAAAAGAAGTACTAGATTAATCCAAGAAATCCAAACTTGTTCTTCCAAGTGTTTAGAACATAAAATAAAGCTTAATATTCAATAAAAAATAGGTTTTTGGCTTAAATAGTCAATAGGGTGCGAGCCGGGTCAACCCGGAACAAACCGGGTGTTGACCCGGATCCAAGTGAAAATCTGGGGACAGTATCGGTTGGCTGGACCGATACGCCGACCGATACGAGCTCTCGGATTTTCTGGCGAAGGAGCGTATCGGTTGGATGAACCGATATGCCAACCGATATGGATGCACAAAAATTAATCCGAGAGGTCGTATCGGTTGGCTGGCCGATATGCAACCCGATATGAAGACTGTGTTGAGATGCATCCAGTAAATCAGGCATAACTCTTTGCATATAGCTCCGAATGACTTCACACCACCTCCATTAGAAAGCTAACTCAATTTCCCATGATTTGTATTTAGAATCCCAGAGCTAAAAGTCAACGTAATATCTTCATATGACTCAATCTTTCAAGCTCATCGGTTTGGTCCTTCATCACTATTTCACTTGCAATCACTCCTTTGGCCTCCAAACTCTTCCAAACATCTTTAGCAACTCCAAGAACCTACAAAACATAAGAAACACTCCAAATGCAAGCCTAGAATGCCTAAACTTAGCTCTAGATGATCCTATACTCTAAACACACCAATGACCAAAGAAATGAAGCTAAAGGAAACTAAAAAGAAGTAAAACATGATCCTAACAATAGCCTAAATGCATGAAAATACAAGTATATCATTTTGCAATTGATTTTGAAATGTCAGACTTCAACAAGAAGTCTAAAAACTTTCAGACAACTTGAGCTGTCTGACAAGTTTTTCAGACAGCTATGGAAGTCTGACAAAAAACATCGCATTTACATTTTTTATCCATCGTTGACCAAAATTCGAATTTTCAGATGTCTATAGCCGTTTGGCAAAAGTTTAGAATTTCAGATGTCTATAGCCGTCTGATACTTTTTTTGCTTATTTTCAGACTGCTTTAGATGTCTGACGATTTTTTCGCTAATCCTGGTCAACATCTGAAAATTTGGGTCAATTGCAGTTTCTACCCCTCCTTTTTGTCAGACATCGGATTCCGTCTGACAAAAAGTCAACAATCGGTCAATTTTTTGCCAGACAACATCAGAAGTCTGACGAAAAAATCAAATTACAATCAATTGCAAAACTACCCTCTTCTTATTTAGACTTCTTAGTGAAGTCTGATATTTTTTTTTTTTTTTGCAAAGGATTTTGACAGACTTCTATAGAGGTCTGACAATTGAAAGTCAATTGCAAAACTACCCTCACGTTGACCATATTGAAGTTTACGAAAAAGATAAGACATAAACGGCTGACTGAAAGTACAATTCAGATCTGAAAATCGACGATATGAAAAAAATTCTTACCAATGTCCGTTTTTAGTTTGTTCTTAGCCTCGACGATTTCCCAGAACGTCTAATATCACCGGAAACACGAATCCGAGACGTGTTTAGCTGTTTTCATAAGGTGATACACGATTTCAAAACTTTTGAATCGAAAAATCAAAGGGGAAAGGGAGAAATCGGTCGGGATAACGTCCAAGCTCTATTCTTGAGCTTTAATTGAGCTTTAATGGTGGCAAAACGAGCTGGATTACACATTAACTCGTCGGCGATGGTGGGTGTCGTGGTTGTTGAGCATTGATGGTGATGGCATTTTCGTGAATATCCAAACAAATTTTGGGCCCTTTTGTCTTTTACCTAAAATGTCAGACTTCATATGAAGTCTGACGATGGTATTCTCGTGAATAACCAAGATAACTAAGGGGATAAATTAGCGCGAGAGAGGAAGGAGAGAGCCGATAGTAGAATCAGGGTTGACTTCAATTTCAGAGGCATTTTTGCAATCAGCCCAATATTTTTTTAATACCACTTACAAGTTTATTTTTATGAACTATTCCTAAACATTCAAGTAGAAGATCATAGGGTATTGAAAATTTTTTTTAAGTGGGTTATATTATTTTAAGTAAAATATGCCTTAGTTGTATTTTAAATAGAAGAACATTCATTTTCTAACTCAGTCATAAAATGCTATTTTAGACTATGATTGATAATAATTGTGGGCTTTTACAATTGTAGAATTTGGCTCCTACTTGTGTTGTGGTGGTAAAAACTTTATCACATTTTAAAGTGTTAAAATTCAAATTTTATTAATCATCTGCTACTTATTTTTTACTCTACAATCTTAATAGCCCACTTCTTTTATTTTACTCATAAAACTTCTTATTTTCCTAAACCACATTATAAAACTTTTAAATAGCTGTAAGCATAAAATAATATTTCGACAGTTGAATTTTTCATTTTTTTCTGAAAATTCATTTTCCTGAAACTAAACGTTTATCACTTAAATATTAAAATGTATAACAAAATTAGTGTTATTAGATAATTTTTTTGTCAAATGATTATCTTAAATTTATAAAATATAAATCATATTAAAATAAATAAAAGCCCAACAAATCCAAATGGGCCTAAATATATTGAAAAGCAAAATTCATTTGATCAAAATCCGACCATTATATAAAAACCTAATCTAATATAGAGCCACCTCAAAATGCAGCAGCTGCCACCGTTACAAAAACTAGCCAACCTCACAAGAGCCGAAACCACCGCCACCCGAAAGATCTTTCACCACCTGCAGGAGAGACCAAAGAACTAGAAGAAGACCATGCCGATAAGAAAGCCGATTAGGTGAAAGAAGAAACGCCAAGAAAAGAAAAGAAGAAGCAGATCATGCCAATAGACTGGCAACGTAATCAGCCTCCACATGGACCTCGTTCTACCCTCATCGTCGATCCCATGATTTGAGCTTACTTATGGCCACCAATCATTCATGGAGTCCATTTACCAACCGTTCTTTTGAATTGTTTGGTGACCGGGTTTATGATAGATCTAATCTTAACCCCCAGCTTCCTCAGGAAAATACCCCACAACCTGCGCAAGACCTAAGTATACGGCCTCCTTTAGATGATTAAGCTTGCTGCCCATGAAGTTTTTTCGTTGTTAAAACATTATCGTCTATTGGGCTATCTTGTTTTTTCGAACTTTTTTTGAACTTATGTTGCCACTTATGTTATATTATCAGCTATAAACCCAATCGATTGGGGCTTTTTAAAAACCTCTCTTTTCTCTCTCTTTTCACCCCGTTTTCTCTCGAGTGCCTTCATCAGTTTGCCTTCGTTCCAGCCACCGGAGCTCGGCTCTCGCCCCTCCGGTGGTCTGGTTACTTTTGCTTGGTTTTGTTTTTTTTTGTTTGTTTTGCGGCGTTCCTTCTCGTCTTGGTGTAACATATGAGCAGGCTTCACCGCCTTCTGCTGCGGTTGCATCCCCCAATAACTTCCGATGGTATGCCAGACTCGGCTTTCCGACTTCCTGTAGGATCTTTCTCCAAATAGTAAACCGCTTTTCTGATCTATCTTTATTTAAAAAATCGGTTAGCATTTTTGGTTTTCCGATTCCTTTTTGGAATCGATTCGATCTAAATCCCTGGAAT
Source organism: Orychophragmus violaceus (assembly GCA_030180135.1). Classification (NCBI taxonomy): domain Eukaryota; kingdom Viridiplantae; phylum Streptophyta; class Magnoliopsida; order Brassicales; family Brassicaceae; genus Orychophragmus; species Orychophragmus violaceus. Next base: position 42,967,691 of record CM058240.1, read on the forward strand.
GATTTCTCAGTCAAGAACCGAAGATCTGTTCTATCTTCACCATTCTAAACCGTGTACTTTGGCCGGTTGGTTTGTAGCCCGATCGAGTTGAACGGGTCCGACGTAATATCTTTACCTGCGTATGAATCTGCATCTAGATTCGGCAGTTGTGAAGCACTTGTAAGCGGTGCACGACGTGTAGACAGAACCGTATTTCTTCTCTACGCGGTGCTCTTGCTATGGATAGATGGATTTAGATCGGCAGACTATTCAAGCTGAAGCGACGGAAGCGCTGCCTCCGACCAAACGACATCACCGGCGGTTTGCATGCTAACTCTTTTCGCTGCAGGACATGTGGCAACTGGGAGGACACGTGACTCTTCGTGTTGATCCGAAAAAGATGTCGGATATGATTAGTGTATTGGGCGTGTATTTGGGCCTTTCGTAGCCCACTAAACTTCGTTTGTAATTTTAATTCTTCAATCTTGATCTCCTGTATTTGTACTTTCAGGCCTTTGGGCTTTATCTGTAAAAGAGTTGCGGACAAAAAAAATCCATTTGATTACCAACTTTTCTTCTTTTGTGCAACTTCTTTTGACATACTTGAAACAAGAACATTAAAATAATATCACGATTCTAGATTAATAGCAAAGATGCATAATAGTCTGTCAAACAAGATAATAAAGCATGGTCCATCAAGCGAATGAAATAAGCATAACAAGTAAGAACACACAACAACTCAATTCTTACAAACACTTCCACATCACTATTATTCCTCTAATAACCACAACAAATCCAATCTAAGAAGATACAAGAACATAACGAAGTATCATAATCCTCTCACATTCTTTGTTTTTTCCCTTAAATTTCTCCACTAGCACATTTGAACTTACCATATTATTACAATTAACAGTAAATGGTCTTATCTTCTTCTCCAAATTTGCAATCTCCTCTTTTAGCTCCCTGATAATTTCTTTGACTTCCAATAAAGCAAGATGCTGCCAACCTTATGGCTTCTCGACATCAAATCAACGAAAGAAGTTGTACCTGCTGTCCACTCGACACCCTCGACAGCAAAAGAATCGTCACCCAGGGTTATCACGTGTCCAAGCTCTCAATACCTTCGCTGAGCAGTTACAATCACAAAAACACAACTCTCAAAGTTTGATGAATTCATACCCTGAGAAGTCGCACGTTGAGAAGTCAGCATTCTGAGACATCCTTGTTCCCTTTTTGCGATTTCAATATTCCCCTCTCTCCTCTATTTCTATTTCATGAACCCTAGATCTCTATTTGGAGATTTCATTTTGAAAACCCAGATTTAAAGTCAACATAGTTAATAATAAAACTAAACACATTTTTATTTAATTAACGTTGGTTTAATGTGTTGTCAACAGAATTTACTGTTCTGTTAATATTTAACGTTGATTTCAGTATTTAATGTGTTAGCAAAATTAGTTTGGTGTATTATAGTGTTAGTGCCATATTTTGAAGGTTAAAAGTGTAATTTTTTTTTTTACATTCATGGTTTAAAATACGGTTTTTTTCTTTTTAAAAATGTTAAAGTTTTCTTTTTAGCATCTAAATGATTAAAACTTAAATTGGATAAAATTAAATTTTAAAGACATTAAAAGTAAGTTAAAGCCATCACTCAAGATATGAGAGAAATTGTTTTCCACATTTCATATTTAAAAAAAAATTCATATTATTATTATTATTATTATTATTATTATTTTTTTAAAAGTCATACAAATTTTTAGAAGACAAAGAAAACATATGTGCATTCCCTTACCCGACCGAAGGAAACGTGTAACGCCTGCGTTCTAAGGATGAACGGATTGGATTATGAATGGTCATCTGGAATGGCCTTTTAAGACAGAGAATATTAAAAATCTGGGGGTTCATCGGATAAGTAAGGCTTACTATGTGAAAGCCGAGCTAAATCGAACTGTAAGAGTTCAGACCGTGATTTTTGGACCAAAAGGGAGTTGTTGAGCTGCCATGTCAAGATTCAGTCAAGTTGGTCAGCATTCAGACAAGTTTGGTCGGCTTTCAGACAGGGCGGTTATGATTGTCGGATCAAGTTTCAGTCCGTGGATTGATTATCCGGCTGAGTTTGGGCGGGAACGGTTATTGGCCGAAACTCAGCATTTTGGCCAAGGAAAGTGAGCGGAACCGGTTTGTAGTAAAAGTCGCGCAGCCAAGTGTTGGAAGCGCGCGGAAGGGTAAAAGTCGCGCAGCCAAGTGTTGGAAGCGCGGGGAAGACGGTTGGATTGATTTGGCCAATTAGATGACGCGGGAGCTGGTTTAGGACGTTTTTCGGAGGTAGGTGGCTTAACCGAAATCGCTCAAAACACATAAAAGTAGCCTTAGACAATTATTGATCACTTGGGATCGCGATTTAGAACTCAGAAAAATATTCAGAGAGAAATTCTGAAGAGAGAAACCGAGATTTGGCTAAGCGTTTGATAGTTGGCTTACCGTGATCAAGCAAGGCTGAGAGATCGTCTGCTCTGTTGGATTCGAGCACAAGAGGTGTCAGGAAAACCGCTCTCATCATCCGATCCGAAAGATTTAAGGTGAGTGCGTGACTGTGGCTATAGATCGATCGTATGCTTGCACAGATCCGTTGAGTTTAATTGGCTAGGATTGTTCTGATTGCTTGCTTATCGATAATTCTGTTTTCTGATGAGACTTAACCGATAGATCTATTCTTTTCTTCAAGCATCTAGATCAGATCATGCGCTTAAGGGCAGTTTGCTCGTTAAGTCTTGATGCTGGATCGTGGAAGATGGCTTGTTGAGTCGGAATGATCTGATCGGGTTAAGCATCTATCTGTTCAGGCTATTCTGTTTCTGCTGACTTGATCGATTGGTTGGTTTCTTGCCTTGAGATGCTGGCTCATTGCCTTGAAACAATCAGATAGGATTAAGTGTATGTACTGATGCTAAGCTTGATAGACTGACTGGATTATGACTTGTTGCATGATTTATATGGCTAAGTGAGACGGGACGACCGCTCTCACTAAGCAATCCGTTTGCTTATGCCTCCTTTGTGAATGCAGGTGATCGTTCTGAGAAGGCTTATGCGCGAGACTAAAGGCGGCTGGATGGAAAGGATGGTTAGACCTTGGGTAGATTGTTTAAGTTTCAATGTAATAGCTTAGTGGCAAAACTGATCATTTTACTTAAACCTCGAAAATCTATCTAAGTTCATTTTATGCTTGAAAATGCTTGTCTAGTTCGGATTGAAAAGGCAAAATAATTCTAAGTATGGAAAAATTCGAAATTGGCCTAAGTCTGGTCGAGGAAGTCGACCTAGACACTACCTTCAGGTGGGAAAAATTGGGTCAGGACGTTTCAAGTTGGTATCAGAGCTTAGTTCGGTTCTAGGACAATTTAAGCATAAATGGGTTAGCGGGTAACCATCCTTCCAGCTGCTGTCTCGCGGTAAGTCATTCTGTGTTCTGTTAACAGGTTAGTGAGGGGGCTAACTTGCCTGATCTAATATTGGCAGATGGCTAAGAGTAACCGAAACACCAGGAGGAATGTTGGTGAAACTGGGGAGACATCAGGGAACAATGCAGCAAGGAATGCTGCAAATGAGGAAGTTCATGATGTTGAGAATGGTGAGAATGCAGCAAATGATGAGAATACTGCTAATGATGCTGCTGCTGCCGCGACTGTTGCTGCTGCCGCTGCTGCTAATGCTGCTCCTCCTCCGGTCGGTTTGGAAGCAGTGTTAGCATTGTTGGCGCAAGTCTTGGAAAGAATGCCGGTTGTTGCGCCTATTCCAAATGCTCCACGAGTTGATGTGGATGGGGAACAACTTGTGGTGGGAGAGGAGGATGTGTTGCCTGCGCCGAGGAACCAATCCTACCTCCAAGTGATGGATCACATGAGGAAGCTGTTGGGATAGTGTCCTGAAATCATACTTGTACTCACTCCTGATGATAGTTGTGTGTCGAGATCAGACATTCGTATAGTACTGGGCGGTTGCAATGTTTTGCTAGAACCCTCTTGCAATCTGTAAGTTATGGACTTACTACTAGTACTATATGATCCTATAGGGTCACACACCTAAGCAAACTGGAAGCTACGACATGGGAATGATCATTATGGTAATGATCATATTAATGTGTATTTGATACACATTATAATCGATAAAATGGTGTTGTGTCGATCGACACAGCTTGTGTGTCGGTCGACACAGTTCGGGTTTTTCGAAAGGCTTTTCGAATTAAGACTTGATTAAGTCTGGCCCGGTTAATTGTGTTTTAGGTCGAATATAACTAGTAAGTTTCGACCTAAACACTGTGCAGTCCACTTTTCTTGACAGAAACAGTAGAAACACCAGAGAGAATCGATTCCCGTTGATCCGGCACTAGCATCCCGTTTCCAGCGAGCGTGCGTGTGTATCTGGTAGAGGCAAGGCGTTTGCGTTGCTCCACTGATCTCGTTCACCATCTCAATTCCGCTGCCAGAAAGGTAAGAACGAGGTTGGTTTTCATTCAATATATCAAACCCTAGATCCAGTGGGATCCAACAGTGGTATCAGAGCATGTTAGGGTTTAGCTATTGAATCTGGTGAAATTAATTCGAAACTTGAAGTTGTTGGATTGAATTTTGCCTGTTAAAATCGTTTCATTGAATGTTAATCTCGGATTTTGTTCATGTTGAAAACGATGATGTTGTTGAAATCGCACTGTGTCGATCGACACAAAGCGTGTGTCGGTCGACACGCCGCGAAACAAAAACGTAAAATTTTAGGATTTGTCGCAGGGTGTCGATCGACACAAAGTGTGTGTCGGTCGACACAAGGCGAAAATCCGCATATAATTTTAGGGTTTCGATCTGAGATCGAGTACCTGTTTTCTTGCTGTGTCGGTCGATACACTGGGTGTAACGGTCGACACAGGCAAAGCAATTAGATAGACCGGTTCAATTGGATTGAACTGGTTATCTCGCTCGGTTAATTTTAATTAACCAAATTGGTTCTGGTTTGGTAATGTCGATCGACACACAGTGTGTGACGATCGACATGGACCATTAAACCGAATCGGTTCAATTGGATTGAATCGATTATGTAAATTTGATCCGGTTCGACCGGTTATCGAAAAACGGTTTAAGTATGATTGCGTCGACCGATGCCAATGGTTGGTGTCGATCGACACAACATTCGCAGATATACTGGTTGGACCATAAATTTGCATATACCAGAAAAGTTTAATCCTAAAAGTTCTAGATGAACCTAATCTATTAAAACTGAATGTTTTAAACTAAATTAATAACTTGTTGGAGGTATATTGGATATGCATCAAGATAAAATAGTTCATTTCCTCAACTAAATATCAAGTGATCTTGATGTCTTGCCCGATCTCGTCTACTGTCACGACTCGTGTTATTGTTGGACATCCTTGGAGTCCTTGGTGTCCACAGCAACATAAGAAATGCAGGTGATCATTGATAGATTTGCAGTGCAACTATTAATGATCACAAGACAGAAGAGATTGTTTTTACTTGACTGGGCTGTCAGAAGTTCTGGGCCCAGAGACATCAGAGTGGATTAAACATAGTTTGTCTTATCCACGACCAGGAGTTGTACTGGGTACAATTAGCAATGATTTGCTTACCTAGATGACTGAAGTTTGAGTAACGGCGAGTCGCCCACTCGAATTTTAGTACTTTGAGGATCTTGGCTCATTGTATTCATCTGAGGAAACATAGTTTTGAATACAATGCGAGTTTTTCTTATTAGATAAGAATTCTCATTTCTTGAGCATTATAACTAAAACTCTAATTCTTTTAATTACAGCTATGTCTGTCTCAACTCACATCAACACTTTATCACTAAGATCCGTCCTTGAGAAGGACAAGTTAAATGGATCTAATTTCTTGGAATGGTATCGGAACCTGAGAATAGTTCTCAGGCAGGAGAACAAGGAATATGTCCTTGAAAGAGTTCTCACCGAGAGGCCACGTTCCAATGCCCCGCAGACAGAAAAGAATGCTTGGGATAAGCATTCAGCTGATGTCAAAGATGTTAATTGTCTAATGCTGGTGACTATGAACTCTGAGCTGCAGAAGCAATATGAGAACGTGATGTCACCCATTGAGATGATTAACAGCCTGAAAGCTTTGTTTCAGGAGCAAGCTCGCACAGAGAGATACCAGACGGTTAAATCTCTCATGGATTGCAAGCTGGCTAAGGACAGTCCAGTAAGTCCTCATGTCCTTAAAATGATGGGTTACATTGATAACCTGGGGAAACTGGACTGTGCCATTAGCCAGGAGCTAGCCACTGACATGATTCTGCAGTCTTTGCCGTCGTGTTTTGATCAGTTCATCATGAACCACAACATGCAAAACATGACTAAGACATTGACTGAGTTGCACGGCATGCTGAAGACAGCAGAGCCGAATCTCAAGAAGGCTACTCCCAGTGTCCTGATGGTACAAGGGGGTAAAAGGTTTAAGAAACCGAAGAAGGACAAGGGAAAGGCCCAGGTTGTCGAGACTGAAAGTCAAGACAAGCCCAAGCCCAAGCCAAAATCCGGGCCTTCTCTTGAGGATAAGTGCAACTACTGCAAGCAGTTGGGGCATTGGAAGAGAGACTGCAAGAAGTTCAAGGAAGATTACAAGAAGCTGAAAAAGACGTATGATGCGTCTGATTCATGTATTTATGTTATCGAACTTAATGTTATATCTTCTCGTTCTACTTCGTGGGTATTGGATACTGGCTGCGGTGCTCACATTTGTACTGATGTGCAGGCACTAAGAAACAGTAGGACGCTGAAGAAAGGACAAGTAGAGCTACGGGTCGGAAATGGAGCTAAGGTTGCTGCACTGGCCGTAGGCACCTACGAGTTGTCCTTACCTTCGGGCATGGTTTTAATTTTAAATAATTGCTACTTTGTACCTGCGATTAGCAGAAACATAATTTCAGTTTCCGTTTTGGATTTGGAAGGTTTTGATTTTGCTGTTAAGAATAAAGTTTGTTCTTTTAATCGTGATGGTACGTATTATGGTAGCGCCCCATTAGATAATGGGTTATATGTATTAGACCAAGAAATGCCTAACTTTAACATAAATACAAAGCGGTTTAAGTCCAATGACGAAAACCCGACTTTCTTATGGCATTGTCGTTTGGGCCATATCAATGAGAAACGCATCCAAAGGCTCCATCGAAATGGGCTTCTGGGCTCATTTGATTTTGAAGCATGTGAGAAATGCGAATCTTGCTTGGTGGGCAAAATGGCTAGAGCCCCTTTCAACAAACCAAATGAAAGGGCCAGTGACTTATTGGGCCTTATTCATACTGATGTATGTGGGCCGATGAGTACTGTTGCCAGAGGAAATTACAAGTACTTCATTACCTTCACTGATGACTTCAGTAGGTATGGCTATGTCTATTTGATGAGACACAAGTCAGAATCCTTTGATAGATTCAAGGAATTCAAGAATGAAGTACAGAATCAACTTGGCAAAAGTATCAAAGTTCTGCGATCGGATCGCGGAGGAGAATACTTGAGTCAAGAATTCAGCGACTATCTGAGCGAGTGTGGAATTATTTCACAACTCACTCCTCCTGGTACACCCCAATGGAATGGAGTGTCAGAGAGGAGGAATCGAACCTTATTGGATATGGTCCGGTCTATGATGAGTCATTCTAATCTTCCATTATCCTTTTGGGGATACGGTCTAGAAACGTCTGCGTTTACACTAAATAGGGTGCCATCTAAATCAGTGGAAAAGACACCACATGAAATGTGGACTGGGAATGTTCCTAGTCTGTCTTTCCTGAGGATTTGGGGATGTGAAGCTTATGTCAAACGATTAATCTCTGACAAGCTTGCACCCAAATCAGATAAATGCTACTTCGTTGGTTATCCTAAGGAAACCAAGGCATACTACTTTTACAACCAATCTGAGAACAAAGTATTTGTTGCTCGGGACTGTTCTTTTCTTGAGAGGGAGTTTCTCTCTAAGAAAAAACAGTGGGAGTAAAGTACATCTTGAAGAAATTCAAGATGCACAGGAAGCTACTCATCCTATTGAGGAAGAGCAGCAGCTGGATCCACAAAGTTCTGTGGAACCGGCACCTGTGGAGCCTGAAGTTCGCAGGTCCGGAAGGATCCGTCATGAACCCGAGAGATACTATGGATTTCTCGTAACCGATTCCAATGATCTGATGATCATTGAAAGTGACGAACCAGCGACCTTCGCGGAAGCAATGATGGACCCGGACTCCGATAAGTGGCTTGGAGCCTCTAAATCCGAAATGGGATCCATGTCAGAAAACCAAGTATGGTCCTTGGTCGATTTACCCAATGGTGCAAAAGCCATTGAGTGTAAATGGATCTTCAAGAAGAAGATTGACGTGGATGGCAATGTACAGATTTACAAAGCGAGGTTGGTGGCTAAAGGTTTCAAGCAAATTCATGGTATTGACTATGATGAAACCTATTCCCCAGTCGCTATGCTTAAATCCATTCGGATTCTTCTAGCGATTGCCGCTCATTATGATTATGAGATTTGGCAAATGGATGTCAAAACCGCATTCCTGAATGGTATTCTGGAAGAGGATGTGTATATGACACAACCTGAAGGTTTTGTCGATCCTAAGAACGCAGGGAAGGTATGCAAGCTTCATAAATCCATTTATGGATTGAAGCAAGCATCACGGAGTTGGAATCTTCGTTTTGATGAATCAGTTAAACAATTTGGTTTCATCAAGAACGAAGAGGAACCATGTGTTTACAAGAAGACTAGTGGGAGCAAAATTGCGTTTCTTGTACTGTATGTCGATGACATACTCCTCCTCGGTAATGACGTTCCGTTGCTTCAGTCTGTCAAGACTTGGCTCAGAAGTTGTTTTTCCATGAAAGACATGGGAGAAGTCGCATACATTCTTGGAATCAGAATCTACAGAGATAGATTGAATTGGCTGATTGGATTGTGCCAGGACACTTATATTGATAAGGTGTTGCACAGATTCAGGATGCAAGATTCCAAGAAGGGCTTCATACCGATGTCTCATGGCATGAGTCTCAGCAAGAAGCAGTGTCCGGCGACACCTGCTGAGCGAGAACGCATGAATAGGATTCCTTATGCTTCCGCAATAGGATCTATTATGTATGCCATGCTCTGCACTCGTCCAGATGTAGCTTACGCGTTAAGCATGACGAGTAGATACCAATCTGATCCAGGTGAAGTTCACTGGACAGCTGTCAAGAATATTCTCAAGTATTTGAGACACACTAAGGATAAATTCCTTGTGTATGGAGGAAGTGAAGAACTTGTGGTGAATGGATTCACCGATGCGAGTTTTCAGACGGACATAGACGATTTCCGATCACAATCTGGATATGTCTTCTGTCTAAATGGCGGTGCAGTGAGCTGGAAGAGCTCTAAGCAGAATACCGTAGCTGATTCCACAACGGAAGCTGAATATGTTGCTGCTTCAGAAGCGGCAAAGGAAGCTGTTTGGATTAAGAAGTTCATGACTGAGCTTGGTGTGGTTCCTAGTATCTTGGAGCCAGTGGCTTTATTTTGTGACAACAATGGAGCCATTGCTCAGGCGAAAGAACCCAGGTCACACCAGAAGTCCAAACACGTGGAGAGGAGATATCACCTGATTCGTGATATCGTCAATAGAGGTGATGTGAAGATCAGCCGAGTTCCGACAGACGAGAATGTCGCTGATCCTCTGACTAAGTCACTCCCAAGGCCTAAGCATGAGAATCATACGACTGCTGTAGGCATTAGAGATCTTAAGATGTAATCTTGATTCTAGTGGGAGTTTTAGTTTTGTTTTAGTTATAATAAAACGCTCTTGTAAACATTCTTTTGGAAATGTTTAATGAAATTTGATTTCAACATTATTTATTGTGATCTAAATAATGGTCCCAAAATAAGTTTATGACATATTATAGGTCATCAAGTTGAGGACTTGATCATGAAACCCTATAAGTTAATAAATTATTTTGTCCCTAGTCGAGGTTGTAGAATTGGGACACTGACAACCGTTAGAGACTAGATTGTGAGGTGACTGTTGGCTAAATTTCATGGAGCCAATGATATGATTATCGCAGTCAGTCACATAGATATATGTTAGTGAACATATGATCGGACATGACCCGCAAATGAGAAGTCTACAAGATAGTTATATATGTGTCATAAGAGGTTCTCATTACGACTATAGAGTATAGTCCTTAGACCTGAGTTCATCATGCTTTCTTGCATATGAATTGGTACACTTTGACTTTGTCAAACGTCGACCCGTAACTGGCGACTATAACGGCACTGTTCAAGTATATCATGAAGTGTGCGTTGAAACAGGGATGGAACAAGATGGGATTTGTCCCTTCTGTATAACGGGAGATAAATATCTCAGGGCCTATCGAAGATTTAATACTGAGAAAATGTGTGGCCGCACTCAAACGAACTGTAGTTCAGTTGTTTGTAATGTTCAGTATGAGATCAGGAGTTCGATAAACACGATGTTGGCTTAATAAGGATGACACCAATCTTGCCTTATGCCAAATCGAGATATAGAGACAAAAGGATTATAGGAATTGATGATTCCAGTACAAGTGGGAGATTGTTGGGATAGTGTCCTGAAATCACACTTGTACTCACTCCTGATGATAGTTGTGTGTCGAGATCAGACATTCGTATAGTACTGGGCGGTTGCAATGTTTTGCTAGAAGCCTCTTGCAATCTGTAAGTTATGGACTTACTACTAGTACTATATGATCCTATAGGGTCACACACCTAAGCAAACTGGAAGCTACGACATGGGGATGATCATTATGGTAATGATCATATTAATGTGTATTGGATACACATTATAATCGATAAAATGGTGTTGTGTCGATCGACACAGCTTGTGTGTCGGTCGACACAGTTCGGGTTTTTCGAAAGGCTTTTCGAATTAAGACTTGATTAAGTCTGGCCCGGTTAATTGTGTTTTAGGTCGAATATAACTAGTAAGTTTCGACCTAAACACTGTGCAGTCCACTTTTCTTGACAGAAATAGTAGAAACACCAGAGAGAATCGATTCCCGTTGATCCGGCACTAGCATCCCGTTTCCAGCGAGCGTGCGTGTGTATCTGGTAGAGGCAAGGCGTTTGCGTTGCTCCACTGATCTCGTTCACCATCTCAATTCCGCTGCCAGAAAGGTAAGAACGAGGTTGGTTTTCATTCAATATATCAAACCCTAGATCCAGTGGGATCCAACAGAAGCTGCGAACAAAGTTCTTCTGTGGAGGAACAAAGCTGATTGAGGTAGATGAGTGGTGACATGGTTGGAGCGGAACTTTGACTCAATCCGTTGTCCTGATGGCTACAAGAAAGACCTCGCTGTGCACTACCTGGATGGGGATGCACACACTTGGTGGAAAGGTGTGGCAAGTCAGATGGGTGACGAACTTTGCACTTGGGCGAAGTTCAGTGAGAAATTCAAGGGGAAGTACTTTCCGGCGGAAGCCTTTGACAAGTTGGAAGGTGAATTCCTTAAGCTGGAGCAAGGGTCAATGACCGTGAGGGAGTATGAAGCTGAGTTCAATCGGCTTAAGAAATATGCAGGTCGTGAGGCAGAGGATGAAGAATCCTTGGTGCGCAAATTCATGTGTGGATTGCGTGTTGATCTGAACACTCGTTGCAGGATCCGCAAGTATGATTCTGTTGCCGAGCTGGTGGAAAAAGCTGCGGAACAGGAAGAGGGATTGAACGAGGAAGCAAAGTTGCTGGGAACTGGAAATGATGCTGAGAAAAACAAGAAGTTTTTGAAGAACAACCCGTCTGGCAAGTTATCTGTTGTCCACAGTGTGTGTCCGACTTGCAAGAAGATGCATGTTGGATCATGCAGGAAAGCTTCTGGAGCATGCCACCGATGCGGAAGTTTGGAGCATAAGGTGCGTGACTGCCCAGAGGAGGATACAAGGCCGAAGGATCAAGTTAAGGGTACAAAAGAGCGATTGTGCTACAACTGTGGTGAAGCTGGATATTTCAAGAATGATTGTCCTAAGTTGGCTAAGCAGAGTGGAAAACGTCCAAGTGATGGACAGCAATCACAGATGAGTCTCAGATGAGTCTCAGAATCCTTCTACCTCTCGTCCGATCACTGGTAAGAGTCCTATCACTTACTTTAGCATCTCCATGTGATTTTCTTTGTTTGCTGTTTGTTAGTCTAGGTTTCTTAGCATTCAGGGCGATGAATGTGTAGGGACCTTAGTCATGGGTTGTGTGGCGACCCATGTTATGTTTGATTCCGGTGCGTCACACTGCTTTGTGCATCCGGACATGATTGGACTCGGTGAGTTTCAGAAGGAAAATGATGGAGAAGTTATGAGAGTTCAAGCAGCTGGTGGGCAGGTTATGTTCACAATGGGAAAAGTCCGAAACATCTCTGTGATGATCGGTGAAGTGAACATGCCAGCCGATTTGATGATTTGTCAAGTGAAGTCTTACGATGTGATCCTTGGAATGGATTGGCTTGGGAAGCATAAGGCACATCTAGACTGTCATCGCGGTCGAGTTCAGTTTGAAACTGATCAAGGAAAGCTGGTGTATCAGGGAGTTAGACCGACTAATGGAAGTTTGATTGTCTCGGCAATTCAAGCAGAATGTATGCTAGAGAAGGGATATGAAGCATATCTGGCCGCGATCACTACGGTTGAAGTCGGGCCGAATGCTGAGCTATGTGAGATTCCAGTGGTAAGTGAGTTTGAGGATGTTTTTCAGTCACTGGCTGGATTACCACTGACTCGATCTGATCCATTCACGATCGAGCTTGAGCCAGGGATGACTCCAATATCTAAAGCGCCTTACAGGATGGCTCCGACAGAGATGGCCGAGCTAAAGAAACAACTTAGTGAATTGATGGAGAAAGGGTTTGTGCGACCAAGCAGTTCACCTTGGGGCGCACCGGTTTTATTCGTCAAGAAGAAAGATGGGAGTTTCAGACTCTGCATCGATTACTGTGGGTTGAACAGAGTGACTGTGAAGAACAAGTACCCTCTTCCAAGGATATACGAGTTGTTGGATCAACTCAGAGGTGCTACTTGGTTCTCAAAGATCAATTTGGCTCAGGGTTATCATCAGATTCCGGTAGCTGAGCAAGACATTCCTAAGACAGCTTTTAGGACAAGGTATGGGCATTATGAATTTGTGGTGATGCCCTTCGGATTGACTAATGGACCGGCGGCCTTCATGAAGCTGATGAACAACGTGTTCAGAGACTGCCTGGATGAATACGTGATCATCTTCATAGATGATATCTTGGTTTACTCCAAGAATAAGGAAGAGCACGAAGCTCATTTGAGGAAGGTTATGGACAGACTGCGGGAACATCAACTGTTTGCTAAGCTCAGTAAATGCAGCTTTTAACAAAGGGAAATCGGATTCTTGGGTCATGTTGTCTCGGACAAGGGAGTGTCTGTTGACTCAGAAAAGATCAAGGCAATAGCGGATTGGCCTAGACCGAGAAATCCGACAGAGATAAGGAGTTTTATGGGATTAGTTGGCTACTACCGACGGTTTGTTAAGGGTTTTGCGAGTATGGCTCAGCCAATGACTCGACTGACTGGAAAGGGTGTTCAGTTCGTGTGGTCAGCGGACTGTGAAGTGAGTTTCTCTAAGCTAAAGGATATGCTGACGAGTACTCCGGTATTGGCGTTGCCTATGGACGGTGAGCCTTATGTGGTTTATACAGATGCATCAAGAGTTGGGCTTGGATGCGTTCTGATGCAGCAGGGCAAGGTAATCGCCTATGCATCAATACATTTAAGGAAACACGAAGGAAACTATCCGATTCATGACCTTGAGATGGCCACACTTGTTTTTGCCCTTAAGATTTGGCGGTCTTATCTCTATGGTGCAAAGGTCCAAGTCTTCACGGATCATAAGAGTTTGAAGTACATCTTCACACAGCCGGAATTGAACTTAAGACAGAGAAGATGGATGGAGACAGTGGCTGATTATGATTTGGATATTACCTATCATCCGGGAAAGGCAAACATAGTGGCTGATGCTTTGAGCAGAAAGCGAGTGGCTTCAGATTCATAGAAAGACATGGAAGAATTATTCAGTATGATCAGTATGTTGCGTCTGACCGCCTTGACCGACGAGGTGGAACCGTTGGGTCTAAGTGCAGCAGATCAAGCGGATTTGTTGACCAGAGTGCGGTTAGCTCAAGAGAAAGATCAGGATTCGATCGATGAGGCAGCAAAGGAAAAGACTGAGTATCAGAATTCAAACAATGGGACGATTTTGGTAAATGGCCGAGTTTGCGTTCCAAGGGATCAAGAGTTGCGGGATGAAATCCTTAAGGAAGCACATCAGTCAAGATTCTCGATACATCCAGGAACAACTAAGATGTACCGTGATCTGAAGCAGTATTATCATTGGGTTGGAATGAAGCGTGATGTTGCTAAGTGGGTTGCTGGATGCCCTATCTGTCAGATGGTTAAGGCTGAACATCAAATTCTAAGCGGATTGTTGCAAAGCTTACCCATCCAAGAGTGGAAATGGGACAAGATCACAATGGATTTCGTGACTGGATTGCCAATGCGGAATGGCAAGGATGCAATTTGGATTATCGTGGACAGACTGACTAAGTCAGCACATTTCCTTGCGATCAACAAGATGGATAATACGGCAGTGTTGGCCAAGTTATATGTGGAGCAGATCGTGAAATTGCATGGAGTACCGGAGAGTATTGTGTCAGACCGTGACGCAAAGTTCAGTTCAGTCTTCTGGAAAGCAATGTATAAGGCAATGGGGACAAAGGTCCATATGAGTACATCTTACCATCCTCAGACAGATGGACAGTCAGAGAGGACGATAAGGACACTTGAAGATTTGTTGCGAGCTTGTGTTCTGGATTGGGGCGGTAATTGGGATCAATACTTTCATCTGGCCGAATTCTCTTACAACAATAGCTACCAAGCTAGTATCGGAATGTCGCCTTATGAAGCACTTTATGGACGGCCATGCAGAACACCATTGTGTTGGACACAAGTGGGTGAAAGAAGTATCTTTGGCCGAGACTTTGTTGAGGAAACAACTGAAAGAATAAGGGTGTTGAAGATTAAGATGAAAGAAGCTCAAGACAGACATAAGAATTACGCTGATAAGCGGAGGAAACAATTGGAATTTGTGGTTGGAGATTGATAGGTCGAGTTTTAATCCCTATACTAACTGCAAGTGCATAGTAATGTCAATGTAGTACTTAGGGTATCGAATCCACAGGGACTCCGGTCAACGATAGAATTAGAACAGAAAAGATTAAACTAGGAGAAAGCAAATTGTAATGGGAAACAAAAAAGCAATGCAGGAAAGTAAATCAGACGAGTTTGTGAGCAAGAAAGCGAAGCGTTAAGTCTAGGGAGTTCTCAGGAAATCAGGAACATAAACTAATCAATCAATCGGGATCTAATTAAGAACTGTTCTAGAACTCAAACACAGATATATAATTAACCAACTGTCGTTGTGAGAATTCTCTAAATCTAAGTGCAGCAATCCAAATTCCTTTGCAATTACTAACAGATTAAACCAACTTTAATTCCAAGTTCGATATGTTCACAATCTAATTAAACCAAATTCCTTTGCGAGTAATTAAATTTCTCATCTAGGTTCTTTCTAGCTAATTAACCAACTGTCGTTGTATCAATCAACCTAACATCATAAATCTGGGTAGTGATATATCATGGTTTTTACCGGTTTTATGCCATGATATAAGTCTGTTTTAGTGTCTTTTGGTGTTCTTTTAGAGTCCTTTGCAGGTTTTATTAGGTACAATCACATTTGAAGCAGAAGTGGAGATTTTGGAGCTGTTTGGTGCGTTTTGGAGATTTGGTCCGAGAGACTGAGTTCACTGTCCAGATATGATGACTGCGTCGTTCGTTGCACACCTGCAACGGTCGATGCACAGCGCGAATGGGCCAGACTCGGCAGTTTAATGAAGAAATGTCAATATTGCAGAAGTGCCGAGAAGTTCCAGATATTTACACAGAAGCCCCAAGTCGTGTTTTAGCTATTTAATTAGGTATTTAGATCAGTTTTTAGAGACACTTACTTACGCATTCATAATTAAGAGCAGAGAGTTTTTAGAGCTTTTGGGGCTGATCTGATCCT
Organism: Orychophragmus violaceus; assembly: GCA_030180135.1. Lineage (NCBI taxonomy): Eukaryota > Viridiplantae > Streptophyta > Magnoliopsida > Brassicales > Brassicaceae > Orychophragmus > Orychophragmus violaceus. The sequence goes on from CM058240.1 coordinate 42,983,810, forward strand.
GTACTACGTTTGTTTTGGAGAAGTTTTCGAACCTCTTTACTTGTTTAATTCTCTTTTATGATATCTAATTATTCATTGATTATGTCTTCATATTCTATGTCTGAGTAGATTCATAGTTAGGTTTAGGGTTTCTCACATAGGATTTGATGACTTGCTAGACTTATTTAAATTCAGTTAAGGATTCATAACTTTATCTGTTCTTCGATATAAATTGCGTTTAAAGCTAGTTCTAACCTGATCAATTAGAATCTAGATCCTAGGTTGCTAAATACGACACGAAAGTGTGGTTTAGAATCTGAACTATTTAGGTTGAGCAATTAAACTTCTCGCAAAGGAATTTGGTTTAGTTTAATTGTGAACATATCAAACTTGGAATTAATGCTGGTTTAATCTGTTAGTAATTGCAAAGGAATTTGGATTGCTGCACTTAGACTTAGAGAATTCTCGCAACGATAGTTGGTTAATTCTATATCCGTGATTTGAGTTCTAGAATTGTGCTTAATTAGATCCTTACTGAATGAACTGTCTGCTTGTCTGATTTCCTGAGAACGCCCTAGACTTAGCGCCCTTATTTAACTGCTTTCACAACCGATAATCTTGCTACTTGTTTACTTTCTCGCAATGCTTTTTAGTTACTCCATACTGCTTTCATCTTAGTTTACCCTCTACCGTTCTTAATCTATCGTTGACTGGAGTCTCTGTGGATTTCGATACCCTATATACTACAATCACATAACTGTGCACTTGCAGTAGAATATGATTAAAACTAGACCCCTATCAAGTTTTTGGCGCCGTTGCCGGGGACTCTTAGAGTCTTCGATAGCTTCGAACTTAGGGTTTTTACTAGGATTTTTATTTTTATTTTCGTTTACTGATTTTTTCTCTGTTTTCTTTCTGTCGCAGGTACGACATTCGCCTAGCATCGATCGTTGCACCTTTGTGTCGATCGTCACTAGGCGATTCTGAGATTGAATCGATCGTTGCACTGCTAGCATCGATCGTTTCTTGACGATTACAGACAGTTTATGCAGACGCGTGAAACTAGAAGTAATCAGAACTTGAACCTCGTTAATCTCGGACTTGAAGAACTTGGACGACTATAGAGGACTAACAGAAGAGAAAGAAGAGCAAGGATGGTACATGAACGTTTGATTATGATAGCCGATGCTCAAGGTATCATGAGGGATCATCAAAACAATCCTTACAATGCTGCTGGGCAGAGGATTGATGCTGAGGGACATGTGATCCCTGATGTTGAGGAACCTGAACCACAGCCGCATGCGCAAGGCCAAGGACAAGCCCAAGGTAGACAGATGGTTGTTCATGAGAGGACACTAGCTGACTACAATAGACCGGATGAGTTTCATGCCAACCGGTCAGCTCTTGTACCTCCCGGTTTTGAGCGGAATGATTTTGAAATCAAAACTATCTACTACTCGCTGATGAAGCAGAATGATTTCCATGGTCACCCGTCGGAGCAGCCTATGGATCACATTGATCAGTTTGAGGACATAATCACTGGCATGAAGTATGATGGAGTGTGCCAGGATTATCTGTTTCTCAAGCTCTTTCCACACAGTCTCGCTGGAGACGCTGCTGCATGGCTGAAGCAACTACCACCTGGCCAGTTTGTTAGTTGGGCAGCCCTGAAGAGTGAGTTCCTGCGTCACTTCTATGATGATGCGCGTTCTGATCAGTCCAGACAGGACATACTCACCTTTTACCAAGGTCCTACTGAGCCTCTTAAGACTGCCTGGATGAGATTCAAGAAATACCAACGTGACTGCCCGCACCATGGATTCACTGAGGTAACACTTTTAGGTATCTTTTTTAGAGGCATAGATCTTCCATATCAGACTGTGTTGGACAACTCTAGCAATGCCAACTTTAACACTAGGATTCCTGCTCAAGCTAAGCAGTTGATTGAGAACTTAGTAAGCAACAACAGTTTCAAGACTACTGATGAGAGGAGGAAGAAGTCTGGTGGAAAGGTAGAGAATTTGGAGATTGCTGATATTAGATCTAAGCTGGACACAGTTTGTAATCTCCTAGCTGGTAAGAAAGCTGTCCACTTTTCCCAAGATGTTGAGGTCATTCAGACTGAGGAGGACACTCAGGAAGAAGATGTGAATTACATTGGAGGATCTGGATTCCAAGGTAATAGATTTGGTAATCAGCAGGGAAACAAGTTCTTCAATGGAGGACAGAAGAGTGCCTTCACAGGCAATCAGAACTCCTCTGGCTTTGGACAGACTAGTGGTTTTCAGAAGCCTTTTGGACAAGGTACTCAGAGGACCTATGGATCATCTTCTTACCAAGCACCTTCTGTAGCCACTGCTCATGAGAGTAAGATGGAGGCAATGATGGAATAGCTGTTGGAAAGTCAGACCAAGATTGCTGTGGACTGCAATAAGAAGTTGGATGCTGTCTATGAGGATCTCAATGGGAAGTTTGAGTCTCTGAACACTCATGTGAAGCAGTTGGATACTCAGGTGAGTCAGATTTCTAGTACTGTGAAGGGAAAAGGGGTAGCAGAAACTCATATCAAGGCTTGGTCAGTATACATTGATGATGGATCAACACAAAGTGAAAATTTTGAGTTGAAAACAGCTGAGTTGGTAGAAGAGGCCGAAAATTCGGATTTTGAGGAAAATCTCTCGGGTGAAAACTGTGAAAACAGTGTTGCACCGATCGATGCACCCCTAGCGTCGGTCGTTGCAGGTCGTGAACAGACAGATTCGCAGGATTCTGGTGGCATTGATGCAGATTTAGAGCTTGATAGTTTATTCCCTGGAGTCTCTGAGATTACTCAGCAGGAGATTTATGCACAATCCATTAGACTATATCCTTCAGTGTCTGAAGTAATTAAGCAAGAGATTGAAGAGCTTAAGCAGCTGGAGGAGATTGGTGAAGAGTTGGAAGAAATTCCATCATCTGATGTTCCACCTTATCACCCTTGTGTGCAGAGGTACTTGAGAAAGATTCTGCCTATGGATGAAGAGCTGAAAGACTGGGTTGTAGTTGTTCCTCAGCATATAAGTGATGTGCTATTAACCAAGGTTCCAAAGAAGCTGCCTGACCCTGGTGTCTTTGTGCTGAACTGTTCTATCTTTGAAGATAGTTTTAGGCGTTCTCTGTGTGATCTTGGAGCTGCAGGAAGCCTTATGCCATATTCTGTGGCAGAGAAGCTGGGTATGCTGGATTTTTCGCCTACTAGGACCTCTCTTGTCCTAGCCGATCAGTCTATAAGAGTTCCAGAAGGAATCCTTGAGGACATCCCGGTCAGAGTTGGAAACTACTTAGTTCCAACAGACTTCTTAGTGCTGAAGTATGACAGTGATCCTGATGACGCGTTGATACTTGGGAGACCATTCTTAGCTACGGCAGGAGCAGTAATAGATGTTAGACACAGTCTGATTGATCTCCACCTGAGAGATGAGCCGCTGCATTATGAGATGGATAAGCTGCGCAAGCCACTGATAGATGGGAAGACCTTCACCATTTTGGATGGAGATGATAAGCAGCCAAGTGATACTGTGATTTTGGATCCTGGGGAGCAGTTTACTCCTTCTTTTCTTGGACGCATTCATTCTGATACGGCTTATTCTCCGCCTTGGATGAGGAGACTTGCACAGAGATAATCAAAGTCTCTGTCAAGATCTCTTGGTGCCTGAAAATCTTGTTCGTCCGGTCAAGCTAATGACCTTAAACAAGCGCTGAGTGGGAGGCAACCCACTGTTTTCGTTTTTGCATTTTAATTTTGGTTTTTTTGTAGGATTTTACGTTTTGTTTCTGGTTTTGGTGAGTTTTTGTCTGCAGGTCTTGGAGTATTCGCAGTGCGTCGATCGACACCACATTGTGTCGATCGTCACAACACGATCGAAATCGCATTGCAGCGATCGTTGCGGTCCTGAGCAACGATCGACCATACACGCATATTGCCCAGCAACGGTCGATGCACCTAGTGCAACGATCGATGCTAGGTGCGACAGAGGTAAAAATCCGACAGAACTTAACCAATCCATTAACATATTTTTTCTTTCTTTTTACCAATCCTTCGCTTGACACTACTGGGGACAGTGTGTCTTAAGTGTGGGGGAGGTGCTACTGACATCTATCTTTCTGTTTTCTTAGAGTCAGTCCTGTTTTCAAAAATAATTTGTTTTAATGAGTCAAAAGTGTTTAAGTAAGAAACAGTGAATTTTTGAGAAGTTTTAATAGCACTTGCAGGAACTTAAGTAACCATTGAGATGAAGTTGCAGATGATCTATGACTATTAGAAAACCCAGACACGGATCAACCTACTGAGGACACTTACATCACTTCAGGTATTAGAGGATCCTTTTACTGACTTCACTTTAATACTGACTTAATTTTCTCACCTAAGGGCTTGGTATACCTTGTGTCAGATTCCCTTGTTAGTTCTGACACAGCCTGTAAACCTGTCCTATATGGTTCCCTTCTCCCCTTCCATAAAATAAAAAAAAAGATAATAAACTGAGGATGAGTTAGTAACTCCGAAGTGGTCTCTGGGAATGGTAGCTATGTTGGAATTATGTCCAGTAATCTCTGTACTGTCTCTAGAAAGTAAGAGTATGTCAATGATCAGACATAAGTCATATAATACTGGGGGTCATGATGGCTTGCTAGAGTCCGCTCATGATCTATAAGTCTTGGACTTATTGCCTTTATTATATGATCCCATATGGGTCACACGCCTAAGCTAACAGGAAAATGTGTAGGAATGGTTTAGCAGAAGTACGGTAAAAGTGCTAGGCATTTACTGTACTTAGAGAGACGAAAGGGCCTGATTAAATCTAAAGGATTTAATCAGACTGAGAATTGGGCCCAAAAGCCCATAAGAACTGGACAAGGGTTTTAATAAATAAAACTTGCCCTAGCTCTTATTTTCTCACTAAGTCTGCGCCTCCCTCAGCCTCTCTCTGCGCCTCCCACCAGTCGGTCTAGCAGCCAATTTCCTGTGCGTGCGTGTGTGAGCCTTTGGAGGAACTATCTCTTGGTGGTTCTGCTGATCTCTGACCCGTACCTCCTCTTTCCGCTGCAAAACAAGGTAACAGGTGAGATCCTTTATGATTCTGCAAGAGAACCTAGATCTGGCATGTTTAGTAGGATCAATTAATCTGAAGAATTGAACCAGGAAACACTAAACGAATCCAACAGTGGTATCAGAGCCATTGGTTCTATTAGGATTTCTTGTTTAGAATCATGTTTAGGTTGTTTTAGAAGTGTTTGAATCAATCTATTGATAAGAAAAACACTTAAGAAACAAAGAATTAAAACCTAAACTAATTGAAATCGCATGATCCGATCTATATGAATCGGTATGCGTCGGAATGATGATCGCCAAAGGATCACCATGTCCGGATCGAGTGACGAACGGTGGACCGATCAGTTGGATCGCATGGATCGATCAAACGATCGCATGGATCGATCGCGTCCCGTCCCGTCCCGATCGGCTTTGATGCGCGAGAGATGGACCGGTCCGGACGTGCGATCGCGTCCCGCCTTCTATCGGCCCAAGTCGTCCCGATCGTCACGTCCCGAATGATCGCCTGAGCCGTCCCGATCACGTGGCTTGCGGCTGTCCCGATCGTTCACTCGATCGTGTGAAGCTAGGGCTGACGTGATCGTGGACGGTTCACGTCCAATCGATCGGTTCGGTTCGTTTGACGGTTCGGTTTAAGACAATTAAAATTAATCGTCACGGTTTAATAAACAGACTTAATAAAATTTATTAAGTTCTGGTTAAACCGGGATAAGAAATCTAAAGTCGAAAAATTGGATTTAGTGCCTGAACCAGTGGTTTTCTAATTTGATTTGGTTGGACCAAATAAATTGAGAAAATCCGGTTTAGTAAATAACCGGTTGACAATTGTGGTCATCGTAGTAATTAATTTTGGTTAGACCAATTTTAATGAACCAGACCGGTTATGTCATTTAATTGGGCAATTGGGTTATGTCTTGGACATGGACCAATTCTTGGGCCTCGGGCCAAGAAGTTAAAATAATTGGGCCAATTATTTGAGTCTTTTCTTCAGATTTAATTTAAAATTTATTTATATAAAATTAAATATCGATTTTAAATTAATCTGTTTTCAAAATCTGAAATTAGAAAGTTTCTTAAATTAGAAGTTTCTAGATTTGCATGTTTTGGATTTTAGGAAATTTCTATATTTAGAAAGTTTCCAATTTTAGGAAGTTTCCAATTTTAGAAAGTTTCCAATTTTAGGAAGTTTCCAAAATTAGTAGGTTTCCCAAAAAGGAAAGTTTCCCAAAATAGTAATCTTCTATTTTGGGATAAAATTTTAATAAACCTACAAACCTCAAATAATATCAAGCGTTGGATGTCTTGTCCAGTCTATGTCAGCTGTTGAAGCCCATTCAATTGTACTCATGGCCTTACAGTGTGAGGGTGTCTACTTTTGCGTGGGTAAGACGGTTTGTGATTCATAAATGTCATTGGGAGTCCCAGACATTAGTGATTACATGACTGTATAGTCTGGTTTTCTTGACTAGGCCATCGGGAGTCCCGGGCCTTGAGACATCAGAGTGGATTGGGCCTCGGGCCCAGATTCACAACCAAGAGTTATATCACGGATATAATTAGCCGAGATAGGGCTTACCGATATAAGCTAAGGTTGGGTGAAGGCCAGTGGCCCACTTTGATCTTAGTTATATGTGGATCTTGGAATCATTATATTCTATTGAGGGTAACTGATGTTATTGAATATAATGCGAGATTAATCACATTGAATGCGAGATTAATCATATTGAACATATTAACTAAAATCCTTTTATCTTAAATTTCAGTTATGACTAGCACAAACAATCAAAACACTTTCTCGATCCGGTCTGTCCTTGAGATGGACAAACTGAACGGATCAAATTTCTTGACTTGGTCGCGGAACCTGAGGCTAGTCCTCAGGCAGGAGAGAAAGGACTATGTCCTTGAGAGAGCTCTCCCCGTGAGGATCGGGTCCAATGCCTCCCATGCAGTATATGATGCTTGGAATAAGCATTATAATGATGCGGTAGATGTGCGCGGTCTGATATTGGCTACCATGGACTCAGACTTGCGGAAGCAATATGAGAACATGGAGTCGCCAATAGAGATGATCAGCAGCCTGAAATTGAAATTTCAGGAGCAGATAAGAGTGGAGAGATACCAGTTGGTTAAGTCTCTCACTAGCTGCAAGCTACCAGATGATCATCCAGTGAGTCCTCATGTCAGTAAAATGATGGGTTATATTGATAACCTGAGGAAACTGGATTATCCAGTTAGCCAAGAATTGGCAACTGAGATCATTCTGCAGTCACTGCCGTCAAGCTATGATAAGTTCAGAAGGAACTATATCAAGAAAGGCTTAACGAAGACGCTGACTGAACTGCATGATATGCTCAAGACAGTTGAGCCAAACGTGAAGAGTACCCAGTATAATCTCATAATAGAGAAGGGTAGGTTTGTTAAACCTAGTACTGACAAGGGTGAAGACAAAGTTGTCCAGATTTTGAATCATGGCAAGCGTGTGTCTTCTGAGCCCAAGTCAGATACCTCTTACGTTGGTAAGTGCTGCTACTGTAAAGAGACATGGCATTGGAAGAGAGATTGCATTAAATTCATGGAAGATGATGAGGAGTTGAAGTTGATGTATGAGACTACTTCCTCAGGTATTCATGTTATTACTTCAAGTTCTACCTTATAGGTATTGGATACTGGTTGTGGCACTGATATTTGTGGTAATATGCAGAGCCTAAGCAACAGTAGAACGTTGAAGGAAGGGCAAGTGGAACTGCATGTCTGGAAGGAGCTATGGATGCTGCCTCAGCCGTAGGGTTTTCACTTGTAGATGCCTTTGAGGCTTGGTTTTGTATTAAGTAATTGCTACAATGTACCTGCTTTAAGCAGAGTTGTCTTTCATTTTCTTGTAAGAATTTGAATGTTTTTCATTTTGATAAAAGACAAGTTTTGTTCTTTTGATCTTAATGAAATATTAATTGTAGCACCCTATTCAAGGAATGGGTTTTATATCTTAAACCAAAGAGTGCCTAAATGTAACATAAATACTAAATTGGTTTAAATCTGATGAATTAAACCTGATTTTTCTTGGCATAAAAGTCTTGGTCACATAGAGTAAGTCGGATTCAGAAATCCCATAGTTATGCACTATTGGGCTCATTTGATCGGATATCTTATGAGACTTACTGGACCAAAAGACAAAGGGGCCTATCTTAGCCGAGCTAGAGAAAGGCCCAAAGGCTTATTGGAGATTGAACATACTCATGTATGTGGTCCGATGAGCAGTAATGCCAGAAAAAAAAAATTTCATGTACTTCATTGTCTCTACTGATTAATTCAGTGAGTAAGACTGTGTTCATTTGATGAGACACAAGTCGGAATTCTTTGACATGGTCGAAAGAGTTCCAGAATGAGGTATAGAATCTGAGTGACAGAAGTATTAAGACTCTGAATTAAATCACGAGTGAGAATACTTGAGTCATTAATGGTGTGATCATCTGAATGAGTGTGAAGTCGTTTCACAGCTCAATTCTCCTGAAAACCTTGAGGTATTTCTGTGAGAAAGAATCAGATCTTATAAGAAATGATTAAAGATGAGTCACACGAATCTTCCATGATATTCTTGAAGAATAACGCTCTAGAAATATCTAAGTTTACGCTGAAATAGTTCCACCAATATCAGTTGAAAGACACCACGTAAATGTGGATTGAAATCGATCCAAATTCGTCTTTACTGAGTATTTGTAGTTGAGCTACTTCGCTGGTTGTCCTAGGGAAACCAAGGCTTGTTATCTTTTACGTCCATTCTGTTTTCAAGAAGGGAAGTTACTTTCCAAGAAGAACAGTGGGAGTAAAAGTATGACTCGAAGAAATTCGACAAATACAGGTGGCTGCTCAACCTGTTGAGGGAGAGCAGCGGATGGATTTACAGATTTCTGTAGAATCTACACCTGTGGAGCCTGAAGTTCGCAGATATGAAAGAATCAGTCACTAATCCGAGAGTGAATTCTCGTCATTAGTTGAACCTGATGATCATTGAAAGTTCGCATGATCTGATGATCATTGAAAGCGACGAATCTGCGAAACTCAAAGAAGCGAAAGTGAGCCCGGACTCCGGAAAAATTACATTTTGTGTAAGTTAGCTTCATCGATCCATTCATGGATGGAAGCAAACATATCGGAGTTGGAATCTTCGTTCTGTTGAAGTAGTCAAGGTTTTGACTTAAACAGGAACGAAATGGAACTGTGCGTTTACTAAAAGATAAGTGGGAGCAATATTGCATTTCTCATAGTGTATGTCGATGACATACTGATTCTCGGATATAACGTCCCAATGCTGCAGTTGGTAAAGGACTGGCTTGGGAGTTGGTTTTATGATTGACATGGGTAAAGCCACGTATGTTCTTGGATTTTGGATCTAAAGATAGAGATCCAAAAGAGCTGGTAGGACAATGTCATGATTCTTAAATTGACAAAGTCCTACACGTTTTCAGCAATCCAAGAAGGGTTTTATGCCAATGCCACATGGCATTACGTTAAGCAAGAAACAGTATCCTTCGATATCTGCTGAGCTTGAATGCATGGACCATATGCGTCGGCAATTGGATCTATCATGTATGCCATGACACGTACTTGTTTTGATGTTGCTTTAATGTTAAGCAAGACAAGTAAAGACCAGTCAAATCCAGCAAATAATCACTGGATAGACGTAATGAATATCCTCAAGTATTTGGAAAATACTTAGGATAAGTTCTTGATTTACGGAGAAAGTGAGGTGCTACAAGTCGGTAGAGTCTGAAAGGCAAGTTTCCAACAGACAAAGATGATTTCCGGTCACAGTCCGGTTATATCTTGTGTCTGTCTGGCGGTGCAAGGCACTGTTGCTGACTCCATGACTTAAGCTGAATATTTCGCAGCTTGGGAAGCGGCGAAAGAGGTTGTTTGGAAAGAAGAGTTCATCACTGAACTCGATGTGATTCCCAGCATAGATGAGACTAGCTGCACATCAGAGGTCCAAACATCTTGAGGGTAGGTATAACCTATTCCGTGAGATAAATGACAGAGGTGTTAAGTAGATCAGCAAGTTTCAACGAATGAGAACGTTGCTAATCTATTAACGAAGCCACTCCTTAGGCCTAAGCACGAGTCGCGGACTGTAGCTGTAGGATAAGTGAAATTAAGATGTAGTCTTAATTTCAGTGGGAGTTTGTAAAAAGGCTTTATTTAGTTATTGATATGTTCTTGTAAAACATTTTGAGATGTTTAATAATAAAATTATTATTTCAGGATTATTTTAACTGTGATGAAATAATCGTTCCAAAATGATATGAACCATTTTATAGGTCATCGAAGTAAGTGACTTGATCTTGAGTCATCAAAGTCATTTAGCTTGATCATGAGACCCTATATTTGATAGATGGCTTATATCATCCTGTCCCTAGTCGAAGGTTGTTGAAATTGGAACACCAACAACCGTGTGAGACTAGATTGGTATGTGACTTATGACAAAGTCTCAGTGTGTCATAGATGCGCGGCATCAAAGTCAGTACATAGGTGTATGTTGGGTACATACGACCGGACATGACCCGATTATAAGATCTCTTCAGGATATTTATATCTGTGTCATAAGAGATTCTTACTACGACTATAGAGTATAGTCCTTAGACCTGAGTTCGCATGCATGTGACTGAACATGAACTAATGCGCTTTGATCATTGTCTAATGCTGTCGTTAAGCGATAGTTATAAGGACATTGTTTGGGTGTATTATGAAATGAGTAGTTTACAGTGATGGAACAAGACGGGATTTGTCCCTCCAATATAAATGGAGTGAATATCTCTAGGCCAATCGGAGATTTGAATACTGGAAAATGCATGGCCATGCTCAAACGGACTGTCCCGAGTCGTTTGGATTGTCAGTATCAAATCAGAGTCCGATGAACATGATTAGGCTTTATAAGGATGACACTAATCTTGCCTTATGACTAATCGAGATATTGAGACAAAAGGATTATGAATACAGAGATTCCAGTTCAAGTGGGAGATTGTTGGAATTATGTCCAGTAATCTCTGTACTGTCTCTAGAAAGTAAGAGTATGTCAATGATCAGACATAAGTCATATAATACTGGGGGTCATGATGGCTTGCTAGAGTCCGCTCATGATCTATAAGTCTTGGACTTATTGCCTTTATTATATGATCCCATATGGGTCACACGCCTAAGCTAACAGGAAAATGTGTAGGAATGGTTTAGCAGAAGTACGGTAAAAGTGCTAGGCATTTACTGTACTTAGAGAGACGAAAGGGCCTGATTAAATCTAAAGGATTTAATCAGACTGAGAATTGGGCCCAAAAGCCCATAAGAACTGGACAAGGGTTTTAATAAATAAAACTTGCCCTAGCTCTTATTTTCTCACTAAGTCTGCGCCTCCCTCAGCCTCTCTCTGCGCCTCCCACCAGTCGGTCTAGCAGCCAATTTCCTATGCGTGCGTGTGTGAGCCTTTGGAGGAACTATCTCTTGGTGGTTTTGCTGATCTCTGACCCGTACCTCCTCTTTCCGCTGCAAAACAAGGTAACAGGTGAGATCCTTTATGATTCTGCAAGAGAACCTAGATCTGGCATGTTTAGTAGGATCAATTAATCTGAAGAATTGAACCAGGAAACACTAAACGAATCCAACAAGCTACAACTATCATATCATGTGCATCCATGGAATGTGTCCAAAGTACACCCCTTAACGGGAAGAGCACTGATAAAAAAAATAAAATGATACCCAATGGGGAAAAATCAGAATGCTAAGGAAGGGAAAAGAGAAGAAAGGGACCAAAGAAAGATAGTATGGTGGTCTAGAGCTGACAAGGTAAGAGTCCATGTGCCTTTGATCGATACTCCTTAGGTGAGACCGCACTTAAATACTTGCAGAAGTCAGTAGGGTGAATTTGAATGCGTGAATGTAATTGTGGAGTTTACTTAGGACAGTTGCTAAGTATGGGGGAAGTATATGTTGGTCTTGATGTTTGCAGGTGAAATCTTTCATGTGGATTACTAAGGGGAATCTGAGTGTTGTTGCTTCTAGGACAAAAAGAGTTTCTGAAAGTTTTCAAACCTCTTCACCATGTTTTAGTTCTCTGTTTTGCTTGAGGGCAAGCAAAGGCTAAGTGTGGGGGGAGTTGATATATCATGGTTTTTACCGGTTTTATGCCATGATATAAGTCTGTTTTAGTGTCTTTTGGTGTTCTTTTAGAGTCCTTTGCTGGTTTTATTAGGTACAAACACATTTGAAGCAGAAGTGGAGATTTTGGAGCTGTTTGGTGCGTTTTGGAGATTTGGTCCGAGAGACTGAGCTCACTGTCCAGATATGATGATTGCGTCGATCGTTGCACACCTGCAACGGTCGATGCACAGCGCGAATGGGCCAGACTCGGCGGTTTAATGAAGAAATGCCAATATTGCAGAAGTGCCCAGAAGTTCAAGATATTTACACAGAAGCCCCAAGTCGTGTTTTAGCTATTTAATTAGGTTTTTAGATCAGTTTTTAGAGACACTTACTTACGCATTCATAATTAAGAGCAGAGAGTTTTTAGAGCTTTTGGGGCTGATCTGATCCTGTACTACGTTTGTTTTGGAGAAGTTTTCGAACCCCTTTACTTGTTTAATTCTCTTTTATGATATCTAATTATTCATTGATTATGTCTTCATATTCTATGTCTGAGTAGATTCATAGTTAGGTTTAGGGTTTCTCACATAGGATTTGATGACTTGCTAGACTTGTTTAAATTCAGTTAAGGATTCATAACTTTATCTGTTCTTCGATCTAAATTGCGTTTAAAGCTAGTTCTAACCTGATCAATTAGAATCTAGATCTTAGGTTGCTAAATACGACACGAAAGTTTGGTTTAGAATCTGAACTATTTAGGTTGAGCAATTAAACTTCTCGCAAAGGAATTTGGTTTAGTTTAATTGTGAACATATCAAACTTGGAATTAATGCTGGTTTAATCTGTTAGTAATTGCAAAGGAATTTGGATTGCTGCACTTTGACTTAGAGAATTCTCGCAACGACAGTTGGTTAATTCTATATCCGTGATTTGAGTTCTAGAACTGTGCTTAATTAGATCCTTACTGAATGAACTGTCTGCTTGTCTGATTTCCTGAGAACGCCCTAGACTTAGCACCCTTAATTAACTGCTTTCACAACCAATAATCTTGCTACTTGTTTACTTTCTCGCACTGCTTTTTAGTTACTCCACACTGCTTTCATCTTAGTTTACCCTCTACCGTTCTTAATCTATCGTTGACCGGAGTCTCTGTGGATTTCGATACCCTATATACTACAATCACATAACTGTGCACTTGCAGTAGAATAGGATTAAAACTAGACCCCTATCAGGTAGCTAATTCAGATTAAGCAGTAAGAACAATCCTAGATGAAGAACTAACAGATGTGAATCCCTACAGATTTATTAACCTATAATTCTATGAAATCCCTAATGAGAATCCCTAAACCTAACAGGTAATCTACTCAGACATGATCATCGAAACAGAAAACATCATGAATAGAAAACCAAATATTATAAAATCAAAAAAAGAACTGGGGTTCGAAATCCTCTCTCTTTCGAGAGCCGGATCAGCCCCTAACTCTCTCTGAAAATAGAATAAAGCTTAAGAAAAGCGTAGCCTAAACAATGACTTAAAAACCCTAATATAATGGTCTAAAGTCGGTTGGGGGCCTTTTTGCAAGTCTGGGAAGTTTCTGGGTAAAAACTGTAATTTCTCCAAAATGCAGATTTTTGGGCGCAGAACTGCAACGACAGTTGCAAGGCGAAAACACAGCCAGTGAACTCTGTGAAGTCTCTAAATAGTGCAGAATTGCTCCAAATGCTCCCAAAACGTCCAATTAAGCTCCAAATGTCCTTAAACCTGTAAAACACCTGAAAAGACTCCAAAACACATAGAAAGACTCGATAACAAAGACATATACCATGGTTAAAATCCCTAAAACCCATGGTATATCAACTCCCCCACACTTAGCCTTTGCTTGTCCTCAGGCAAAACAAAGAACTAGACATGGTGAAGAGGTTTGAAAACTTTCAGAAACTCTTTTCATCTTTGAAGCAACAACACTCAGATTCCCCTTAGTAATCCACTGAAAAAAAATCACCTGCAAGACATCAAGACCAACATATACTTCCCCCACACTTAGCAACTATCCTAAGTAAACTCCACAATCACATTCACGCATTCAAATTCACCCTACTGACTTCTGCAAGTATTTAAGTGCGGTCTCACCTAAGGAGTATCGATCAAAGGGCACATGGACTCTTACCTTGTCAGCTCTAGACCACCATACTGTCTTTCTCTGGTCCCTTTCTTCTCTTTTCCCTTCCTTAACAACGGATTTTTCCCCACTGGGTATCATTTTATTTTTTTATCAGTGTTCTTCCCGTTTTGGGGTGTACTTTGGACACATTCCATGGATCGCACAGGAGGTAATAGTGTTTGCTACTACTCCCATGACCACTTCGGAGTTACTAACTCATCCTCAGTTTATTATTCTTTTTTTTTTACTTTATGGAAGGGGAGAAGGGAACCAAATAGGACAAGTTTACAGGCTGTGTCAGAACTAACAAAGGAATCCGATACAAGGTATACCAAGCCCTTAGGTGAGAAAATTAAGTCAGTATTAAGGTGAAGTCAGTAAAAGGATCCTCTGATACCTGAAGTGATGTGGGTGTCCTTAGTAGGCTGATCTGTGTCTGGGTTTTCTAATAGTCATAGATAGATCTGCAAACTCATCCCAATGGTTACTTAAGTTCATGCAAGTGCAGTTAATCTTCTAAAAAATTCACTGTTTCTTACTTAAACTAGTTTTGACTCAATAAAACAAAATTTTTAGAAAACAGGACTGACTCTAAGAAAAGAAAAGCGTGCGTCAGTAGCTACCTCCCCCACACTTAAACTACACTGTCCCCAGTGTAATCAAAGCATGAGCTCGGGAAAAACAGATAATCAGATTGAAAAGAGTCTAAAAAATCCAGAGTTACGTACCTCTCGTCGCTCTGTGTCAATCGATGCTCAGGACCGCAACGATCGACGCACGGTGCATTTGCTCAATTCATCGATGTAATCGCACTGTGTCGATCGACACACATGTTGTGTCGATCGATGCTAGGCGATTTATGACTGTTCTCTCGGCTGAAAACATCTATAGTGGGTTGCCTCCCACTCAGCGCTTGTTTTTAGTCATTAGCTTGACTATGGGACATAGATTTGACTCATGGCGGTTTCAACAGAGACTTTGAGTGTCTCTGCGAATATCTCTTCATCCAAGGAGGTGTATAGGCTTTCAGATCATGAGGCTTCCCAAGGAATGAATAAACAGAATTAGGGCGGGAGCGAAGCTTGGGTGGAATACTGCGTTTTCCTGCATTCAAAGCAATGTGGTCAGGAGGTTTAAGCTTAGGTGATTTATACCTTACCTTTGGTGGAGATCTGATGTTTGGAGCTTTCTGCTTATGAGCAGTTGCAGACTCTAAAGATGTTAGAGCAGGTTCAAGAAGAACCGCCATCTTCTTCTCTCTACTATCAGATACTGTAGTTCCACCAATATGAACTTCTTCTTTCAAATGACCATCAGCGGATATCATCTTCTTTGCATCAAATCGCGGAGCTTCAGCTGGTAGGGTTTCATTCATCTTCTTATCCATCACTTTCATGCAGTTAGCAGCTTCTAGCTCCTGTTTAGAGGGTTTAGGAACCTTAGTATATGGCACAATGGGCTTATAGACTCGTTCTGGGACTGTTGCAGGCTTCTGGTCTTGTCTGCGATCTGTGTCGATCGATGCACCAGATGTGTCGATCGACACAAGGCGATTATGTTCAAATCCATCAGACGTATCGGGGATGCATCGATCGACATTGAGAGTGTGTCGATCGACGCATGTCTCAGACAGACAATATTCATCCAGAAAATCCGAGATTATGCTCTCTTCTTTTCCCAGCAAGTCAATCCCATCTCTTATGGTCACATCATTGATGTACAACCTCTGTTCAGCTTTCCCAGCTTCATTATGCCTTTGTATTGCTCCAGCTTTTTGTTGAACTCGGACATCTAGCTTCTTCACATGTGTGCTCAAAGATTCAAACTTTCCATTCAGATTTTCATGTATAGTATCCAGCATCCTGTCGAAATCTATAGATGTCTTATTCTAATCCTCTAGCAACTGCTCCATCATGGCTTCCATCTTGCTCTTATAAGCATTAGCAGCAGGAGGTGTCCGATAAAAGGATGATCCATAGGTTCTCTGATAAGAATTACCTTGCTGATTACCAAACTTGTTTCCTTGGAATCCAGAGCCACTGATGTAGTTCAAATCTTCTTCCTGCTTCTCCAATAACTGCTCCATCATGTTTATCAGCTTATCAGATTGGTTATTTTGAGGAGGAAAAGGCTGATATGATGGAGATTCATAATCTCTGGTGAATGAATATGAACCATATCCTCTACAGAATGAGTTATTCTGTTGATTTTCCAACATCCGTTCCATCATTCCCATCATCTTACGCTCTGTGTCGATCGATGCATGTGCGAAGATGTGTCGATCGACACACAGGACCGTGTCGATCGATGCAAGGCGATTACAGGCGTACCTGAAACGCAAGAACAGAAAAAAAATTAATAACAAAAAACAAAAACGAAAAACCTAGTCTAAACCCTAAGTTCAAATCTATCGAAGACTCAAAAGAGTCCCCGGCAACGGCGACAAAAACTTGATAGGTCGAGTTTTAATCCCTATACTAACTGCAAGTGCACAGTAATGTCAATGTAGTACTTAGGGTATCGAATCCACAGGGACTCCGGTCAACGATAGAATTAGAACAGAAAAGATTAAACTAGGAGAAAGCAAATTGTAATGGGAAACTAAAAAACAATGCAGGAAAGTAAATCAGGCGAGTTTGTGAGCAAGAAAGCGAAGCGTTAAGTCTAGGGAGTTCTCAGGAAATCAGGAACATAAACTAATCAATCAATCGGGATCTAATTAAGAACTGTTCTAGAACTCAAACACAGATATAGAATTAACCAAATGTCGTTGTGAGAACTCTCTAAGTCTAAGTGCAGCAATCCAAATTCCTTTGCAATTACTAACAGATTAAACCAGCTTTAATTCCAAGTTCGATATGTTCACAATCTAATTAAACCAAATTCCTTTGCGAGTAATTAAATTGCTCATCTAGGTTCTTTCTAGCTAATTAACCAACTGTCGTTGTATCAATCAACCTAACAACATAAATCTGGGTAGCTAATTCAGATTAAGCAGTAAGAACAATCCTAGATGAAGAACTAACAGATATGAATCCCTACATATTTATTAACCTATAATTCCATGAAATCCCTAATGAGAATCCCTAAACCTAACATGTAATCTACTCAGACATGATCATCGAAACAGAAAACATCATGAATAGAAAACCAAATATTATAAAATCAAATAAAGAACTGGGGTTCGAAATCCTCTCTCTTTCGAGAGCCGGATCAGCCCCTAACTCTCTCTGAAAATAGAATAAAGCTTAAGAAAAGCGTAGCCTAAACAATGACTTAAAAACCCTAATATAATGGTCTAAAGTCGGCTGGGGGCCTTTTTGCAAGTCTGGGAAGTTTCTGGGCAAAAACTGTAATTTCTCCAAAATGAAGATTTTTGGGCGCAGAACTGCAACGACAGTTGCAAGGCGAAAACACAGCCAGTGAACTCTGTGAAGTCTCTAAATAGTGCAGAATTGCTCCAAATGCTCCCAAAACATCCAATTAAGCTCCAAATGTCCTTAAACCTGTAAAACACCTGAAAAGACTTCAAAACACATAGAAAGACTCGATAACAAAGACATATACCATGGTTAAAATCCCTAAAATCCATGGTATATCAGAGATATGGTCTATCTCAAAACAGTCACATACAAAGGCAAAGATCGAACAACAAAGAATGCAAAGTTAAGTCCAAGGTATATGGGACCGTACAAGATTGTGGAGAGAATCGGGGAAGTGGCTTACAAGTTGGAATTACCTCCAGCAATGTACGCGTTCCATAACGTTTTCCACGTCTCTATGCTAAGGAAATGCATAAGTGATATGCATAATGTGGTTTCTGAACCACCTTCGGACTTAAGGGAAAATTTGAAAGTGGAAGGAAGACCAGTCTGAGTTTTAGATGAAAAGATCAAGAATGTTGGAAGAAGAAAGTGAAGGAATTTCTAGCAGATCTTAATCCAATTAGGCAATCCTGGTCTGAATTCCGAGCCTAGGATCTAAGGTTCATATAATTGAATCTATGGGATCTCAGATTTACCTGTTGATTTGCAGCGGAAGTATTAGCAGATAATCGAGATCACGAAGCGCCTCAAATGCTGCGCCTCTACTGGTATCCACACGCACACAAACTGGACCGCAGGGATGCTAGTGCCTTACATAGATCTAATCTCCAGAGAGTTTTATTTATGTGTTCTGGTGGCTGTGAATTAGGTTAGAAACGAGTTTAGGTCGACCATATATCTTATATATGTCGGATTAAACCGCAACGGATTTAACCAACGATTAAACCGTATTAATCTGGTTAATCCGCGAGTTGCATCGATCGATGCACTATGTGCAACGATCGACACTGCCCCAGAATATTGATATCGAATGCATATCAAATATGCATTCTCTGGATCATTATATTAATGATCAACCTCGTCTTTAACGCCCAGTTTGCTTAGGTGTGTGACCCTGTAGGATCATATAACACTAGCAATGAGTTCTCAACTCATTGATCATAAGTGGCTTCTAGCAAAGCGTTATGACTACCTAGTGTTATGTGATTGTCTCATCTCGACTATACGACTTTCACTTAGAGCAAGTACAATAGATTTCAGGACATTCCCAACAATCTCCCACTTGTACTGGAATCATCTATTCCTTTAATCCCTTTGTAGCTATATCTCAATCTAGCATAAGGCAAGAACTGTGTCATCCTTATTAAGCCAGATCACGTTTATCGAATCCCGATTTGTACTGATAAAACAAACGACTGACAATCACCTCGTTTGAGCGCGGCCACGCATTTCCAGTATCAAATCTTCGATAGGCCCAGAGATATTTAACTCCTGTTATATAGGAGGTACAAATCCCATCTTGTTCCATCCATGTCTCTTTTATATTTCATGATACGCCTAATCAGTGTCTTTATGATCACCAGTTACGGCTGACGTTTTACAAAGTCAAGACGAACCAATCCATATAATAGAGGACATGATGAACTCAGGTCTAAGGACTACTCTCTTTAGTCGTAATGAGAAACTCTTATGACACTCATATAACATCTTGTAGAGTTCTCATTAACGGGTCATGTACGATCATGTGTTCTCTAACACATATCTATGTGACTGACTTTAATACTCTTATTAAATGACTCCATGAAACATAGTCATCAGTCACCTCACATACTAGTCTCACGTGGTTGTTAGCGTCCCATTTTAACAACCTCGACTAGGGACCAACATAATTCATGACAATCTTTGTTTATAGGGTTTCATGTTCAAGTCACATACTTGATGACCTATAACATGTCATAAATTATTTGGGACTATTATTTAATAACACAATTAAATAATACTGAAACAAATTTCATTAAAATAACATAACTATTATGTTTGTGAACATCATGACATAACTAAAACCAAATATAACTCCCACTGAAAACAAGATCATATCTTAAGAGATCTAATGCCTACAGCAGCAGTGTGAAACTCATGCTTAGGCCTTGGGAGGGGCTTGGTCAGTGGATCAGCAACATTCTCATCCGTCGGGACTCTGCTGATCTTCACATCTCCTCTATTCACAATATCACGGATAAGGTGATATCTCCTTTCTATGTGTTTGGATTTCTGGTGTGATCTAGGTTCCTTTGCTTGCGCAATGGCTCCATTGTTGTCACAATACAAAGCCACTGGCTCAGAAATGCTAAGAATCACACCAAGTTCAGTAATGAACTTCTTGATCCAAACAGCCTCCTTTGCCGCTTCAGAAGCAGCGAGGTACTCAGCTTCGGTTGTGGAATCTGCTACAGTGTCCTGCTTGGAACTCTTCCAGCTGACTGCACCGCCTTTCAGGCAGAAGATGTAACCAGATTGCGATCGGAAATCATCTTTGTCTGTCTGAAAACTTGCGTCTGTGTAACCACTTACTACCAGCTCATCACTTCCTCCATACACCAAGAATTTATCCTTAGTATTTCTCAAATACTTCAGAATATTCTTGACTGCTGTCCAGTGACTTTCACCTGGATCTGATTGGTATATACTCGTCATGCTTAAAGCACAAGCAACATCTGGACGAGTAAAGGGCATGGCATACATGATGGATCCCAACGCCGAGGCATAGGGAATCCGACTCATGCGATCTTGCTCAGCAGGTGTCTCAGGACACTGCTTCTTGCTGAGACTTATGCCATAAGACATTGGTATGAAGCCCTTCTTGGAATCTTGCATTCTGAACCTGTGTAAGACTTTATCGATATAAGTGTCTTGACACAGTCCAATCAACTTGTTTAATCTATCTCTATAGATTCTTATTCCAAGAATATACGCGGCTTCTCCCATGTCTTTCATTGAAAAACAACTTCCGAGCCAAGTCTTAACAGACTGTAACAACGGAACATCATTTCCGAGAAGAAGTATGTCATCTACATACAACACGAGAAATGCAACTGCACTCCCACTAGTCTTCTTGTAAACACATGGTTCTTCTTCGCTTCTGATGAAATCAAACTTTTTGACTGCTTCATCAAAACGAAGATTCCAACTCCGAGATGCTTGCTTCAATCCATAAATGGATCGATGAAGTTTGCATACTTTCCTAGCTGCATTTGGATCGATGAAACCTTCGGGTTGTGTCATGTACACATCCTCTTCCAGAATTCCATTAAGGAAAGTTGTTTTCACGTCCGTCTGCCAGATCTCATAATCATAATGAGCAGCTGTTGCTAGGAGAATCCGAATGGATTTAAGCATGGCGACAGGTGAATAGGTTTCTTCATAGTCAATACCATGAATTTGTTTGAAACCTTTTGCCACTAGCCTTGCTTTATATATCTGAATATTTCCATCCACATCAATTTTCTTCTTGAAAATCCATTTACACTCAATGGGTCTTGCACCATCGGGTAAATCAACCAAAGTCCATACTTGGTTCTGTGACATGGATCCCATTTCGGATTCAGCGGCTTTCAGCCACTTTTCGGAGTCAGGGCTCATCATCGCTTCTTCAAAATTCACTGGCTCGTCACTGTCAATGATCAACAAATCATGACAATTGGTTACGAGAAATCCATATCTCTCGGGTTCGTGACGGATCCTTTCGGATCGGCGAATTTCAGGCTCCACAGGCGCCGTCTCTACAACTCTTTGTAGATCCAACTGTTGCTCTTCCTCTACGGGTTGAGCATTTTCCTGCGGTTCTCGAACTTCTTCGAGTTGTACTTTACTCCCACTGTTTCTCTTGGAAAGAAATTCTCTCTCAAGAAAAACGCAGTTCCGAGCAACAAACACTTTGTTCTCGGATTGGTTGTAAAAGTAGTATGCCTTGGTTTCCTTAGGATAACCAACCAAGTAGCATTTATCAGATTTGGGTTCGAGCTTATCTGTAATTAATCTCTTAACATAAGCTTCACAACCCCAAATCTTCAGGAAAGACACATTCGGAACATTTCCAGTCCACATCTCATGTGGTGTCTTTGCAACTGATTTTGACGGAACCCTATTTAGTGTAAACGCAGACGTTTCTAGAGCGTATCCCCAAAAGGATAATGGAAGAGTTGAGAGACTCATCATTGATCGAACCATATCTAATAAAGTCCGATTTCTCCTCTCAGACACGCCATTCCATTGTGGTGTTCCAGGAGGAGTGAGTTGTGAAACAATTCCACAGTCTCTCAAATGATCACTGAATTCTTGGCTTAAGTATTCTCCTCCACGATCTGATCGAAGAGCCTTAATACTTTTGCCAAGTTGATTATGTACTTCATTTTGTAACTCTTTGAACTTTTCAAAGGATTCCGACTTGTGTCTCATTAAATAGACATAGCCATACCTGCTGAAATCATCAGTGAAGGTAATGAAGTATCGAAAATTTCCTCTGGCACTTGTGCTCATTGGGCCGCATACATCCGTATGTATAAGGCCCAATAGGTCACTGGCCCTTTCATTTTGTTTGTTGAAAGGGGCCTTCGCCATTTTGCCTAGTAAACAAGATTCACATTTCTCACATGATTCATAATCAAATGAGCCCAAAAGCCCATCACTATGGAGCTTTTGAATCCGTTTCTCGTTTATGTGGCCCAAACGACAATGCCATAGAAAAGTCTGATTCGTGTCATTTGATTTGAATCTCTTGGTGTTAATGTTATAGATTGGTGTGCTTTGGTTTAAAACATAAAGCCCATTCTCTAATGGGCTGCTACCATAAAATATATCATTGTAATCAAAAGAACAACATTTATTCTTTATTGAAAACTGATATCCTTCCACATCCAAAATAGGAATAGAAATAATATTTCTGCTTATCGCAGGTACATAGTAGCAATTATTAAGTTTTAACACCAAACCAGAAGGTAAAGACAAGTTATATGTTCCTACGGCTAATGCAGCAACTCTTGCTCCATTTCCCACGCGCAGGTCCACTTGTCCCTTTTCCAACGTCCTACTGTTGCTTAGGCCCTGCATATTTGTACAAATATGAGCACCACAGCCGGTATCCAATACCCAAGAAGTAGAACCAGAAGTAGTAACATTTACTTCTATAACATAAATACCTGAAGATGAAGTCTCGAAAGTCTTCTTCTTCTTCTTCTTCTCTTCCAAGAATTTGTTGCAATTTCTCTTCCAATGCCCAGGCTCTTTACAGTAATGGCACTTATCAGTCTCAGATGGGCCCGGCTTGGGCTTCGGAGCTGGCGCAGGCGTGTCCTGGTTCTCAACCTGGACTGCCTTGCCCTTTCCCTTGCCTTTGCCAAGTTTCTTAAACTTCTTACCCCCTTGTACCATAAGTACATTAGGAGTGCCCTTCTTGATATTAGGCTCAGCTGTCTTGAGCATGCCATGCAGTTCAGTCAACGTCTTCGTCAAGTTGTTCATGTTATAGTTCATAACAAACTGATCATAACTTGACGGCAGTGACTGCAGAATGATGTCAGTAGCCAACTCTTGGCTAATGGGACAATCCAGTCTCCCCAGGTTATCAATATAACCCATCATCTTAATGACATGAGGACTGACCGGACTGTCCTTTGGTAGCTTGCATTCAATGAGAGATTTAACCGTCTGGTATCTCTCAGTTCGTGCTTGCTCCTGAAACATGCTTTTCAGGCTAGTAATCATCTCCACTGGCGACTCCACGTTCTGGTAGCCAACATGAGACAATTCACATCGACCACATCATTGGAATGCTTATCCCAAGCACTCCTTTCTGCATGTGCAGCATTGGATCTCGGTTTTTCAGGGAGAACAGTTTCCAGGACATAGTCACTTTTCTCCTGCTTGAGAACAATTCTCAAGTTCCGATACCATTCGAGAAAATTCGATCCATTTAACTTGTCCTTCTCAAGGACGGATCGCAGGGAGAAAGAGTTATTATGAGTGTTAGTCATAGCTGAGAACAAAGAAAGGAAAAGGTTTAGTTATGATGTTCAAGAAATGAGAAATCTTAACTTTTAAGAAAACTCGCATTATATTCAAAACAATGTTTCCTCAGATGAATATAATGATCCAAGACCCATACTTCACTAAACTTGAGTGAGCCACTGGCTATCACCCAAATTTAGCTATCTAGGTAAGCAACAACTTTGCTAGTTATATCCAATATAACTCTTGGTTGTGGATCGACATCTCATGTCCAATCCACCTCATGTCTCTGGGCCCAAAACTATTTTGATAGCCCAGTCAAGTAAACCAATCTCTTCAGTCATGTAATTGTTGATGCCTTGCACTGCAAGCCCATTAACACGATTACTTCCTGCCTTACTCATGTAATTGTTGATACCTTGCACTGCAAGCCTATCGTACAATGAAATGAGTCTTGACAGTTGACAAGATTGGAAAGACATCAAGTATTACTTGATATTTGGTTGAGGAACGGAACCATTTAAAACGTTCAGTTTTACTATGTTTTAATTCTTATAATTAATTGATTTGTCTTGCTTCGGTTCTGTGATTTCAGGTTCAATAACCCAATCATCAAACCTGATGTCGACCGACACTACTATAGTGTCGATCGATGCAGGATAACCAAAAGCAATCCGCGATAACCGATCAGCGTCGATCGATGCTACGTTAGCATCGGTCGATGCCAACCTAATCAAGACAATCGCAATTAAACCATTCACAGTGTTCGACCATCTTTAACCAAGCTCGATAACCGGTCCAATCCAATTGAACCGATTCATCAATCTCGCGAGGTTTGTGTCGATCGATGCAACATTTGTGTCGATCGACACTAGGCGAAAACTGAGTTTTATTCGGGTTTTGCCCTGTGTCGATCGATGCCGGATTGGCAATGATCGACACCATGCGAAAAACCCTAAATTTTATTTGGGTTTTCGCCCTGTATCGATCGATGTCGGATTGGCATCGATCGACACCATGCGAAAATACCCTAAATCGTTTTCGAACAGAACCCTAAACTAGGTTTTTCATGAAAACGAATTTTAGCAAGTTTGTATCAACCATACACAGATTCAGATTCAACCAATCTAATCAACATGCTACAGATTCAATGGAACTCTAAAGCTCTGATACCACTGAAGGAATTTCTAGCAGATCCTAATCCAATTAGGCAATCCTGGTCTGAATTCCGAGCCTAGGATCTAAGGTTCATATAATTGAATCTATGGGATCTCAGATTTACCTGTTGATTTGCAGCGGAAGTATTAGCAGATAATCGAGATCACGAAGCGCCTCAAATGCTGCGCCTCTACTGGTATCCACACGCACACAAACTGGACCGCAGGGATGCTAGTGCCTTACAGAGATCTAATCTCCAGAGAGGTTTATTTCTGTGTTCTGGTGGCTGTGAATTAGGTTAGAAACGAGTTTAGGTCGACCATATATCTTATATATGTCGGCTTAAACCGCAACAGATTTAACCAACGATTAAACCGTATTAATCTGGTTAATCCGCGAGTTGCATCGATCGATGCACTATGTGCAACGATCGACACTGCCCCAGAATATTGATATCGAATGCATATCAAATATGCATTCTCTGGATCATTACATTAATGATCAACCTCGTCTTTAACGCCCAGTTTGCTTAGGTGTGTGACCCTGTAGGATCATATAACACTAGCAATGAGTTTTCAACTCATTGATCATAAGTGGCTTCTAGCAAAGCGTTATGACTACCTAGTGTTATGTGATTGTCTCATCTCGACTATACGACTTTCACTTAGAGCAAGTACAATAGATTTCAGGACATTCCCAACAGAAAGAACGTAAGAATGATTCACGTTGTTTGGGATTGTGATGGTGAAGAAGAAACAACTTGGGAACCGAAAGCAAAGATGCAGGCTGAATTCCCTAAGTGGTTTGAGAAACTTAAGGAAAATTCGGGCAAGAAGAGTAAGACTCGAGGACGAGTCTAAGCCAAGTGGGGGAGAGTTGTAACGCCCACGTTCTAAGGATGAACAGATTGGATTATGAATGGTCATCTGGAATGGCCTTTTAAGACAGAGAATATTAAAAATTTGGGGGTTCATTGGATAAGTAAGGCTTACTATGTGAAAGCCGAGCTAAATCGAACTGGAAGAGTTCATACCGTGATTTTCGGACCAAAAGGGAGTTGTTGAGCTGACAGGTCAAGATTCAGTCAAGTTGGTCAGCATTCAGACAAGTTTGGTCGGCTTTCAGACAGGGCGGTTATGATTGTCGGCTCAAGCTTCAGTCCGTGGATTGATTATCCGGCTGAGTTTGGGCGGGAACGGTTATTGGCCGAAACTCAGCATTTTGGCCAAGGAAAGTGAGCGGAACCGGTTTGTAGTAAAAGTCGCGCAGCCAAGTGTTGGAAGCGCGGGGAAGGGTAAAAGTCGTGCATCCAAGTGTTGGAAGCGCGGGGAAGACGGTTGGATTGATTTGGCCAATTAGATGACGCGGGAGCCGGTTTAGGACGGTTTTCGGGGGTAGGTGGCTTAACCGAAATCGCTCAAAACACATAAAAGTCGCTTAGACAATTATTGATCACTTGGGATCGCGATCCAGAACTCTAGAAAAATATTCAGAGAGAAATTCTGAAGAGAGAAACCGAGATTTGGCTAAGCGTTTGATCGAGTTGGCTTACCGTGATCAAGCAAGGCTGAGAGATCGTCTGCTCTGTTGGATTCGAGCACAAGAGGTGTCAGGAAAACCGCTCTCATCATCCGATCTGAAAGATTTGAGGTGAGTGCGTGACCGTGGCTATAGATCGATCGTCTTCTTGCATAGATCCGTTGAGTTTAATTGGCTAGGATTGTTTTGATTGCTTGCTTATCGATAATTCTGTTTTCTGCTGAGACTTAACCTATAGATCGATTCTTTTCTTCAAGCATCTAGATCAGATCATGCGCTTAAGGGCAGTTTGCTCGTTAAGTCTTGATGCTAGATCGTGGAAGATGGCTTGTTGAGTCGGAATGATCTGATCGGGTTAAGCATCTATCTGTTCAGGCCATTCTGTTTCTGCTGACTTGATCGATTGGTTTGTTTCTTTTCTTGAGATGCTGGCTCATTGCCTTGAAACAATCAGATCGGATTAAGTGTCTGTACTGATGATAAGCTTGATAGACTGACTGGATTATGACTTGTTGCGTGATTTCTATGGCTAAGTGAGACGGGACGACCGCTCTCACTAAGCAATCCGTTTGCTTATGCCTCCTTTGTGGATGCAGGTGATCGTTCTGAGAAGGCTTATGCGCGATACTAAAGGCGGCTGGATGGAAAGGATGGTTAGACCTTGGGTAGATTGGTTAAGTTTCAATGTAATAGCTTAGTGGCAAAACTGATCATTGTACTTAAACCTCAAAAATCTATCTAAGTTCATTTTATGCTTGAAAATGCTTGTCTAGTTCGGATTGAAAACGTAAAATAATTCTAAGTATGAAAAAATTCGAAATTGGCCTAATTCTGATCGAAGAAGTCGACCTAGACACTACCTTCAGATGGGAAAAATTGGGTCAAGACGTTTCAAAACGCCTCTGGCTTTTGAGTTCTGAGTTGGGTTTAGAATCTTCTCAGTTCCTAGATTACAATGCCTTCGCGAGTTTTATGGACAAGTTCCTAGATTTATCTAGGGTAGAGAAGCCTTGCTTCAAGTTCAAGCCAAGCGTTCGTAAGGGTAAAAATGATCCGCTTTTTGTCACGTGGTGGATAGATTTTGCGGCTACACGATAAAACTTGAGCCACTTGATTTCGATTGTGGTCCTGTGAAGCGTGAATGTTTGGTAGCGATGTCACTAAGCCTATATACATGTTGTCAAAAGCTCCATAGGGTGTTTTATTTATTTAATTATTTTTAAAATTAAATATTATATTTAATATTATCTGGTTCTTAACCGAAGATCAACCAGATTTACAAAAGAACCAAACCAAAATAAAAAACCAAACCTAAATAACCAATGAGAATCCTCGATAACCGGCTACCAAATAATTGCAGGATCCCGACGCCACCCTTTAGGGACGAAAACCGAGATGTCCCCATCGCCACAGGCGGATACGCATCGGAGTAATTCGCGTCGCTAACCAGACACTTTCCTGCACGGCGTGGAGACCCGACCCCAACCAACGTTCCAGAACCACGAGCCCTGATATCCTCTCTCATTTGCCCGTCATTGACGGTTCTAGCTGGCACCCCACGGACTCATCCGACAAAGCCGTTCCCAACAAGATCTAATGACGACGGCCCTCTGCGACCCCCGTAGCTTAGCTCGATGGCCTATATCAACCGATCGCCTCAAATCTTACCTTTTCTTCCGGCGAAGGAGATTTCTCCGAAGTAACGGACATGCAACAAGGCACAAACCCGTCATCTCCGCCGTAGTCGCTTAGGTGTGGCAACTGCCTCCACGGCACCTCCCTTGCAAAGCGTCGACTCCCACCTTCCTTCTCGCCGGAGAAACGAAGCCCAGACCCCAGGAAAAATCCGCCTTTCCATGCGCTCCTCGATACCACCACACGTCCTCCAGCTACATATCAGCTCACGACTCACCAAGAATACAAATCTCTGGCCACCGGACCCTACGCCGTGAGAAGGATCCACTCCTCACAACGCCAAAAGAGAGAGATGAAGCTTTTTTGGCTCAATTCTTCCATCACAGTTGTACTGCTTTTAGCGTGGAAGAAGGAGACCTCTCCGGGCACCAACGGGAAGCCCCGGACGTCGGAGAAGCCTCAGAAAACGGAAGACGGAGGAACAAGTTTCTGAGAAAAAGAGAGAGAGAATTTGGTTCGGTCGCATGAACACACACACGAACCTCTCGACCGATCACCTCCATAGGGTGTTGTTGCGTAAGTTTGAGTCTGTTTCTTTACCTTGTCTCAAGACTATGTGTTGGAAAACAATTTATATGCCGATGTTCGACCAAAAAAAAAAAAATGCCGATGATGCGTGTCTAAAAACGCTTATCCCGTCTTGCCCAGTTCTTGAAGAATTGAGCATTGTTAGAAGGCTTGATGTGATGTAAAGGAACGACAAGTGCACTCTCAGACATTAACCTGTCTCAGTATAGAATGCACTTTCAATGAAGACCCTATTGAAATGGAACTAGTAAGGTATTTTGCAAAAAACTCAGTCCTCAAGAAACTTGCTATTCGTTTGCAGCCTTCCATGGTAGAAGGTTTGTCTATGATCAAGACTTTGCCGAGGCGATCTAGCACGTATCAAATCGTACTTTGCTGACACTTAGAATAGCTTTAAGGTTTGTCTATGATCAGACTTTAGGTTGGATCCTTTATATCACGTCTTTTTGTGAGCTCTTTTGACTCTTGTAAGTTCAAAGATGATTGATCAAAGTAATTTGCAAAATCAAATCATCGATCAAAGTAAAGTACACATCTGTATCCAAAGATTGAGAACCGAGATACATATCACATGTTTGTTAATTTGTCATGAACTCTTCTCTTCCAATGAGATCTGTAACACCAAATCTTCACTTCCTCTCTTGATCTTAAGTTTCACCTTATCACCCACACTATACTCATCTAATATCTTCATCAACTCCGCTTTGCTTTTCACCTGATTAAGTTACATAATCAAAAGCAAAATCAGAAACTCAGTTCTGAGAAAAATGAAGAAGAAAGGTTCTTCCTTTCAAGAACAAACAAACTGAAACTTGAGAATAAGCTGGCTTACAGGTTTATCATCAACTGCAACAATGACATCTCCAAGTACTATATTACCGGCAAAACCCCGAGATGTTGGACGTAATCCTGCTTTTGCAGCCACACTATCTCCAGGTACCTACATTCACAAACATCAAATGTCAGAAAAAGAAAGAGCAGTTTCAGAGTTTTTAGAGTTATGTCTTGTTTACATACCTGAAGCACAAGAGCTCCACTTCGAACATTGAGTTGATTAGCTACTTGATCTGGGGCTAACTCTATGTCAATACCAGCTCGAAGGACCTGTAACTTTGGATTTTTAGTAACAACATCAAGAAAAGAAAACTAAACAATGGATTTTGTGTGTATGTCCTTACTTTGCTGAACTGGATTAGTTGAGGAACAATCTTCAATACAGTTGATGACGGTATTGCAAATCCGACACCCGCAGATGTTCCTATTGAAGCCAAGAGTAAGTTTCACATAGAGTTTTTTGATAATGAACCACTGAAAAGTCACCTGTCTGTGTGAATATGGCTGTGTTGATCCCAATTAAGTTCCCTTTAGAATTGAGCAAAGGACCTCCACTGCAATATATAATACAGAAAGATCCACTAAACACACACACACACACAAGAAAAACATGATCCCCATTTGTATAATCCTCTAGGGATACCTGTTTCCTGGGTTAATTGCTGCATCAGTTTGAATACCACCACCAATTGTAACTCCAGTTTGACTAAAAATGTCACGGTTAAGACCGCTGATGACACCAACCGTAAGGGTGTGGTCAAAACCAAACGGATTTCCAATAGCCAAGCACTGCTGCCCAACTTTTAAAGAATTTGATTGTCCAACTCTAATCGGTTTCAAGAGAGCTTCAGGTGCTTCCACCTTCAAGACAGCAAGATCCTTAGCACGATCAGCACCGACAAGTTTTCCTTCAAAATTCTTCTGTACCCTTCAAGATTTGCACAAATGAGCAGACATGAGAAACAACAAGAGAGACGGTAAATGCTGAAATAATTCAAAACTCACCCATCAGATGCAAGAATATTCACACGGCCAACTACATCCCCGGGGCTTGGATTTCTTGAAAGTGCATTTCCAATAACTGTTAAGCAGACGATACTCACAATATTATCCTTTGTTTACATTCACTTGAGCATTTATAAACTCAATCACGTTTCATTAAGATTATCTTACCGTGATAATTGGTCACAATGTATCCCTGTCCATCCCAAACCACTCCAGAGCCATTTCCTTCAGGTATCTAGAGTTTGAGAGAAATTGTATGTCAAACAATTAATAAATAACATGAACAAGAGATAGTTTTTTTTTTTGGTATTGAGAAACGTACCTCAACCACACCCGTCATTTTGAGCTGAGGCCGTAATGTCACATCAAATATGTTGACCACGGAGTAAGTATTCTTCTCAAACAGTTGGACAATTCTCCCCTGAAACAGAGGAAATATATATGAATTGTAGTGTAACCATCAAAACCTGAAACTTTGACTAGCATTTATCCTCATCAAGAAACTAACCAACCTCGGTAGGGAAAAGAGGTCCAGCTGGGAAAACAGGTGGACTAACATCTTCAACTGTGGTAACAGATGGATCGCCAAGTGCTAGGGCTGTAGTAGTTCATCACAGAGCATACTTAAATACGTATATCACTATCAATCAATGAAAAACATCTTACTGTAGGTAGAAGTAACAATAAACAATAGCTAGACTAATACTGTAAAGTTTTTTTTTGGCAAGTCTAATTCAAGAGAAATCTAACCCTACTATTGCACAATCCCTTCTTATTAGAGCTTTGGAACATCACTAGCTAGGATAGGAACTACAAATCTCTGACTGATACAATTAAGAGTCTCATTGCAGGAATTTGAAGAAGACAAATAGCTGACGGGTGCAGACCTGATAAGTACCTTGAAGGATTATAGCACAGATTCATGAATATACTTGTCAACAAGATCCGCCTTGTCGTCGAAGGGACACTTTTCATGGCTAACTCATGCAAATTCGACTTCCAATCTCGACCAATCCTAACAAAATACAAACAACCAAAAACTACATGAACATCAAATTGAAAAGGTTGTCCCAAAAGTTAGAGAAACAGCGACTTTTCACTACCATCTTTGGTCACAAAATTATAACATTACACCATTCTTAGTAATAATCTTTCCAGTTTATCTTTTAATGAAACCGAACCAAAGGAACAATTTTTTCAGGGAAAAAAACTGAAGAAAATGCAGAAATTTTGGCCAAATTGGCTTATTGTAAGAAGCTAAATATGCTTACTTTACTGAAGAAACTGGTCGGTCTGAAACGACATCGCCTTGGGAGATTCTGGAACATGCGGAGGAGAGAAGCTGTCGTCGACCCACAAAATCATTCTCTTGCGAATTGATCGGATCAGGTCGCAAAGAGCAGGACGCAATCACCTGCATCTTTCTGCGACAAATTTTCAGGAACCTCTGAGACCAATCGATCTGATAAAGCTTGGATAATAAAATTAAATCTCCAAAAAAATTATTTTGTAGCTGACGAAGACGGAACTAGCTGAAATACCGTAAATGCCTTTCTTTTTCAATTTTATTTATATATATTAAAACTAAGGGTGAATTGGTGTAATATTACTTGTGTGTGTGTAATTAAGTAAATAGTATGTATGAGAGCAAATTTAGTTAATTAATAAAAATAATTGTTAAAAAGATTAACATGTTTTAATATTTTGGTAAACTATTATTTCACTATATCACAACAGATACAAACTTTTAATATTATATGATTTAACTATAATATAGAAAAAACATATGAAACAAAACACTATCGCATTTTAACAAATTATTAGTTGTTATATCGAAACATCGCTAACTATTTTTATAACATATTTAACTATTTCTTAAAATAACTAATTAGTAATCAAATAAAATGATGTTTTATGCAACAATGAGATAAAAACAATTTATACTATATAAATATAATCATAGTTAACGATAATATAGTAGAGAAATATATGTGAAACAAAATAGAGCCATATCTTAGCAAATTATTAATTGACTATATTGAAACATACTTAACTATTTCTATAACATATATCTAAATATTTTTAATATATCTAGTTTTTTTGTCAATGAGAATTTATATGTATTTTTAAGGAATGTTCTTTATTTAATTATGACATATTTGCCTATTTTCAGTCTAATTTCTTTAAAATAAAAGGATTATTTTGTTACTCTAAATTTGGAATAACTTATAGATTTATCTATTTAGAATGACCTATCCAATTTTATTAGAAATTATTTCACTCTAAAAATAGGGATGATTTTTGCTCAATAAAAAAAAATAGGGATGATTTAGCACTATCAAAAATTAATATTGTCTAATAGTCAAACAAAAATGGTCTTTAGATACTCTTCTTAACTTTAAAGTTTTTTTGGTCGAGGTCGGTATTCAGGTCTTTTCAATGCTTGATACAAAGTCTCTAGTGCAAGATTTTGCATGTTGCACAATGTTCAACAAGTTTGCCATGGACTTTTCTCGTTTCTTCTTCACTCAATTTAAAACATACTTGATTATTAGATTCTGAAGATCGGAAGAGAAACATAACAAAAGAAGAAAGAAAAAAAAGCCAACAACTGAATATGATGAATCTAAAAAGAGAGAACTGGGAACCCAATGGGCCAGTATTACAGGAGACACGGAGTATAATATTAATCGAGTACAAGCAAATGGGCTATGAAGCCCAAAACTAAAAACCGAAAATTTAATCGGATAAACTTGGATCAAGCCACGTGTAAACGGCGAGAAGCCACACATCTAAATACGAGAGTCGTCGCCATGCAGAACGGCGCCGATGAAAATTCTGGCAAGGAAGCTCCGTTACTACGTCGTGTTTTCCTGCCGATCTTGCTTCACCAAACAGAACCACAACATCACCGCTTTCGATTAATCGCCTCCACTATCAACACCGCAAGGGCTGGTTCGTGCGCCTCGTAGATGCAGAATCAAACAAGATTCAATCGCATAGAATAAAGCACCACCGAACCCATTCAGCTCTAGTGGGCATCAGACCAACCAGCTCTAGGCGCCCAGTTAGTTGCTTGAAGAGAGGGAGAGTTCATCGGTGGATGTGGTAGAAGGGCACCGTGAAGAAGAGCGAAAAACGGGCATATAACCCGGTTATAGGTAAAGCCGAGGCCGGTGAAGCACCAGAAGCAAAAGGCGAACAATCTCCGACATCAATTTAGAAAGAAAAAAGGCGGAGAGTTGGGCGCAACGAAGAAGGCGGAAGAGATCCGCAACAAGCAAATACAAAAAACTAAAAGCGGTAGACACCGCAACTATATAACACAAAAGTAACCCACCGCCAGCAAGCCAAAGCCATCGCCGGCGGCGGAAGCAAGCTTTCTTTAGATCGGCGAGTCTCTAGAGAGAGAAAGAGAAAAAATAAGATTTTTTTAAAGTCTTTTAATTAATGAGCCCTTTTCCATTGGGTGATTTGCACCAGATGTATCTTTTTATTTTATTTTTGCTTGCAGTTTGGTATCTTTTGAAAACCAATTAATATTGTATCTTTTTGTCAGAAAATAAGGTATGAAAAGACCATGATATCCCTGCTTTAATTTAACAGACCAATTACTCAACTTGCTAACTAGATATTCTAATGGTTGAGAAATTTACAATTGAAAATGGTTATTTAATTTTAGATCAGTTAAAAAAAAATTGACACTACCTTCTTCTCTCACTCACATTCTCTGCCGGCAAGAGAAGAAGCCATTCATTTTCCATGAAGGGTTTTTTTTACCATCGCTCACTAATCATAAGGTAAAGTTAAAAACTCTAAGATTGTCTCTGGGATTTTTTTGCGGTTTGGTAATCGTAAACTTCTATCAATGTTTGTTTCCCTACGATGGTAGACGATAAGCTACCTAATAGATTGTACAAGATGGATTGTTACCCAGAAGGCCGTCAGAATATATATTCAAAACTGGAGATACTAAACAAAGTGTGGAAGAAGATAAGGGAGACTCCCGAGTGGGAAAGACTTAGAGATTCGAGTTTTGGAGATTTGTATAAGCTTCCAGTAAAACGAAGTTCAATTTCTGGGAAAATGATTTATGGTCTATTGGCGAGGCAACTAATTACCAAAAAAAGATATGAGCTGACTTCAGTTTTGCAGGGCAACCTCTTCGATTTTCGCTAGTTGAGTTTGGAGTGATAACTGGATTAAATTTTTGTGAGTGGCCCGGACACGAGGAGATTGGGGAGAAGAGAAAGGCTCCAGAAGGCTCAAAAATCTGTGTGGGAAGAATTTGGCAGTATGAGTAAGGGTGGGAAAAAGGGGGACCACAGTGTTCGAATTGAAGATATACTTAAAATGCTCGACGATCCAAAGATGGATGGTTAAAAAAGGTTGAAACTTTTTCTGATATGTATTGTCGATGGAGTGTTTATTAGTAGAAACCAGACTGCGAAGGCAATGCCGAAGTTTGTTGAGATGCTGAAGGATGTTGATTACTTTCTAAGCTATCCATGGGGGCTTGAGTCTTTTCTTAAGATGATTAATTCAATGAAATCTGGTGCAAGATCTGGTAAAATCGGGGGTGATCCTATTCATACATTCAGAACGCAGCTGCAACAACAAACAAAGGTCGTTTATGGATTCCCGCTTGCTTATCAACTCCTAGATTTCCGTTGTATACAAGGTTTTTTTGAAGAGGATGCCTGAACATGAATCAACTGTTAACTTCATGGATACTTGATTCCAAAAAATTCCCAAAAAAAAATTGGATAACCAGTGAAACTGTACTGGATATAGTGTTTGGACCTGATGTATGTGGATATATATATATATATATATATTAATCATACTTTATCCATTAAGAAGCGTAAATTGTCTATGTACATGTACAAGTTGTGCCATGGTTGAAGCAAGAAGTGACCCCATTAGGTGAAGGTTGGGGGGAATGGTGTGACGAGATTACATACAAGAAGGTTGTGTATCTTGAAAATCTCGTGGATAGTCAATACGAATTCAAAAAAGATGTCTGGCCTGGTTGTGATTGTTCTCAAAGGCTTATTGAGCATATCCCCAAGCTTTTTGTAGAATATAAAAGGAAGAGAAAGGCATCTGTTGCAACTGAAGACGGAACCAGCAGTGAGTCTGATTCGGCTGTAAATGACAAGTTTAAGATTTGGATAGAGGATACATTTAAAGAAGTGAGAAAGCAAATATCAAAACAGGAAGAAGAGATGACTTCGTTGAAACAAAGATTAGCGTTCAAGGCTTGTAGGTTGCCTATAAGTAGACGTCTAAACAGCCCCCTCCAAAAGAACACGTTGACAAGGATGAAGAAGGTGTTCTTAGGTGCGTCTAATAAGCGGAGTGTAACGCCCCTTTCCCGTTTACCGCTGATCGACGAGCTGACCGACCAAAAATCAAACAAGAACATGACCGGCCGAACCCGTGCAAGCCAAACGAGAAGAGTTTGTCACAATACGAAAGCCAGAGACGGTCCGGTTTGAGTCAATGGCTCAACCAAACCATCATTGATCCATTTACCTCGGTTCCATGATACAAAGTTTTCAACCCGTATCGCTTCCAAGAGTTGTGTTCGGTTCGGACTAAACCGTATATTAGAGAAAATTCCGTTTTAAGAATTGTAAATCTTTTAAATATGTTTATCTAATTTAAGAGTTTCTTGAAAGATAACTTATGGAGCTCCAAATTTGAAACCGAAATAAAACCATGAAATCGAATCGAAAACAAACCACAGCCTAATGCGAATCCCGAAACTACTCTAAGTGCCCTACGCATCCGCCGAGCTAAGTCAAACCTGAAAAACACAAATTGAGTCTAATGAGAAATCTAAGATTACCCAATGAATTGGCCCCCAACTAAACATGCTTCTAAACAAGCTAAGAGAATCCCAACCAAACCCAAAATAACAAATAATAACAAGCAGTAAAATAAGATGTCTGATTACATGCTACCAAGGCGTAATGAGCTCCACAACACTCAAGTATTCAATTAACAACACATATCATCAATGAAGGAAATCGAGAACACTGCAGCACATTCCTTCGATTAGTCTCGATATAACTAACGCGGCTCTAACACTAACTCCACACCATGGGCCCACTATGCGAACTCGGTAACTTCCACAAGAACACTTAGCTACCCCATGGTAACTAAAACCTCCTACGATTCGTAGACGGAAACACGAAGTTCTACGACTAGGACACCATTCTCTGTCCATCGATACGCGGTGACTCGAGCTACCCCTAGATTACCAAAGCTTCCATGCAATCCGGCCTTAGGACACGACCTCGTATTCTCCGGAGTACACACCTACATACGTCACTTCATAGGTTAACTCCTACCAGAACCGATACCCAAAGGTACATTAACTAACCAGGAACTCAACTCTCGAGGATCCAATCAGGCATGAAGTACCGGAATGCCATCTTTAAACTTGCGTGATCTAACACACCATATAGAGTCCTAATAACAGTAATGTAAACAAGCAGACTCACTGGGAATCTATCACGCAAAACCGACAATGTGAAATAGAAAAACTATCTAAATATCCGTACCCAGTCTATCCCGCAAATCCTACCACCATTAACCAACACAACCTGACATATCCGGCCCCGCACCAGAATAGGTATCTATACTATACATAGACTTACCCGGTCCCGTACCGGAGTAAGTATCTACTAGTACAGTCTACTCGGCCCAACACCGAAGTAAATAAACAATCAAGCAATCAACATTCTACTTGGCCCAACACCGGAGTAGATAACAATCACACAATCAATCACAAATCAATTAATTACTTAGGTGCCATTAATCTTTTTAGCTTAGAACCTAATTCATTTTAATCATTTTATTGTTTAATTTCTTAGTTTTAATTATTCAATTATTTCACCGCTAGATTGGATTTAGTAAACTTAACTCCAAATTATATCTTTTAATTCCATTCCTTATTTCTTTGTTTTAATACCTTAATCCGTCAGATTGAGATTAGTAAACTTTACTTCTTCTGACTTCTAATTAATTTAATACTAATTACTTAATCCGATCATACCGTCTAACTAACCCTACCCGGTCATCATATTCTAAGTTGTGTTATATATTTTTAATTCATATTTTAATTTAACTCTTATTTCCCGTATATATATTCATTTAATTACGTTCATTATAAGATATATATGCATATATTTCCTAGCATGCCGTTCTATATGTATGGAACACCCAGTCAAGCAATCACGATACGATCAATCATTCATCCAATGAGTGATAACTATATGAAATATATATGTCCTATCTGGTTTGTTTAATTCCCGATTTATTTAATCAACCTATCCGTTTTATCATAATTCAGTAATGGGTATGTATTCCTACGATTATACGGTTCCATAATTCTGAAGTTATATGATCTACCTAAATGCATCACACAATAATTTAGCCAACTCACAATGATTTACGGATGACGGATGAGATCCGAGAATGGTTGACGGAACTCTGAGACCCACGAACCTCCGAACCCCGATAACTTTGAACTGTTGACCCAAAATTTGACCCAACATTTACCCAAACTTTGACCAAGCATTGACCCAAACTTTGACCACTTGCATGACCGGCATTAAATGGTACCGCTGGCGTTGACTCCGGCGAACTTCCGGCGTTGACTGTCGGCGTTGACTGTCGGCGTTGACTGTCGTCATTGACCAGTGGAATCGCGTTGACTGCGTCGGTTTACTCCGGTCAACACTCTGGTGACTTCTCTTGAGAGAGGTGGAAAAGACCAGCGAGAAGATGGCAAGGCGGAAGGCGGCTCCGGCAAGTTTCCGGCGAATCTCTGGCGAGATTCCAGCAATCTGGCGGAACTCCGACAAGGGTTTAAGGGGAGTATTTAAGGCTAGTGTTTAGGCTAATATTAATTAGGGACTTTATTTAGTGTTTAAAGAGTATTTAGGTATTTTTAGGAATTATTAGAAATTTTAGGAAATTATTTATGGGTTTTTTTGGTTATTTTTTAAGGTTTTTGGGAACTTTCTTGCAACTGAAGAAAGCTAGGATGGGAGGAGGAGGTGGTGGTGGTGATGGCTTATGACGGGGAAAGGAGGAGATGGTGTGATTTTAAGAATGTTCCCAAAAGCTCTTTTTTATAGTCTCACCAAAACTTGCACCCACTACAAGAAAACATCGTTTTCACGATTGCGCTTTTAATTGCAGATTAGTCGTTAATCGTGGTTTTACAACAAAATTCCGACTAAATATGGTAGTTGTAAATCCATAATCTCTAAATCGCATAGTCATATTATTAGTCGGCGAGTTACAACTATTTATACGACTAACATAGGTAATCGTAGCATTGTCGGAAGATATAGAGACTAATTTATGACAATGGTAATGACAATTGTGTGACTATAGACGGAGTCCAGATGCGGTCGGACAAAAGTTGTCATCAAATAGTCGTTAAACTAGGTGACCACTGGGTGATTAATATGTGACTGTATTGTATAGTTAGAACGTAGTCGTAAATATTAGTCACTATGTAGCGACTGAGTAACGACCAATTTAACTCCTATCCCGTGACTGATCTAAACATCCATATATGATTATGGTAATGATCTCGCCACACTGTTACGTGACCGTCTTATATAGTCACAACGTAGTCATAATATATGGTTACTATTTGACAATTGTTTATTGACTAATCTACCGATTATATGACGACTAATTGGAGAATCCAAATATGGTTATGGTAAACATCTTGCTATTAATTGTCGACTGTTAAACGACTATGCAACGTCTAATCTAAACATCATGATTCAATTATGGTATTGTCTGGCCGACTACTATCTGACTGTCTAATATAGTCACAACATAGTCGTAAGAAATGGTGACTACTTGGCGACGGTGTAATGACTAAATAACAATTATTACACGACTATTAGGAAAATCCAAATTCGCTGATGGTAAATATTTAGCGACTACTTTGTGTGTGTAGTGCGAATAATTGACGACTGTTTAGTGACTTTTATTCGTAAAATTAAGAATTTGGATTAATTTCATTTTCGATTTGGTAGTCGGTGATACCGTAATTTTAACGGTGCAACAAACGTAACAAACATTTGCATCAAAAATAACATTGGTAACATGTAGACACAAACAACCTACATACGCAAACTCCAGCATTTAAGAGTTGCCAAATCATATACAAATTAATTAACAAGTGCAAGAGAGTGATAAGTAACTTACGAATCAGATGGTGTTGTTGTTTTACTTTGAGATTCCTTCAGTTTCTCTTGGTGGGCGAAAACGCTGAAAAGTGTCTGGGCTGCTTGCGCTTGCGCATTAAAAGATGAGCTGTCAGGCTTTCGACTCCATAAGGATTTACTCGTCCATCCTTCTCAGTGGCCTGTGACAATTACAGACAGTAAGAGAAAAACAATTAAATAAAGAACGTGAGATGACTTTATAAACATGGATTGTGAAAAGTGTTACTTTACCTGAGGAAATGTGTTGTTATATTCAACAGTTGAGATCTCACGAGGTCGCAGTGTTGGAATTGTGTCCAGCAATCTCTGTACTGTCTCTATAACGTAAGAGTATGTCAGTGATCAGACATAAGTCATACAATGCTGGGGGTCATGATGGCTTGCTAGAGTCCGCTCATGATCTATAAGTCTTGGACTTATTGCCTTTATTGTATGATCCCATATGGGTCACACGCTTAAGCTAGCAGGAAATAATGTTGGAACGGCTTAGCAGAAGTACGACAAAAGTGCTAGGCATTTGTCGTACTAAGAGAGAAAGACTAATGGGTCTGATTAAATGGAATTTAATCAGATTGGGCCCAAAAGCCCAAAAGGGAAAGAGAAGGCTTTTAAATGACTAAAAGTCAATTCTCTTCTCCCCTGAACCAAACCCTAGCCGCGCCTCTCTCCTCTCTCTGCGCCAGCCTCCTTGTGGTCTAGCAGCCAGTTTCCGGTGATTGCGTGTGTGAGCCTTTGGAGGATCCATCTCTCGGTGTATCTCCCTGATCATTGACCTGTTCTCAATTCCGCTGCCAAACAAACAGGTAAAAAGGTGAGATCATATGTTTCTAAATAAGAACACCTAGATCTAATGCATGTTTAGTAGGTTCAACTAATCTGAGAATTGAACCAAGAGTCTAAACTTTCCAACAGTGGTATCAGAGCCATTGGTTCTTAGGTTTCTTGTTTTAGATTCATTGTTTAGGTTGTTTAATCTGTTTAGATGTGTTTTGAATCCATTACTGATAAGAAAAACACATAAGAAACTGAATTAAAACCCTGAACAAACACTTGAATCACAAAACCGAGCTATATGACTCGGGTTTTGTTGATTGGCCAAAGGTGATCAACCGGCTTGGCCGGTTAGAGATCACGGCCGAGAGTCGACCGGTCGGGGGCAGGCGGACGGTCGGGATCGTTTCGGTCGGAGGGGAACGGTCGACGTCGAACGGTCGGGATGACCGATTGGACGATCGACCGAGCGATCGCACGGCGATCGCGTCCGATCGCGTCCATCCCGATCGCGTCCAAGCCGAGTACCGTCCCGATCGCGTCGTAGCCGAGTCTCGTCCCGATCGCGTCGATGCCGAGCGTCCGTCCGGTTGCGTCCGTGGATTGCGGCCGGCTGATGCTTGGCTGAGCGGCTGGATTGCGGGCGGCTGATGTTTTGGCTGAACGGCTGGAAATTAGGTCACGACCAACTCGTTTTGGTTCGTGACTAATTCGGTTCGGTTCAAGGCTCGGTTTAAGATTTTAATTAAAAATCAACGTTCTGGTTTAATAAACAGATTTTAATAATTTTATTAAAGTCTGGTTAAACCAGGATTAGAAATCCAATGTCGAAAGAAATGTTGGATTTAGTGCCTAAACCAGGAATTTCTAATTTGATTTGGTTGGACCAAATAAATTGAGAAATTCCGGTTTAGTAAATAACCGGTTGACAATTGTGGTCATCGTAGTAATTGAAACTTGGTTAGACCAGTTTTAATGAACCAGACCGGTTATGTCAATTAATTGGACAATTGGGTCATGTTTTGGACATGGATCAATTCTTGGGCCTCGGGCCAAGAAGTTAAAACAATTGGGCCATTAATTGAGTCATTCTTCAGATTTAAATTTAAAACTTATTTTATAAAATAAAATTATGAAATTCGATTTTAAATTTTATAAAGTTCCGAAATTTCGAAATTAGAAAGTTTCCAAAATTAGAAGTTTCTGAATTTGCGGGTTTTGGATTTTAAAGAAGTTTCTAAAGTTAGAAAGTTTCCGGTTTTAGAAAGTTTCCAATTTTAGAAAGTTTCCAAAAATAGTAGGTTTCCATAAATAGAAAGTTTCCCGAAATAGTAATCTTCTATTTTGGGAATGATTTTAATAAACCTACGAACCTCAAATAATATCAAGCGTTGGATGTCTTGTCCAGGCTATGTCAGCTGTCAAAGCCCATTCAATTGCATTCATGGCCTTACAGTGTGAGGATGTCTGCTTTTGCGTGGGTAAGACGGTTTGTGATTCATAAATGTCATTGGGAGTCCCAGACATTAATGATTACATGACTGTATAGTCCGGTTTTCTTGACTAGGCCATCGGGAGTCCCGGGCCTTGAGACATCAGAGTGGATTGGGCCTCGGGCCCAGATTCACAACCAAGAGTTATATCACGGATATAATTAGCCGATATAGGGCTTACCGATATAAGCTAAGGTTGGGTGACGGCCAGTGGCCCACTTTGATCTTAGTTATATGTGGATCTTGGAATCATTATATTCTATTGAGGGTAACTTATGTTATTGAATATAATGCATGATTAATCATATTATACTTTAATACGAGATTAATCATTTTGAACATATAACTAATAACCTTTTTATTTATATATTTCAGATATGACTACTACAAGCACTCAAAACACGTTCTCGATCCGGTCTGTTCTCGAGAAGGAGAAGCTGACTGGAACGAACTTCCTGACATGGTCAAGGAACTTGAGGCTGGTCCTCAAGCAGGAGAAGAAGGATTATGTCCTTCGAGATCCCCTCCCCGAGAGGCCTCTTGCCAATGCTGCCAGGACTCTGCACAATGCTTGGGAAAAGCATTCGTCAGATGAAAATGATGTTTATTGCCTGATGTTGGTGACAATGACTCCAGAACTGCAAAAGCAGTTCGAGAGTGTATTGTCGCCAATCGAGATCATGGCAAGCCTGAAATCGCTTTTTCAGGAGCAGGCTAGGACCGAGAGGTTCCAGACAGTTAAGAACCTCTTGGACTGTAAGTTGGCTGCGAATGCGGCAGTGAGTCCTCATGTGTTGAAGATGATGGGTTATCTCGATCATCTTCACAAACTCGACTGCCCAATCAGCCAGGAACTTGCCTGCGACATCATTCTGCAGTCTTTACCTGCAAGCTATGATCAGTTCATTCTGAACTTTAACATGCATGGCTTGAGTAAGACACTGCCTGAGCTTCACGGAATGCTCAAGACTGCAGAGCCCAACTTGAAGAAACCCGCCAAGGACCCCAATGTACTTATGGTACAGAAGGGCAAGGGGTTTAAGAAGTCTTCTGCTAAGGATAAGGGAAAGGCCAAGGGTGTCCAAGTCGTGGACTCAGACACGCCAAAGCCCAAACCCAAGTCCAAGGCTGGGCCTACTGACATGTGCAGGTTCTGCAAAGAACTGGGGCATTGGAGAAGAGATTGCAAGAAATTCCAGGAAGGTCTAAAGGAATTAAAGAAGAAGACTTTCGAGACTTCTTCATCAGGTATTTTTGTTATAGAAGTTAATACAACTACTTCTGATAATACCTCATGGGTCATGGATACTGGTTGTGGGGCTCATATTTGTACTAATATGCAGGCACTCAGCAACAGTAGAAGGCTGAAGCAAGGACAAGTGGAACTACGAGTTGGGAATGGAGCGAAAGTTTCAGCACTAGCTGTAGGAACTTACTTGTTGTCTTTACCTTCGGGATTGATTTTAGAACTTAATAATTGTTATTTTGTACCTGCTATAAGCAGAAATATTATTTCAATTTCTTTGTTGGATTTGGAAGGTTATGATTTTTCAGTTAAGAATAAATTATGTTCCTTCAATCGCAACAATTTGTTCTATGGTTCGGCCCCTCTTACGAATGGGCTTTACATACTCGATCAATCCGCGCCAATTTATAACATCAATACAAAACGGTTTAAACCTAATGAGGAAAACCGAACGTTTCTATGGCATTGTCGTTTAGGGCACATCAGCGAGAAACGCATCAAGAGGCTCCATTCGAATGGACTTCTTGGCTCATTTGACTTTGAGTCATGTGAGAAATGCGAATCATGCATGATGGGCAAAATGACACGGGCCCCCTTTAATAAACCTAACGAGAGGGCCAGTGACTTATTGGGCCTGATACACACTGATGTGTGTGGCCCAATGTCCACTAATGCAAGAGGAAACTATCAGTACTTCATTACCTTTACTGATGATTTCAGTAGGTATGGATATGTTTATTTAATGAAACATAAGTCTGAATCTTTTGAGAAGTTCAGAGAATTCCAAAGTGAAGTACAGAACCAACTTGGCAAAAGCATTAAGGCTCTTCGGTCCGACCGAGGAGGAGAATACTTAAGCCAAGAATTCAGTGATCATCTGAGAGAGTGTGGGATCGTATCCCAACTCACTCCTCCTGGAACACCTCAATGGAATGGTGTGTCTGAGAGGAGAAATCGGACCTTATTGGATATGGTTCGATCTATGATGAGTCACACAGACCTTCCAATATCCCTTTGGGGATATG
Organism: Orychophragmus violaceus; assembly: GCA_030180135.1. Lineage (NCBI taxonomy): Eukaryota > Viridiplantae > Streptophyta > Magnoliopsida > Brassicales > Brassicaceae > Orychophragmus > Orychophragmus violaceus. The sequence goes on from CM058240.1 coordinate 43,028,054, forward strand.
CTCTGCTAACAGCAGTGTTCACATTGAACAGAGCGCCATCAAAAGCAGTAGCAAAGACACCATATGAATTATGGACCGGAGAAACTCCAGTGCTGTCTTATCTAAGAATTTGGGGTTGTGAAGCCTATGTTAAGAGATTAATCTCAGATAAGCTTACACCAAAATCTGATAAATGCTACTTCATTGGTTATCCACGGGAAACCAAGGCTTATTACTTCTATCTACGTTCCGAGAACAAGATCTTTGTTGCCCGGGATTGTAACTTTCTTGAGAGAGAGTTTCTCTCTAAGAAAGACAGTGGGAGTAAGGTACTGCTTGAAGAAATTCAAGATGAACAGGATACTGCTCAACCTAATGAGGAAGAGCAGCAGGAGGATCTACAAGAAATTGTAGAGCCTGAACCTGTAGTACCTGAAGTTCGAAGATCCGGGAGGATCCGTCACGAACCCGAGAGATATCAGGGATTCCTCGTGACTGACTGTCATGATCTTTTGATCATTGATGGTGATGAACCATCGAACTTCAATCAAGCTATGATGGGCCCAGATTCCTCTAAGTGGCGCAAGGCCACTGATTCCGAAATGGACTCCATGTCGGTCAACCAAGTCTTTTCGTTGGTTGACTTACCCGTTGGTGTAAAAGCCATCGAGTGCAAATGGATCTTCAAGAAGAAGATTGACGTGGATGGAAATGTCCAGATTTATAAAGCCAGGTTGGTGGCAAAAGGTTTCAGACAAGTTCACGGTGTGGACTACGATGAAACCTATTCACCGGTGGCTATGATGAAATCTATTCGGATTCTACTAGCAACTGCAGCTTTTCATGATTATGAAATTTGGCAGATGGACGTGAAAACCGCCTTCCTGAATGGTATTCTGGAAGAGGATGTGTATATGACACAACCTGACGGTTACATAGATCCAAAGAATGCTGGGAAAGTATGCAAGCTTCATAAATCCATTTATGGATTGAAGCAAGCATCGAGGAGCTGGAATCTTCGTTTTGATGAAGCGATCAAGCAATTTGACTTTATCAGAAACGAAGAAGAACAATGCGTGTATAAGAAAACTAGTGGGAGCAAAATCGTTTTTCTTATTCTGTATGTTGATGACATACTGCTTCTCGGAAACGACATTCCAATGCTGAAGTCTGTAAAAGACTGGCTTGGAAGTTGTTTTTCCATGAAAGACATGGGTGAAGCCGCATACGTTCTTGGAATTAGGATCTATCGGGATAGACCTAAGAGGCTGATAGGCTTGTGTCAAGACTCATACATTGACAAAGTCCTACAAAGATTCAGCATGAAAGATTCCAAGAAGGGCTTCACGCCAATGGTACATGGCATAACGCTAAGCAAGAAGCAGAGCCCTACGTCGGCTGCTGAGCTTGAGCGCATGAAGAATATTCCTTATGCATCTGCAATAGGATCTGTCATGTATGCCATGATCTGTACTCGTCCTGATGTTGCTTACGCATTGAGCATGACGAGTAGATACCAGTCAAATCCAGGTGAAAACCATTGGATTGCCGTAAAGAACATCTTGAAGTATCTAAGACATACTAAGGATAAGTTCTTAGTGTACGGTGGAAGTGATGTGCTTAAAGTCAGTGGATTCACGGACGCAAGTTTCCAGACAGACACAGATGATTTCCGGTCACAGTCCGGTTATGTCTTTTGTCTGAATGGCGGTGCAGTAAGTTGGAGAAGCTCCAAGCAGGACACCGTTGCTGATTCCACTACAGAAGCTGAATATATCGCCGCCTCAGAAGCAGCGAAGGAAGCTGTTTGGATTCGAAAGTTCATTATGGAACTAGGTGTGATACCAGATGCGGCTGAGCCTCTGGCACTATTTTGTGACAACAATGGTGCTATAGCTCAGGCAAAGGAACCAAGATCACACCAGAAATCCAAGCATGTTCAAAGAAGATATCACTTGATACGTGACATCATTAATAGAAAGGAAGTCAAGATCAGCCGAGTTCCGACAGATGATAATGTCGCTGATCCGTTGACAAAGCCACTCCCAAGGCCTAAGCTCGAGTTCCTGACTGAAGCTGTAGGCATTAGAAACATTGAAATGTAATCTAAATTTGAGTGGGAGTTTTGTGAGCTTTATTTTAGTTATTTGATATGTTCTTGTAAAACATTATTATTTATGTTTTAATGAAATTATTATTTCAAGATTATTTTAACTGTGATGAAATAATCGTTCCAAAATGATATGAACCATTTTATAGGTCATCGAAGTAAATGATTTGATCTTGAGTCATCGAAGTCATTTAGCTTGATCATGAGATCCTATATTTGATAAATGTTTTATATCATCCTGTCCCCAGTCGAAGGTTGTTGAAATTGGAACACCAACAACCGTGCAAGATTGGATTGGTACGTGACTTATGGCAAAGTCTCAGTGTGTCATAGATGCTCGGCATCAAAGTCAGTACATAGGTGTATGTTGGGAACATACGACCGGACAAGACCCGCTAATAAGAACTCTTCAGGATATTTATATCTGTGTCATAAGAGATTCTTACTACGACTATAGAGTATAGTCCTTAGACCTGAGTTCGCATGCATGTGACTGCATATGGACTGATGCACTTTGATCATTGTCTAACGCTATCGTTCTGCGATAGCTATAAGGACCTTGTTTGGGTACATCATGAAATGAGTGGTTTACAGTGATGGAACAAGATGGGATTTGTCCCTCCAATATAAATGGAGTGAATATCTCTAGGCCAATCGGAGATTTGAATACTGGAAAACGCATGGCCATGCTCAAACGGACTTTCCCGAGTCGTTTGGATTGTCAGTGTCAAATCAGAGTCCGATGAACAAGATTAGGCTTTATAAGGATGACACTAATCTTGCCTTATGACTAATCGAGATATTGAGACGAAAGGGATTATGAATACAGAGATTCCAGTTCAAGTGGGAGATTGTTGGAATTGTGTCCAGCAATCTCTGTACTGTCTCTATAACGTAAGAGTATGTCAGTGATCAGACATAAGTCATACAATGCTGGGGGTCATGATGGCTTGCTAGAGTCCGCTCATGATCTATAAGTCTTGGACTTATTGCCTTTATTGTATGATCCCATATGGGTCACACGCTTAAGCTAGCAGGAAATAATGTTGGAACGGCTTAGCAGAAGTACGACAAAAGTGCTAGGCATTTGTCGTACTAAGAGAGAAAGACTAATGGGTCTGATTAAATGGAATTTAATCAGATTGGGCCCAAAAGCCCAAAAGGGAAAGAGAAGGCTTTTAAATGACTAAAAGTCAATTCTCTTCTCCCCTGAACCAAACCCTAGCCGCGCCTCTCTCCTCTCTCTGCGCCAGCCTCCTTGTGGTCTAGCAGCCAGTTTCCGGTGATTGCGTGTGTGAGCCTTTGGAGGATCCATCTCTCGGTGTATCTCCCTGATCATTGACCTGTTCTCAATTCCGCTGCCAAACAAACAGGTAAAAAGGTGAGATCATATGTTTCTAAATAAGAACACCTAGATCTAATGCATGTTTAGTAGGTTCAACTAATCTGAGAATTGAACCAAGAGTCTAAACTTTCCAACACGCAGTTCTTTGCGGTGCTTTTGTATTCCTTTGTGATGCTAACCATATCTTTCATACGTCGTTGATAGATCTCCTCAAAAAATGTTTTAGAAAAAAGTTATGAATGGTTTGGCCATGTCTCAAAATGATACACAAACTATCTTGTAAACGCTCAGACACTCGAACTTAGCATAACACATTAATGAGTTAAGAAGAAATTGGTGTCTTCAATTGTGTGCTAACTATAAGATTAACATCCTAACCATCAGACTCTAACTCCTCAAACACTCATTAAAAAGATCAACGAACTTACCTGGACTGTGGAAACCATATTGAAGCTCATAGAGGAATATAGGAGTCGTTTACAACCTGTAAAACCAAAATTAATTGTAAACAAGTAATCGGATTCAGAGCTTGTCACGTTTCAAAAGAAAAGCAAAGCAAAAGCAAACTAACGATATAGCTACATGTACCCGTAGGGATTGAATCACAGAGGTTTTCGTGATTGAGATATTCAAGGAAGAATTTGAGAGATTAGAGAGATGATTCAATGGAGATTTCTGAAAAGGGGAAGAACACAAGAAAATAAGGGTTTGGCGTATTTGATGATATCTTCGCACTTTGTCGAAAATTCTTGGGCATAGGCGGGTAATTGAAATGTTTTGGGCTATAAAATTGGGTTTAGGTTTTTCGTATTAATTTGGCAAATTTTTTGAAATTTTGCCCACTTGTGGGCGTAACGTAGTTGTAATATATTCCTTTTTATTGAATCTGTTTTAAAAATTTAACTAATCTATTTTACTTTAGTAAAATCAGAACAAGTTTGCTCACAATATAAAGAACGATTGAAGACAAGATTTTATGAAAGCATATTTGTGTTGTAAATTTTTTGAAAGTTTTGTATATATTTCCCGGATTGTAAAATTATAAATCACCAAAAATTAAGGAAATAGTTTTGCAATTTTGGTAACACTCAAATTAAAAATAGTATATCGCAAAATTTAAGAAATAGCTTTTGGACAAGAATGTTAAAGCAAAGACGAAACTTTAAATTTTTAAGGTTTAGGATATCTTTTGGAGTGAACAAAACCCTATACCCTAAAAGAAAACCCGCAAAACCTCATTATGAGGTTTCATTGTATATTTACGGCATCTCCAACCTACCCTCAAATCCTCAAATTTTAAGGTTTTGGATAGCGAAACCTCAAATTTGAAGTTTGGGAAACCTCAAATTTGAGGTTTCAAGGTGTTTGTCTCCAAAAAAAAACCTCAAACATAAACGTCAAATCACATTAAAAGTTTGCGTTTTTTTTGCATTAAAGTCCTCGATATTAATAAAAATTAATTTATATCACAAAAGTTTACATAATTATAAAACATACACTGAAATATTATAAAACAATATTAATTCATAAAATATTTCGTTATAACATTATATTACATAAAATTATAATAAAACATATAAATTATACTTAATATTACAACTAAAATTATTCAACAAACATATTTCCGTGATACTCCCAAATATGAACAATCAATGCATTTCGAAGTGATAAATGTGCTTCTTTATTTTTTATCTTAAGATTGCGAGATAAAAAATTGTTGAAATCGAACATTTTCATTTACTATTGGTTCCACAGTTGGAGTTGGTGCTATTTCTTTATTTTTTTTATTTAATTTATTTCTTTTTTTTATATGTAAAATAAATTTATTAAAAAATATAATATATAAGATAAAAATTGTTTAAGGGTCAAAACTAATGAAATATTTAATTATAGGGACTAGATTGCAAAAGAAAAGATGAAACCTCAAATTTGAGGTTTGAGGTTACTTTTGGAGTGAGTCAAACCTAAAAAATTGAGGTTTTGAGGTTTCTTTTAGAGATGCTAAACCCTATAACTTGAGGTTTCATCTTTTCTTTTACACCGAATGATCTTAATCAAACATTTATAGCGAGATGAAGTGGTTGTTGTGAAATGTTCTTACTGGTTTATGATGTTTTTGAGAAATTAAACTATGATTTTGTGAATCTTTCTAGACATCTGATTTTTTTTTGTGTATATATGAACTTATCATATTAAGGAAATTTAATATTATCGGCTGAGAGGAAAATTGAATATTCTTCTTGTCTCTCATTTAATGTGTAAGCAATAAGCACAAGCCTACCAAATGAAACGTTAAAACAAGATTGGAGGGTGGCTGAAGTATAAATGTCTCGCCGAAACAGAGGAACTCTCCAAAAAGCTGCAAGAGAACAAAAGATAAAAACTAGTGCACGGTTCTATGTCTCTGAGGCTACACCAAAGCAAACGAAAAAACCAGTATACGGTTCAAGGGCCTAGGGGCTACACCAGAACAAAAGACAAAACCACTGTATTGTTTGCATAAATTTTAACCATGATATTTAATCATGATTAATTGATTTGATTGAGGTCACGAAGAGACACACTCCACATAACCTTACATCTCTCTCTCTCTCTCTCTCTCTCTCTCTCTCTCTCTCTCTCTCTCTCTCTCTCTCTCTCTCTCTCTCTCTCCTCTCTCTCTCTCTCTCTCTTCTCTCTCTCTCTCTCTCTCCTCTCTCTCTCTCTCTCTCTCTCTCTCTCTCTCTCTCTCTCTCTCTCTCTCTCTCTCTCTCTCTCTCTCTCTCTCTCTCTCTGTTTTGAAGCAGCGCTCGAGGGACATTATTAAAACCCTCATTTCTTGCAACCTTCTTTAATTCAAGTCCTTGTTTGGTGATGGTTAGTTATTTCGTCGTAAGAATCATCTTCCTCACTAACGTTTCTCCCACTATCATTTTATCTGAAACAGAACCAAAACACAATGGTCCATTACAATTACATAGCAGAAACACAACCTAACAAAGCCGATACCGGTTACCCATACTATGTGTTTGCAGATGGACCACATTGGAGTTTCATCTTGGCCGACCAGAGAGTAAGTGAAAATTTTGACTGATTTTCGGCATGCAAGACTGCACTGGTTCTGACTCTTTGATCTTTATGCATTCACTCATGTGCAGGGAGCCAAGATCGAAATGGTCATTTATCCAGGCAAAGTAAATAACTTCTCTAGACTTGAGAAAAATGAAGGCAAGTGGATTGAGATATCTGGAGTTAGGCTAGTCCGAGCGGATCCAGTTTTCTGTCCAAAAAAGTCTCGCCACCCACTTGAAGTCACAGAAGACACTGAAATTTATCTTATCGACCCTTTGGACAGCAAGCACTACATGGAATTTGTTAGTTTCCTCCATACCCATGACATAAAAATAGACATAGACGATCCTATAGGTAAAAACTATCGGAAGTTTCCATCTTTTAAATGTTTTTGAAACTCTAATCGTGAAACAAATCAATCTAGCATTCCATGAAAACCTTATTAAGAATCCCTAAACCTAACATGAGATCTACTCAGACATGTTAGATGAATCAAACAACATGGATGAAATAGATATCATTAAAATGTATATGAGAATAGAAAAAGGGGTGTGAAATCTTCTCCAAAAGCAGTACAAGGTTCGGATCAGCCCCAAGCTCAAAAACTCTCTCTAGCCAAAAGTATCAAAACTGTAGAATGGAAATAAAACATAAAACCCTAATAATAAGTGTCAAACACGTTTTGGGTCTCCTCTATGAATAGTAAATATTTTGGGACATTCTTGCAATTACACCCCAAAATTTTGTAAATTTGGCGACATCTTCATGAAATTTGTCTGCATCGATCGATGCACCTGTGTTGTGTGATATACCATGGATTTTAGGGATTTTAACCTTGGTATAAGTGTTCTTTATCGAGTCTTTTACTATGTTTTAGAGTCTTTTCAGGTGTTTATTAGGTACAAGCACATTTGGAGCAGATTTGGTGATTATGGCACTTTCTGGAGCTATTTGGAGTGTTTGGCCGAGAGACAGAGTTCACTGTCCAGATTTGTGGATTGCGTCGATCGTTGCACACCTGCGTCGATCGATGCATAGCGCGAATGTGCCAAACTCGGCGGTTTAATGAAGAATGCTGATATTGCAGAAAAGCCCAGATATTTACACAGAAGCCCAAAACGTGTTTTAGACTATATATTAGGGTTTTTAGCCACTTGTTGAGGCTACGCTTTACTTAAGTTTTATTTTATTTCAGAGAGCCTTAGGGGCTGATCTTGTTCTCGAAAGAGACTTGATTTCGAACCCCTGTTGATTATTCTGTTTAATGATATTTGGTTTTCTACTTATGATATTTTCTGTCTCGATGAACATGTTTGAGTAGTTTACCTGTTAGGTTGAAGGATTCTCATTAGAGATTTCATGGAACTATAGTTTAAATCAATATGTAGGGATTCATATCTGCTAGTTCTTTGTTTAGGTTGTTCTTAATGCTTAATCTGAAGTAGCTAATCAGAATTATGATGTTAGGCTGATTAATGCAGCGGAAGTTGGTTAATTTAGCTAGAAAGAACCTAGATGAGCAATTAAACTTCTCGCAAACGAAAATTTGGTTTAGGTTAATTGTGAACATATCAAACTTGGAATTAATGCTGGCCTAATCTGTTAGTTCTCGCAAACGAAAGTTTGGTTTGCTGCACTTAGACTTAGAGAATTCTCGCAAAGGAATTTGGTTAATTCTATATCCGTGTTTTGAGTTCTAGAACAGTTTCTGATTAGATCCAGACTGATTGATTGCTTATGTTCCTGATTTCCTGAGAACTCCTGAAACCTAACGCTTCGCCTCCTTGCTCAAAAATCACTCCTGCTACTGATTTACTTTTCTGCTCTGCTTTTAGTTTAATCACCTTTGCTTTCTCCTAGTTTAATCACTTCTGTTCTTATCTATCGTTGACCGGAGTCCCTGTGGATTCGATACCCTAAGTACTACAACTACATCACTGTGCACTTGCAGTTAGAATAGGGTTAAAACTATACACCTATCAAGTTTTTGGCGCCGTTGCCGGGGACTCTTTTGAGTCTCCGATAGATTTGAACTTAGGGTTTAGACTAGGTTTTTCGTTTTTATTTTTTGCTACTAATTTTTTTTCTTTTCTGTTCTTGCGTTTCAGGTACGCCTGTAATCGCACTGCATCGATCGACACGGTCATGTGTGTCGATCGTCACATCATCGCGCTTGCATCGATCGACGCTTCCACTGCATCGATCGACACATATCGTAGGAAGATGTATGATTTCTTTAGTCCAGGGATTAATAATTCACAGATAGCTGGGTTGAAGAGTAAAGTTGACTATCTGCATAGCCTTCTACTTGGAAAGTATGCACAAGAAGCTATCAACTGCGTTTGAGGGAATGAATTCTACAGTCAGGAATCAGCTTTTCAGGGACCTTTCCAGCAACAGGGTAATACCTTCTCGAGGAACTATGGTATTTCTTCTTACCAAGTACCGCCTGCACCTACACATAAGAGCATATTAGAAGCTATGATGGAACAGTTTCTTGAGAGAGAACAACAGATCACTGTGTCCTTCAACTCAAGGATGGATGCATTGCATGAAGATCTGAATGAGAAGTTTGAATACTTGAGCACACATATGAAGAAGCTAGATGTCCGAGTTCAAACAGCTGAAACAATGCAAAGGCATAATGAGGCTAAGAGAGCTGAACGGAAGCTGCACATCAAAGCTGTGACCTTAGGGGATGAGATTGAGTTGCTAGGTGAAGAAGAGAGCATAATCTCGGATTTTCTGGATGAATATTGTCTGTCTGATACATGCATCGATCGACACCCCCTTAGTGTCGATCGACACGCCGTTCTGACGGCAATTTCGAGATCTTGCGACGAACAGAATCGCCTTGCATCGATCGAAACATATCATGCAACGATCGACACAGAATGCAGACATGACCAGAAACCTGCAACAGTACCAGAACGAGTGTATAAGCCCCCTGTGCCATATCCTAAGGTTCCTAAACCCTCTAAACAAGAGATAGAAGTGGCTAACTGCGTGAAAGTGATGGATAAGAAGGTGAATAAAACACCATCAGTTGAAACTTCGCGAGTTCGTGCAAAGAAGATGATCTCCACTGATGGTCATCTGAAAGAAGAAGTTCAGATTGGTGGAACTACAGTATCTGATAGTGGAAAGAAGAAGATGGCAGTTCCTCTTAAACCTGCTCTAACATCTTCAGAGCCTGCAACTGCTCATAAGCTGAAAGCTCCAAACATCAGATCTCCACCAAAGGTAAGGTATAAATCACATAAGCTTAAACCTCCTGACCATGTTGTTTTGAATGCAGGAAAACGCAGTGTACCACCCAAGCTTCGCTCCCGCCCTGATTCTGATTTCTCTTTCCTTGGGAAGCCTCATGATCATAATGCCTATACACCTCCTTGGATGAAGATATACTCACAGAGACATTCAAAGTCTCTGTTGAAACCGCCTTGAATCAAATCTCTTCCAATAGTCAAGCTAATGACTAAAAACAAGCGCTGAGTGGGAGGCAACCCACTGTTAGGTTCGTTTTTGTTTTCATTTCTTCGTTTTGATTTGGTATTTTTAATTTTTCTGTTTTGTGTGTTCAAAGCCGAGAGAAACAGACAGAAGCGCACTGCATTGATCGACACACATAGTGCATCGGTCGACACAGTGCGATTCACGGTTAGCCAATTTGATTGCGGTTCAGACACCGGTTATCTCAATAACCGCGAGCGATAATCGCCTTGCATCGATCGACACCCTTGTGGCATCGATCGACGCAGGGCGACGACCGGTAAGTGTTCTGCAACTTTTCGGATTGTTTCAAATTTGATTATTATTCTTTCACCGAGCTCATGCTTTGATTACACTGGGGACAATGTAGTTTAAGTGTGGGGGAGGTCGCTACTGACGCACGCTTTTGTTTTCTTAGTTTTTCAAAAATTTGTTTTATTGAGTCAAAATTTGTATGAAACTATGATTTTTTGAGGAAAATTTTCGCTTGAACAGGAACTAAGTGACCATTGGACAGACTTGCAGAGCCTCTATGACTATTAGAAAACCCAGACACGGATCAACCTACTGGGAACACCCACATTTCTTCAAGTATCAGAGGATCCTTTTACTGACTTCAACCTTAATACTGACTTAGATTTCTCACCTAAGGGCTTGGTATACTTTGTGTCGGATTCCCTTGTTAGTTCTTACACAGCCTGTAAACCTGTCCTATTTAGTTCCCTTCTCCCCTTCCATAAAAAAAAAGATAATAAACTGAGGATGAGTTAGTAACTCCAAAGTGGTCATGGGAATAGTAGCAAACACTATTATCTCTTATGCGATCCATGGAATGTGTCCAAAGTACACCCCTTAACGGGAAGAACACTGATAAAAAAATAAAATGATACCCAGTGGGGAAAATCAGTTGTTAAGGAAGGGAAAGAGAAGAAAGGGACTAGAGAAAGATAGTATGGTGGTCTAGAGCTGATAAGGTAAGAATCCATGTGCCTTTGATCGATACTCCTTAGGTGAGACCGCACTTAAATACTTGCAGAAGTCAGTAGGGAGAATTTGAATGCTTGAATGTGATTGTGGAGTTTACTTAGGACAGTTGCTAAGTGTGGGGGAAGTACATTATGGTCTTGAGTTCTGTAGGAAAGTTTTCAGTGGATTACTAAGTGAATGTGAATGCGAAAGTTCCTAAGACGAAATGAGTTTCTGTGTTTTCAAACTTCTTTTCTTATGCTTTGGTTCTTTACTTGTTTGAGGGCAAGCAAGAGCTAAGTGTGGGGGAGTTGATATACCATGGATTTTAGGGATTTTAACCATGGTATATGTGTTCTTTATCGAGTCTTTTACTATGTTTTAGAGTCTTTTCAGGTGTTTATTAGGTACAAGCACATTTGGAGCAGATTTGGTGATTATGGCACTTTCTGGAGCTATTTGGAGTGTTTGGCCGAGAGACAGAGTTCACTGTCCAGATTTGAGGATTGCGTCGATCGTTGCACACCTGCATCGATCGATGCATAGCGCGAATGGGCCAAACTCGGCGGTTTAATGAAGAATGCTGATATTGCAGAAAAGCCCAGATATTTACACAGAAGCCCAAAACGTGTTTTAGACTATATATTAGGGTTTTTAGCCACTTGTTGAGGCTACGCTTTACTTAAGTTTTATTTTATTTCAGAGAGCCTTAGGGGCTGATCTTGTTCTCGAAAGAGACTTGATTTCGAACCCCTGTTGATTATTCTGTTTAATGATATTTGGTTTTCTACTTATGATATTTTCTGTCTCGATGAACATGTCTGAGTAGTTTACCTGTTAGGTTGAAGGATTCTCATTAGGGATTTCATGGAACTATAGTTTAAATCAATCTGTAGGGATTCATATCTGCTAGTTCTTTGTTTAGGTTGTTCTTAATGCTTAATCTGAAGTAGCTAATCAGAATTATGATGTTAGGCTGATTAATGCAGCGGAAGTTGGTTAATTTAGCTAGAAAGAACCTAGATGAGCAATTAAACTTCTCGCAAACGAATGTTTGGTTTAGGTTAATTGTGAACATATCAAACTTGGAATTAATGCTGGCCTAATCTGTTAGTTCTCGCAAACGAAAGTTTGGTTTGCTGCACTTAGACTTAGAGAATTATCGCAAAGGAATTTGGTTAATTCTATATCCGTGTTTTGAGTTCTAGAACAGTTTCTGATTAGATCCAGACTGATTGATTGCTTATGTTCCTGATTTCCTGAGAACTCCTGAAACCTAACGCTTCGCCTCCTTGCTCACAAATCACTCCTGCTACTGATTTACTTTTCTGCTCTGCTTTTAGTTTAATCACCTTTGCTTTCTCCTAGTTTAATCACTTCTGTTCTTATCTATCGTTGACCGGAGTCCCTGTGGATTCGATACCCTAAGTACTACAACTACATCACTGTGCACTTGCAGTTAGAATAGGGTTAAAACTATACACCTATCATTGTGTCGGTCGATGCTCTTTTGATATTAGAACATCGGGCATGAAAGACTGATATTCTATGCCGATAATGTGACAGTGCGTTTCGCCTCTTTTGCTCGACTTTATGTCGACCGATGCACAACTCGATCACTAAGAGAGATTTCTGTCATCACAACTTTAGCTCTAAAGAATGTCCAAAAAGCTCCAATATCTTCGAAAGTACTCCAAACCATCGATTGATGCTTTTTTGATATTAGAACATCGGGCGTGAAAGCCCGATATTCTAAGCCGATAATGTGACAGTGCGTTTCGCCTCTTTTGCTCGACTTTGTGTCGACCGATGCACAACTCGATCACAAAGAGTGATTTCTGTCATCACAACTTTAGCTCTAAAGAATGTCCAAAAAGCTCCAATATCTTCGAAAGTACTCTAAACATATTTAAACCTATAAAACACCTGAAAAGACTCAAAACACTATAAAAGACTCGATTATATACATATATCATGGCTTAAAACCCATAAAACCATGATATATCAACTCCCCCACACTTAGCTTTTGCTTGCCCTCAAGCAGAGAAAAAACCAAGACCAGGAAAAGAAGTTTGAAAACTTTAGAAACTCATTTCATCGTCGGAGCACCACATTAACATTCCCTTTAATAAGCCCCATGAAAATAAACCTGCAGAGATCAAGATCATAATGTACGTTCCTCACATTTAGCAATTGTCCCAAGTAAAATTCACAATAAAATTCACCAAACCGACCTCTATAATCAATTAAGTGCGGTCTCACAAAGGAGTATCAATCAAAGGACAATTGGAATCTTATCAGTCACTACCTGATCACAAGACTGTCAACTTATAGTTCCTTTCTTCTCCACTTTTTCACTTCAGCAGATGATTTTTCTCCTTTGGATATCATTTTTTTTTATCAGCTGCTCTTCCCTATTATTGAGGTATTACTTTGGACACATTCCATGAAACACATGAGGTAATAGGCGTATCTACCAATCACGTGATCACTTTGAATCTACTAGCTTATCCACAATTTATAACTCTTTTTTTTTTTTTTTGCTTGAAGGGAAAGGAGAAGGGAACCATTGTCAGACAAATTTACAAGACTTTCAAGACTGCCAGAGGATTCCAATCCAAAGTATACCAAGCCCCTGGGTGAGAAAAAGTAAGTCAAGTTAGGGGTGAAGTTAGTAATAGATCCTCTGAATACCTGAAGTGATAGGGGTGTCCTTGGTAGTTTGATCCATGTTGGGTTTTCTAATAGTCAGAGATTGCAAACATGCTCATCCAATGGTCACTTAAGTTCATGCGAATGTGGTGATTTTCTCAAAAAGTCCTAATTTGCTACTCAAGGTTTTGACTCAATAAAAGGACTCAAATGACTCTAAGAAAAAAAGATGATGTCAGTACCACCTCCCCCACACGTGAAACACACTGTCCCCAGTAGAATCGATGCTTGGACTCGGTAAAATATAAAAATGGAACGAAATGTACTTGTGAACTCGTGAGATACATGACTCGGAAACCTACATCGACCGACACATAAGGTGCAACGGTCGATTCAAATTTTCTAAAGGCTGCGACGATCGACTCAAAGGGTGAATTGATCGACGCAGTGTTTGTGTGTACGCGCATATTTTCGCAGACATCATCTGTTTGTGTTTACTCAATAAAAATCACATGTTAGCTATAAAGAACAAAGACAACACAATATCAAAGCACATGGTAATCATCCAATGTCAAGAGTACATAAGTTCCAAAGAAAAAGGGACTGGCATAGACTCAAAAGAAACATAAAAATGACTCAAAAGAAACCAAAAGAAAGGAAAAATGTAAATAACCGAAGTGTCAAAGGATAGAAACCAGAAATGAGAACTAGGAAGAGTCTTCATCATCAATCCCAACATACGGATCAGAACCACCAGAATCAAGATTGAGGGAGCATCTGTGACGAGGTGCAAGACCAGGAATCCAGAATCTTGGGACGCGACGGCATGGGCAGCTAGCAATCATCTCTCAGTACCACACACTCTGTCATTCACCATCTTCTAGAATGCTGCAGGTGCCATTTCTGGTGGAGGAATCGGTGGCTCAGGATAGAGAATAGGAACATACTCATCCTCGGGTTTGTGGGGCAGTATAAGAAGAAGCTCCCTTGCGAAGCCTGTTCGCAGGAACCAGTCGCAACAAGTTCTCGTTGGGCTGAAACCTGAAGTCCAAAGCAGCCCTGGTCCTCATTAGCTACGTCAATGGGAGTTTCACACACAACTCTATGCATCAATAAAAACCCAGAGGTTTCCTTCCTTCATCCATGTGGTGCTATTGAGATGAGGCTCATCCATCCACAACCTCTTCGTGATGATCTCACGCCCATCTGTGGTAATCCGGAAATGTCTAAAAATAGGAGTCAACAAGCTGCCTATTGTGTTAGTATTTAGAGTGAGGAGATACTCTGCGAACACAACTCCCATGTTCAGGTTGGGACACGAATTAGCTAAAACGTCATCATCGAATAGGTGACCAATCCCGCTATAGAGCAACAAAAGCTCCGATTTCCTCATCTTTCTTAGCTCAGCCTTGCAAAATATGGTGTTACCCAAAACACGCACGACATACCTCAGGACTGGATGTCGAACTGCTGTCTGGTTGGCGCGACGGGAATGGTAGATCCCACTCCCAAAGTGCGACAAAAAGTTCTGAACGTCTACATCATCCCACTTAGAAGTCAGAACACAGAGAATAGGCTCCACGCTGAAATCGTAGATACGAAAGAGACCCATGAGAGAAATGTGACATATCACTCCCATGCACATGAAGGCCAATACCCCTTCTGGTGCTCTCCTTTCCGGCTCGTTCGTGTTGTAGACACGACAAGTAGCAAGCATCTGTCAAACCAGGTCAGGAATAAACTCGTATGACCTCATCGGCATTGTCCCCAAGCTTATATGCTTCACTATCTTCTCCACTTCCTCTCGTATCCCAATACTTGTCAATGTCATGTAATCAATTAGCCTTGTAGGCTCAATATCCACTGAGAGCCACACATTGTAGAAGAGTGTGTCGTACGCTTCCAAGTCCTCTGAAATCTTTCGCTTGGTGCACTTGTCATCTTCAGTCTTTGTCTTGTGATCCATCTCCCAAACGGTGTGCATTGGGATCGGATCACGCTCATCCTTAGGCCATAGAGGCATAATCAGTCTAGAAGAATGCGGATATGTCATAGGAGGAGACGAGGCTCGAGTGCCAAAATCAGCACGAGGCTCTAAAGTCAAAGGCTCTCCTGTTTGTTTCCTCGCGTGCTTCTTTGGAGCCATCTGCAATCAAAGACACAAGAATTCTCGCAAATTAATCCAAGGCTCTAAGATCAACAAATGCTACCAAATCATGTTAATCATCACATGCAACCATTCCCATCCCCAAATGCCACCACAATTCCTCTAAATTATGTCCTAATTCCACCAATTTTGCAGAATCGCAAGTTTTCGTCATCAAATCATGGATTTTCAAAAAACTTGCGAATCTGCTCATGAAAACTTAGGGGAAACTCGAAATCACTACCATAAAACCTAACAAGGCATGATTATAGCATAAATCCATCAAAAATGTGGTCAATTTCAAAGTTTTTACCTTAGGACCGAAATAAAAAAGTTGGCATTCGAAGCAGAAACCTCAAAAATCGATAAAATGGGCTATATGAATTGAATGAGGGGGAAAATCATGTGGAATAAGCTTTTGAATCACCAAAAATGGTTAAGAAACAAAGAAGTTGTGATTTGGTGATAATGGTTTCGGGTTCGTCACGACATAAATAATGGCGAGGAAGAAGAAGAAGAAGAAGAAAAGATTTAAGTCACTTACCTCACGTGGACGTGGATCGACCGATGCACAATTCCGCATCAGTCGATGCATTTCGGAGTTGTGAATATCGGGCTGATTTGCCCGATATCTAGGGTCGATAAATTTACATCTTTTTCGAACAATTATTCATTTGACCACTACATCGATGCACGAGACCACTTCGATCGATGCATTCTCATATCCTTGACAACCTGAATTTGTACAGACTAACACGAAACAAAAAAAAAACAAAGTGAAAGGTAAAATCAAAAAGAAATCATAAAGTTGAATATTTACATACTTACCAGTGGGTTGCCTCCCACCAAGCTTTTGTTTGACGCCATTAGCTTGACTGTACTGCGATCAAACAATGGATGCATCATCTAGAGGCAAAATGTGACCTCTTGGGATTTCGGCTTTAGCTCAGTAGTGCCCTCTGTCCATTGATAGTGAATTCCTTGCCTCCAGAGGCAATCAAGACAACATCACCATACAGACGCACCTCCTTAATTGTGAAATGACATGATCATCTAGAGCGCAATTTACTTGGAAACAATTGCAAATGAGAGTTATACAAAGTACCTGATCATTTGGCTCAAAGTGTTTGGAGACTATCTTCTTGTCATGATACCTTAGTCCTTTCCTTGTACATCTTTGAATTCTCATAAGCATAATGCCTAATATAATCTAGCTCGTTCACATGTACCAATCTCCTCTTTGCAGCAGGCTTCAAATCGAAATTCATCTGCTTTACAGCCCATGCTGCATTATGTTCAAGTTGAACTAGAAAGTGGCAAACTTGGCCACATAGGAAATGAAACGGCATAATCCCCAATGGCGTCTTCAACAAAGTCCTGTAGGCCCATAGTGAATCATCTAGCTTTGGAGACCAATCTTTCTTTGTCTTCCCAACTGTCTTCTCTACGATCTCCTTAATCTCACTGTTAGAGATCTCTACTTGTCCATTTTTCTGAGGATGATAAGGAGGTTCCACACAATGATGAACACCATGCTTCTTCAAAAGCTTCTCAAAGACCTTATTGATAAAGTGAGATCCTCCATCACTTATCACAATCTTAGGCACTCCAAATCTAGGGAAAATGATGGTCTTAAATATGCTAGGAATAACAGAACCACCACTGGTTGGACTAGCTATTGCTTCAACCCACTTAGACACATAATCCACAGCAACCAAGATGAACTCATTCTCATAGGATGAGGAAAAAGGACCCATGAAATCAAAGCCCCAACAATCGAAAACTTCCCTTCACAAATAAGTTATGTGGCATCTCATGCTTCTTATTGATTTTCCTTCTCCTCTAACAGGCATCACACTGAGAGACAAGCATCTGTGCATCTATGAACATAATAAGCCACCAAAAGCATGCTTGCAAAACCTTAGACACTGTCTTGAATGTAGCAAAGTGTCCAGCATACTCTGATCCATGATAGTGAAATAGAACATCTGGAACCTCAGACTCAGCAATGCATGTAGACACCATCTGAGCAATGCTTGTACATATATGGCTCATCTCAGTAGAATCTCCTTAACTCTCTTATGAACTTCTTCTTTGCAAACTCTTTGAAGTCCTCTGGTTCAACCTCTTCAGCAAGATAATTCGCAATATCTACAAACAATGGTCGATCAGGAGTACAAACAACGTAGAAATCCATGTTGTAGTAACCAATCTAAACCTTGAAAGGTTCCAGGTTCGTAGACGCAATGCATCGACCGACACAGAGAGATGTGTCGATCATCGCACTGTCAAAAAGTGCATCGACCGATCTAAGATGTGAATCGATCGACGCATCTTCTGCAACTCGAAAATCCTGCAGATTTCGGCATAAGTACGATCCCAACACTGCCTCAATCAAATTCTCCTATGGCAAGAAATCATCAATGAGAACGTCTTCTTCAAACCTGTTCCTGGAAAGATGATCAGCAACAGCATTCTCAACTCATTATTTATCTTGGACCTCAATGTCAAACTCCTGTAGGAGAAGAATCCATCTCAAAAGTCTTGGCTTCACATCCTTATTCTATATTCAGAGCTGAGTGGTCTGTATGTACTATCATTTTCGATCCAACCAGATGGGGGCGAAACTTCTCAAATGCAAAAACTACTTCCAACAATTCCTTCTCTGTAGTGGCATAGTTCTTCTGTGCATCATCTAATGTTTTGCTTGCATAACAATAGCATGAAGATTCTTGTCCTTCTTCTGTCCCATAACAGCTCCTATTCCAAAATCAATGGCATCACACGTCACCTTTAAAGGCGATTTTCAATCTGGTGGTTGCACTATAAGAGCACTTACTGATGCTTTTCTTGATCTGTTCAAATGCAGCCTGGCAATCTGCGGTGAACTCAAACTTCACATCTTTACACACCAAAGCAGTTAGTGGTCTAGCAATCTTACTAAAATATTTGATGAATCTCATGTAGAAACCAGCATGTCCCAGAAAACTTCTCACAAAATTCACTGAATCAAGTGCCTGCAAACTAGTCATGACCTTCCACCTTGATCCATACCTCTGAAACTCTGTGCCCATGAACAATACCATATTTGGCCATGAAATGGCATTTCTCCCAATTCAGAACCAAGTGCTTCTCTTCACATTTAGCTATCACTTTGCACAGGTCGTCCAAACACTCATGATAAGATGACCTATAAATGGAAAAGTCATCCATAAATACCTCCATGAAGTCCTCAATCATGTATGTGGAGGTATACATCATGCATCTCTAAAAGGTAATATGAGCATTACAACATCAAAATTACATTATGCGGTATGCAAAAGTACCATAGAGACAAGTAATAGTGGTCTTCCCTTAATCCTCTAGATGAATGAGAATCGGAAAGAAGCTAGCGTACCCATCTAGGAAGCAATAGTATGGGTGATTAGCTAACCCCTCAAACATCTAATCAATGAATGGCAACAAGAAGTGGTCTTTCCTTGTTAGAGCATTCAACTTCTTGTAATCAATGCACATCATGTGTCTAGTCACAGTACTTGTAGGAGTCAGCTCATTCTTCTCATTCTTGACCACTGTGATACCTCCTTTCTTAGGCACCACATGCATTAGAGTAACCCAATCACTGTCAAAGATAGAGTAAATGATCCCAGCTTCCAGCAGTTTCAGAATCTACTTCTTCACCATTTCCTTCAGATTCGGATTCAGCCTCCTCTGGTGCTCAATTGATGACTTTCTCATCCTCCAGATGTATCCTATGCATGCACAAATTCGGGGAGATACCTGAAATGTCATCAAGAGAATAGCCAAGAGCTTTGCGATACTTGTGAAGCATGCTCAGCAGTAAGGAAGTCTCTGTGTTGTTCAAAGAAGCATTAATGATAACAAGATATGTGGAATTTGGTACAAGAAATGAATACCTTAGCCCATAAGGGAGCTGTTTGAGCTCAATTTTTGGAGCTTTCTCCTCGCTCCAGTCACTGTCTGCGATATGCATCACCATGAACATGGTGTGTCGATCGATGCAGTTACTCTTCTTGCGTTGACAGTTTCATTACATGCTCACAAGAGTCCATCAACCTCACATAACCAATAGCTGATTCGTCCTCCAAATGCTCCAATTTCTGCACAGAGCTTAGAAGAGCTCTCTCCAATGGATCCTTAGCATGTGTCAAGTGAAATAATTCCTCTGCCAAATAACTGAGAGTGTCCACATAGAAGGTATTTCCATCGATGGTAGGTATCTTCACCAGCTTGTCCATGTCGAAGCCCATCTTCAGACCACCCACATTCATGATAATTGTCCCTTTCTTGAAGTCAATCATTGCTCCAACAGTAGCCAAGAATGGTCTAGCCAAGATAAGTGGATCCCTTGGCTACTCTCCCTACTGCAGAACCACAAAGACTGTAGGGATCATGCAGTTGCCAATATTGATTGGCACATCTTCCAAAACTCCCTCTGGAATCCTGATAGTACTATCTTCTAGAACCAGTAAGATTCTAGTGGGAATGAAATCAGTCATCCCAAGCTTATGAGCAACTGAGAATGGCATGAGGGTCACACTTGAACCAGGATTACACAATGACCTCTAAAATCTATATCTATAGATAAGACAATCCAACATAAAACTCTATGGATCCTTTAGTTTCTCATGAATTCTGCCTTGAATCACAGTGCATACTTCAAAGATCATTATGACACCTTCTTCATCAGTCATGTTGCTTGAAAGCATGTCCTTCAGACACCTCTTCATCACTAGAGTGGTCTTAATGGCATCAATCAAAGGGAAAGGAACTTTCGGTTTGTGGGCCTTGTTATCTACAACTTTGCACTTAGCCAACTGAAGCTCGTACTTTGACTTCCTAGAATTCCTAGGAAAAGGAACTTTCGGTTTGTGGGCCTTGTTATCCACAAATTTGCTTCTATGCACCTGGTGTCTGTGCACAACCCTTGTGTGGACATTGGTTGTTACTCCCACGTTCTGATTTACTTCAAAACTCCCAAGAAGTGTCGAGATTTCCTTGGTGCTTTGACCGATGCAGGGGTATGTCGGTTGACGCTCTCTGTAATTCGCGAATCTCATCTTTCATTTCTTCCAATTCCACGATTTCCTCCAAACTCAGACTCCTTTTTAGGCACATGAATGACCTCTTTACCACTTCTCAACGTGATGACATTACAATGATACTTCGGATTAGCATTTGTCCTCCCCAGGAGAGTTCCATCTTGCCTCTTCGCAGACCCATCAGTCTGTCCAACCTGAACGTCCAGCTGTTTGACATGAGTGCTCAGAACATCTATCTTTCCATTCAGATCCAGGTACAGAGCATCAATTTTCCCAATGAATTCAATTGTACTCTTATGTTGATCCACTATTATCTGGTCCAACATCGTCTTAATCTCAGATTACTCACTGGTTTGTGGAGGAGTAGTTTGATAAGATGAAGATCCATAGTTTCTGCTGAAACAGTTGTTCTTCCCAAGGTTGTTAATGTTACTCTGGAAAAGCTTATTGTACTGATGCTTAAGAGCGAAACCATATGAGTTTTGATTACCTGTGAAGGTACTCCTCTGACCCATTTCATTGTAGCCACATCTACCTTGCTAATTCCCAGATATGTTATCTTGAAAACATCCTCTTCATCACAATCATCCTCAGCTTCAAATGTCTCAACCTCTTGAGCAAATTTTACCTGCTTCTTCCCAATCAACATGTTGTGGAAAGAATAAATCTTGTTCTTCATTTCAGCAATTTGAGTTCCATCCACTTTTCCACATGACTGCTTCCTCTTCCAAATAAGCATTATTGGTACATCTTGAAGTGTATCTAATCAGCCTTTAAGGCCTCTATAAGACCTTTTTTGAATTGTAGAATGTCCTCCCTCAGGTGATCGTATCTAGCATCATCATAAAAGTTTTTAAGGAACTTCTTCTTGGTCGCATCCCTTTGTAAGAGAACCTGGTGGAATTTTCTTCAGCGAATTCGCAGCTTCCCCAACAAGAGAGTGTTGGAAAGGATTACAATGATGAAGTCATAGCTCACTCCATTATGCTTCTTCCTGTAACCACATCTACGAACCTTTCGAGTTCATAGGATGCTCATGTGGAAGACCATGTAACAGATTCCGTCCCACAAGAGTGTAATAGGAAGTCTTTAACTCGAAGTCGTTCCTCTGAATAGGAGGAGGTCTGATCGCAGACCTGCTTGCATAGAACTCATCAGGTCTGTTGTAATCAACAAGAGTCCTCCCAGCTTGCGCATTCTTCTGCGCATTTGAAACAACTGCGCCAGCAGCTTGTTCAACACCTCTAGCTTGTCCTACGCCTGCATCAACATATGGTGCAACAATGGGATTTCTATCCCATCAAGTCTCTGACCCTGATTGTTGTAATCATTGTTTCAAGGTCCCTCAGAACAATAGCTTCATCCCGAATCAACCCCATAACATTAGGATTCAACATTTTCACTGGTTTCTGCGCTTTACTGTTCTTTCGCTCTAGCCTTGCAAGCTCCTTGTTCAAAAGAAACAAAAGCTCTTTATCTGAATTGCTTTTGAGTACACGGTTAGGCATGCACTATTTGATTCATGGGCACTCTGTCGGCCAATGCAGATGTAGCGTCGATGGTTTCAATGTCGTGATGCGCGTTGACCGATGCAAAAGGAGTGTCGATCGATGCAGCTGTTCTTCACCCAACCTGAAACACATGCAAGAGATAAAACAAAAAGAAAAGTTAGTAAAACTAAAAACGAAAAGCCTAGTGTAAACTATAAACTTAAATCTATCGAAAACTCAAAAGAGTCCCCAGAAACATCGCCAAAAACTTGATATGCTTAAATTTTTTAATCCTTAGAGCTATACTGCAATGCACAGAATGTGATTGTAGTATCTGGGGTCGAACCACAGAAACTCAAGAATTTTTACGATAGACTATAAAGCGTTGAGTTAAGCTAAGAAGAAGCAATCAAAAAGCAATTAAATCAAGCATAAATATAAATAAGCAGACGGTTTGTTTTCAATACGGAAAGGCTTCAGGTCAAGGGAGTCATTAGAAAATCAAGAAATGCAGATTAATTTTTAGCCAGGATCTAATTAAGCACGATTTAAGAACTCAAATCACAGATATAAAATTTACCATCTTTTGTTGCGAGAATTCACTAAGTCTAAATCCTGGAAATCCAAATTTCTTTGCAATTCCTAAAGACTAAACTATCATTAAGCGCATGTTCGATTTGTTCACAAATAATCTAAACCAAATTTCTTTGCGAATATTTAATTTGCTAAACCTAAATATGTCAGATTTCAAATTACACTTTCATGTCAATTTAACAACCTAAGATCTAAATTCCATGTGATCAAGCTAGAACTATCTTTAAGAACAATTCAAGGTGAAGAACTAACATGTTATGAATCCTAACAGATAAATCAATCTAGCCTTCCATGTAAACCTTATTGAGAATCCCTAAACCTTGAGATCTACTCAGACATGTTAGATGAATCAAACAACATGGATGAAATAGTTTTCATTAAATAAATAAGAGAATAGAAAAATGGGTTCAAAATCTTCTCCTTACTAGTACAAGGTTCGGATCAGCCCCAACTCAAAAACTCTCTCTAGTCAAAAATATCAAACTGTAGAATGAAAATAAAAGATAAAACCCTAATAATAAGGGTCAAACACGTTTTGGATTTCCTTTGTGAATAATAATTTTTGGGACATTCTCGCAATTACTCTAAAGTTTTATAAATTCGTCGACACCTTCCTGAAATTAGTCTGCATCGATCGATGCACTTGTGTTGCGTCGGTCGATGCTATTTTGATATCTAAACATCGGGAAAGAAAGACCAATATTCCAAGCCGGTAATGTTACAGTGTATTTCGCCTCTTTTGCTCGACTTTGTGTTGTCAGATGCAAGAGCTGCATCAGTCGATGCTCCGCTCGATTACTAAGAGTGATTTCTGTCATCACAACATTATCTCCAAAGAATGTTTAAAAAGCTCCAATATCATTCAAAGTACTCCAAACGTGTGTAAACCTATAAAACACCTGAAAATAATCGAAAGGCACTATAAATAACTCGATTATATACATATATCATGGCTTAAAACCATAAAAACCATGATATATCAAATGTTACATTCGTTTGTCGCCCTTCTCAACTTAGGGCGGCTCTCAAATCCTTCATTTTGATTGATCTGATGCGTCATTAATTTCAGTAACTTGCTTTGGTCTGCTTCTTCCTGGATCATTTTATTTCCGCGTAAGTATCTTCCTTATTTTAATTCTGTTTCGAATGTTCGTAGCTCGGGGAAATTATTTTGTTTAAGATTTTTGTAGAGCAATTGATGGTACATTGGAGTGGACCCGTCCCGGGAGACGCGGGAGCTCGGTCATTCAATGGAGCTCGGGTGGCGGTGAGATGGCCGTATTATAACGGTTAGGCCGGTGCTTCAGAAATCTTTTTACCCCAAGAAGATCATCTATCCGGCCTTCATTTCATCACGGTCCCCATTTGTGCGGCCGACTTACAGGGATGAGCCTTGTGAGGGACAGACAACAAAATCGTCTTTCATTAAAGGAAACTTGGCGGTGAGATGACTGTTTGTGATCGGTTCCTCTGTCTCATTTATCTTTAGGAGAACATTGGTTCCGGTGTTGATTTCACAACATTTTTTATCTCATCGGCGGCCTTGGTGGGAGAAGACGACCCAATCGTCTGTCGAAAGAGCGGTTCGATTTCTGGCGGGAAGAAACCGATCTTTCAACTCGAGCTTCGGCTTGGACGAACTTGTCTTTCAAGAAATTAGTTTAGCTTTCTTTTATTTTGTAGCTCGACTTGTTATAGTTTCTTTTGAAGATAAATAAAACAAATAATTTTTTTCTTTTCGCCTTGTTACTTTCTTTTTTTGTCGCACTTCGGCTTATATCGTCATATTTGATAAACAAAGAATTTGTCCTTTTGTTTATGAGATAGCTGATGTATTTATTTGTTCTAGACGTAGATTGTGCGGATCTGAAAAATCTCTTCGAGGAAATTGATTCATATGTTTTCGGTGTAAATGTCTTACTGAGTTTGTAAAAGGCCGATGCAACTTTGTATCATGCCGACGTCGCAATTGAAGGTTTTTTTATTTCTTTCGTTTGATAAGTTATTTGAGGCCGGGTTATACATCGATGGGATGGTAACCGTGTTGTGGACAACGCTTGCAGAGTTGGTTTCTTTTTGTTGTGAAAGAGGGGGGCGGTGTTCCGAGTTATGCCTGTGTACCCTTTTTGTGATGCGAGTGGATGTAAATGCCGACTTATCATCACGGTAATTTCTTAGTCTGAGGTTGGTTGTGCAAGGCGGGTTGGATTATTTGTCGCGACTAGACTTAAGCGAGCGGGGGGAGATCCCGGCTTAACCTTTCAAAATGTGTCTGGTGCTAGTACTTTTCCCACACATGATGAAGGCGTGTATTATTTCACAATGGCACTAGAGGAGCGTGTTTGGGTTAGTCATCTGGCTAGGATGCCGAAGTAAAAGGCATATCTTTTGCAAGATGTAATTTTATTAAAGGTACAGCTGAATCCGTAAGGACTGCCTACATACGCCGTTAAAAAGGGGATCAAGTTATTCGTAGTTTGTTTTACATAAATGGTAGCTCCGTGAGCGTACTTTTTTGGGATCGAAGGGTCTAGTATACAATGCGTTTGAGGTATATCGAGTTCCATGAGAAATTGACGGGTGTTCCATTCAATTTGGAGAGCTCATAGACCCTAAGCTTGACAAACTTTGTATTTGGTAAGGTCCTTTCCAATGTATGCCGAGTTTACCGGTGTTCTTTTCCTTTGTACCTTAATGAAAATCAAGTAGGACGAGGTCTCCTTTCTTTAGATGTCGACTTTTGGTCTTTTTGTTATAATATAGAGCTGTGAGGTGCTGATAATTTTGAATCCGTAAAAGGGCCTCGTCCCGTTGTTCTTCGAGCGAATCAAGGTTGTCAAGGAGAATTTTCTCATTTAGTTCGGGGTTCCGGATGAACATGGATCACCGAATTTTTGGTAAGCTTATTTCTGCCCGTGACATTTCTTCTACTCCATGAGCTAGGGAGAATGTTGCTTGATCTAAAGGACGCCTCATGTGGTTTTATGTGACCATAATACTCCGTCTAACTCATCGGCCCAATTTTCTTTGTGCTTATCAAGCTGCTTTTTAAGCTCGGCGATGATCTATTGTTTGTGACCTCTGCCTGGCCACTTCCTTGCAAGTAGAATGACATGGATCTTCTCAGTATAATGTTCCATTTCTTGCATAACTGATATATCATGATTTTTAGGACTTTTGACCATGGTATATGTCTTTGTTATCGAGTCTTTCTATGTGTTTTGGAGTCTTTTCAGGTGTTTTACAGGTTTAAGGACATTTGGAGCCTAATTGGACGTTTTGGAAGCATTTGGGTCAATTCTGCACTATTTAGAGATCTCACAGAGTTCACTGGCTGCGTTTTCGAACTGCATCGATCGACGCAGTATGCGCATGGTCGACGCAGTAGTCGATGCAGTTCTGCGCACAAAAATCCTGAAATTACAGTTTTTACCCAGAAACTTTTCAGATTTGCAAAAAGGCCCCAACCGAGTTTAGATCATTATATTAGGGTTTTTAGCCACTTGTTTTAGGCTATGCTTTCAGACTCAAGTTTTGTTTTTATTCAGAGAGAGAGATTTGGAACTCATATTATTTGTTTCTCTTTTATGATATTTGGTTTTCTATTCATTATGATTTCTGTTTCATTGATCATGTCTGAGTAGTTCTCCAGTTAGGTTTAGGGATTCTCACAGGGGATTTCATGGAATTATAGGTTGATCAATCTGTAGGGATTCATATATGTTAGTTCTTCATCTAGGGTTGTTCTTAATGCTTGATCTGAATTGGCCACATAGATTATTGATGTTAGGTTGATTTCTGCAACGAGAGTTGATTAATTAACTAGAAAGAACTTAGATGAGCAATTTGACTATTCGCAAAGAAATTTGGCTTAGGAGAATTGTGAACGAAAGAACCTGAGATTAATGCTTGTTTATAACTCTAGGATTCGCAACGAAAGTTGGCTTGCTAGGTTGTTAGACATAGATAATATCCGCAACGAAAGTTGGTCTGTTATAATTCTGTGATTCTAGTTCTAGAATAGTTCTTAATTAGATCCCAATTGATTGATTAGCCTATGTTCCTGATTTCCTGAGAACTCCCTTGACCTGACGTTTTGCCTGATTGCTTACAAACCACTTGATTTACTTTTCTGTTCTGATTTACTGCTTTCACTACTGTTTCACCTAGCTTAATTCGACGTTCTACATCTATCGCAAGATCTTGAATCTCTGTGGATTCGATACCCTATATACTACTGGTTCACGTCTGTGCACTTGCAGTGTAGATCTAGGGATTAAAACCTGATCGTATCAAGTTTTTGGCGCCGTTGCCGGGGACTCTTTTGAGTCTTCGATAGATTTGAACTTAGGGTTTAGACTAGGTTTTTCGTTTTTGTTTTTGGTTACTGATTTTTCTTTTCTTTTTGCGTTTTAGGTACGACCAGAATCGCCTTGCGTCGATCGACACCACCTGGGCATCGATCGACACTTGCTCGTGATTAGCATCGATCGACACTACTTTGCATCGATCGACACAGCGCGTAAGATGATAGGAATGTTGGAACGGATCTTGGAAAGTCAGCAGAATAACTCATTCTGCAGAGACTATGGTTCTTATTCATTCACCAGAGATTATGAATCTTCAGAATATCAGCTTGTTCCTCCTCAAAACACGCAGTCTGATAAGATGATGAGTATGATGGAGCAGTTTCTGGAAAGACAGGAAAAGAGTATAATGGACTTCAATGATAAGCTTGATGCTCTGTAATTGGACATAAATGGGAAGTTTGAGTCTCTGAGTACTCATGTGAAGAAGCTGGATGTTCAAGTTCAACAGACGGCTGGAGCTGTGCAGAGGCAGAATGGAGCTGGGAAAGCTGAACAAAACAAATTCGTCAATGCTGTGACCATAAGAGATGAGATTGATTTGCTAGGAGAAGAAGAGAGCATCATCTCGGATTTTCTGGATGAACATTGTCTGTCTGAGACGAGCATCGATCGAAACACCCTCGATGTCGATCGATGCATCCCCGATACGTCTGATGAATTTGAACATAATCGCCTTGTGTCGATCGACACATCTCTTGCATTGATCGACACAGATCGCAGACGGGACCAGAAACCTGAAACAGTCATAGAACGAGTCTATAAGCCCTCTGTGTCATATCCTAAGGCTCCTAAACTGTCTAAACAGGAGCTAGAAGTGGTTAACTGCATGAAAGTGATGGAAAAGAAGCTGGTTCAGATTACAGAGAAGATACCAGACCCAGGAGCCTTTGTGCTAGACTGTTCCATCTCTAATGACAGATTCAAGGAATCTCTATGTGACTTAGGATCTGGTGTGAATCTCATGCCATACTCTGTGGCTGAGAGATTGGGAATGATGGATTTCCAGCCTACTAGGATCTCTCTTATCCTAGCTGATCGTTCAAAGAAGTATCCAGAAGGAGTTCTTGAGGACATTCATGTCAGAGTTGGGAACTACTTGATTCCAACGGACTTTGTAGTGCTGAAGTATAACATTAAGCCAGCTGATCCTTTGCTACTTGGTAGACCTTTCTTAGCTACTGCTGGAGCTGTCATTAATGTGAGGCATGGACTGATTGATCTCCACTTGGGAGATGATCCATTGCGGTTCAAGATGGATAAGCTGCAGAAATCCACCATTGATGGACAGAGCTTCAGTGTTGTAGTGGAACCAGAGAGTCCGATTGGAGAAAAGAAGATGGCGGTTCCTCTTGAACCTGCTCTAACATCTTCAGTGCCTGCAGCTGCTCATAAGCAGAAAGCTCCAGACATCTCATTTCCACCAAAGGTAAGGCATGAATCATCTAAGCTTAAACCTCCTAACCGCATTGCTTTGAATGCAGGAAAACGCAGAATCCCAACCAAGCTTCGCTCCCGCCCTGGTTCTACTCCTTCGTTCCTTGGAAAATCTCATGATCTGAAAGCTTATACGCCACCTTGGATGAGGAGACATTCACAGAGACATTCAAAGTCTCTGTTGAAACCACCATAAGTCCGATCGCTTTTCCATAGTCAAGCTATTGACTTTAAACAAGCGCTGAGTGGGAGGCAACCCACTGTTAGGTTCGTTTTTGTTTTCATTTTTCATTTTGTTTTGGTGTTTTTGATTTCTCTGTTTTGGCGTGTTCAAAAGCGTGAGAAACAGGCAGAATCGCTCAGCATCGATCGACACACATAGTGCATCGGTCGACATAGTTGCGATTTACGGTTTGCCGATTCAATTGCAGTTCAGACACCGGTTATTTATATAACTGCGGGCATAATCACCTTGCATCGATCGACACCCAAGTGGCATCGATCGACACAGGCCGACGACAGGTAAGTGTTCTGTTCCCTTTTCGGATTCTCTTAATTCCGATTTTTCTTCTCACCAAGCCTAGGCTTGACACCACTGGGGACAGTGTGTTTCAAGTGTGGGGGAGGTAGCTACTAACGCAGCTTTCTGTTTTCTTAGAGTCAGTCAAAAATCTGTTTTGTTGAGTCAAATTGAGTAGAAAACAAGGACTTTTTGAGGAGATTACCACACTTGCAGGAACTTAAGTGACCATTGGATGATTTGCAGATGATCTATGACTATTAGAAAACCCAACACAGACCAGCCTACTGAGGACACCCATATCACTTCAGGTATTCAGAGAATCCATTACTTGACTTCAACTTTAACTTGACTTGATTTTATTACCTATGGGCTTGGTATACTTTGAGTCGGATTCCTTTGTTGGTTCTGGCACAGCTTGTAAACCTGTCTGATTATGGTTCCCTTCTCCCCATCCTTGAAAGTAAAAAAAAAAAGAGTGATAAACTGAGGATAAGCTAGTAGCTTCGAAGTGGTCACGGGAGTAGTAGAGACCCCTATTACCTCCTGTGCATCCATGGAAACATGTCCAAAGTATACCCCAATAAGGGAAGAGTACTGATAAAAAAAAAAATGATACCCAGTGGGGAAAAATCATTGCTAAGGAAGGGAAAAGAGAAGAAATGAACCAGAAGCAACAGTTGAGTGGTCAGATGCTAACAAAGTAAGAGTCCATGTGTTCTTTGATCGATACCCCATAGGTGAGACCGCACTTAATAGCTTATAGAAGTCAGTATGGTGAATTTGAATGCTTTGAATGAGATTGTCGAGTTTACTCAGGATAGTTGATAAGTGTGGGGGAAGTACATGTTGGTCTTGATGTTTGCAGGTTCATTTCATGTGGCTTACTAAGGATCTTCTTCTCCGATGTGGTGCTTCTACGATGAAACGAGTTTCTGAAGTTTTCAAACTTCTTCTCCTGATCTTGGTTTTCTGTTTGCTTGAGGGCAAGCAAAAGCTAAGTGTGGGGGAGTTGATATTGTTGGATCGCCTAGGATCTAGGGTTCGTTATATTGAAATTACCAACCTCGTTCTTACCTTGAACTGGCAGCGGAATGATTGGTGACGAGATCAGTAAGCGACTCAGATGCTTCGCCTCTACCAGATACACACGCACACAAACCTGGAAAGCCGGGATGCTAGTGCCGGATCTTTGGGATTTCTAAGTTTTGGTGTTTCTGCTTTTTCTGTCAAGAAAAAGATGACGGCTACAGTTCTAGGTCGAAACTCATTGTTTTTATTAAGACCTAG
Organism: Orychophragmus violaceus; assembly: GCA_030180135.1. Classification (NCBI taxonomy): domain Eukaryota; kingdom Viridiplantae; phylum Streptophyta; class Magnoliopsida; order Brassicales; family Brassicaceae; genus Orychophragmus; species Orychophragmus violaceus. The sequence continues at coordinate 43,058,556 of CM058240.1, forward strand.
AATCACTCTTAACGGGCCAACTCGTTTAAATCATAAAATCGAAATGTCTGTTTTGAAAACCCGATCTGTGTCGATCGACACACATACTGTGTCGATTGACACACCACCATATACTCGATATTAATGTATATACAATACACATTAACATGATCATTACCATAATGATCATTCCCATATTTAAGCTTCCAGTTTGCTTAGGTGTGTGACCCTATAGGATCATATAATACTGGCAGTAAGTCTACGACTTACAGATTGCAAGAGGCTTCTAGCAAAACATTGCAACCGCCCAGTATTATACGAATGTCTGATCTCGACACACAACTATCATCACGAGTGAGTACAAGTGTGATTTCAGGACACTATCCCAACAATCTCCCACTTGTACTGGAATCATCAATTCCTATAATCCTTTTGTCTCTATATCTCGATTTGGCATAAGACAAGATTAGTGTCATCCTTATTAAGCCAACATCGTGTTTATCGAACTCCTGATCTTTTACTGAACAATACAAACAACTGAACTACAGTTCGTTTGAGTGCGGCCACACATTTTCTCAGTATCAAATCTTCGATAGGCCCCGAGATATTTATCTCCCGTTATTCAGGAGGGACAAATCCCATCTTGTTCCATCCATGTTCATATACACACTTCATAATACACCCGAACAATGCCGTTATAGCCGCCAGTCACGGGTCGACGTTTGACAAGGTCAAAGTGTACCAATTCATATGCAAGAAAGCATGATGAACTCAGGTCTAAGGACTATACTCTATAGTCGTAATGAGAATCTCTTATGACACAAATATAACTATCTTGTAGACTTCTCATTAGCGGGTCATGTCCGATCATATGTTCACCAACATATATCTATGTGACTGACTGTGATACTCATATCATTGACTCCATGAAACTTAGTCAACAGTCACCTCAAAAGCTAGTCTCTCGCAGTTGTCAGTGTCCCATTTTGACAACCTCGACTAGGGACAAAACATAATTTATGTCATCTATACCTTATAGGGTTTCATGATCAAGTCCTCAACTTGATGACCTATAATATGACATAAACTTATTTTGGGACCATTATTTAGATCACAATAAATAATGCTGAAATCAAATTTCATTAAACATTTTCAAAAGTATGTTTACAAGAGCATCTTATTATAACTGAAATAAAACTAAAACTCCCACTAGAATCAAGATTACATCTTAAGATCTCTAATGCCCAAAGTAGTAGTATGGAACTCATGCTTAGGCCTTGGGAGTGGCTTAGTCAGAGGATCATCGACATTATCGTCCGTCGGAACTCGGCTGATCTTCACATCACCTCTATTGACGATATCACGAATCAGGTGATATCTCCTCTCTACGTGTTTGGACTTCTGGTGTGACCTGGGTTCTTTCGCCTGAGCAATGGCTCCATTGTTGTCACAAAATAAAGCCACTGGCTCCAAGATACTAGGAACCACACCAAGTTCAGTCATGAACTTCTTGATTGATAGGTCAAGAATTAATCCCTATACTAAACTGCAAGTGCACAGCAATATCAATGTAGTATATAGGGTATCGAAATCCACAGAGACTCCGGTATTCAATAGCTCAAGAACAGGAATTTAACTAGGAAGAAAACAATGTAATTGAATTAAAAGCAATGCAAGAAAGTAAATCAGTAGCAGAGATTGTTGGTTGTGAAAGCAAGTTATTAAGAGCGCTAGGTCTAGGGCGTTCTCAGGAAATCAGACAAGAAGACAGTTCATTCAGCAAGGATCTAATTAAGCACAGTTCTAGAACTCAAAACACAGATATAGAATTAACCAAATTCCTTTGCGATAATTCTCTAAGTCTAAGTGCAGCAAACCAAACTTTCGTTTGCGAGAACTAACAGATTAAACTAGCATTAATTCCAAGTTTGATATGTTCACAATTATCCTAAACCAAACTTCCGTTTGCGCAAAGTTTAATTGCCCAATTTAATTAGTTCAGATTCCTAAACCCCACTTCTGTGACGTATTTAGAAACCTAAGATCTAGATTCTAATTGATCAGGTTAGAACTAGCTTTAAGCACAATTAAATTGAAGAACAGATATAGTTTGAATCCTTAACTGAAATTGAACAAGTCTAGCAAGTCATGAAATCCTATGTGAGAAACCCTAAACCTAACAAGGAATCTACTCAGACATAGATAATGAAAACATAATCATATGATGAATAAATTGCATAAAAGAATAAGAGTAAAAGGGGTTCGAAATCTTCTCCAAATACAGATGATGTAACAGGTTCAGATCAGCCCCAAAAGCTCTAAAAATCCTCTGCTCTTAATTATGAAAGCCTTTGTAAAGCGTATCTAAAAACTCAATAATATAGGTCTAATCTCGGCCAGGGGCTTCTTTGTAAATATCAGGAACTTCTGGATCAAAGTGCAATATCTTGATTCTTCTAAACCGCCGAGTTTTGGCCCATCTCGCTGGTGCATCGATCGATGCTAGGCATGCAACGATCGACACCTTTCTCTGTTTCGGACAGTTAACTCTATCTCTCGGCCAAACACTCCAAAAATCTCCAAAATGCTCCATTATCTCCAATTTAGCTCCAAACCTGATTATACCTGTAAAAGACTCTAAAAGAACACAAAAGACACTAAAAACACAACTATATCATGGTCTAAAACTAGTAAAAACCATGATATATCATTGATCCAAACAGCTTCCTTTGCCGCTTCTGAAGTAGCAACATATTCAGCTTCCGTCGTGGAATCAGCTACGGTATTCTGCTTAGAGCTCTTCCAGCTCACTGCACCGCCATTTAGACAGAAGACATATCCAGACTGTGATCAGAAATCGTCTATGTCCGTCTGAAAACTCGCATCGGTGAATCCATTCACCACAAGTTCTTCACTTCCTCCATATACCAAGAACTTATCCTTGGTATGTCTCAAATACTTGAGAATATTCTTGACAGCTGTCCAGTGATCTTCACCTGGATCAGATTGGTATCTACTCGTCATGCTTAACGCGTAAGCTACATCTGGATGAGTGCAGAGCATGGCATACATGATAGATCCTATTGTAGAAGCATAAGGAATCCTACCCATGCGTTCTCGCTCAGCCTGTGTCGCCGGATACTGCTTCTTGCTGAGACTAATGCCATGAGACATCGGTATGAAGCCCTTCTTGGAATCATGCATCTTGAATCTATGCAACACCTTATCAATATAAGTGTCCTGGCACAATCCAATCAGCTTGTTCGCTCTATCTCTGTAGATTCTGATTCCAAGGATGTACGCGGCTTCTCCCATGTCTTTCATGGAAAAACAACTTCCAAGCCAAGTCTTAATAGACTGAAGCAACGGAACGTCATTACCGAGAAGAAGTATGTCATCGACATACAGTACAAGAAATGCAATTCTTCTCCCACTAGTCTTCTTGTATACACATGGTTCTTCCTCGTTCTTGATGAAACCAAATTGTTTTACTGCTTCATCAAAACGAAGATTCCAACTCTGTGATGCTTGCTTCAATCCATAAATGGATTTATGAAGCTTGCATACTTTCCCAGCATTCTTAGGATCTACAAAACCCTCAGGCTGTGCCATATACACATCCTCTTCCAGAATTCCATTCAGGAAGGCGGTTTTGACATCCATCTGCCAAATCTCATAATCATAATAAGCGGCAGTTGCTAGAAGAATCCGAATGGATTTAAGCATAGCGACTGGGGAATAGGTTTCATCATAGTCAATACCATGAATTTGCTTAAAACCTTTAGCCACCAACCTGGCTTTGTAAATTTGCACATTACCATCCACGTCAATCTTCTTCTTGAAGATCCATTTACACTCAATGGCTTTTGCACCATTAGGTAAATCGACCAAGGACCATACTTGGTTTTCTGACATGGATCCCATTTCGGATTTAGAGGCTCCAAGCCACTTTTCGGAGTCTGGGCCCATCATTGCTTCCGCGAATTTTGCAGGTTCGTCACTTTCAATGATCATCAGATCATTGGAATTGGTCACGAGAAATCCATAGTATCTCTCGGGTTCGTGACGGATCCTTCCGGATCTGCGAACTTCAGGCTCCACAGGCGTGGGCTCCACAGAACTTTGTGGATCCAACTGCTGCTCTTCCTCAGCAGGTTGAGCAGTCTCCTGTGCATCTTGAATTTCTCCGAGATGTACTTTACTCCCACTGTTTTTCTTAGAAAGAAATTCCCTCTCAAGAAAAGAACAGTCCCGAGCAACAAATACTTTGTTCTCAGATTGGTTGTAAAAGTAGTATGCCTTGGTTTCCCTAGGATAACCAACGAAGTAGCATTTATCTGATTTGGGTGCGAGCTTGTCAGAGATTAAACGTTTGACATAAGCCTCACAACCCCAAATCTTCAGGAAAGACAGACTAGGAATGTTCCCAGTCCACAATTCATGTGGTGTCTTTTCCACTGATTTAGATGGCACTCTATTTAGTGTAAATGCAGACGTTTCTAGAGCGTATCCCCAAAAAGATAATGGAAGATTTGAATGACTCATCATAGACCGAACCATATCCAATAAGGTTCGATTCCTCCTCTCTGACACTCCATTCCATTGAGGTGTTCCAGGAGGAGTGAGTTGTGAAACAATTCCACACTCGCTCAGATAGTCACTGAACTCTTGGCTCAAGTATTCTCCTCCGCGATCCGATCGCAGAACATTGATACTTTTGCCAAGTTGGTTATGTACTTCGTTCTTGAATTCCTTGAATCTATCAAAGGATTCTGACTTATGTCTCATCAAATAGACGTAGCCATACCTACTGAAGTCATCAGTAAAGGTAATGAAGTATTTGTAATTTTCTCTGGCAACAGTGCTCATTGACCCACATACATCAGTATGAATAAGGCCCAATAGATCACTGGCCCTTTCATTCGGTTTGTTGAAAGGGGCTTTAGCCATTTTGCCCATCAAGAAAGATTCGCATTTCTCACATGATTCAAAATCAAATGAGCCCATAAGCTCATTTTGATGGAGCCTTTGGATGCGTTTCTCATTGATGTGGCCCAAACGACAATGCCATAAGAAAGTCGGTTTTTCGTCATTTGACTTAAACCGCTTTGTATTTATGTTAAAGACATGCATTTCTTGGTTTAATATATATAACCCATTATCTAATGGGGCGCTACCATAATATGTACCATCACGATTAAAAGAACAAAATTTATTCTTAACAGCAAAATCAAAACCTTCCAAATCCAAAACGGAAACTGAAATTATGTTTCTGCTAATCGCATGTACAAAGTAGCAATTATTCAATACTAAAACCATGCCAGAAGGTAAAGACAAATCATAAGTGCCTACGGCCAGTGCAGCAACCTTAGCTCCATTCCCGACCCGTAGCTCCACTTGTCCTTTCCTCAGCGTTCTACTGTTTCTTAGTGCCTGCACATCAGTACAAATATGAGCACCGCAGCCGGTATCCAATACCCACGAAGTAGAACTAGGAGTCATAACATTAAGTTCGATAACATAAATACCTGAATCTGACGCATCATACGTCTGCTTCAGTTTCTTGTAATCTTCCATGAACTTCTTGCAGCCTCTCTTCCAATGCCCTAGCTGCTTGCAGTAGTTGCATTTATCCTCAGGAGAAGGCCCGGATTTGGGCTTGGGCTTGGGCTTGTCTTGACTCTCAGTCTGGACAGCCTTAGCCTTTCCCTTATCCTTACCAGGTTTCTTAAACCTTTTACCCCCTTGTACCATCAGTACATTGGGAGTAGCCTTCTTGAGATTCGGCTCTGCTGTCTTCAGCATACCGTGCAACTCAGTCAATGTCTTAGTCATGTTTTGCATGTTGTAGTTCATGATGAACTGATCAAAACACGACGGCAAAGACTGCAGAATCATGTCAGTGGCTAGCTCTTGGCTAATGGCACAGTCCAGTTTCCCCAGGTTATCAATGTAACCCATCATTTTAAGGACATGAGGACTCACTGGACTGTCCTTACCCAGCTTGCAATCCATGAGAGATTTAACCGTCTGGTATCTCTCTGTGCGAGCTTGCTCCTGAAACAAAGATTTCAGGCTGTTAATCATCTCAATCGGTGACATCACGTTCTCATATTGCTTCTGCAGCTCAGAGTTCATAGTCACCAGCATTAGACAATTAACGTCTTTGACATCAGCTGAATGCTTATCCCAAGCATTCTTATCTGCCTGTGTGGCATTGGAACGTGGCCTCTCGGGGAGAACTCTTGTAAGGACATATTCCTTGTTCTCCTGCCTGAGAACTATTCTCAGGTTCCGATACCATTCCAAGAAATTAGATCCATTTAGCTTGTCCTTCTCAAGGATGGATCTCAGCGAGAAAGTGTTGATGTGAGTTGAGACAGACATAGCTGTAATTAAAAGAGGCAGAGATTTTAGTTATAATGCTCAAGGAAATGAGAATTCTTATCTAATAAGAAAACTCGCATTGTATTCAAAACTATGTTTCCTCAGATGAATACAATGAGCCAAGATCCATACTTCACCAAAATCTGAGTGGGCGACTCGCCATCACCCAAACTTTAGTTATCTAGGTAAGCAAAGCATTGCTAATTGCACCTAGTACAACTCTTGGTCACAGATGAGACAATCTATGTCTAATCCACTCTGATGTCTCTGGGCCCAGAACTTCTGATAGCCCAGTCAAGTAAAACCAATCTCTTCAGTCTTGTGATCACTGACAGTCGCACTGCAAGTCTATCAATGATCACCTGCCTTACTCATTTAGTTGTGGATACCAAGGACTCCAAGGCTATCCAACAACGAAACAAGTCTTGACAGTAGACAAGATCGGGCAAGACATCAAGATCACTTGATATTTATTTGAGGAAATGAACTATTTAATCTTGATGTATATCCAATATACATCCAAGAATATTTTAAGATTCTTATAATATCTAGATTTATTATGTTTAAGTTTAATCTAGAATTTAGGAATAAATTTGGTCTGGTATCTGCAAATTGAGGTCCAGCCTTCAAGTCTGCGAGTGGTGTGTCGATCGACGCATCCTTGCATCGGTCGACACAACCTAATTTAAACCGGACTTCGATAACCGGTCAAACCGGATCGAATTTCCTTAACCGGTTCAATCTAATTGAACCGGTACGGTTTAAATGGTCCATGTCGATCGTCACACAATACTGTGTCGATCGACATGACCTAACCAGAACCAAATTGATTTTCCGGTTCAATCCAATTGAACCGGGTTGATAACTGATAAATCTAATTTAACCGAAATCAACCAATTAAATCGGTTCTTAACTAATTGAGATAACCAGTCCAATCTAATTGAACCAGTTCATCCAATTGAACCGATTTAACCGACATAACCATGCGAGATAACCGGTTCAATCCAATTGAACCGATCTATCCTTTCGCACAGTGCGATCTAATAGGCGTATTCGCGGTGCATCGACCGACACAAGCTTAGTGTCGATCGACACTTTGCGAAAACCCTAAAGTTTTATATACGTTTTCGCGGTGTGTCGACCGACACAAACTTGTGTCGATCGACACTGTGCGAAAACACAGGTTCATCGTTTTTCAACAGAGACTTAATCCGAGATTAAATTCTACAAAACACGATTTAACAGGCACTTAACTAAACAAATTCATCAGTATTCGATTTAAATGCCTTAGATTCAACAGACTAAACCCTAATAGCTCTGATACCACTGTTGGATCGCCTAGGATCTAGGGTTCGTTATATTGAAATTACCAACCTCGTTCTTACTTTGAACTGGCAGCGGAATGATTGGTGACGAGATCAGTAAGCGACTCAGATGCTTTGCCTCTACCAGATACACACGCACACAAACCTGGAAAGCCGGGATGCTAGTGCCGGATCTTTGGGATTTCTAAGTTTTGGTGTTTTTTCTTTTTCTGTCAAGAAAAAGATGACGACTACAGTTCTAGGTCGAAACTCATTGTTTTTATTAAGACCTAGAATCGCTCTTAACGGGCCAACTCGTTTAAATCATAAAATCGAAACGTCTGTTTCGAAAACCCGATCTGTGTCGATCGACACACATACTGTGTCGATTGACACACCACCATATACTCGATATTAATGTATATACAATACACATTAACATGATCATTACCATAATGATCATTCCCATATTTAAGCTTCCAGTTTGCTTAGGTGTGTGACCCTATAGGATCATATAATACTGGCAGTAAGTCTACGACTTACAGATTGCAAGAGGCTTCTAGCAAAACATTGCAACCGCCCAGTATTATACGAATGTCTGATCTCGACACACAACTATCATCAGGAGTGAGTACAAGTGTGATTTCTGGACACTATCCCAACAGATATATCATGGTTTTTAGGACTTTTGACCATGGTATATGTCTTTGTTATCGTCTTTCTATGTGTTTTGGAGTCTTTTCAGATGTTTTACAGGTTTAAGGACATTTGGAGCCTAATTGGACGTTTTGGAAGCATTTTGGTCAATTCTCCACTATTTAGAGATCTCATAGAGTTCACTGTCTGCGTTTTCACACTGCATCGATCGACGCAGTATGCGCATGGTCGACGCAGTAATCGATGCAGTTCTGCGCACAAAAATCCTGAAATTACAGTTTTACCCAGAAACTTCCCAGATTTGCAAAAAGGCCCCAGCCGAGTTTAGATCATTATATTAGGGTTTTTAGCCACTTGTTTTAGGCTATGCTTTCAGACTTAAGTTTTATTTTTATTCAGAGAGAGAGAGAGATTTGGAACTCATATTCTTTATTTCTCTTTTATGATATTTGGTTTTCTATTCATTATGATTTCTGTTTCATTGATCATGTCTGAGTAGTTCTCCAGTTAGGTTTAGGGATTCTCACAGGAGATTTCATGGAATTATAGGTTGATCAATCTGTAAGTTCTTCATCTAGGGTTGTTCTTAATGCTTGATCTGAATTGGCCACTTAGATTATTGATGTTAGGTTGATTTCTGCAACGAAAGTTGATTAATTAACTAGAAAGAACTTAGATGTGCAATTTGACTATTCGCAAAGAAATTTGGCTTAGGAGAATTGTGAACGAAAGAACCTGAAATTAATACTTGTTTAGAACTCTAGGATTCGCAACGAAAGTTGGCTTGCTAGGTTGTTAGACATAGATAATATTCGCAACGAAAGTTGGTCTGTTATAATTATGTGATTCTAGTTCTACAACAGTTCTTAATTAGATCTCAATTGATTGATTAGCCTATTTTCCTGATTTCCCGAGAACTCCCTTGACCTGACGTTTTGCCTGATTGCTTACAAACCACTTGATTTACTTTTCTGTTCTGATTTACTGCTTTCACTACTGTTTCACCTAGCTTAATTCGACGTTCTACATCTATCGCAAGATCTTGAGTCTCTGTGGATTCGATACCCTATATACTACTGGTTCACGTCTGTGCACTTGCAGTGTAGATCTAGGGATTAAAACCTGATCGTATCAATAACTGACTTAATAAGATCGATGTAAACTGTTTTTCGTTATCGGTTACGATCTCATATGGTAGCTCGTGCCTGCAGATGATATATTTCCACAGAAAGTTGATGACATCCCGAGTTGTTACCGTAGGATACACCTTGGCCTCCACCCACTTGGTGAAATAGTCAATTAGAATCAGATGTGTTCATTTTGTGGAGATTTGTGCATTGGTCCAACTATAATAATGTCACATCTCAAGAACGGGTATTGTGCTGTTGCGGACTATAGTTCTTCCATCGGCGCATGTATGGTCGGGGCGTGTTTCTTACATGGTTCACACATTGCCGCGTACTTTTCACAATCCTTTATCATGGTTGGCCAAAAGAAGTCGAGTTTCTTGATCTTTAGAGCTAGCGATCGTCCCCCAGCATGGTTTCCTCCTGCTCCTTCGTGGGTTTTCTTGATCACTTCTTCGATTTTCTTTTCTTCTACGCATCACATAATTGCCCCGGCGGCGTCATAACGGAAGAGTCCATCATCCATCTTAATGTAGCGAGCTGCCTTTGCTTTAAGTCTGCGGCTTTCCCATCTATCATTAGGTAGCTCTATGTCTATTATGTATTCCTTTATCTCTGATATCCAATCATCCCTTTGTATCTCATCGACATGTATTTGGTCCTCCGAATATCTTCATCGTTTATGTCTTCGTCCATAACGTTACAGATTTCTAGATTACTTATGCTCGGCTTTGTTGGGAATGTCCTGAAATCTACTGTACTATCTCTAGAAAGTATGATAAGTGTCGAGATCAGACATAAGTCATAAATACTGGGTGATCATGATGACTTGCTAGAGCCCGCTCTTGATCTATAAGTTTAGGACTTATTGCCAGTATTGTATGATCCCAAAGGGTCACACACCATAGCTAACGGGAAAGTTAAATGGAATTAATACGGTAAGATGCAAGGCATTTACTGTATTTGTACAGAGAATTGGGCCAGCCAAAATACAGTTATTTTGTCTGATTTGGGTCTTGGGCCCAAAAGCCTAATAGGCCATTAGTTTAATCACTTGGGCCCATATAAGGAAGAGCACAGGCGCCAGTAACACAAGCCTCCTGCGATTTTATTAGATCTGGCCGCTCTCTCTCTCTCTGTTGATTCCAACTTGGTCTAGCAGCCTGATCCAGTAGCTTGTAAGCGTGTGGATACCTAGGAGGAGCCGGTAATCATCAGCTCTTGCAGATCTCGATATTCCCTTGATCAATCCGCTGCAATCATAAGGTAATCATCCTGATCTGTTTATGATTCATCTGCAAATCACCTAGATCCTAGTTGATTATGTGCTAGGTTGAAATCTGATAATTACATCAAGCAGAACACACATAATACTTCAGTGGTATCAGAGCCAGGTCGTTAGGTTTTTGCTGTTTGGATCATATTTAGGTTGTTTTAATGTTAAGAATCGAATTTGGCTTAAGAAATTTGATTAGAACTTGTAAAACCCTAATATGAAATCGCATGATGACATTGCTTGGTATGAATCGAAAGTTGACTTTGTCTTATAATTAAGAATTCGATTGGTTTAATTTGTTAAAGCTTGATTTTGTCGTCATTGATCTCAATCATGAGACAATCATAAGCTGTTGACTTTGCTTTTTATAAGAATCGTTTTGTTTAAAGTCGATTTTGTTTGTATCAAAAGCGAATGGCATGAATTGCATGAAACGATTAGTTTGTATTGAAAAAGTCAAAATCGTTTTGTCTTTTAGTGATTCACATGATCGTATGAATAAATAATTGTTAACAAGATAATCGAATTTTGACTTTGCTTTATTATGGAGATTCGATTTGTTAAGTTTGTTAAGGTCAAAATCGTTTTTGTTTATAATGTAAACGATCGATCATGATTTTGTCTTTAAGATAAAGACAAAATCGTTTCAAAGCTTTGAATAATTATGGTTTAAGCGGTTAACCCAAATCGCGGTTTGCTGGAAATTATTTAATACAATTGATATTATTTAATTTCTGGTTAAACCGGATTTAAATTCAAAATTGAATTTTAACCTAAACCGAAGGCTGGTCTAAGTTTGATTTGGTTGGACCAAATAATTTAGAGCTGGTCTGGTTTAGTAAATAACCAGTTGGATTTAGTAGTTAATTTGGTCTTGGACCAGAATTAATGAACCGACTCGGTTATGTCAAATTATTGGGCCAATTGGAATTCTGTGGTCTTGGGCCAAGAATTGGGCCTATAATTTGTGACCCAACCGAAAACTTTAATAAAATATTAAATTAGAAATTTCTATTTTTAGCATGTTTCTAAATTTAGAAAGTTTCTAAAATAAGTAAGTTTCCCAAAATAGTAATCTTCTATTTTTGAAAAAAAAAAAAACCTAAAATCCTCAAAACCAATATCAAGCTTGGATGTCTTGCCCAATCTTGTCAGCTACTTAACGCTTATTCAATTACAGATATGGCTTACAGTGTGAGGTGTCTGTTTTTGCGTAAGTAAAGTAGTATATAGTCACTAATTTCATTGGGAGTCCCAGACTTTAGTGATTATTTGGCTGTAAGAGATTGGTTTCCTTGACTGGGCCATCGGGAGTCCCGGGCCTTGAGACATCTGGTGAATTGGGCCTTGGGCCCAATCCACAACCGAGAGTTATATAGGATATAACTAGCTGTGTGTATGCTTACCAAGTAAAGCTAATTCTGGGTGACGGCCAGTGGCCCACTTTGGTTTTAGTTGAACATGGGTCTCGGAATCATTGCATTCTTATGAGGTTAAACAAAGAAATTTTGAATGCAATGCGAGTTTTCTTATAAGTTATTAAGATAACTCTTTTATGAACTAAATAACTAAAACTCTATTGTCTCATAATTTCAGCTATGTCAAGCACAACAACACAAAACACTTTCTCGATCCGGTCTGCCCTTGAGTAGGACAAACTGAACGGATCAAACTTCCTGAACTGGTCCAGGAACCTGAGACTTGTGCTCAGGCAGGAGAAGAAGGCTTATGTCCTTGAAAGAGTTCTCTCCCCTAGACCTGCGAATAATGCCGCACAAGCTGTGAAGAATGCTTGGGATACGCATTCTTCAGATGCTAATGACGTGGTTTGCCTTATGTTGGCGACAATGGCTCCCGAACTGCAGATGCAGTGGGAAGGCCTGACTTGTCCCATGGAACTGATGGCAAACCTGAAAGCGTTGTTTCAGGAGCAGGCTCGTACAGAGAGATTCCAAACTGTAAAGAATCTCTTGGACTGTAAAATGGCTAAGGATGCAGCAGTGAGTCCACATGTTCTGAAAATGATGGGTTATCTCGATCATTTGACTAGACTCGACTGTCCTATAAGCCAAGAGCTTGCTTGTGATATCGTTCTGCAGTCTCTTACTCCTGCATATGACCAGTTCATCTTGAACTATAATATGCATGGGTTGATAAAGACTTTGCATGAGCTACATGGTATGCTCAAGACTGCAGAACCTAATCTGAAGAAGGCCAAGGAGCCATCTGTACTCATGGTGCAGAAGGGAAAGGGTTTCAAGAAATCCGCTGCAGACAAGGGAAAGGGCAAGGCAGTCGAAAAGGCCAAGCCCAAGCCCGTGTCTAAAGCTGGGCCTTCTGATATCTGCCACTTTTGCAAAGAGGCAGGGCATTATCGCAGGGACTGTAAGAAATACCAGGAAAGTCTGAAGAAGAAGAAGAAGTCCTTGGAGACTACTAATTCAGGTATTTTTGTTATTGAAGTAAATACTACTACTTCTGATAATACCACTTGGGTATTAGATACTGGATGTGGGGCTCATATTTGTACTAATATGCAGGCGCTCAGCAACAGTAGAAGGTTGAAGCAAGGGCAAGTAGAGTTGCGGGTTGGCAATGGAGCGAAGGTTCCAGCACTGGCCGTTGGCACTTACTTGTTGTCTTTACCTTCTGGATTGATTTTAGAACTTGAGAATTGTTATTTTGTACCTGCGATAAGCAGAAATATCATTTCAGTTTCATTATTGGATTTGCAAGGATTTGATTTTTCTATTAAGAATAAATTGTGTTCCTTTAATCTCAATAATATGTTCTATGGCTGTGCCCCTCTTATTAATGGGTTGTACATGCTGGATCAATCTGCTCCAGTATATAACATTAATACAAAACGGTTCAAATCTAACGAAGAGAATGAAACATTTCTCTGGCATTGTCGTTTGGGGCACATTAGTGAGAAACGCATCAAGAGGCTCCATTCAAATGGACTCTTGGGCTCATTTGACTTCGAGTCTTGTGAGCAATGCGAATCTTGCCTAATGGGCAAAATGACACGGGCCCCTTTTAATAAACCCACAGAAAGGGCCAGTGAACTATTGAGCCTGATACATACTGACGTGTGTGGCCCAATGTCCACAAATGCTAGAGGAAACTATCAGTACTTCATTACATTCACTGATGATTTCAGTAGATATGGATATGTCTACTTGATGAAACATAAGTCGGAAACCTTTGAAAAGTTCAAAGAATTCCAGAATGAAGTACAGAACCAGCTTGGTAAAAGTATTAAGGCTCTTCGGTCGGACCGAGGAGGAGAATACTTGAGCCAGGAATTCCGTGATCATCTGAGTGAGTGTGGGATCATCTCCCAACTCACACCTCCTGGAACACCTCAGTGGAATGGTGTGTCTGAGAGAAGGAATCGGACATTGTTAGATATGGTCCGATCCATGATGAGTCACACAGACCTTCCTATATCCCTTTGGGGATATGCTTTGCTAACCGCAACGTTCACACTGAACAGAGTGCCATCAAAAGCAGTAGCAAAGACACCATATGAGTTATGGACTGGAAAATCTTCAGCAATGTCTTTTCTCAGAATTTGGGGTTGTGAAGCCTATGTCAAAAGATTAATCTCAGACAAGCTTACACAAAAATCTGACAAATGCTACTTCATTGGTTATCCTAGGGATACCAAGGCTTATTACTTCTATCTGCGATCCGAGAACAAGATCTTTGTTGCTCGGGATTGTACTTTTCTTGAGAGGGAATTTCTCTCTAAGAAAGATAGTGGGAGTAAGGTACAACTTGATGAAATTCAAGAAGGACAGGAACCTGTTCAACCTAATGAGGAAGAACAGCAGGATGAATTACATGAAGTTGTAATAGAACCTGAACCTGCAGTACCCGAAGTTCGAAGATCCGGAAGGATCCGTCACGAACCCGATAGATATCAGGGATTCCTCGTGACTAATTGCCATGATCTTTTGATCATTGACGGTGATGAACCCTCGAACTTTGCAGAAGCCATGATGGGCCCTGACTCCTTAAAGTGGCGTGAAGCCACTGAATCCGAGATGGACTCCATGTCTGTCAACCGAGTGTTTACACTGGTTGATTTACCCGCTGGTGCAAAATCCATCGAGTGTAAATGGATCTTCAAGAAGAAGATTGACATGGATGGAAATGTCCAGATTTACAAGGCCAGGTTGGTGGCAAAAGGTTTCAAGCAAATTCATGGTATAGACTATGATGAAACCTATTCACCAGTGGCCATGATGAAATCAATTTGGATTCTCCTAGCAACTGCCGCTTATTATGATTATGAGATTTGGCAGATGGATGTGAAAACCGCCTTCCTGAATGGAATCTTGGAGGAGGATGTGTATATGACACAACCTGACGGTTACATTGATCCTAAGAATGCTGGGAATGTATGTAAACATTTTATGAGAAGGTATCACCTGATTCGTGATATAGTGAATAGAGGCGAAGTGATGGTCAGCAGAGTTCCCACTGATGAGAACGTGGCTGACCCATTGACAAAGCCACTCCCGAGACCTAAGCACGAGTTGCATACTGCTGCTGTAGGAATTAGAGATATTCAAATGTAATCTTTTTTTGAGTGGGAGTTGTGAGGGCTTTATTTTAGTTATTTTGATTGGTTCATGTAAACATTTTAAATGTTAATGAAATTTTATTTCTGGATTATTTTTTAACTGTGATATTAATAATCGTTCCAAAATGATTCATGTCATTGTATATGGGCCATCGAAGTACATGAGTAGACTTGATCCTGAAACCCCATATTTAACGAAATGACATAAATCATAGTGTCCATAGTCGAAGGTTGTTGAAATTGGAACACCAACAACCACTTGAGACTAGATTGTGTTGAGACTTATGACCAAGTTTCGAGGGGTCATAGATGCACGGCATCAAAGTCGACACATAGGTATATGTAGGGGAGCATATGACCGGACATGGCCCGCTGATGAGAACTCTACAAGATATTAATATCTGTGTCATAAGAGGTTCTCATATACGACTATAGAGTATAGTCCTTAGACCTGAGTTCGCATGCATGTGGCTGCACATGGATTGATGCGCTTTGATCATTGTCTAACGCTGTTTCGTAACTGGGAGCTATAAGGACCTTGGTTGGGTGTATTATGAAGTGTGTAGTTCATAGTGATGGAACAAGATGGGATTTGTCCCTGCCGTTTAACGGAGGTAATATCTCTAGGCCAATCGGAGACTTGATAGCTGGTAAGAGAGTGGCCACTCCCAAACGGACTTGCCCAAGTCGTTTGAATTGTCAGTATCAAATCTGGTCCGATGAACATGGTCTGGCTATATAAGGATGACACGTATCTTGCCTTATGCCAGATCGAGATATTGAGACAAAAGGATTAGGGAATGTAGAATTCCAGTACAAGTGGGAGATTGTTGGGAATGTCCTGAAATCTACTGTACTATCTCTAGAAAGTATGATAAGTGTCGAGATCAGACATAAGTCATAAATACTGGGTGATCATGATGACTTGCTAGAGCCCGCTCTTGATCTATAAGTTTAGGACTTATTGCCAGTATTGTATGATCCCAAAGGGTCACACACCATAGCTAACGGGAAAGTTAAATGGAATTAATACGGTAAGATGCAAGGCATTTACTGTATTTGTACAGAGAATTGGGCCAGACAAAATACAGTTATTTTGTCTGATTTGGGTCTTGGGCCCAAAAGCCTAATAGGCCATTAGTTTAATCACTTGGGCCCATATAAGGAAGAGCACAGGCGCCAGTAACACAAGCCTCCTGCGATTTTATTAGGTCTGGCAGCTCTCTCTCTCTCTGTTGATTCCAACTTGGTCTAGCAGCCTGATCCAGTAGCTTGTAAGCGTGTGGATACCTAGGAGGAGCCGGTAATCATCATCTCTTGCAGATCTCGATATTCCCTTGATCAATCCGCTGCAATCATAAGGTAATCATCCTGATCTGTTTATGATTCATCTGCAAATCACCTAGATCCTAGTTGATTATGTGCTAGGTTGAAATCTGATAATTACATCAAGCAGAACACACATAATACTTCAGGCTTATCAATAAGTTCCATTGGAATTGTCCGTCTCACACTACAAGAAAAAACGTTTTTGCGACTGCAACCTGCGACTGTACTTGTAGTCGTAACATTTGACGACTATTTAGGGACATAATTGACACTACATTGCGTATATATGGTCGTCTATTAGTGGATAAAGTACGGCCAAAAATGGTTGTCGCCAATTTAGTCGCCGATTTACGACTAATTAAAGATTATTGTCGAGAGCAGAAATATTTGTCGCAACGTAGTCGGTAATTTGTCACTATTTGGGCGACGTCTACGGTGAAGCGTCGTATAAAAGTCACAAATTAGTCACTGTTTGGGAGACTAATTTGCTACTCTATTTATAGTAGTAATAAAGTCGTTAATTTATTGGTATTTGTACGACTAATATGCGACTCGTTATTCGTCTCGCAAAGTAGTCGGGCATGAGTCGCATCATATTGTATGTTTTTGATTAATAATAATAATATATGATAGTTTTGTTATATTTGCTAATAATCTTAACATATTTTCAAAGTTAATATATATATATATATATTATAATCATAAGTAAATGAGAATGACCCATGTATGCTTTTCTTTTATAATATCAAATTATTATGCGTGAAATTTAGCATAAAAAACAGATAGTTTATAATCCTTGCTGTTGCTTAGCAAAACACATTGATTTGTTCTTCAGAAGGGAGCATCTTCTCATGAGAAAAGGAAAAAAACAGAAGAAAAAAGCTTAAAGGTATGTTCTTCTAACTTCTAAGCATAAAGAACATGAAGATCTCTACTTCAGTCGTATTTCCTGCATGGAATCACTTGAGTCTTGCCATCTGTATGCGCATCATAGATGAGCAAAAACAACATCAAACTTTGACTTTTTTGGGAAATTATAATTGAATTCAGTATTGCAGATTCATTTCTCACCTTGGAAATGGGTCCCATAGTTTGCATGGATATCAGCTTCAGAGTTGTAGTCCTGCAATTGGATATTAGACAAACTTAGAAAATATAAATCATCTTCAATTCGAATGTTCAAAACAAAAAAGGATCTGTGAAATACCCCAAGAATATGCTCGATATCGAATAAATTGAATTGTCTGGTAAACTCCTTTGCCTGATTACACTGCTCAGCCATTTTCGGATTTCTGGCTTTCCATTCACCCAGCATTTGTTTAATGATAGCTATTAGGAAGTCTAAATATAATAATTCAAGAGAGAAAACATACATTAGCTGTAAATCAACTGACATGGCTAACGACAAGGTGAGAGTCTCTATATGCCTTCACGTGTATGTAATCTTTTTCTAAAGCAGACTCCAAACCACGATTCAAACCTCTATATTACGCAACATTGTTTTTTGTATTGCCTAATCCTTCACGGTATGATGAGATGACAGCTCCATCTAAATCACGCAAAACAACTCCAGAACCAGCTCTTTCATGGTTTCCTTTTGAAGTTCCATCAAACTCAATGGTACAATACTTCTAAAAACAGAAAATTGCAATTTATATAAGATGTATACATAAATATCACCTAGAGTATTTCATGCTTAATAATCGGCTATTTTTATACATTAAGAATAACTATAAGAGAATAATTAAAATCAGAAACGATGAACTAAGGGAGTGAAAGGGTTCTCGCATTTCCTTGTCCATTTCTCTTGTCGTCTCTGTTTCCTCTGCGATAGGAGAGCAAAAATTCCAAGGTTATGATGGTTAGGTATTCTACGGTGGAAAGGAAGAGACTGACTGAATTTGATAGAGGTTATGATGGTTAGGATATTTCGATCGGTTAACGCTAATTTACCAAATTATAATTGTGCTTAATCTTTTCATGTTTAATATCAATGAATTTTTTTTTTAAAAATATCATAAGTGCCAATTACACAATTATTAGTGTATTTTTTCAAATTTATCTATGTTTTTAAATACTATGGTCAACATTCATTATTTTCAGTTTTTAAATATCGTGTAATACAATTAAAATACTAAATTACTAAAGAAAACCAACAATAATGTGACGTTATAAATACAAATTTAATTTCAGTTCATAAACTATAAGTATGTTCTTTATTTTTCAAATTTAACAAAGCACACCCATCATTCTTAACTTAGAGGAGGCATAGGGTATCTCAAAGAATAATCATATTAAAACAATAACTCATAAGATCTCAAAAAAAACATAAACATCTATTCTATATGATTATGAGGTGTTAGATAAATATCTCTGGACAAAATCAGGGAACTTTTCAACTTCATACGCATCAAAATGTATCTTTGAAACTCGTTGAATAGCCTCCAACACCAACCCTAATCAGAATTTTTTTTATAATTACTTGTCATTTTACATTAATTAGAACAAATTTAAAAAATGTTTGAAATTTCATCATACCACCACTGTTTTGACGATACTAAAACACTGGAATAAACAGAACAATATTCCATTCATGTTTTTTCCCCATACCCTCACCAGCCTAACAACATGATCGCCATTGACCACACAATCCAGTGACTTGTTTATGCCAATATTTACTACAAATCAGATTTCAGACATTTTAAGAATATTCTACATGAAATAAATGGAAGTTATTCTTACTCCAAAACTCTAATTGGGAATTTTACCCGAAGATGCCTCTAGAAATAAATTTTCCGATCATTTGTAGGAACTACTGGATCTCTTCTGAAGACATCAATTCCAAGCACAACATCAATCAAATCTACATCTCAAAAGAAAAAACACAAACAAATCCATAACAAAATCATATTAAACAATAAATCCCATAAAACTTGTAACCTTAAAACAAAAATTATACCGACTGGATAACTGGTAGTTATAGTACCATTTGAAACGCCATATATAGCTTCAAGTCTAAGTAGTGCTGATCATTAGAGAATGGATTATACGCCATTCTGGGCTGGCCTTTTTAACGAAATTTTTGGATGGAGTTTTTGGGCCATTACAGTTTAAATTCATATGAAATTTATCTGAAGTGACTATAATGAATATTGAAAAATATAAATTTGAATTTAAATATGTTAAGTTTTACTTCCTAATATCTTTTTGGTTCATGTTATAATATGTTAAAAATATGAACATAATATAAATATTGTATATATTTAACGTTCTCCAACCGTGAGTTGGTTCAAAGGAGTTTCGTTCTCGACAGGATTCTGAAGCACACTTTTGTCTCATGTCTGCACGCAATATGCTGACCACTCGAGATAAGATGCGCACTTGGGGTGTTATTGTTCACTGATTCTCTTATGTTTTGTTGATTCTACAAATCTCTATCTTTATTCTCTTAAATTCTAACATGGTATCAGAGCAATAGGTGTTATTGTTCACTGATTCTCTTTAATCTCTCATTATTCTCTTCAAAAATCTCTTCTTTGTGTTCTTAAGCTTCACAAACTTCATCAATGGAAGATACTGTCCAAGTTAACTCAAGTCTCAAGCCCACTGTCATTCATGTGGTCCTAAAGGGCTTAAACTACAGAACATGGCAGAGAACAACCAAGACCGCAGTCTGTGGCCGAGGGCTTTGGGAGCACATCCTTGAGGACAAGACGCCACCTGATGAAAAAGACTCAAAGGGGAAGAAAGATGAGGCAACAAAGAAGGAGGAGGCAAGGTGCTTTCAAGAAGACCAGTCAGTTCTTGATTTCCTCCAAAATTCATTAGATCCCTCCATCCTTGAAGCTTACTCCCACTGTGAAACAGCTAAATCACTTTGGGACACTCTTAAAAAGGTGTATGGTGATGTATCCAACCTCAGCCGTGTGTATGAAGTGAAGAAGACAATCAGTAACCTTCACCAAGAGGATTGTGAGTTCACCAAGTATCTTGGGAAGTTCTCATCTGCTTGGTCTGAGCTTGAAATGTTAAGGCCAATCACCATGGATCCAAAGGTTCTTAATGAAAGGAAGGAGCAAAACAAGATCTTTGGACTCCTTCTCAATTTGAATCCGGTCTACAATGATGTTATCAAGTCCATTATAAGGGAGACTACTCTTCCTGACTTTGAAGAAGTGTGCTCAAGGATCCAAAAGGAACAAGGGAGCATTGGGCAATTTGGAGGAAAGGGGGAGCTTGTCACTGCCAACAAGAGTGTGTTCAAGCATGAGGACAGGAATTACACTTCCTGTGAGCATTGCAAGAAGAAGGGACACGCCAAAGACAAGTGATGGATCCTCCATCCACATCTCAAGCCATCCAAGTTCATGGATTCAAAATCCAACATCTCTCAAGAAGTGACTGAGCAAGCGACTTCATCTACTCAAGGACGAGAGATTGCCTTGTTCACTAACACTGAGTATGTGAGGAGAAGTGATCTGGAGGATCTCATCAAGGCTTATGCCTCTAAACCCTCTGGTATCACGCTTTTGTCTCATAAATTGCTTGCACAATCTGATCATAAAGTTGTAGTAGACTCAGGAGCTTCTCACCATATGATTAGTGATGCTAAGTTGTTAAAAGATATTAAACCGGCTCTAGGTAGAGTAACTATTGCTGATGGTCAAGGTATTCCCATTGTAGGGACAGGAAAGTTAAGACTCTTTAACAAGGATAGTGATGCTTTCTTCGTGCCTAAGTTTAAGTCTAATCTTCTGTCTGTGAAAAGGATTACAAATGATCTGAATTGCAATGTTATATTTGGGCCTAATGAAGTTTTCTTTCAGGATATTAAGAATGGCAAGGTACTTGGAAGAGGTGGATGAAGGGAATTTCTAGCAGTTCCTAATCCAATTAGGCAACCCTGGTCTGAATTCCAAGCCTAGGATCTAGGGTTCATGTAATTGAATCATTGGGATCTCAGAATTACCTGGTGATTAGCAGCGGAAGATAAACAAGTAATCGAGATCTAGAGCGCCTCAAACGCTGCGCCTCTACTGGTATCCACACGCACACAAACTGAACAGAAGGGATGCTAGTGCCTATAGAGATCCAATCTCTTCAGAGGTTTCTATTCAAGTTCCGGTGGCTGTAAATTAGGTTAGAAATCAGTTTAGGTCGACCATATATCTTATATATGTCGACTTAAAGCATAACAGAATTAACCAACGATTAAACCGAATTAATCTGATTAATCCGCGAGTTGCATCGATCGATGCACTATCTGCATTGATCGACACTGCCCCAGAATATTGATATCGAATGCATATCAAATATGCATTCCCTAGATCATTACATTAATGATCAACCTCGTCTTTAACGTCCAGTTTGCTTAGGTGTGTGACCCTGTAGGATCATATAACACTAGCAATGAGTTCTAAACTCATTGATCATAAGTGGCTTCTAGCAAAGCATTATGACTACCTAGTGTCATATGATTGTCTCATCTCGACAATACGACTTTCACTTGGAGTATGTACAATAGATTTCAGGACATTCCCAACAATCTCCCACTTGTACTGGAATCATCTATTCCTTCAATCCCTTCGTCACTATATCTCGATCTAGCATAAGGCAAGAACCGTGTCATCCTTATTGAGCCAAGATCATGTTCATCGAACTCCGATTTATACTGACAAGACAAACGACTGACAATCACCTCGTTTGAGTGTGGCCACACATTTCTCAGTATCAAATCTTCGATGGGCCCTGAGATATTTATCTCCTGTTATATAGGAGGGACAAATCCCATCTTGTTCCATCCCTGTTTCTTCACACGCTTCATGATACGCCCAATCAATGCCTTTATAATCACCAGTTACGGCTGACGTTTGACAAGGTTAAAGCGGACCAATTCACATGTAAGAAAACATAATGAACTCAGGTCTAAGGACTATACTCTATAGTCGTAATGAAAACTCTCATGACACTTATATAACTATCCCGTAGAGTTCGCATCAGTGGGTCATGTCCGATCCTGTGTTCTCCAACACATATCTATGTGATTGACTTTAATACTCTTATTAATGACTCCATGAAACTTAGTCATCAGTCACCTCACATACTAGTCTCACGCGGTTGTTAATGTCCCACTTTAACAACCTCGACCAGGGACCAACATAATTTATGTCATTTATTATCTATAGGGTTTCATGATCAAGTCACATACTTGATGACCTATAAAATGTCATAAATTACTTTGGGACTATTATTAAATAATACAGATGTCAGATTTCAATAACATAATCAAATTATGTTTATACTAACATCATATCATAACTAAAATTAATAACAATGACTCCCACTAAAATTAAGATCACATCTTAAGACATCTAATGCCTTTAGCAGTAGTCTGACCCTTATTCGCCCTTGCTCAGCGTGTGTCGAAAGACATTGCGTCTTGCTAAGAGTAATACCAAGAATCATTTGCACGAAGCCCTTCTTGGAATCCTGCATATTGGACATGTGCAAGGCCTTATCACTATAAGTATCTTGACACAATCCAATTAGCTTATCCAATCTATCTCTATAGATTCTTATTCCAAGAATGTATACGGTTTCTCCCATAATTTTATTGAAAAACAACTTTCGAGTCAAGTCTTAACAGACTGAAACAATGGAACTTCATTTCCGAGAAGTAGTATGTTATCAACATACAATACCAGAAATGCAACTGCGCTCCCACTAGTCATCTTGTAAACACACGGTTCCTCTTCATTCTTGACGAAGTCAAACCTTTTGACTGCTTTATCAAAACGAAGATTTCAACTCCGAGATGCTTGCTTCAATCCATAAATGGTTTGATGAAGCTTGCATATCTTCCTAGCTTCATTAGGATCAATGAAAAAAAACTTCAGGTTGTGTCATGTACACATCCTTTTTCCAGAATTCCATTAAGGAAAACTGTTTTCACATCCATCTGCCAGATCTCATAACCATTATGAGCGGCGGTTGCAAGGAGAATCCGAATGGACATTAGAACGGTGTCTGGGATTAGGTTTCTTCACAGTCAATACCATGAATTTACTTGAAACCTTTTTGCCACCAACCTAGATTTGTACATCTGAATATAACCATCCATGTCATCTTTTCTTCTTGAAAATCCATTTACTCACAATGGCTTCTACACCATCGGGTAAATCAACCCAAGTCATACTTGGTTCTGTGACATGGATCCCATTTCAGATTCAGCGGCTTTCAGCCATTTTCGGAGTCAAGGCCCATCATTGCTTCTTCAAAATTCGCAGGCCCGTCACTTTCAATGATCAGTAGATCACGGCAATTGGTTACGAGAAATCCATATTTCTCGGGTTCGTGACGGATCCTTTCGGATCTGCGAGCTTCAGTTTTCTGTAAAAGTCGCGCACACATATCTCATATGTATACTTTTACCACGACCTAATTAACCAAGATTTAAACCGTAGTTAATTAAGTCATAAACCAAAATCAATATTTGGTTCGCGATCTGTGTCGATCGATGCAACTTTTGTGTCGATCGACACTTCTTCAGAAACTCGCCATTTAAATGTATATCGAATATACATTCACCAGATCCTTTATAAACTCTAGGCACCACAGGTGCAGGTTCTACAACTCTTTGTAGATCCAACTGCTGCTCCTCCTCATCAGGTTGAGCAGTCTCCTGTGATTTTCGAATTTCTTCGAGTTGTACTTTTACTCCCACTGTTCTTCTTGGAAAGAAAGTCTTTCTCAAGAAAACATAGTTCCGAGCAACAAACAATTTGTTCTCGAACTGGTTGTAAAAGCAACATGCCTTGGTTTTGTTAGGACAACCAATGAAGTAGCACTTATCAGATTTGGGTGTGAGCTTATCAGAGATTAAACGTTTTATATAAGTCTTGCAACTCCAAATCTCCATGATGGATAAATCAGAAACATTTACATTCCACATCCCATTTGGTATCTCTGTAACTGATTTTGATGGAACTCTATTTAAAGTAAACTCAGATATTTCTAGAGCGTATTATTAGAAGGATAATGGAAGATCTAAGTGACTCATCATTGATCAAACCATATCTAATAAAGTCCGATACAGGAGGAGTGAATTGTGAAACACTTTCACAATCTCTCAGATGATCACTAAATTCTTGACCTAAGTATTCATCTCCATGATCTCATCGTAGAGGTTTAATACCTTTGCCAAATTGATTATGTACTTCATTTTGGAACTCTTTGAACTTTTCAAAGATTCTGACTTATGCCTTATAAATAAGGCATAACCGTACCTTCTGAAAATATCAGTAAAGGTAATGAAGTACTGAAATTTTCCTCTAGCACTAGTGCTTATCGGTCCATATACATCCGTATGTATAAAGCCCAATAAGCTTCTGGCCCTTTCATTTTGATCGTTCGCAACCTGTATCGACCGACGCACCGTTTGTATCGATCGACACTACCTCTGTTGAAAGGAGCCTTTGTCGTTTTACTTAATAAACAAGATCCACTTTACTCATCATGATCACTATGGAGCTTCTGAATCTATTTCTCATTTATGTAGCCCAAAACGACAATGCCAGAGAGAAGTTTGACATTATCATTTGACTTGAATCTCTTGGTATTAATGTTATAGTTAGGCACATTCTGGTTTAGAACATAAAGTCCATTCTCTAATGGATTGCTACTATAAAATATATCACTGTAATCAAATGAATAACACTTATTCTTAACTTGAAAACTGATATCCTTCCATATCCAAACAAGGAATAGAAATAATCTTTCTGCTCATAGCAGGTACATAGTAGCAGTTTTAAGTTCAAAACATGGCATAAAAGAAAAAACAAATGAAATACTCCTACGGTTAATGCAGCAACTCTTGCTCCATTCCCACTCATAGGTCCACTTGTCCTTTCTGCATAGTCCTACTTTTGCTCAGGCCCTGCATATTTTCACAAAATATGAGTACCACAGCTGGTATCCAATACCCAATAAGTAGGACTAAAAGAAGTAACATTTACTTCTATAACATAATACCTGTAGAAGAAGTCTCGTACGTCTTCTTCAGCTTCTCATAATCTTCCAAGAATTTATTGCAGTTTCTTTTCAAATGCTCATAACCATTACAATAACGGCACTTAACATCTTCAGAAGGACTGGTTTTAACCTTAGGAACATGGCCAGACTCGCTTGGATTCACAATCGAGCTCGTCTTGCCATCACCTTTGTTCTTACCAAGTTTCTTAAACCTTTTACCCTTTTGTACCATAAGGACATTTGGGGTGTCCTTCTTGATGTTAGGTCCAGCAGTCTTAAGCATCCCATGCAATTCAGTCAACGTCTTCGTCAAGTTGTTCATGTTATAGTTCATAACAAATTGATCATAGCTTGACGGCAGTGACTGTAGAATGATGTCAGTAGCCAACTCTTGGCTAATGGGACAATCCAGTTTCCCCAGGTTATCAATATAACCCATCATCTTAATGACATGAGGACAAACTGGTTCGCCCTTTGGTAGCTTGCACTCAATCAGAGATCTAACCGTCTGGTATCTCTGAGTTCGTGCCTGCTCCTGAAACATACTTTTCAGGCCAGTGATCATCTGTATTGGCGACTCCACGTACTCATATTGCTTCTGCAATTCCGAGTTCATGGTAGCCAACATGAGACAACTCACATCCACAGCATCATTAGAATGCTTATCCCAAGCATCCTTATCTGACTGCCAGGCATTAGCTCGGTACTTCTTGGGGAGAACTTTCTCAAGGAAATAGTCCTTTTTCTCCTGTTTGAGAACAATTCTCAAGTTCCGATACCATTCAAGAAAGTTGGATCCATTTAACTTGTCCTTCTCAAGGACGGATCGCAGGGAGAAATTGTTACGATGGTTTGTGCTAGACATAGCTGAAAAACAAGGGAGGTTTTAGTTATGATGTTCAAGAAATGAGAAGTCTTAACAATTAAGAAAACTCGCATTATATTCAAACAATGTTTCCTTAGATGAATATAATGATCCAATACCCATACTTCACTAAACATGAGTGAGCCACTGGCTATCACCCAAATTTTAGCTATCTAGGTAAGCAACAACTTTGCTAGTTATATCCAATATAACTCTTGGTTGTGGATTGACATCTTATGTCCAATCCACCTGATGTCTCTGAGCCCAAAACGATTTTGATGGCCCAGTCAAGTAAACCTATCTCTTCAGTCATGTAATTGTTGATGTCTTGCACTGCAAGTCCATCAACACGATTACCTTCTGTCTTACTCATGAAATTGTGGACATCTTGCACTGCAAGTCTATCGCATAATTAGATGGGTCTTGACAGTTGACAAGATTGGAAAGACATCAAGTATCACTTGATATTTGGTTGAGGAACGGAACCATTTAAAACGTTCAGTTTTATTATGTTTTAATTCTTCTAATTAAATGATTTGTCTTGGTTTGGTTATGTGGTTTCAGGTTCCATAACCTAAACCATCGAATCTTGTGTCGACCGACACTGCTTTAGTGTCGATCGATGCTGATTAACCAAAACCAATCTGCGATAACCGATCAATCCAATTGATCCGGTTTTGAGTACCGGTCAGTGTCGATCGATGCTACATTAGCATCGGTCGATACCAACCCAATCGCAATAAACCATTCTTAGCGTTTAACCATTATTAACCAAGCTCGATAACCGGTCCAATCCTCTTGAACCGATTCATCAATCTCGTGAGGTTTGTGTCGACCGACACAACTCTTGTGTCGATCGACACTAGGCGAAATATAAGTTTTATTCGGGTTTTCGCCCTGTGTCGATCGACGCCGGATTGACATCGATCGACACCATGCGAAAAACCCTAAATTTTATTCGGGTTTTCGCCCTGTGTCGATCGATGCCGGTTTGGCATCGATCGACACCATGCGAAAAACCCTAAAACGTTTTTCGAACAAAACCCTAAACTAGGTTACTTTGATCAAAACGAGTTTTAGCATGCTTGTATCAATCATACAGAGATCCAGATTCAACCAATCTAATCAACATGCTACAGATTCAATGGACTCCATGAGCTCTGATACCACTGAAGGGAATTTCAAGCAGTTCCTAATCCAATTAGGCAACCCTGGTCTGAATTCCAAGCCTAGGATCTAGGGTTCATGTAATTGAATCATTGGGATCTCAGAATTACCTGGTGATTAGCAGCGGAAGATAAACAAGTAATCGAGATCTAGAGCGCCTCAAACGCTGCGCCTCTACTGGTATCCACACGCACACAAACTGAACAGGAGGGATGCTAGTGCCTATAGAGATCCAATCTATTCAGAGGTTTCTATTCAAGTTCTGGTGGCTGTAAATTAGGTTAGAAATCAGTTTAGGTCGACCATATATCTTATATATGTCGACTTAAAGCATAACGGAATTAACCAACGATTAAACCGAATTAATCTGATTAATCCGCGAGTTGCATCGATCGATGCACTATCTGCATCGATCGACACTGCCCCAGAATATTGATATCGAATGCATATTAAATATGCATTCCCTAGATCATTACATTAATGATCAACCTCGTCTTTAACGTCCAGTTTGCTTAGGTGTGTGACCCTGTAGGATCATATAACACTAGCAATGAGTTCTAAAATCATTGATCATAAGTGGCTTCTAGCAGCATTATGACTACCTAGTGTCATATGATTGTCTCATCTCGACAATACGACTTTCACTTGGAGTAAGTACAATAGATTTCAGGACATTCCCAACAGTGGAACACAAGATGAGCTTTACCTCCTTGAAAACACTTCTCCAAGCAATTCGGATTCCTTAGCTTTCAATTCCTGTTTTTTCTGTTAATCAAAATGCTTTGTGGCATGCTAGACTTGGTCATCCTCATGCGCGTGCTCTCAGTTTAATGTTGCCTAATGCTAACTTTGATCATTCAACTTGTGAAGCTTGCATTCTTGGTAAACATTGTAGAACTGTCTTTCCTAAATCTGTTACTATCTATGAAAACTGCTTTGATCTCGTGCATTCTGACGTTTGGACTTCACCTTGTCTATCTAGAGATGGGAAAAAATATTTTGTGACTTTCATAGATGATAAATCGAAATATACTTGGGTCACTTTTCTCCCATCTAAAGATAGGGTTTATGACGCTTTCATTCAATTTCAAAATTATATTACTAATCAGTTTAATGCAAAGATCAAAGTGTTTAGATCAGATAATGGAGGAGAGTATACAAGTCAAAGATTCAAAGCCAACCTGAACAAACATGGAATCCTACATCAAACAAGTTGTCCACATACACCCTAGCAAAATGGAGTGGCTGAGAGAAAGAACAGACATCTCATGGAAGTTGCTAGGTCCATGATGTTTCATACCAATGTTCCTAAAAGATTTTGGGGAGATGCGGTCTTAGAAGCTTTATATCTCATCAATAGGACTCCAACAAAAGTTCTCCAATACATCTCACCATTTGAGGTATTAAACAAAACCCAACCCTTTATTGAACACTTACGTGTGTTTGGGTGTGTGTGTTTTGTCTACAATTCAGGTGATCAAAAAAACAAGCTAGAAGCTAAGAGCATCAAGTGCATGTTCCTTGGATACTCAACTACTCAAAAGGGGTATAAATGCTATGATCCAACCAACAACCGCACCTATGTCTCAAGGGATGTCAAGTTTATGGAAGGAAAGGGCTATTTTGAAAAGAGGGACTGGGAAGAATTGAAAGACCTCTCAAGATCACCTTCCAACCTTGCTACAAGTCTGAGGTTTCTCTTGGATCATTTGGGGAATGACTCTCCTAAGTTACCAAGACAAAGGGAAACATAAACAGGAAGTCATCAAGAAGAGTTGCAAGAAGAAGTACCAGTGGCAGCAAATCAAGAACCCACTCAAACTCAAGAGGAAGTTCTACCTCAGAATCAAGATCAAGTAAATTTGAATATGAATGAGGAGGAGATAATTCATCTTGGAGAAGAACAAATGGGTGTTGAGGAAGTTGCTAAACCGGGGCAACAACTCAGAAGAAGCACTAGAGAAAAGAAGGATCCATCAATCTGGATCAACAAGAAGTTCTACTTCAACAATCAGGCTGTTGCTCATCTTAACCAATCCGTGTGTTCTATTGACTTGTTACAATCAAGTCATTGTGCCTTTCTTGGGAAGATAGAAATGAATCATGTTCCTAAAACTTATGAAGAGGCTAAGGACACTAAGGTGTGGATGGATGCTGTGATTGATGAAAAGGAGGCTATGGAAAGAAATCATACTTGGAATGTAGAACCTTTACCAAAATGAAAGAAAGTTGTTAGCTCCAAGTGGGTATTCACAATCAAGTACAAGAGCAATGGGGATATAGAGAGGTCTAGAGGATTCACCCAGACTTATGGAGAAGACTACACTGATACTTTTGCACCAGTAGCGAAGCTTCACACTGTAAGAGTTACTCTCTCCCTAGCTACCAATCTTTCATGGGATCTATGGCAGATGGATGTCAAAAATGCTTTCCTACAAGGAGAACTTGAAGAAGAGGTGTACATGACTCCACCATTAGGTCTTGAACCGTTGTGTAAGCCAGGGGAAGTGTTGAGGTTGAGAAGAGCTATCTATGGTCTGAAGCAGTCACCAAGAGCCTGGTATCACAAGCTGAGCCATACTCTTATGGATCATGGGTTCAGGAAGTCTCAAGCTGACCATACCTTGTTCACTCTTCAAAGCTCCTCAGGCGTGGTTGTGGTACTTATATATGTGGATGATCTGATCATTACTGGCAGTGATAAATCATGGATCCAATCCACCAAAGCATTCCTCAAAAGTTCATTTGACATCAAGGACCTCGGTGAGTTGAAATACTTCTTGGGAATTGAAGTGTGCAGATTTCAAGATGGTATGTTTCTGTCCCAAAGAAAGTATGTGAAAGACTTGTTGACAGAAACAGGAATGCAAGAAAGCAAGATAGCTAAAACTCCTCTTGAAGATGGTTACCAAGTCAATAAAAAGGGGGAGAAATCAGACTATGAGAAGTTCAAGGATGTGTCTCTATATGGGAGAATGGTTGGGAAGCTCATCTATCTTACACTCACTAAACCAAACCTATGTTTTGCTGTGAATCAAGTCAGCCAACATATGCAAACACCTACTGTCCACCACTGGAGCATGATAGAAAGGATACTCAGATATCTCAAGGGCTCTCAAAGACAAGGCATTTGGATGGGTAAGAATGACAACACTGAGATTGTTGGGTATTGTGATGCAGATTGGGCTGGTGATAAGAGTGATAGGAGATCCACAACCGGTTATTGCACCTTTATTGGAGGAAACTTAGTGATTTGGAAGACCAAGAAGCAGAAGGTTGTTTCCTGCTCAAGTGCTGAAGCTGAGTATAGAGCAATGAGGAAACTCACAAACGAGTTGACATGGCTGAAGGCTCTCCTTAAGGACTTTGGCATTGAGCAATCAAGTCCCATTACCTTCCATTGTGACAATCAGGCTGCAATCCATATAGCCACAAACTCGGTGTTCCATGAACGGACTAAACACATAGAGATTGATTGTCACAAGGTCAGGGAGAAGATTGAAGATGGAACTGTCTTACCCTGCTATACAAGAAGTGAAGATCAGTTAGCAGACATCTTCACCAAAGCTGCAAGTCTCAAGGTTTGCGATCACATCTTGTATCCATTCATGATTAGAACTCTCCTGATTCATGAGCAGCATACTCTTTTTTCCTTGATGTGGTTTTGTCCCAAGTGGTTTTCCATATCAAGGTTTTTAATGAGGTGTCACCATGATCATTCCAAGCTTAGCCTTTAAGGTGAGTCCAAAGTCTAAGCTTGAGGGGGAGTATTGATCATGAGATATCCATTGAGATGAAGTTCTAATGATCAGAGATGGATAGCTCAAAGACTATCATTCCACATGGATGCTATAAGGAGTAACCGAACTGTCCATGAAGAATCCGTGGATGGTATCCGCGGATGAACAGTGAAAACAGTCTTGTCACTTCAAGATATTTTAGATTAGCTTCTTTTGTAAGCTAAATTAGTCTAAGAGCTATCCTCTATATTGTAACCTCTGATTTTGAATTTTGAAACTAAAGAGATTCTCATCTCTAATCTCTCTCTTGTTCTTATTCTCTCAAACTCTCTCTAATCTTCTTCTTTTATGTTTTGTTGATTCTACAAATCTCTATCTTTATTCTCTTAAATTCTAACAATCCTGAGGAAGAAAAGAGTGATGAAAGTTACTGATGAGTCCTTGGGTTTTGTGGGATTGATCGGTGTTAAGAAGAGTTTGGGATTTTTTTTTTGTATTCGGGTCACAATCATTAGCTTAAGTATTTATGATGAATTTTTTTTAATTATCTCCTTTTATTTGACTTTTGGCATGATTAACTCAATCAGTGGCTTTAAGGATTTTTTGATTCCTGGTTTAAGTTTATAATCAGAACTCTGTACTTCAGCTATGTTGTGTGTGATTTGACTTGTGATAACAGATGTTCAAGAGCACACAAAACTAAAAAAAAAATAAAGAGAGACTGAAGATGCATCAAGTTGAGTCAGGTTTTCCCTCAGTCATGGAGTGAGGCACAGTGTGCATTAACAAATAAGATCGAGATGATATTGACGTGGAGCTAAGGTTGCAAAGTCTTAGAAAGCTTGCAGCTGGCTAGGAGGATATAAGAGAAGAATGGCTGAGCTGGACGAGGAAGTTAGAGAAGATATTAAAACTTAAAGAAGCTTTCCTATTCATTGAGAAGATTTAGGGAAATGATATTTTCCTAAGAAATTTGGTTCTATAAAAAATGTAAAGATAGTCAGAAAACATATCTTTTGTAAATAGGTGACAAGAGCATTGTATATGCTCACATTTTTTAGAAATTAAGATTTAGCAAAAGGGTTTTTGTAAGCATAACAAACGCAAGAATGCTAAAAGATCATTTTGAAAAGTTCTTGGATCGTGTATATATCCTAAAAGAAATTAGGTTAAGTTGTGTATTTGTGTAAAACTTGTAAGTTTACTTAACAATAAAAATTTGAAATGATTTCTGTAAATTACACGTTATATAAAATATATAATTCTTGCATTTTCAGTTGTATATATATATATATGTGTGTGTGTGTGTGTGTGTGTGTGTGTGTGTGTGTGTGTGAATATTATTGGATTTTCACAGCATTAATAAATAAAAGCTTCAAATTTCAGTTTGTGGGTTGATGATAATATTAATGTACTTTCACATATAAAGAGAGAGAGAAAACTTAGGTTAAAAGCTATTGTGTTGCGTGGGTTAATAAACCCATGCTTTTTTGGACTTATCTCATCTTGAATTTTGTTTGTTTACTCTGTTTGATTATTTTTTACCACGAGATCTTCATTTCTACATTATTTTTGTACATGTCTCAAACTTGGAGACACACATAGCAAGTTTAAGCAATGGGTTCGATTTTACCGATGCCCAATTTGACTTACCTTGGAAATTTTTTGTTCACAAGTTAAAATATTATTTTATACGTTTTAATTGTTCATATGCTGAATCGAGGTGCCGAGGAACGGAAGTTCGACGGACTACAATGTTTATATGAAAAAATAAAATCGTCATAAAATTGTTATTAGCCACAAATTTACGTCCAATATTTGTGGAAGGCATATTAACGAATTAACATCGATATATGACATAAAGATTTCTTTTTTTTTGTGACATAAAGATTTCATTATCAATTATTTTGTCGTAAATTTAAAGATGAGTCAACCACGAAATTGTGCTCGACATAACGCAATATCGAATTAACGACGAAAGTTGAGTTAGGTCAAATAACTAATGACAATTTTGTTTTCGTCACAAAACCGTCAAAAAATGTATTTACGGCGATTTACTGACAAATTTCAGTGTCGTCAATGACATGTTTAATTGTAGCGATTATTGGTGGATAATTCTTCACTGACCATATGACACTACATAAATCCCAAAATCTGATACAAATAGGGAAATCAAAAAGTATGTTTTATGTTTAACCCTAATATATTTCTTAACTCATTTAATGTGTAAGCCATACTTAAGAAAACATTAAATATATTATGCATATATCATTTGGTCTATAATTATGCATATATTATTGGTCTATATGTCCATTTGACCATCTCTAATAAATGGATGGACTGTTCATTCCGATCTTCTAGGGGGAACTAGAAGGATATATTCTGATAAAACATCAGTTTATCAGATTTATAAGTCATACTAGAATAAAACTCTAATATTTTTTTATTATTAAAAAAATGTTTCTTCAAATTATTACAGATCGTGGATGAACAGTCCGATGGTTGATTAAGCGACGAATTTATTGCACACCGAATGGACCGTGGGTTGATTAAGCGACGAATTTATTGCACACCAAATATGCATTCGGTGTTATGAAATTCATGACGGTAGCATGTCGTCAACCACATACACTGAAAACCGGTAAGTTAAAATGTTCATGTACTTGGCGCTGGAATGTTATAAATTTTAGGATTGATGATGTGTGGTATGGCAGGCCATAAGATATGGTATCTTCAAGGGAAAAATCATATTATGGAAGTAGTAGTAGAGAATCTTATGCTAGTACTAGTGGTAGTGAACTTTATGGTAGTTCTAGAGAACTTTATAGTGCGAAAGTAGATTTTGGTGTAGGTACCGTTCAAATGGTTAATACTGCATATCGAGAAAATATTCATGAAGTATGTGAATATCAAATTCCTAGGATAGAGGGACCTAATATAGAAGCTAGGAGATTTTTGATATGTTAGATGCAACAAAGCGGCCACTTTACGAAGGTTGCAAAGAGGGTCATTCACCATTATCATATGCTACTAGATTAATGGGCATACAGACAGACTACAATTTGGCGGAGGAATGTGTGGATGCGATTTGCGGTTTATGAAATATATTCTTCCTGAAGATAATCTTGCGCCATGTTCATACTACGAGAACCAGAAACTTGTTCAAGGGCTTGGATTGTCGTACGAGATGATAGATGTGTGCATCGACAAATGTATGATATATTGGCGAGAAGATGAATATCGTCTAGAATATATCATGACACAAGGGGAAGAGTTAAAGTTCCATTCAGATGGATGTGGTATTTGCCGTTAACCGACAGGTTAAAGCAATTATATCAATCTGAACAAACTGCATGGGAAATGAGATGGCATGTCGAGCATAGAAGATGAGAAGAGATTGCACACACTACAAGAAAACAGGCCAATTCCGAGGGACATTTTCGACGGATTTCCCACCAAAAATATCCGTCACTTCTATTTTGTCGGAAATAAATATCCGTCGGTTTTTCGTCTGTAAAAACCGACGGATTACCGATGGATCAATTTACCGACGGAAAACAGATGGATACCAAACCGACGGATTACCGATCATAAACCGACGAAGTAAACCGACGGTTAAACGACGTAATTGTACCGACCGAATACCGACGGCACATTTCCAATGGTTAAACGACGGAATATAACCGACGGTATTCCGACGGTGCATAACCGAGAGTATTCCGATGGTGCATGACTGACGGTATTCCGACGGTATATTACCGACGAATACGTTAAAATAATAAAAAATATAATTCTGAAGTTAATTATTATTATTTAGAAATATATAACAAAAAAAACAAATTTATTAAAATTTATTAAAAAAAGAGTTTTTAAATTACATTCATTGTGCGGGAGCGGATCCCGCTCCCGTTCCCGTCCCTTCTTTCTTTCCCTTTCCCTTCCCCTTTCCCTTTCCCCCTGGTTCGTCGATGCGGCTTCTGGAAGATGGCCGTGCTTCATAAAGTACTCAAACCGAGAACTCATTTCTTCCATCTTCTTTGACGTTTCTTCCTCTTTCTCTGTCATCCGGACTTCCATCTGCGTCTGCTTGGCCTTCAACGCTTTGATCTCTGCATCCTTTTCCTTTATGAGTTCGGCCAAGTTCTCCTCGCGTTCTAGACGAAAACGGGAATGCGGTGTCGAAGCTTTGTCCGCCAAGTTTCCCAAACCAAAAACCCGGCCTCTTCTCTTCTCTGTTTCAGGTAAAGTATTTAAGTTACGAATTTATGTCAGAGATTAAATAATTGTAAACTT
Organism: Orychophragmus violaceus; assembly: GCA_030180135.1. Taxonomy (NCBI): domain Eukaryota; kingdom Viridiplantae; phylum Streptophyta; class Magnoliopsida; order Brassicales; family Brassicaceae; genus Orychophragmus; species Orychophragmus violaceus. The sequence continues at coordinate 43,094,304 of CM058240.1, forward strand.
AATTCATTTTTTATTTAAATTAAAATTTTACCTCGAGGAAGACTTCGTTGATCTGTTCATCGAGTATCTCTTCCGTCAAACCGATTTCTTCGGATTGGGTAACCACCTCATCCAAACGCCTCTTCATCGACTCAACAATCCTACGAGCAATCGGATCCTGGATTTCGCCCGTCTCCTTGTTTTTGTGGCCATCCTCGATGGGCTCAATATGGTTTGGATCTCGTCCCTTCCTTTGTTTCTGCAAAAACAAATCCCGACTTAAAAAAAAAGATCTAAAATTAATGAAAATTAAAATAAAAAGATACTTACCAAGATTAATTTCCTCGATGCGGTGCTCCTTGCTCCCGCATTATGAGTTGCGATCCCGACACCGTTCCTCTGACTTCTACGGTTCTACGAGTTTGTCGAAGAGGTTGTTGCGGTTGCAGGCTTACTCCAATGACGGACGAAGCCCTTCCAAGTTTCGCTTTCTTGGTCAATACCCTTGGGAACATCTCCATTGCACCACTTCTGCTTCCATATGTTGAGGACGTTCGAGTAATGCGTTGATGCCTTCATATGAAACTCCTTTTCCACCAATTTTGTATACTTGCTATCCCAAGTATACTCTTGCTATGAAAAAGAAAAATTAAATATTAGTTAAAATTAAAAAAACTTTTTATATATAAAAATAGATAACAAAGTTAACGTAGTTATTTACCGCAAATTGGCGGAACCAGTTATGCCTAGCGGATAAAGGCATATCCTTGTACGTCGGGTACCCGGCGTGGAGCATGTTGTACATCATTCCCAAGATGCTCCTCGCGATCTTGGATTCGGTCAACGTAAACCTGATAAAACCAAAAAAATTCAAAGGTTTAATATGTGTATACTAAAGCAAATGTAAAATGAAATCTAAATTTAAAAGATTTAATACCAGAAAGTTCCCGGGTTGTTCTCGTAGAATGGATCGAGCCGTTTGAGCAGCTCTCGTCCCGGCTGATCGAGTAATGTCGATATCTCTGCGGCAATACTTGGTGGGACAAACTGCGTCGCCTGAGACACAGAGTGACTCCCACTAGGAACCTCCGGCCGAATCTAAGACGCTCCCGGCTGTGTTTGAGACAATGGAGCGGGTGGGGGCTGCACTTGAGTCGACCGAGACCGTCGGGGACTCGGTGCTTGTCGCTGCACTGGCTCCTCCGGTACCGCATTCGCCGGAGCGGTGGACATAAGCTCCTCAAACTTATAAAAGTGTCCCTACAATCCAATCGAAAATTCAGATTCACAATTTGATATCTAAATTATACAAAATTTGGTTTTATTTTGAAAAAGTTTATAAAAATTTATAAAATGTTTTCATAAATATGTCAAATTGTTTTAAAAATTCTAAAAAATCTTATAAAATTCCGAATTTTTTTTAAAATATTAAATAACATTAAAAATCAAAACAATTTTCCAAAAAAATTACAAAAAATATATTCATGTTCATAAAAATATTTCAAGAGTTTTTACATGTCTAAAAACGATTTAAAACGTTTTAAAACGTTTTTAATCGTTTCAAAAAACGTTTAAATTGGTTGAAAAAAATTCACAATATTCATATCCAAACAATCCAAAATCCTAACCAAATGTACAATCTATCATTCTCATACTAATCTACCTTTCAATCTACACATGCAACCAAGTTCTAGAATCCTACAACCTAAAAAGAGATTTAAAAGAAAATCAATCGGTTGAAAGTGTCACTTACAAGTTCATGTTCTCCACTGGCGGTTAGAATTGGTGTTTCACGGCGAGAATCCGGCGGAAATGTAGAGAGAGGATCGGAGAAGGCGAGAGATGTGAGAGAGACGTTTCAGAGAAATGGAGAAGGAGATGATTCGCGACAGGATAAAAAAGGTTTCGGACGGAAAACCGTCGGAAATCATTTACCGTCGTTTTTCCGTCGGAAATCTTGGCGGTCCAATTGAATTTCGCCAAATTTTGGCGGTTACATCCAAATTTTCGTGAAAAGGCGCCATAAAAACCGACGGAAAACCGACGGATCTTCAAAAACCGACGGTTTTCCGTCGAAAAGTTTTAAAATTTTTAATGAGGTAGCCTCGGCTCGAACCCCCGACCTAACAGACTTATTCTCTCCCATTAAACCATTGAGCCATTTAGTATTAATCGTTTATATTTACAAAGAAATAGTTTATATCTTAATTTTAGTGGTTTGTTAATTAAAAAAAACGCAATGCAATAATAAAAATTAAAAATATGATAAATTAAAATTGAAATTTAAAATGTCTTGCAGAAATTAAAAAAATTACATAAACATAATTTAAAATCTATTATAGTAAGTGATCTGGTGGATATATCCCTGAAAAAAGATCCGACCGCTGCAATTGCTTTGTTGACATCTCGAGGAAGGAGATGAGCAAAAGCAAACGGCAGGAGTCGCTGCATCATCACATGACAATCATGACTCTTCATTCCGATAAACTTTCCCCCATCAGTGTCCACGCAGTTACGCAAGTTTGATGCGTAACCGTCTGGGAATTTAACTTGCAGCATAATCCACTTAAATAACTCTTCTTTCTACTTCGGGTGTACCCAGTACGCTGGAATTGGCTGTTTTCCGTTCTTCTGAAGATGAAGTTCAGGCCGATTACAAATTTCAGGAAAATCAAGCCTAGACTTCACATTATCTTTCGTCTTCTCTTGCACGTTGAGAACAGTGTTCAGGATGTTATCGAAGAAATTTTTCTCAATGTGCATGACATCAAGATTATGCCTTAGTAACTGGTCCTTCCAATATGGTAAATCCCAGAAGATGCTTTGCTTGTGCCAATTGTGGGACACACCAGCTGCGTAAATATTCTCATGCCCTTGTCCACCGCATTCACGAGTTCTTAGTGCACCAAAGGTTTCTAAGAGCCCCAAAGTAGTCGAACCATCATCTTGGAGTATAGGATCATCAAACACTTTCCTCTTCTTCGTAAAACGTTTTGTGTTTTTCCGATATGGATGATCATGCGGTAGAAATCTTCTATGACAATCAAACCAACACGATTTGCGTTCATTCTTCAACTGGAATGCATCTGTCTTTTCCTGACAATACGGACATGCTAACCTCCCGTGCGTTGTCCATCCTGATAACATACCGTAAGCCGGAAAATCGCTAATGGTCCACATCAATGCAGCCCTCATCAGAAAATTTTCCTTGCATGAGACATTGTATACTACAACACCGGGCATCCATAACATTTTCAACTCATGTATGAATGGCTGCAAGAACACATCAAGTGATCTTCTGGGATGCTCTGGACAGGGAAAAAGTACGGAGAGGAAAAGAAACTCTCGACGCATGCACATAGTCGGCGGTAGGTTATAAGGAGTTAAAATCACTGGCCACAACGAATATTGTCTCTCATGCCTTCCAAACGGGTTGAAACCATCTGTGCATAATCCGAGGTACACGTTACGTGGCTCGTATGCAAAATCTGTATATACTCTCTGAAAATGTCGCCACGCTTCAGCATCCGACGGATGTCCAATCTCTGCTCCTCTTCTATGCTCAACATGCCATCTCATTTCCCCCGCAGTTCTCTCCGATTGGTATAAGCGCCTCAACCTATCGGTTAACGGCATATACCACATTCTCTTGAACGGAAACTTAGCTCTTCCCCTTGTATCCTCATAGCGAGGCTTCTTACAGAATTTGCAATCCAGACGGTATTCATCTTCTCTCCAATATATCATACAGTTGTCGATGCACACATCTATCATCTCATACGGTAATCCAAGCCCTTTAACAAGTTTCTCGACCTCGTTGTATGAAGCTGGCGCAAGGTTATCTTCTGGAAGAATATCTTTCACAAAGTCGCAAATTGCATCCACACATTCTTCCGGCAGATTGTAGTCCGTCTTTATGCCCATTAATCTTGTAGCAGATGATAATGGTGAATGACCCTCTCTGCAACCATCGTAAAGCGGCCGCTTCGCTGCATCTAACATGTCAAAAAATCTCCTAGTTTCTACATTAGGTTCCTCATCTACCCTAGGAATTTGATGTTCACCTACTTCTACAATATTTTCTCTATATGCATCATTAACCATCTGAACGGTACCTACACCAAAATCTACATCGGCACTATAAGGTTCGCTAGAACTAACATTAGGTTCCCAAGTACTAGTACTTCCGTAAGGTTCTCTACTACTACTTGCATAATCCGCAGTTTCTCCATGAAGATACTAAATCTTATAACCCGACATAAACCCAACTGAATACAAGTGATGCCATACTTCGCTAATCGTAACATTTCTAAAATTTCGGCAAGTAAGACATGGACATCTTAACTTACCGGTTTTCAGTGTATGTGGTTGATTAGAAGCTAACGACATGAATTCCGCAATACCAAGTGCATATTCCCTGTGCACTAGGGTCGTCGCCTCATCAATCCTAACTCCGTCCATCCATGATCGGTAATAGTTAGAAGATGACATTTTGCTCGGTTAAAGAGAGAGGGAGAGAGAGAGAGAGTTATGGAGGGATATATGTGGAGGGGAAGAGAGGAGACATGAGATATATATAGCATAATTTCCGACGGAATTCCGTCGGAAATCGGTCGGTTTTTAGTCGCTCCAACGGTCAGATAAACAGTCATATTAATGGCTATAATAAACCGACGCTAAACCGACCGAAATACAACGGAAAACCGACGGCTAATTAAACCGTCGGTTTATCGTCGGGAATTTCCGACGGAATGAGAAACCGTCGGAAATTTCCGACGATATTCCATCGGAAAACGTCCCGTCGAAATTCCGTCGGTTTATAGTTGGTAATTTCTTACGGATTTTATTCTGTCGGAAATTCCGTCGGTAAAGGCCCTGTTTTCTTGTAGTGACATCCGTCAGATGCTGAGGCGTGGCGACATTTTCACAGAGTATATCCGGATTTTTCGTATGAGCAACGTAAAGTATACCTCGGATTATGCACATATGGTTTCAACCTATTTGGGAGGCATGTGAGACAATATTCGTTGCGGCTAGTGATTCTCACTCCTTATAACATACCGCCATCTATGTGCATGCGTAGATAGTTTCTTTTCCTCTTTATACTTGTTCCCGGACCAGAGCACCCAAAAAAGATCACTTGACATATTCTTGCAGTCATTGATATATGAGTTGCAAATGTTATGGGAGTCCAGTATTAAAGCATATGATGTCTTGTGCAAGCAAAATTTTCAGATGCGGGTTGTACTAATGTGGACCATTAACGATTTTTGGCTTATGTTATTTTATTTAGATAAACAACGCATTAGAGGTTAGCATATCCATATTGTCAAGAAAAGACTCATGCATTCTAGTTGAAGAACGGACGCAAATCATATGCTGAGAGGTTAGCATGTCCACATTAAATTTATAATTTAATATTCTTAAAACTATTATATAATTTACGAATTTATTTATTATTTTAAAAATTATATATATTAAGAACCGTCAGTAATCTGTCGGTTTCTACCGATTGGTAATCTGTCGATTTATACCGATCGGTAATCTGTCAGTTTCTACTGATCGGTAATCCGTCTAAAAAGGCCTCGGTAACCTGTCTGAAAAAGGCATCAGTAATCCGTCGGTTTATTTCCGTCGGTAAACCATCGATTATTGTCCATTGGCAAACTGTCTGTTAAATTTCATCGATAAACCGTCGGTAATTATCCGCTGGTTACACTCTCTCGGTAAACAGTAAATAATTTCCGTCGGTTATTTGACGGTACACCGATGATTTTTTCCGACGGATTACTGACAAATCGACTGTCGGTTATTGGCGTTGGTAATCTGTCGGTTTATCTTCCTCGGCAAAACCGTCGTAAATCCGTCGGTTTTCCTTCCGTCGATAATTTGTCTTTAATTACCGTATAAAATTGTCGGATATCGATTTCAGACGAAATAGATGGATCCATTCGGTTGAGAATCCATCGGTAATTTCCCTTTCCGACAGATTTTTATCGCGATTATTGTGTATTTTCTTGTAATGTTTCCAAATCTACTATCATCAAGGTTATTGTCCACCGAAAAGAAAATTCTTCTGACCAAGTTCCATGAGAATTTTACCAAAATTTCATCAATGAATATTCGGCCTGTCATTTGGGGAATTTAAGTAAAATTTTATTACTCCATCTTTTAAATTTTATTAAGATCTTATAAAAAAATCTAGCTAATTTTTTTTTTGTTCTTCTTTGTAACTCAGTTATATCTTGTTTCGAATGTTGTTTGTTCTTTTTCATGATTTTATTTCTGTATTTATACATGTGGATAATTGATATAAAAAGAAGAGAATGTAGATAATGATGTAAACTAGATAAACTTTGTATCATGTACAAAGTTATATACATATATGTAATTTGTAGTGAAACTTGGCAAGCTTGTTTGTTAGAACATATCCAATGTATTATACCAATTTTATTCTAAAATGGTGCAATTCAAAAAATAGTGTTAGGTTTTTCTCCATTATATTATACCATTTACTTTTTATTTTATTTTTAATTGTAAATAATACATTTTACTTATAAAATTTATAAATTGATCTATTAATTTTAAAAACAATTTCATACATTATGATATTAACTAAATTTAACCATTACAGTATAAAAGTACATATTTACACCACAATAATAATAAATCAAAGTAGATTTTATAAGTTCTTAAATTGTTTGTCAAATAAATTATTATAACTCTTAAAATCAAATCATATAAAATTTCAAAGACTATTTTATAAAAAAAAAAAAAAATTCAAAACAGTATAAAAAATGGGATTACACCAAATTTAGTGGAAAATGGATTTATACCATTTTAATGTTAGAAATTGAATGGAGTTGAAATTTTTTTTACACCAAAATGGAATTTGGTGCGAGGTTGGAGGTTGGAGATTCTCTTAGATCAGCAAGGTATGTGGTTAAATAGAATTTCAAAACTTGTTAATTAGGAAACGAAAAAACAAGAGCAGAGCCGTTGATATTTATAAACAAGAGATGTCTACGACATTAGCTGAGATCAAAGTTTACATGATCTATATTTGTTAGATTTATCCGTTTATGTCATCAAATCATCTTTTCGATTGGATTTATCTTATAACCAATCCGTTATTTGTGGTAAGTCTTTTAGTTTTGTACTTATTTTCAGTTTCACTTCTTCTTGCATAATATAATATTTGGAATGTTTAGGTATGTGTACATTAGTACATATATATATATACTGATAATTGAGATTTATCTGTTTGTACGCTTATGAAGAAAATGAGGGTAACAATGAATTTACAACAAAACAAAATTAGAACATGCACAAATTAGATCAATTTTTGTTAATAAATTACTTGTGAAAAGTTGACAAAAAAAATTACTTGTGAAAATGATCTTTTATTTTTGGGTTTTCTGCAAATTAACCCTTCAAATAGTCTGATATTTAGGATCAAGTCCTGAGCACAATTAATTGTAGGTCAATTCTTAACGTCACAATCAACCCACAATATAGGAAATCTGTGTATCTATGACGTGGCACCGTTTATAAATGTCACAGAATGTAAAACACAGTCGTTTTGAAAGAAATTAAAAACATTGTTTACAAAATTGAGAGTTAAACCACATGTAGTTGGATTATTGGATTAGGTCATCTTTCTCCCATTTTTTCATCTTCATATTCTAAAACTAACAAAAAAATAATGGTAACTCTATTTGAAGAAATAAAAAAAAAGATACGAGAAAATCAATTCAATTAAGACCCATAACAAATCAATTAAATCAAGACATAGACGTCTTGATTCTGGGATCACAGAGACTGGGAGAAATGGAGAATATGATTCCATGGTTGAATTGGAATGCGGTCCGAGAGCTCGTGCAATCCTCCTATTGTGTCTGTCTTCTTTCCTTATAAGATTCATTACCTTTGTAGTGTCATGATTGTTTTTTTTATTCAGGTGAATGCGAGTAGACAGTTTGTGGGATTAGCTGAGATGATTGGATACGTTGACTACAAAAAGAATTTAGATTTCTGGCAGGTTGATAAGTGGTGCGTCTTCTTCTCGGTCGAATGGCATGTAGTTTAAGACGTCCCTAACTGGGAGCTATGCCATATCATCCTCGACAACAATGAGGGCAAGCCAGTTACACATACGAGGGATACTCAAGAGATCAAACTCAAAGAAGGTCTCCAAATGCTTTCGATATTTAAGAAGTATACTGCGGTAACATCTTTTGTTAGACGACATGGACTTCTACGAAGAACGAGAGAAGTCTCTTCGATTGAAAAAAGAGCATAAAACAGCCACTCTTCGCATGGATATATTCAAAGAGAAAGACTATGATGTAAAAATGCTCATGACCTTTAACTTACTTGTTCACCCTCTCTATGCACATAACTTTGTCTAAAACCAAAACCCTGTTTGTGTTTATTGCATCAGTATGAGATAGAAGGAAACAGGAGAATGAATCAAGATAGAGGATATAATTGGAGCAGAAGTAGCAGTAGCAAAACACAACCATCTCTTGTCAATCTAACCAAGAATCTCTCCATATAAGGAGACTACTCTGTTTCCAAGAAGAACAGTGGCCATTCAAGATGAGACACATTCTTAAATCTTCAGTTCCTCTTTCTGTTTAATAGTGAAGTGCTTTACTTAGTTCAGGAATCATGGTGGTCATTTGTTTTGCCTTGTTATTATGTTTTCCTTTGTTAGGTCGTTCTGTTTTTATTTCCACTTCTGATTTCTTTTGAGAACCTGCAGATTTCATTTTCACCATCTCATAATAAATTAAGCATTCATGATTCAGAATATACAGTGCTCATGTCAAATAGACAAAAAGTTTGAGTTTATTGGACAAGCACGCTTGTTGTGTCTGAGTTTATTGGATGCTTTCCTTCTTTGAGTGGTGCCATTAGAGTGAACCATGGGATGTAGATGTTGTTGCCCAGGCGGTGAACTCAGCTCTTAAAATGAGTGAAGCCGAGAAGAGCTTTATGCAGGATCTTGAGAGAGCTTGTCGGAATCATTATAGTAAACGTTGTTGGGGGAATGGATTTGGATTGGGTCAGAGTTTTGTCGCTCTCTCCAAGTTTTAGGAAGCTATCTGTGGAACAGGTACAAAGTGGAAGACAATGGTGGAACCCGTAATGAGATCATACATGAAGATCGGAAGAGGGCGATGTCATCGATACATGGATGATTTGTTATGTGACTTAATTTAATCGATTTGCTCTTATGGGACTTACAAACGTTGGTTCAACTACATGTGGTTTAATTCTCAAATTTTAAACATCATGCTGTTTTTAATTTCTTCCAAAACGACTGTGTTTCACATTCGGTGATATTTACTAACGGTGCCATGTCATCGATACACAGACGTCCTATATTGCGGGTTGACCGTGACGTTAAGAATTGACCTGCATTTAATTGTGCTGAGGGGTTGATCCGAAATATCAGACTACTTGGAGAGTTAATTTGCAGAAAATCCTTTATTTTTTGGATGTGCTTATTATAAATGGAAAAATTGTATATGTAGACTTTTAAAAAAGTTACTGCAGACAAATGTAGTTAAAATAACAGTTTGACTAGTGTTGTCGTGTAGTGTTACTATTTCAAATCATTTTTTATTTATTTATTGATAATAGAACTGGTTACAAGAGATGGATCAAGAGTACAAAAAGGCCCAAATCAAGAAGAGAACCTAAAATAACGATGAAGAAACCAGCAACAGACGCCAGAGAGTTACAGTTGAAATTGTTCGACCCAAATGTGGAGATAGCGAGATGAATTACTTGTAAGAGCATGCCCTTGACTAGTTGTTTGTCTGATTAAAATTGTGCCTTCCTGATCCATAGATGCAAGCTTTGCTCTCAACAGAAGCTGAACCTCCTTAATCAAAACATGGACTGGTTTTAGTGGCCCGACATGAAGTCTGGAGTTCCTCTCCTTCCAAATTGAGTATATCTCGGCTTGAAACACCAGCTTGACTATAGTCTTCAGCTTACCATCCGCTGCATTATCCAACCACACAATCGCAGCATCAAATGAACTAGGCAAATGCAAATTTGTGTACGAAAAAAGAGAGGTCCAGACCTGATTTGAGTATACGCAGTGAATGAACAAGTGCTCTTTAGACTCATCCGATGTATGACATAGAAGACAAGTGCTTGGTACATTGAGGCCCCAACGGATAAGTCGATCGCGGGTGAGAATGCGATCATGTACATCCAGCCATAACAAGAAAGCATGCTTGGGAATTCTGCCTTTAAACCAAACAGCTCTTTACCAGGGTACAGTCTGCGAAATGGGGTGAAGGGAAGCCCAAGTCTTTACGGCTGAGAACATCGACGGTTGCTGGCCCAAGGTGTTTCGCCACAGGAAATAGTCTACTTCTCCGGAGGAAGGATCAGGAACTGAGGAAGGGAGGGAGTCCCTGATGGTAGAAATAATCCGGTTTCTACTTTGAGATATAACCCAATTACCTCCTGAAATGATGGTAGAGACTTTAGCAATGAAGGGAATTCATGAAATTCTTGGTCCAAGAGCTCCTGTAATATCAATAAGAGGTCCCAGGCTTGTCCAATTATCATGCCAGAACAAGGCTTGATTACCAGAGACAACTTGACAGTATAAGAAAGGTCTAGCAAGGTCTCTTAGCTTGACTAGACGTCGCCAAATCCAACTTCCAATTCTCGAAAAATCTGTAATCCAGAATAGTCTTCCTTTGATGATGTGCTTGTTGATCCATGCTACCCATAAAGAACCGTTCATAGCAAATAACATCCAGATTAATTTCAACCCAAATACCTTGTTAATATCCACCAATCTTCTAAGACCCAATCCACCCTTTTTCTTAGTCTTACAAACAGAGTCCCAGGAAACCTTAGCTCCTTTTTCTGAGTTCGGTAAACCTGTCCAAAGGAAAGCATTGCAAATCTGTTCCAAGGTATCAAGGCAAGCTTTCGGAAGAGGAAAAATGCTTGCCCAGAAATTGATAATTCCATATAACACCGATTGCAAAAGTTGAAGCCTTCCAGCAAAGGACAAATGTCTAACAGTCCAACCTTGGATCCGAGATTTAATTTTGTCGACTAAGGGCTGATAATCCTGCTTTTTAAGCTTGTGGAGGAGAAGAGGCAGACCTAGATAACGAACAGGAAGTGCTCCTTGAACAAGACCAAGCCTTAAAGCAATGTTATGAGTACCTTGAAGATTATTACCATCTAAGAAGAGATGAGACTTACGCAGATTTAGCGCCAATCTTGAAGCATGTTCAAAATCTGTAAGAATTTGAAGTATACCATCAATAGACTCTTCACCTCCGTCAAAGAAGATTAGAACATCATCCGCAAAACTTAGGTGAGTGATTAAGGGTTCTGAGCAAAGCGGATGCAGCCTAAAGGTGTTCTGCCTTACTCCTTTGTCCAGATTTTTAGCTAAGATATCCATGGCTAGGACAAAAAGAGTAGAAGATATCAGATCTCCTTGCCTCAAACCTTTCTTCCCCGGAAAAAACCAGCTAGCTCTCCATTTACAGCAACAGAGTAATGAGGGGTAGAGATGCAGCATTTGATCCAATTGATGAAGGCATCAGGAATACCATAGGCTTCTAAAATGTTCAAAATGAACTGCCAATTGACGTTGTCATAGGCCTTGGTGATGTCAATCTGCAAGCAGCCTCGTCTTGTTGGTCCATCTTTGTTGAAATCAACCACCAATTCAGCTGCCAATAGGACATTTTCACAGAGAAGTCTTCCTTGAACAAAACCAACTTGGTTCCTTTGAACTGCTTCCGGAGAAAACATCTTTAGGCGCTGAGCTAACAACCGAGATATCACTTTATAGATCGTGTTACACAAGGAGATAGGCCTGAACTCAGATAACTTAGCTGCACCAGACACCTTAGGAATTAGAGCAATGACTGTAGAATTAGCCTGCCTTGAAAGGAAGGGATTAATGAAGAAGTCCTTAACAGCTGCAATAACACTGTGACCAACGAGATCCCAAGAGGAAGTATAAAACTCGGCTGTAAACCCATCAGGTCCGGGTGCTTTGTTCCTTGGAAGACTAAAAACCGCTGCTTTGATCTGATCATCCGTCAGAATGTCGATAAGCTGAGTAGCCAGATCCGAGCTACATCTAAACGAGTGAAGATCATGAATGGTTTCTACCGAAAGCGGCTCAGTATCAGGATTTGCAGTACCAAGAAGATCGGTATAGTACTGGACTGCCGTGCTCTTGATGACGGAGGCGTCCGTAATCTTATTGCCTATATCATCCTATAAGAAATCAATTCGGTTCCTCATTAAGTTGGCCACAACAGATTTAAAGAAAGCGGTACCAGCGTCTCCTTGTTTCATCCACCTGATTTTGGATTTTTTGCAAAAGAAGGATTCCTCCGCTTTAGCCAACAGAAGCCACTTGCTTTTGGCTTCCTGCTCCATACGAAAGAGATCAGGGGAAGGAGTAGATAACACATGTTTCTGCACTTCTTCTAGATAATCAAAAGCTTCCTTAGTTCTTGATTGTATGTCACTGAAATGAGTGCGATTAAGGTCTTTGCAACACAATTTTGCATTCCTCAGTCGTTGATAAAGGGAAGACATCGGATTGGAAGGAATAATTGGAGTAGACCAAGCCTCCATCATGCGATTATGATACTCAGGATGAGACGAAAAGAAGGAGAAAAACATGAACCTGGAGGCTCTCCTTGTTTCCGAGGCAGATAAGGATATTAGGCACGGCGAATGATCGGAGCCACCAGGTGCATCAAAGACTGTTGTTGCTGCAGGGAAAGAATCTTGCCATTGTTCGTTGATGATAGCTCGGTCCAACTTCCTAGATTTAGGGCTATCCGGATTGTGGTTACTCCATGTATAAAAACGCCCCCGGTAAGTCATATCAAAGAGATTAGAGTCTGCTAAAAAATCCTGAAGATCGTTGATACCGAGCAAGGAAATAACAGATGGTTCCAAAGAGTAAACCTCCGCCATTGATAACACTTGGTTAAAATCACCAAGCATGATACACGGCGAGTTCTGGATTAAGGGAGAGTGGGCCACGTCTTTAATCAAATTCCAGAGAGGGATCCGCTCTTCTCTAGTGTTACGAGCATAAATAAAACCAATAGTTAAGGATTCATTGGAGATTGGGTTAAAGACTCCGCATAGAACCAACTGATTTGTCTGAATATAAGTAACCACAGACAAAATAGGCTTCCACATAACAAGAATTCTACCGTTCTCTGCTGTTGCTGAATAAGTCATCTGATATCTCCAGTCTCCAAAAGAGCTTGTCATAATATCACTAAGACTATCATGCTTAACATGAGTTTCCAAAAGACCACCTATTGAGGGGTTATTATTAGAGATCCATCTCTTTACCGATACCCACCGATTATTGCCATTAAGGCTCCGTATATTCTAGCAAAAACACTTCATAAGAAATTCAAAAAAAAGTAACCAAGCACTTAGGCTTTGAAAATTTGGTCAAGGCAAGGTCCTGCCTGACCACCAGAAGGTAAACTAAGGTCTGAAGTTGAAATAGAGACACCAGAGGAGATTGGAGATGACGGAAGAGAGAGAGCAAATATTTTCTGCCTTTGTTTCTTGCGGTACTTCCTCTTCTGTTTTGCAGAATAGTGAGAAGGAGTTTCTGCTTCCATGACTTCGACGCGTTTCCTGAGAATTGCTTGGGCTGAGCTTATCGCAATTTTTTCCTCCTCGAACTGTGAAGTTGTAATCAAATGGACAAAAGTTTCTTTGAGAAGGTCTAAAGCAGTTGGTCTAGGTGGGGTAGACCTTTTTGTGACTCGGGAAGGTTTAATCCAGCTTGATGCACAATCTGACTCACTATCTGAAGTGGCATGAGAAGAAGGGGCGCTTAAGGCCTTTCTAGGAGCAAGACCAGAAGGATAAAAAGAGTGGAAAGGGTTCACTGGAGAAGAATGAGAGATGATAGCCGCACGTAGACACAGTTCCAAAGATGTAGTAACAACTTGATCCGGGTGAGCTGTAGAAAGGTCGTCTTTAGGTAGATTACCCTCAGTTGATTTGGGAGTGTAGATAGGAGAAGCAATGGCAATATGAGGTGAGTCTTTGTGAGATGGGGAACCGGCTTGTTGAGGATTCGAACGAGCTCGATCAGGGGGTGGCAAAGGTACGGGGCATCGAGTATGAAAATGTCCATATTCATTAAAAGAAGAGCACTTAGGAGGTAGATTAGGATAGGACACTGAGACCGTTACTGTAGTTCCTGCTTCATCCGTTACACGAACCAAGGAAGGCCGGATTTTATCAAGAATCAGAGCAACACGAAGCTTAACTATTCCGTTGGAGTAAGGTTTAATCGTTGCAGATTCCGAGTGAAGAGGCATGCCAACACCTGAGGCAATAGTGCTAAATCTGTTTGATGACCATAATTCCGGTGGGACATTTTTGAATAAGACCCAAACAGGAGCGCTTACACGCTTCCTGGGAGACATGTCAAGCGAAGATGACCATAGCTCCACTGAAAAAGAACAGTTGCCAGAATGCCAAAAACCTATCTCTAAGACCCAATTCCTGATAACTTCAGAAGGAATGTAAATCAGATAAGTCCCATTCGAATGTTGCTTAACTGAAATCCTGCCCTGCTTGCCCCAGATGGGGTTTAGATCAGAGAAAATTTTCCCAGCTGAGGGAGCTTTACCGTGAAAGAAAGCGACGAGATGGTCTTTCCACAGCGTTGAAGAACCGAGAATGATAGATCTGAGAGCCTTAATAGAAGATATGCCATCAGGAGAGAGAATCGGGGTAGCAACCTGGAACAGTGGCTGATACGAAGCTTTCAGTTTAGAAATCCATGGAGATTGAAATGGGGTCGGCGGCGTAACCAAAACACCTTCCGGAGTAAAAGCCTTACCCAGAGACGTCGAAGGCAGTGGTCAAGAGATGACCTGAGATGAAAAAGGTGCTGAAATCGGTCGGTTCGGGGTAGACGAGGTCGCAGGGGACGCGACGGCCTGAGAAGAAGGAAAGAGAAACATTAAATCCAGAGGAGCTGGAGGAGGGGCCGGAGTAGACATAGCCTGCCATATCGGAGGAAGGGAAGCCGAGAAAATCGGCGACGAGGATCGTCTGCCAGGAAAAGAATCAGATATGGGTCGGTCGCCGAGGAAATCACCTAGAAGAGAGAAAGAGCCGTTTTCATACAATACTATTTCAAATCATGGATACAATGACATGAAGAAAATGGATATCTATTTTAATTTTCAATCATTCAAAACCTATGTAAAGAACATTACTTTTGTTCAAAGCTATAACTCAAATTGCAACCTTTTGCTATGCACCACAACTTTCAAATTCCAATTCTTTTTTTTTTCCTTTAAAGATCAGTTTCAAAATTTTGAAGTATTACAGAATACAGACTAGTCTATACATATCCTACTAAAACTTTTGACGTAGCTCGATAAAAGTAACTACGATCATATTGATTTATACTCAGTATCATTATTTCATTAGTCATATGTAGATTATAAAAACAGTATAATGCATATGTATAAATTATCGAAAAGGGAAACGTGTTTCCATTACACTTTTTATAATATAGTATGTAATGTAGAGTTTTTCCATAGTTCGACTCATAGCCTCAGTTTCACGAAGTACACATTAGTAAATTTGAAGTTTGAATCATGCATGTGGAGTATAAATCACTCCCCAAAATTTAAGAGAAAACGAAGTTCAAGAAACATATTTCATATCTTTCGTGCAAAATCGTCCACTTCTCCTTGAGACATCGGTCGTAAACATATGCATCACTTTCCGGTCCAATTATCGTTCCCCCATGAACACATTTCTTCTTCTCCACGAAACCTCTTCCTTCTTCTCTTCATTCTCTCTTTCTCTATGTTTGACTATTTCTATAAATCTCTCTTCTTTTCTTCATTCTTTTTTGGTTAATACTTATTTAAGTATTAGTTTCTCATTGTGTTATGGATGATGAAGAGAACAACAACGTAGAAAGATTCGATGATGTCGTTTTGCCAGGGTTTAGGTTTCATCCCACAGATGAAGAGCTCGTAAGTTTCTACTTGAAAAGGAAGGTTCTACACAGATCTCTTCCCTTTGAACTTATCAAGAAAGTAGACATCTACAAATACGATCCATGGGACCTCCCAAGTAAGCCACATAAACTCTTAATTTGTAATATATTATTCAAACTTAAGGAAACCCAAGTTTTAAAAGCATTTGCTTGAATGTTTAAAAAGAGCTTGCGGCCATGGGGGAGAAAGAGTGGTACTTTTACTGTCCAAGAGACAGGAAATATCGTAACAGCACGAGGCCCAACCGAGTAACTGGAGGTGGATTCTGGAAAGCAACCGGAACAGACCGGCCTATATACTCATTGGACTCGACTCGATGCATCGGTTTGAAGAAGTCACTTGTGTTCTACCGTGGTCGAGCTGCTAAAGGAGTCAAAACCGATTGGATGATGCATGAATTCCGTCTCCCTTCTCTCGCTGACTCGCATCACTCGTCGTATACCAATAACAATAACAAGAAGCAACACCACAACAGCAACAATAAAGAGATTCCTTCAAGCGTAAGTAAATGCACTTTCCCTACTTGACTTACATACACGTAAGAAAAGTAACCATTCGTGTTTATGTTTGTGTTTTGCACTTATATAAATGTTAGTATAGATCTATTTGTTGTATATTCGGATTTTAATAAAGGCAGGAATGTTTTATGTAGGATGCTTGGGCGATTTGCAGAATATTCAAGAAGACAAACTCGGCATCATCACAAAGATCAATTCCACAATCCTGGATTTATCCTTCGATTCCTGAGACTAACCAATACAACTCACAGTCACAACAAACCACAGCTGTTTTTGCTTCAACAGACGTTTTCAGCCACATAGCAACTAGACAAAACATTATATCTTCTCCAGTAGACGAACCAGCGAGCTTCACTGAATCAGCCGCTGCTTATTTCGCGTCTCAGATGCTCGGTGTTCCGTACAACCTGGCTCGAAACAGAGGAAACAGTGAAACAGGGCATGCTCTGTTTCTAAGCAACAACGAGAATAACTACTTCAATAACTTGGCCGGAGCGTCGACTAATGAGCTTCCAAACGTAAGATCAATGGTGGATTCTGGTTTTGGGACGACGAGGGCCAGTGAGATGCCGGCGACGTCGCATTCCACTAACAACTAAGATGTACTATTAACACTTGAATTGGTGTAGGACATCGCTAATATGTATTCATTTTTAATTATCTTATTAATGTTGCTTTTGTTTTGGTTTCTTGGAGACCAAAAAGGGAAAAACTAAGACTTGGTTTGCTTCCTATAGCTTTCGGCCTTTTGAAGTAACGTAATCTTGGACAATGTAATTTTTGTTAAGCATTTTTTATTCCCTTTGTTAAGACTTTTGCTTAGTTTTGATGTCTACTATGATTTTAATAAATCTATATTACATAAAGGGGGGTGTATTGAACTATTGATTTTAAGAGAGTTAGAGTGATTTGAGTTTAATTAAGATTTTAGATGATTTTGATGGTTTTGAGTGATTTTAAGAAAGTTGTTGTGATTTTGTATTAAAATCCCCTACAATACCACCTAAAACCATGTGATTTGGATCTTTGTATTTTTAACTAAAATTTTTTTTTTAAATTTTCTAAAATCCCCGGCAGTCTTTAAAATCCCAACACTTAAAATATTTTCAATAACAGTAGATTTGATATGATTTTAACAAATTTTTGTTTGAATAACATGGGATTTTAAATGATTTTGAATGATTTTATATAAATCTCATGTTCAATAACACTGGATTTGTGAAGACATTTTAAAATCTTTAATTGAATAACAGTGGATTTTAAGAATATTTCCAAATCTCTTAAAGTTCTTAGTCCAATACACCCCCCCCCCCAAAGTCAAGATGGCCGAGCTAGTCTAAGAGCACATGCAACGCTGTTATCCCCTTTGGGGTTGTTAAAAGAGTTTTTTTAATATATATTTTTTTTTTTTTTGGAAAAGTGTGAAATATAAATCTCCTAAATGTCCTTCAAAATTTTTGCTAGAAGAGAACATCATAATACTATTCGGCTTTTTATGATGTGAAAGCAGACTGAATGGACCAGAGAAGATACTGAGAAGCTTCTACATCTTGCAAAACTTTTTGCTACTCTGTGGAGAACTATTGCTCCTCTTGTGGGCTGTATGAAAAGCTTCTTGATGCAGCTTGCGTTAAGGACAAGAACAATTTGAAAACCTGAAAATATGAGGACTATATTTGAAAACAATTATTTCCCACAAATTCCATAAGTGTGTGGAGATCGGCTTACCAACCCCGATTAGCTACACCCATCTTAACAATCTAAGGCCCATTTCCACAAATCAATCAAAATCAGCCAAAATTTAATTCGCGCAGGCTTACCCATATGTCATCATTACGGTACCAATCTATAATTTCGATATCGATCAGAGGAGGACGCGTGGCGGAGTGGATCAACAAACTGGTCTATTTGAACAGTAGCTCAGCGTCATATAATGATCACTTCTGAACCGCGCCGTGGAGTAGTTCGGGGCAAAGCTTGAGACACCATACCCCATAAAGACGCAGTGGACGACACGTCACTCCGAATTGAAGGAGATCTGACACCGCTAATCCTTCTATAAATACACTCTGAATATCATTTATGAAGGGACACAATATCTATTAACACAATTACTATTTGTAATCTCTTTTTGCTCTGACTTTTTCTCCCAGAGATTGTTTAGAAAACCGAATTGATCTCCCTTCGGAATCAGTTCAAAATCTAAACATTTCGCCTCTTTTCAAATATATCAATGCGTAAACGGTCCCTACCTCATTCTCCACAAAAATTCGGATATGTTCTTATAGCCAAACATCTCGGCAAAGTCAATATTTCTATTTAAACATGAAATCCCGACCTAATACATATTAAAACATACTTAATGATTCCCTGGATCAACATTTCCGCTAGAAAGAGGGGGATTCAGAGATTTCCCATCCACTAAGAGATATTTGACAGCCACGAGATCATCGACCACCGGAATGCCACTGCCTCTTCGATCACCGAGCAACCAGCTCTCTCATGAGCACAAGTTCCCTAGCTCTTTCCTAAACTCCAAAGGTAAAGGTATTCGCATCACCAAGATACGAATCCGCTCTCATCGTCTAGCTACAACCCGGCTCACATCGTCTAGTTACGGCCTCACTCTCATTGTCTAGCTACAACCTTGCTTGAACGTCATCGTTCCCACGTTTCCTAGCTACAATCAATCTCTCACTAATTAGCTATGAACATGTACACATCATCTAGCTACAACCTTGCTAACTTCGTCCCGCTATTATCTTCCTCAGATCATAGACAAGCTCCAGCTCTTTAGCTCTCCAATGATGAAAAGACTATCGACGTCACTGCCGACTCCGCAACCGATGATAACAGTCCCAGACTCTAGTTAGACCACCAAAAATATTTCAGCAATATCGATATCCGCAATAACCATACCATATAAGTGAGCCCGGTGACGTTAGGAAAGAGGAAAAACAAACGGAAAGCGCGTAAGATATGACTAGATAAGAAGAATGATGATTCATAAAAATGTACATCTTTATTTATCTTTAAAAGAAAATATTACAAGGAAGCAAAAAACAACATACAAACATAAGAAAAAAAAAAGAAAAAGCTAAAGCCGAACAAATTTCTTGAAAGACGAATTCGTTCGAGACCGAAGCTTGACTTGTCAAGATCGGTTTCATATTAAGAGGTCGGCATCGATCCATATTAAAAAGAAACTATAAAGACGTCGACATCACAACAAACAAAAAGAAAATAGGGAATCAGCGAGAAATAGCAACAAGAGAAAAGAGGAGGAGAAAAGGGTGAGTGAGTTATGAAGACTTCAAGAGGAGAAGACTGTATTATAGTGAAACAGAGATGGATACAAAGGAAACTTTAATTAAGAAGCGACCAAGACGCCTTTAATGAAGACATGACGGTTGCCAACCCAACCAAAAATTAAAGGCACCTCGCGTCCCGAGACAAGTGTGCGACATCTTTTGAGAGTCGAAACTTGCACGGTCGATATTTGTAGGGCAAATTTTTTAAGGTACATAAATTTCAATGGTACAAAGAGCAAAAAACTTAAGAAAAGTCTAAGTCTAGATCCTAGGGTTTTTTAGATGGTCATTTCATAGGATGTCCTTCGTCTTATATAGTTGCGGCGAGTCGGCTTTGGGGATATTCGTCTGCAAGATTTCTGGAAATCATCTTATCATCGTATATTCTATTTCTGTTGGGATTTACTATTCTGCTCGGATTTTCCTCTTCTTCTCAGAATTATCTTCTCCTTTTCTTCTTCGAGTTTATCTTTTATTTTATAATAATCCTTATGTGGTTTAACTTGTTTTGCCGTTTGAGCGTAAGTTTCTTGATTCGGCCCAAAGTCTAGGAAATACGAGTCTTGTGGGTTAGGCCCAAGTTCGTATTTCATATAACTTATTCAGAAATTAAGTTAACAGCTAGGAACATATAAGTTATTGTTTCAAATATGGGTCACGGCTAGTTGCGCATCCGGAGAGAGATATTGACAAATATCCGAGCGTCTAGTCTAGGCAAAGTGTTCGTTGGAAGATTCAGGGAATATGTTATGCTAGGACGTTCGTAGAGAGTGTGTTTGGCTCGGAACTTTCGAAAGAATGTGTCATGCTCGGAAAATAAGAGGGAATGTGCTCGGATTATCCGAGCTACCTTGCCTGCTCGGAATTTCCGAGCAGCTTGGTCAGCTTGTAATTGTCGAGCTGCCTTGCGGGATCAGAATTTCCGAGCTGCCTTGCCTGCTCGGAATTTCCGAGCAATTTGGTCTGCTGAGAATTTCTGAGCTTCCTTGCCTGCTCGGAATTTCTGAGCAGCTTGTTTGAACGTTTGAGCTTGTCCGTAGATTCTATCTAGCAATATGCATGTCCGTGCGGTCTATCCGAGCAGTGTTTTTGTTCGAAAGTTTGGCTAAATGTTTCGTACATTCCATATTAAATGTTATTCATACGAAACGATACTCATAAGAATCATTTATTCATATGAAACGTTATTCTTACGAAATGATGTTCATACGAAACATTCATTCATAAAAGACTCTGTTCATATGAAACGTTATTCATACGAAATGTTTATTCACACGAGATGTTCTTCGTACAAAGCGTTTACATACGAAGTGTTCATACGACGGATTTTCTTTGTGGAAACAACTATATCCGACTGCTCAATTCGAGTTCGGAAATTGATTTCATCAATGGGGATTTTAACCCCAACAATTCGCCCCCACCTCGTCCAACTTGAGTACGATGATGGCGAGCTTTTTAAGCAGCCGAGGCGAAAACAATTCTTCAAAATTTTGGTCTGGCCGTTCTTCTTCTTGATGATCGTTTTAGTCGTAACAGAATATTGTTTGAATATCTTTGTCGTATATCATGGAGAGTCAACATGCCGAGAAAGATCGATTGCAGAAATGGTGAGCAAGATGAACCGAAATGAGATAAAAAATGTTCCGAGCTTGATTCATCATGATTTTTGAACAGGACGAATTGAGCCAGTCATTAAATGTGTCAAAGCTTTATCGTTGAGAAGAAAATGTGTAGGTCGTCCGAGCAGAACATAGGTGCCGGCAAGGCGTACGCCACAAATATCAGTTTGTGGGGTAATCGTGCACTCTGCTTATTTTTTATATCCGATCGGATGAATTAATGTCTAACTGGTTTAGAAGCGTTCTCGAGAAGCTACTATGTCGATGCTTTATGTGTATATTGTGAGATTGTCCGAACATTTAATGTTAGATTTTGTGTTTTGTACGAAAATCTAATTGCCTATCTATCACAGAATGATCGTCTTAGCCTTAGGAGATTGTTTTCCGAGATGAAATCTCTCATGAAAACTTGGCGAGCATTTCTTGTGATATTAGTGAATAGTTTCGACCATCAAAGGCTATTTTGGGGTTTTTATGAAGTTCTATAGTTCCGTCTAGCTATAAAAACTGTTTAGTTTAGGTTACTGTCGTTGTTGAGAAGCTGTTTAGGCATTTTTACTGACAAGTTGACGAGTGTGAGATGAACACTTTGATGTGGAGATGCATAGTGATTTATGACTGAGTTTCAGAAATGGTTACGAGGCCTATACATGCCCGGCTTATAAGTCATTGAATGCTTCATAGTAAGTTTTCGTATATGAAATTTTAATTTGGTTTCCTCTCGAAGAGTAGTCAAGCTAGTTTCTCCATATCAAAGGTGTTCTTGTTTTCAACCTGTTCGGACAAAAAACTTTCGAGAAGTTTTTGCCGGAAGTTGTCAAAATGTTTCTTATTTCTTTGAGGAGATTGATTGGATGCCTAGCATGTTTAATCGGGGAATAAACTGAGCGGACCATCCGAGTAGTATGTCTGAGCACTCTGTCCGCACCGATCAGCATGGTGAAGCCGAGTAGGATGATCACCCGGTTCCCCGAAGATATGTCACCAAGTTGAGCGGGAAGTTTTGCCAATTAGACCAATAATTCATAGTGCCAAATAAGATGGACTGATCAGAAATGCAGAGCAGGACGTTGACGAGTATAATGTTTACGAGTAGACCAATTCATCGAGAAAGGTATACGCGGAAGTGTTGAGCTGGTTTGCTTGGACCATCCGAGAACCCTAGTAGCCGAGCAGCTTGGATTGTCCGAGCAAAGCTCACACGCGGAGTTGCCGAAGGATGGTCTTCCGAGCAATTTCATCTATTACTGATTTTTTCTTTGGAACGGTTGATCGGTCCGGTGTATGTCATGGATGCTTCGTTACTTCAAATGAGAGATTTTTGTTCAAAGTTTTAAGACTCGTTTCTGATGTTTTGAAATTTGCTTTCGGTTCTTCGTCTATGTTTCCAACTTCAAGTCGAGCGAACAGTCAAGAAAACGCGTTGTATAGTGAACCGAATATGATGAGTTTGAGAAACATGTTGATTCGGATTGTCCGATCATGTCTGCTTGGAATTTTTGAGCATGTTTGCTCGGAATTTCTAAGCAAGTCTGCTTGGAATTTAAGAGCATGTCTGCTAGGGTTTTTCGAGCAAATCTGCTCGGAATTTTCCTAACATGTTTGCTTGGAATTTTCTGAGTGGGAGCTGGTTCCAGCTTAGTTGTTTGAGCCTGCTAGGATGTTCTGTACTTCCGAGCAGCCGAGCAGTTACGTTGATGTTATGTTGATTAATGCAAAAAAGTCGAGCAGATTTTATCCGAATAAATCATCCTTTATGACTTCGTATAACTATCTGAGTTGGTTTCGTATAAATGTTTGAGTTGGTTTCGTATAACTGCTTGAGTTGGTTTCTTATAGCTTGAAGACTTTCCAAACAAATTCGTATTGTTTCCGGAGGAAGGTGTGATTTCGTGTTTGACTCTTGACACTTTAGGAGCGTTGCTCTCGAATGTATGATGTGTTGTATTCCGAGTTTGGATATCAGCGAAATATGTCCGTCTCACGGACTCGTTTCTGCAAGAATGTATGAACATGGCACATATAGGAGCGTTTTTCCGTGTTCTAAGTTTTAAGTTTGAAGGTTGGTGAGATATGCCCGGCTTACGAACTTGTGACGACTAAGACCAGCGCACTCGGAAGCGTTTAACTGGGTTTTGAGTTAAGTTCGAAGGTTAGTGAGATATAATCTACTTACGAACCTTTGATGATGAAGACCAATGTGCTCGGAAGCGTCTAGCTTGGTTTCGATTTAGATTCGAAGGTTAGCGAGATATACTCTACTTAATAACATATGATGACTAAGACCAGTGTGCTCTAAAGCGTCTAACTGGGTTTCATAATTTAATTTGAGTTCGGATACGAGACATCTCGACTTATATTACCTTTATCAACAGCAAATTGATGTCAGTGGATACTGGCCAAGAGTACTCGACCGGGACGTCGTTTAGACCAATGAGTGTTTACTGGGTTTTGAGGCTTACTTTAAGCTTTGAATTTTCATTGTCAATTGTAATTTGATATCCTATAGGACTCACCTCGGGGATACCAGACCAATGTATACTTGGTCTTGACATCGTCAACCAGTGTGCTAAGCAGCGGCTACTGGGTTTTGAGGTTTACTCCGAATTCAATACTTGTGCAGGACATCCTCGACTTATATGTCTCCTTCATTCATGGTAAACATACCTAGCAGGTATTAATAATTTATATAGCTTGCTTTTATCCGTTTTTTGGATGTATAGAACCTCAATCCGTATAGGTATGTTGGTTAGGATTCGTAAATGATGCATTTGTTCGGCGTATAGGACCTCAATCCATATAGGATGTGTTGGTCGGAATCCGTAAAGGATGTATTTGTTTATTTGTTGTGGCCAGCAACATACGAGATAGAGAATGCAAATGTACTAGACTTGACTCGGGATGATACGACATTTAATGAATTGGACTGGTTTACTAAAATGTGAAGTTTGAATCCTAAGTTTGATTTTAAGACAAGTAAATCAAATGAAAGTAACAAGACAGTTATTTATCGTTTACCGGAAAATTCTGAGCGTATGATTGGGGAGTTGAACCTTTGTGGAGACGTCAAGATTGTACGATCGTGATCTGGTGTATCGAGTTTCTTGAAGTAGTATCGAGTGAAGAGCTTCGTGAGTTGGATCTCTGAAGGAGACTGTCTGCGTGGGTCTCAAAATTGTTTAAGTTAACGAGTGGACAAGTTTTGCCGCTAGTCGATGAAAGTAGCATGCTCGGATTTTCCGAGTTACCGTTTGTGCTCGGAAACCTGAGCTTGTTTTCTCAGAATTTCTGAGCTGGTTTTCTCTGATTTCCGAGTTGATCTGCTAGTATAAAAATGTTATTTATATGAAACGTTGTTCATACAAAATGTTTATTCATGAAGTGTTTATTCATACAAAGTGTTTACGCATACGAAACGTTATTCGTACAAAAAATTTATTCATACGAGACATTATTTATATGAAATGTTTATTCATACGAAACGTTATTCGTACGAAACGTTGCTCGGAAACCAGAGCAGGTTTGCTTGGAAGTTCCGAGCTGGTTTATTCAGAATTTCCGAGATGTTTAGCTTGGATTTTCGAGCTGGTTTTCTTGGAATTCCCGAGCTTGTTTGTTCGGAAGGACCTACTCAACACAATAGCAATAAAATAAATGAGCAGATCCTGCTCGGAAGAATCAAAGAAGATTTCTTCCTTTTTCCGAGCTGATTGCTTGCTTTCTTCCGACCTGATTTTTTTTATGTTCGGGTCCATGCATGTTTTTTCCGAGCATTCCTAGCCAAACATGTTTCCAATGCTTGCGTTCTCTGATTTTTCGAGCAGTTTTGCATGCTTAGATTTTTCGAGCGGTCTTGCGTGCTCGGACTTTCCGAGCAGTCTTGCATGCTCGGATTTTCCAAGCAGTCTTACGTGCTCGAACTTTTGAGTTTGCGGAGTGAGGATGTTTGCACGGAAGGAATGTATGATAATCCATCCGAGAAGGTTCATCATCTGAGCAGCCTTGTCGTGGTACATCTGAACGGGCTTAATCGTGGACTGTTTGGTACGGTTGTCAGACATGCTGTGAGTTTTTGAGCATGCTTGCGAGTTTATGAGCATGCTTGCGAGTTTATGAGCATGCTTGCGAGTTTATGGTCATGCTTGGGAGTTGCCTCGCATGCTTGCAGGTCGTCGAGCATGCTTTGCGAGTTTCCGAGCATGATTTGCGCGTTTTTAAGAATGCTTGCGAGTTGCCGAGCAGGTACTGGTCGCAGATAACCCAGATCTCCGAGCAGGAAGAACCGGTTGTACGCGAGTGGATCGTCGAGCTGATTGTATGTGTATGTATCATAGAGCTGACCAGAACAAGTGTTCGTGGAAGCTTGGATCACGTCGAGCTAAACTGCCTGGAAGATGCTGATCGTATCTCGTGATGAGCAGAAGAAAGTTGCTCGGGA
This sequence comes from Orychophragmus violaceus, assembly GCA_030180135.1. Taxonomy (NCBI): domain Eukaryota; kingdom Viridiplantae; phylum Streptophyta; class Magnoliopsida; order Brassicales; family Brassicaceae; genus Orychophragmus; species Orychophragmus violaceus. The sequence continues at coordinate 43,120,257 of CM058240.1, forward strand.
GCAATCTAATCAGATTGTGCGACGATGCGGGATGGGGACAACTCAAAAAATGCTTATGCTCACAAATACTTCTGCTTGGATAGAACTGTTTCGCTCAGATGCTCGGACCGATCTGCGTGGTTGCTTGTACTGCTTCGCTCGGATGCTCGAACCGATCTGCGCGATTGATTTGCTCGGAAGCTTGTGTGGGTTCTACTCGGCGAAGAAGCAGTAGCATGAAGGTGAATGGTTTTATGCTGGGCTGTGATCGCGTGTGTTTGACGTGTTTGTATCAAGCTATTCTTGGCTCGCACAAGACCTTCGTAATGAAATTTGTGATAAGTAGGTGGTGATTGATCATTGTGCTCGTCCAACTTTTCTTGGTTATGATCGTTTTCTGCTCGGAACAAACATTATCTTGTTCACTATCGTGAGATTATGATGAGTCGCTTTTTGCCGAGTGGGTTTTTATGTGAATACTTCATGTCCTTTGATCTTAAATTTTATGAGTTGGAACGTGATTTTGTCTGCACTTTGATGAGCCGACGAGCTGAAGACGTGTTGGGGAAATGAGAGAGAGAGACAGCTTGTGCTCGGGTGAGACATAGGCTGACGGAGATGATCCAATGAACATAAGCTACAAGGACATGATGTTGTCTGGTTTGAAGCCACCCCGCGGAGCCGACAAGCCCAATGTAAAGGTCCGATTACGACTTCATGATATTGTTCACGAGCTGCTTCCAACATGATGTGCTGAGCTGACTTGCTCGGCCTTTCGAGTGAAGGAAGATCATCATTTGTATGTCGATGGTTGAGAAGCTTGTATCAGGATGGCTTGGAACACTGGCTTCCATGGCGGCAGGGGATCGGCGATGATTGATTAGGGACAGTTTGACTTGGTTGCGGTGCGAAGGTAAAGCAGCGTACTGAAGCAGATTTGCTGAACCGATCGATTCCAGTACGATTTTGTTGTAGTTTTCCAACTTGGTGTCGTGCCTAGATCTGCAAACAAAGAAAAGTTGGAGACTCGTTCGATGATGAAAATCGGTTAGACTATGATCATGATGTATTACAACAAAGCCCCAAACCAAGATGCTCAACATGTAAAACGAAATCAAAGAGCATTAAACTGTATGTTGAACACACAAAAATATTTTACGATCTGTTTACGATGTCGATCAAGAGTTTATCATGTAATTTCCACGTAAATTAGAGATATTAGTAATTCTTATAATCGTAAAGTATTGAATGTGGAAAACTAGTGACAAACTAAAAGCGATAAGTCACAAAGAATCTGAATAAATCGGGGTAACTTATAAATCAATTTATGATTATAAGGCAAATACAAATTTAGGTACTTATCTCGACAATCGGAGAGATCGTAAAGTGAGTTACGAGGAAGAGGATCTTTGAACATTACAAAGTGTTCTCTTCAGTTTCACTGAATTCCAATCCGATCTTGGTATCCTTGTTACGATTTTTTTTTGTTTTAGGTTGTCTTCAGGCAATTTTTTCCGTCAGCGTCGATAGTCGTCGCGAGCCGTCTTGGTCGGATTAGTGGTGGTAGATATTTCGTATTGGATCAGACTGCAGGAGGTGTTTTCGTGTTTGCCAACTGTGGTCGACGTAGCGGAGGGTTTCTCGTTGAGCCGCTAGGTGTTGAGAAGACGAGTCTCCTACACTCAGGTGGTCCGAAGTTCACTGCCCAAGTGCTCCCTTATTTAAATTCCAAGACTCTCCACTTGCTCGGTGAGCATGCGACGTGTCTTCTCCTGATCCTGAGTATTCTGCATTAGTACGATTATCGTCTCCTTTAACTCGGTAATCGTCGAGTTGGTCATTGTGTCTGCTGCGGTTGGGTTTATAGCAACATTGTTTGTCGCAGTGTTGCCTGTTGTGACATTGCTCACCGGGGTGTCGTCCGATGTGGCGTTGTTTCTTTTTCTGAAGATCGCCATTTGGTGTTCTGTCATGTCTCCGTCTCCGTCGGTGGCTAGATCTTCTAGTCAATGGTTTTTAATGTCAGAAACTTCTATGTCCCCACAGACGGCGCCAAGGTGTGAGAGCAAAAATTTTGGGGAACAGAAATTTCAATGTAAACAACACGAGACTGATATACCATGGATTCTAGGGATTTTAACCATGGTATATGTCTTTATTATCTAGTCTTTCTATGTGTTTTGGAGTCTTTTCAGGTGTTTTACAGGTTTAAGGACATCTGGAGCCTAATTGGACGTTTTGGGAGCATTTGGAGCAATTCTGCACTATTTAGAGATTTCACAGAGTTCACTGGCTGCGTTTTCGCAGTGCAACGATCGTTGCAGTCTGTGCAACTGTCGTTGCAGTTCTGAGCCCAAAAATCTGCATTTTCCAGAAATTACAGTTTTTGCCCAGAAACTTCCCAGACTTGCAAAAAGACCCCCAACCGACTTTAGACCAATATATAAGAGTTTTTAAGCCATTGTTTAGGCAACGCTTTACTTAAGTTTTATTTTATTTCAGAGAGCCTTAGGGGCTGATCTTGTTCTCGAAAGAGACTTGATTTCGAACCCCTGTTGATTATTCTGTTTAATGATATTTGGTTTTCTACTTATGATATTTTTTGTCTCGATGAACATGTCTGAGTAGATTACCTGTTAGGTTGAAGGATTCTCATTAGGGATTTCATGGAACTATAGTTTAAATCAATCTGTAGGGATTCATATCTGCTAGTTCTTTGTTTAGGTTGTTCTTAATGCTTAATCTGAAGTAGCTAATCAGAATTATGATGTTGGGCTGATTAATGCAGCGGAAGTTGGTTAATTTAGCTAGAAACAACCTAGATGAGCAATTAAACTTCTCGCAAACGAATGTTTGGTTTAGGTTAATCGTGAACATATCAAACTTGGAATTAATGCTGGTTTAATCTGTTAGTTCTCGCAAACGAGCTGCACTTAGACTTAGAGAATTATCGCAAAGGAATTTGGTTAGTTCTATATCTGTGTTTGAGTTCTAGAACAGTTTCTGATTAGATCCAGATTTATTGATTGCTTGTGTTCCTGATTTCCTGAGAACTCCTGAAACCTAACGCTTCGCTTCCTTGCTTACAAACTTGCCTGCTACTGATTTACTTTTCTGCTTCGCCTTTTAGTTTCTAATCAATTTGCTTTCTCCTAGTTTAATCTTTTCTGTTCTTATCTATCGTTGGCCAGAGTCCCTGTGGATTCGATACCCTAAGTACTACAGCTACATCACTGTGCACTTGCAGTTAGAATAGGGATAAAACTACACCTATCAAGTTTTTGGCGCCGTTGCCGGGGACTCTTTTACGTCTTCGATAGATTTGAACTTAGGGTTTAGACTAGGTTTTTCGTTTTTATTTTTTGCTACTAATTTTTTTTCTTTTTTGTTCTTGTGTTTCAGGTACGCCTGTAATCGCACTGCATCGATCGACATGGTCCTGTGTGTCGATCGTCACATCATCGCGCTTGCATCGATCGACGCTTCCACTGCATCGATCGATACATATCGTAGGAAGATGTATGATTTCTTTAGTCCAGAGATTGATAATTCACAGATAGCTGGGTTGAAGAGTAAAGTTGACTATCTGCATAGCCTTCTACTTGGAAAGTATGCGCAAGAAGCTATCAACTGCGTTGGAGGGAATGAATTCTACAGTCAGGAATCAGCTTTTCAGGGACCTTTCCAGCAACAGGGTAATACCTTCTCGAGGAACTATGGTATTTCTTCTTACCAAGTACCGCCTGCACCTACACATAAGAGCAGATTAGAAGCTATGATGGAACAGTTTCTTGAGAGAGAACAACAGATCACTGTGTCCTTCAACTCAAGGATGGATGCATTGCATGAAGATCTGAATTAGAAGTTTGAATACTTGAGCACACATATGAAGAAGCTAGATGTCCGAGTTCAAACAGCTGAAACAATGCAAAGGCATAATGAAGCTAAGAGAGCTGAACGGAAGCTGCACATCAAAGCTGTGACCTTAGGGGATGAGATTGAGTTGCTAGGTGAAGAAGAGAGCATAATCTCGGATTTTCTGGATGAATATTGTCTGTCTGATACATGCATCGATCGACACCCCCTTAGTGTCGATCGACACACCGTTCTGATGGCAATTTCGAGATCTTGCGACGAACAGAATCGCCTTGCATCGATCGACACATATCATGCAACGATCGACACAGAACACAGACATGACCAGAAACCTGCAACAGTACCAGAACGAGTGTATAAGCCCCCTGTGCCATATCCTAAGGTTCCTAAACCCTCTAAACAAGAGCTAGAAGTGGCTAACTGCATAAAAGTGATGGATAAGAAGGTGAATAAAACACCACCAGTTGAAACTTTGCGAGTTCAAGCAAAGAAGATGATCTCCACTGATGGTCATCTAAAAGAAGAAGTTCAGATTGGTGGAACTACAGTATCTGATAGTGAAAAGAAGAAGATGGCGGTTCCTCTTGAACCTGCTCTAACATCTTCAGTACCTGCAACTGCTCATAAGCAGAAAGCTCCAGACCGCCCAAGCTTCGCTCCTGCCCTGATTCTGATTACTCTTTCCTTGGGAAGCCTCATGATCTGAAAGCCTATACGCCTCCTTGGATGAAGAGATATTCACAGAGACATTCAAAGTCTCTGTTGAAGCCGCCATGAGTCAAATCTCTGTGCCATAGTCAAGCTAATGACTAAAAACAAGCGCTGGGTGGGAGGCAACCCACTATAGAGTCAGTTTTCGTTTTTGTTTTTATTTTTCAGTCTTTGCTATTTTGATTTTTTCTTTTTAGTGTTTTCAGCAGAGAGAACAGGTTCAAAATCGCCTAGCATCGATCGACACACCTATGTGTCGATCGACACAGTGCGATTACATAAATGAATCGAGCAAATGCGCCTTGCGTCGATCGATGCGGTCCTGTGCATCGATCGACACAGTGCGACGAGAGGTACGTAACTCTGATTTTTCAACTCTTTTCAATTTGATTATCTGTTCTTACCGAGCTCATGCCTTGATTACACTGGGGACAATGTAGTTTAAGTGTGGGGGAGGAAGCTACTGACGCACGCTTTTGTTTTCTTAGTTTTTCAAAATTTGTTTTATTGAGTCAAAATTTGTATAAAACTATGATTTTTCGAGGAAAATTTTCGCTTGAACAGGAACTAAGTGACCATAGGACAGACTTGCAGAGCCTCTATGACTGTTAGAAAACTCAGACACGGATCAACCTACTGAGGACACCCACATCACTTCAGGTATCAGAGGATCCTTTTACTGACTTCACCTTAATACTGACTTAGATTTCTCACCTAAGGGCTTGGTATACTTTGTGTCGGATTCCCTTGTTAGTTCTGACACAGCCTGTCAACCTATCCTATTTAGTTCCCTTCTCCCCTTCCATTAAAAAAAAAAAGATAATAAACTGAGGATGAGTTAGTAACTCCGAAGTGGTCATGGGAATAGTAGAAAACACTATTATCTCTTATGCGATCCATGGAATATGTCCAAAGTACACCCCTTAACGGGAAGAACAATGATAAAATAAAATAAAATGATACCCAGTGGGGAAAAATCAGTTGTTAAGGAAGGGAAAGAGAAGAAGGGGACTAGAGAAAGATAGTATGGTGGTCTAGAGCTGATAAGGTAAGAATCCATGTGCCCTTTGATCGATACTCCTTAGGTGAGACCGCACTTAAATACTTGCAGAAGTCAGTAGGGTGAATTTGAATGCTTGAATGTGATTGTGGAGTTTACTTGGGACAGTTGCTAAGTGTGGGGGAAGTACATTATGGTCTTGAGTTCTGTAGGAAAGTTTTCAGTGGATTACTAAGTGAATGTGATTGTGAAAGTTCCTAGGACGAAATGAGTTTCTGTGTTTTCAAACTTCTTTTCTTATGCTTTGGTTCTTTACTTGCTTGAGGGCAAGCAAGAGCTAAGTGTGGGGGAGTTGATATACCATGGATTTTAGGGATTTTAACCATGGTATATGTCTTTATTATCTAGTCTTTCTATGTGTTTTGGAGTCTTTTCAGGTGTTTTACAGGTTTAAGGACATCTGGAGCCTAATTGGACGTTTTGGGAGCATTTGGAGCAATTCTGCACTATTTAGAGATTTCACAGAGTTCACTGGCTGCGTTTTCGCAGTGCAACGATCGTTGCAGTCTGTGCAACTTGTTGGGAATGTCCTGAAATCTATTGTACTTACTCCAAGTGAAAGTCGTATTGTCGAGATGAGACAATCATATGACACTAGGTAGTCATAATGCTTTGCTAGAAGCCACTTATGATCAATGAGTTTAGAACTCATTGCTAGTGTTATATGATCCTACAGGGTCACACACCTAAGAAAACTGGATGTTAAAGACGAGGTTGATCATTAATGTAATGATCTGGTGAATGCATATTTGATATGCATTCGATATCAATATTCTGGGGCAGTGTCGATCGTTGCAGTAGTGCATCGATCGATGCAACTCGCGGATTAATCAGATTAATTCGGTTTAATCGTTGGTTAATTCCGTTACGGTTTAAGTCGACATATATAAGATATATGGTCGACCTAAACTGACTTCTAACCTAATTCACAGCCACCAGAACTTGAATACAAACCTCTGAAGAGATTGGATCTCGATAGGCACTAGCATCCCTCCTGTTCAGTTTGTGTGCGTGTGGATACCAGTAGAGGCGCAGCATTTGAGGCGCTCTAGATCTCGATTATCTGCAAATCTTCCGCTGCTAAACACCAGGTAATTCTGAGATCCCATATATTAGATTACATGAACCCTAAATCCTAGGCTTGGAATTCAGACCAGGATTGCCTAATTGGATTAGGATCTGCTAGAAATTCCTTCAGTGGTATCAGAGCTTTAGGGTTCCATTGAATCTGTAGCATGTTGATTAGATTAGTTGAATCTGAATCTGTGTATGGTTGATACAAACTTGCTAAAATTCGTTTTCATGAAAACCTAGTTTAGGGTTCTGATCGAAAACGTTTTAGGGTCTTTTCGCATGGTGTCGATCGATGCCAATCCGGCATCGATCGACACAGGGTGAAAACCCGAATAAAATTTAGGGTTTTTCGCATGGTGTCGATCGATGCCAATCCGGCATCGATCGACACAGGGCGAAAACCCGAATAAAACTTATGTTTCGCCGAGTGTCGATCGACGCAAGAGTTGTGTCGGTCGACACAGACCTCGCGAGATTGATGAATCGGTTCAATTGGATTGGACCGGTTATCGAGCTTGGTTAAAGATGGTTAAACACAGTGAATGGTTTAATTGCGATTGGTTTGATTAGGTTGGCATCGACCGATGCTAATGTAGCATCGATCGACGCTGACCGGTATTCAAAACCGGATCAATTGGATTGATCGGTTATCGCGGATTACTTTTGGTTATTCTGCATCGATCAACACTAAAGTAGTGTCGGTCGACATCATATTTGATGGTTTAGGTTATGAAACCTGAAATCACAGAACCAAAGCAAGATAAATCAATTAATTAGAAGAATTAAAACATAATAAAACTGAACGTTTTAAGGTTCCGTTCCTCAACCAAATATCAAGTGATACTTGATGTCTTTCCAACCTTGTCAACTGTCAAGACTTGTTTCATTGAGTGATAGGCTTGCAGTGCAAGGTATCCACAATTACATGAGTAAGGCAAGAAGTAATCGTGTTGATGGGCTTGCAGTGCAAGGCGTCAACAATTACATGACTTAAGAGATTGGTTTACTTGACTGGGCTATCAAAATCGTTTTGGGCCTAGAGACATCAGGTGGATTGGGCATGAGATGTCGATCCACAACCAAGAGTTATATTGGATATAACTAGCAAAGTTGTTGCTTACCTAGATAGCTAAATTTGGGTGATAGCCAGTGGCTCACTCAATTTTAGTGAAGTATGGATCTTGGATCATTATATTCATCTGAGGAAACATTGTTTGAATATAATGCGAGTTTTCTTAATAGTTAAGACTTCTCATTTCTTGAACATCATAAATAAAACCTCCCTTGTTTTTCAGCTATGTCTAGCACAAACCATCGTAACAATTTCTCCCTGCGATCCGTCCTTGAGAAGGACAAGTTAAATGGATCTAACTTTCTTGAATGGTATCGGAACTTGAGAATTGTTCTCAAACAGGAGAAAAGGACTATGTCCTTGAGAAAGTTCTCCCCAAGAAGTACCGAGCCAATGCCTGGCAGTCAGATAAGGATGCTTGGGATAAGCATTCTAATGATGCAGTGGATGTGAGTTGTCTCATGTTGGCTACCATGAACTCGGAATTGCAGAAGCAATATGAGTACGTGGAGTCGCCAATACAGATGATCACTGGCCTGAAAAGTATGTTTCAGGAACAGGCACGAACTCAGAGATACCAGACGGTTAGATCTCTGATTGAGTGCAAGCTACCAAAGGGCGAACCAGTTAGTCCTCATGTCATTAAGATGATGGGTTATATTGATAACCTGGGGAAACTGGATTGTCCCATTAGCCAAGAGTTGGCTACTGACATCATTCTACAGTCACTGCCGTCAAGCTATGATCAGTTTGTTATGAACTATAACATGAACAACTTGACGAAGACGTTGACTGAATTGCATGAGATGCTTAAGACTGTTGAACCTAACATCAAGAAGGACACCCCAAATGTCCTTATGGTACAAAAGGGTAAAAAGTTTAAGAAACTTGGTAAGAACAAAGGTGATGGCAAGACGAGCTCGATTGTGAATCCAAGCGAGTCTGGCCATGTTCCTAAGGTTGAAACCAGTCCTTCTGAAGATGTTAAGTGCCGTTATTGTAATGGTTATGGGCATTTGAAAAGAAACTGCAATAAATTCTTGGAAGATTATGAGAAGCTGAAGAAGACGTACGAGACTTCTTCTTCAGGTATTATGTTATAGAAGTAAATGTTACTTCTTATAGTCCTACTTATTGGGTATTGGATACCAGCTGTGGTACTCATATTTTGTGAAAATGTGCAGGGCCTGAGCAAAAGTAGGACTATGGAGAAAGGACAAGTGGACCTATGAGTGGGAATGGAGCAAGAGTTGCTGCATTAACCGTAGGAGTACTTCATTTGTTTTTCCTTTTATGGCATGTTTTGAACTTAAGACTGCTACTATGTACCTGCTATGAGCAGAAAGATTATTTCTAATCCTTGTTTGGATATGGAAGGATATCAGTTCTCAAATCAAGAATAAGTGTTATTCATTTGATTACAGTGATATATTTTATAGTAGCAATCCATTAGAGAATGGACTTTATGTTCTAAACCAGAATGTGCCTAACTATAACATTAGTACCAAGAGATTCAAGTCAAAAGATACGAATCAAACTCTTTCTCTGGCATTGTCGTTTTGAGACACATAAATGAGAAACAGATTCAGAAGCTCCATAGTGATGGGCTTTTGGGCTCATCTGATTATGAATCAAAATGAGTAAAGTGAATCTTGTTTATTGGAAAACGACAGAGGCCCCTTTCAACAAAGGTAGTGTCGATCGATGCATGTATGCAACGATCGATACAGGTTGCGAACGAACGGATAAAATGAAAGGGCCAGAAGATTATTGGGCTTTATACATACGAATGTACATGGCCCGATAAGCGCAAATGCTAGAGAAAATTTTCAGTACTTCATTACCTTTACTGATATTTTCAGAAGGTACGGTTATGCCTTATTTATAAGGCATAAGTCAGAATCTTTGAAAAGTTCAAAGAGTTCCAAAATGAAGTACATAATCAATTTGGCAAAGGTATTAAACCTCTACGATGAGATCATGGAGGTAAATACTTAAGTCAAGAATTTAGTGATCATCTGAGAGATTGTGAAAGTGTTTCACAATTTACTCCTCCTGAATCGGACTTTATTAGATATGGTTCGATCAATGATGAGTCACTTAGATCTTCCATTATCCTTCTAAGAATACGCTCTAGAAATGTCTGAGTTTACATTAAATAGAGTTCCATCAAAATCAGTTACAGAGATACCACATGAGATGTGGAATGGAAATGTTTCTGATTTATCCATCATGGAGATTTGGAGTTGCGAGACTTATATAAAACGTTTAATCTCTGATAAGCTCACACCCAAATCTGATAAGTGCTACTTCATTGGTTGTCCTAACAAAACCAAGGCATGTTACTTTTACAACCAGTTCGAGAACAAATTGTTTGTTGCTCGGAACTATGTTTTCTTGAGAAAGACTTTCTTTCCAAGAAGAACAGTGGGAGTAAAAGTACAACTCGAAGAAATTCGAAAATCACAGGAGACTGCTCAACCTGATGAGGAAGAACAGCAGTTGGATCTACAAAGAGTTGTAGAACCTGCACCTGTGGTGCCTAGAGTTTATAAAGGATCTGGTGAATGTATATTCGATATACATTTAAATGGCGAGTTTCTGAAGAAGTGTCGATCGACACAAAAGTTGCATCGATCGACACAGATCGCGAACCAAATATTGATTTTGGTTTATGACTTAATTAACTACGGTTTAAATCTTGGTTAATTAGGTCGTGGTAAAAGTATACATATGAGATATGTGTGCGCGACTTTTACAGAAAACTGAAGCTCGCAGATCCGAAAGGATCCGTCACGAACCCGAGAAATATGGATTTCTCGTAACCAATTGCCGTGATCTACTGATCATTGAAAGTGACGGGCCTGCGAATTTTGAAGAAGCAATGATGGGCCTAGACTCCGAAAATGGCTGAAAGCCGCTGAATCCGAAATGGGATCCATGTCACAGAACCAAGTATGACTTGGGTTGATTTACCCGATGGTGTAGAAACCATTGTGAGTAAATGAATTTTCAAGAAGAAAAATTGACATGGATGGTTATATTCAGATGTACAAAGCTAGGTTGGTGGCAAAAGGTTTCAAGTAAATTCATGGTATTAACTGTGAAGAAACCTAATCCCAGACACCGTGCTTATGTCCATTCGGATTCTCCTAGCAACCGCCACTCATAATGGTTATGAGATCTGGCAGATGGATGTGAAAACAGTTTTCCTTAATGGAATTCTGGAAAGGGATGTGTACATGACACAACCTGAAGTTTTCATTGATCCTAATGAAGCTAGGAAGATATGCAAGCTTCACCGATCCATTTATGGATTGAAGCAAGCATCTCGGAGTTGGAATCTTCGTTTTGATAAAGCAGTCAAAAAGGTTTGACTTCGTCATTAATGAAGAGGAACCGTATGTTTACAAGAGGACTAGTGGGAGCGCAGTTGCATTTCTGGTATTGTATGTTGATAACATACTAATTCTCGGAAATGAAGTTCCATTGTTTCAGTCTGTTAAGACTTGATTCGGAAGTTGATTTTCGATAAAATTATGGGAGAAACAGTATACATTCTTGGAATAAGAATCTATAAAGATAGATTGGATAAGCTAATTGGATTGTGTCAAGATACTTATAGTGATAAGGCCTTGCACATGTCCAATATGCAGGATTCCAAGAAGGGCTTCGTGCAAATGACTCTTGGTATTACTCTTAGCAAGACGCAGTGTCTTTCGACACACGCTGAGCAAGGGCGAATGAGGGTCAGGCTACTACTAAAGGCATTAGATGTCTTAAGATGTGATCTTAATTTTAGTGGGAGTCATTGTTATTAATTTTAGTTATGATATGATGTTCGTATAAACATAATTTGATTATGTTATTGAAATCTGACATCTGTATTATTTAATAATGGTTATTAAATAATAGTCCCAAAGTAATTTATGACATTTTATAGGTCATCAAGTATGTGACTTGATCATCAAAACCCTATAGATAATAAATGACATAAATTATGTTGGTCCCTGGTCGAGGTTGTTAAAGTGGGAAATTAACAACCGCGTGAGACTAGTATGTGAGGTGACTGATGGCTAAGTTTCATGGAGTCATTAATAAGAGTATTAAAGTCAATCACATAGATATGTGTTGGAGAACACAGGATCGGACATGACCCACTGATGAGAACTCTACGGGATAGTTATATAAGTGTCATGAGAGTTTTCATTACGACTATAGAGTATAGTCCTTAGACCTGAGTTCATCATGTTTTCTTACATGTGAATTGGTCCGCTTTAACCTTGTCAAACGTCAGCCGTAACTGGTGACTATAAAGGCATTGATTGGGCGTATCATGAAGCGTGTAAAAGACAGGGATGGAACAAGATGGGATTTGTCCCTCCTATATAACAGGAGATAAATATCTCAGGGCCCATCGAAGATTTGATACTGAGAAATGTGTGGCCACACTCAAACGAGGTGATTGTCAGTCGTTTGTCTTGTCAGTATAAATCGGAGTTCGATGAACATGATCTTGGCTCAATAAGGATGACACGGTTCTTGCCTTATGCTAGATCGATATATAGTGACGAAGGGATTGAAGGAATAGATGATTCCAGTACAAGTGAGAGATTGTTGGGAATGTCCTGAAATCTATTGTACTTACTCCAAGTGAAAGTCGTATTGTCGAGATGAGACAATCATATGACACTAGGTAGTCATAATGCTTTGCTAGAAGCTACTTATGATCAATGAGTTTAGAACTCATTGCTAGTGTTATATGATCCTACATGGTCACACACCTAAGCAAACTGGACGTTAAAGACGAGGTTGATCATTAATGTAATGATCTGGTGAATGCATATTTGATATGCATTCGATATCAATATTTTGGGGCAGTGTCGATCCTTGCAGTAGTGCATCGATCGATGCAACTCGCGGATTAATCAGATTAATTCGGTTTAATCGTTGGTTAATTCCGTTACGGTTTAAGTCGACATATATAAGATATATGGTCGACCTAAACTGACTTCTAACCTAATTCACAGCCACCAGAACTTGAATACAAACCTCTGAAGAGATTGGATCTCGATAGGCACTAGCATCCCTCCTGTTCAGTTTGTGTGCATGTGGATACCAATAGAGGCGCAGCATTTGAGGCGCTCTAGATCTCGATTATCTGCAAATCTTCCGCTGCTAAACACCAGGTAATTCTGAGATCCCATAGATTCGATTACATGAACCCTAGATCCTAGGATTGGAATTCAGACCAGGATTGCCTAATTGGATTAGGATCTGCTAGAAATTCCTTCACAACTGTCGTTGCAGTTCTGAGCCCAAAAATCTGCATTTTCCAGAAATTACAGTTTTTGCCCAGAAACTTCCCAGACTTGCAAAAAGACCCCCAGCCGACTTTAGACCAATATATAAGAGTTTTTAAGCCATTGTTTAGGCAACGCTTTACTTAAGTTTTATTTTATTTCAGAGAGCCTTAGGGGCTGATCTTGTTCTCGAAAGAGACTTGATTTCGAAGCCCTGTTGATTATTCTGTTTAATGATATTTGGTTTTCTACTTATGATATTTTCTGTCTCGATGAACATGTCTGAGTAGATTACCTGTTAGGTTGAAGGATTCTCATTAGGGATTTCATGGAACTATAGTTTAAATCAATCTGTAGGGATTCATATCTGCTAGTTCTTTGTTTAGATTGTTCTTAATGCTTAATCTGAAGTAGATAATCAGAATTATGATGTTGGGCTGATTAATGCAGCGGAAGTTGGTTAATTTAGCTAGAAAGAACCTAGATGAGCAATTAAACTTCTCGCAAACGAAAGTTTGGTTTAGGTTAATTGTGAACATATCAAACTTGGAATTAATGCTGGTTTAATCTGTTAGTTCTCGCAAACGAAAGTTTGGTTTGCTGCTCTTAGACTTAGAGAATTATCGCAAAGGAATTTGGTTAGTTCTATATCTGTGTTTGAGTTCTAGAACAGTTTCTGATTAGATCCAGATTTATTGATTGCTTGTGTTCCTGATTTCCTGAGAACTCCTGAAACCTAACGCTTCGCTTCCTTGCTTACAAACTTGCCTGCTACTGATTTACTTTTCTGCTTCGCCTTTTAGTTTCTAATCAATTTGCTTTCTCCTAGTTTAATCTTTTCTGTTCTTATCTATCGTTGACCAGAGTCCCTGTGGATTCGATACCCTAAGTACTACAACTACATCACTGTGCACTTTCAGTTAGAATAGGGATAAAACTACACCTATCAGAGACCCAAAGGGTATTTTATTGATTAGTTGATCCGAAACAAAGTCTAAAGAGCAAAAATCTTAAGAAAATTTTAAGTCTAGATCCTAGGGTTTTTCGAGACGGTCAGTTTATAGGAAGTCCCTCATCTTATATAGTCGCGGCGAATGGGCTTCGGGGATATTCACCTTCAAGATTACCAAAAATTTTCATGTTATTGCATATTCTATTTCTATTGGGATTACTTTTCTACTCGGATTTTCCTCTTCTGCTCGGAATTATCTTCCCCTCTTCTTCTTCGAATTTATCTTTCTATTTTTACAGTTATCCTTCTGTGGTTTAAATTGTTTTTCTGAATGGGCCGAAAAGGAACGAGGAAGTGTGTTTTGCTCGGAACTTTCGAGGATGGGATCCTTCTCGGAACTTCCTAGAAAGTATAGTAACTTTCGGGGGATGGATCCTGCTCAGAAGTTCCGAGCAGTGTGTCCTACTTAGAAATTCCGAGAAAGTTGTCATGCTCGGAAGTTCTGAGCAGGCTCATATGCTTGAAAATTCAGAGCAGGCTGTTATGCTTGAAAGTTCCGAGCTGTATGTCATGTTCTCAAGTTCCGAGCAGGCTGTCATGCTTGGAATTTCCGATCAGGCTGACCAGCTCAGACTATCCGAGCAGGTTGTTTTGCTGGAATAGCCTGAGCAGGTTGTCTGAGTGCTGAGCTTGTCCGTGGATTTTGTCGAGTGATATGCTTGTCGGAGTGACCCTCCGAGCAGTTTTGATTGCTTGGGAGTTCGGCCAATTATTCCGTACGTTTTGTGCAACACTTTATTTGTACGACATATTATCTGTACGAAGTGTTGTCTATGCGGAAAATGGCTATTTAGAATTGTTTAAAATTTGTGACTATTGCTTTCGTCGAGGGGGAATTTGACCTCAGCAGTTAGCCCTGCAGCTCGTCATACTCAAGTACATTGATGGCAAGGTTCTGTTGGACGAGGCGAAAACAATTGTTCGAAAGTTTTAGTTTAGCCGTTTCTTTCTTCGAAAACAGTTTATCCATGATATAAACCTATCCAAATTTTTGTCATGGTTCCGTCGATGACTGATATGCCGAGCAAGGTTGGTCTTCGAAATGGTATTTCCGAATAGGCTATGCTATGGTCTCCGAGCATGACGACTTGGACAGATCGACGCAAGTGCGAGGGTTCTTTCGGACCCATGCTTAATCATGATAAGTTCTAGCATTATTAGCCTAAGCATGCTTATGCTAAGGTAATCAGGTGTAATCATGATTAAGGCTCCATGCCTTTGTAAAATCTGTACGTATTAACCATTTTCACTTCACTCTTCACACTTTCACCACAAATAAAATTTCTAAGTTAACTTCTCTCTCTAGCTTCTTTATAGTTTGGGGGTTTTGCCAAAGTTTCCTCCTTGTCTTTGACTGTTCTTGGGCATTCTTGAGTTTTTGTAGGGAATTTGGAGTCTTCAGTCTTTTTACAAGTTTGGATCCTCTCTTTGTTGTGTTTTTCGATGGAGAGGTTTAGTGGTGCGACCAATCTTGTACCGAGGCGTGGGCATGTTGATCTTTCTTCCAAACAAGTGTCTTCCGGGACTTAGCGGCCGGCTATGCCTTGCGCCGATCGAACGCGTACCTCGATGGGACTTGCGGGTGACTCGTCCCACAAGGTAGACGCCTCGTTCCCAAATAACGACCAGTGCGTTGGTGACGACGATGCCCACATGCATTTTTTCTCTCTAACATACGATCCTTTAATCAAAGAAGAGTTTTATGATGTTCTTGTTAGCCAGGAAGAGTTTATGTGCTATTGGGTTATCCTCAGATGAAGCGAAAAATGGTTCGTCGTAAGAAGAAAAACGAGAAGAGAAAGATTTCGGACCCTCTTGGTTGACCTTATCTTTGGAAGAATTAATTGAAGAACTTCGGCACAATTTCGGGGTCTTTGAAGCAGTGACGTTCATGGTTCCGTCGCCTCGTGACCGATTTTATTCCCCGTCAGCCGGTTATTTCTCCGTGTATGAATATTTTTTCAAGTCGTGCTTCCTTTGGTTTTCGGTCCACAAGCTAATTTTGTTATCTTCGACTTTATGGACCGGCTCTTACACATCTCACTCTTCGAGGCTTGCAACATCTGATTGGGCCATTGTTCCGTAGTGTCGAATGTGGGATTGATCTTCGAGTATTGAATGTTCAGAACATGTCAATTATAAGCCTGACAGTTAAGGGTGGCCCGAACATTATCTCAGGCCCCGTCAGCAACGAGTGATCCTTACGAATTTGAAAATCATGACCCTCGGTGGAGGCATCACTTCCTTTACATATTGATCGATGAAGCGTCCGTCGAGAAAGATTGCGTCCGAGTGATGAGGCACGATGGAACCTTTTAGTAGCCAATTTAGTCGTTTGGCTTTGGGCTACTTTTGCCCGTTGTTTGTTGATCCTTCACTCTTTTGTCTGCTTTTATTTCTTGCAGAGCCAGATCTCTTTATGTCGTGTCATTTGGATACATTCGAGATTGTTGGGAAGATACAAGCTGAAGGAACGGATTGCAACGAAAGCTGTTGTTACGAAAGAGTTTCTCAAGCGAGGAGAATGGAAATGGCACGTCAAGTGGCAAGGGTCGAGGAACGGATGGCTGAAGAGGAGCGACATGACGAGGAGGCAGCGTAAGAAACCGATCCACTCATATTGTGGCTCAATATCAGAGCTCCGCTCCCCGAGTTCGATTTTTACCGGGGCGACCAATGGAAAGGTCAAGACCCGATGCTTGGCGAAGGTATCTTCGTTGCTTACGATGGTGTTGGTTGTAGTCGAAAGACGGTTGTTCCTGAAGTTCCTCAAAGATCGGTCTTTGGGTTGAAGGATCAAAACGTCATGTCTAAGTCTAAGCTGCGATGGAAGAAGAAGAAGCATGGGAAAGATGCTGATGTTCCTTAACCCGACTAGGGGCAGATTCAGTATAACCCGGGCTAAGGTGGCTCCTTGTACTATAACGTTGACGAGGTGGCAAAATTCTGCGCTGGTGTGTATCTTCCCGGAGACTGCTCTGCGAGATACAAGGAAATGGTCCGCAATGATTCTCATATTGACGCGGGACATGACTTGTTGAATGTTAGAATGCTTTTCTCTTAATTGGAGCGATTTTTCCTTCTTTTTCGGCTTGACTTGTTTAAATTGCTAAATTTTTTTTCTTCTTCTTTTTTTTGTAGGCATGGGCACCAGTTAACCGACACGCCGCTGAATCCCACTGGAAGATCCAAAGGGTCAGAGGTCATCTCGCTAGGCATTTGATCGATAACGCAAGGTTGGAAAGTTTTGTTGCCGCGCTGAAAACGTTACTCGAAGAGAAGAAGGTTGAGTTTGAGGCAGCGAGGTTTTCGCTTGATACTGGAAAAGCACGAGCTCTCGTCGAAGCTGAGCTTTTTAGGACTCAACTTGCGGAGGAAAAATTTGCTTGTGAGACGATTTTAATTGAGGTGGTTGAGAAAGGAAGGAGAGGGATTTTCAAAAAAAAATTGCATCCTGCCTTTCTAAGCTTCGTGTAATCTTATCAAAACTGCTGGTGGCCAATGGAAAACAGAGTCGGTACCTCGAAGTGAGGAACAATCTTGACATTCGTGGATCGGTTGTTTGTCCTGAATTGATTGCCTCATCATTCTAAACAAAATATTTTGTTCCAAGTTTTGAGATCCATCTTCGGATGTTTTGAAATCTGCTTTTGGGGCTTTGTTACTATTTCCAACTCCTAGTTGAACAAAGTAGTAGAAGAAATATGTTGAATCGTGCATTAAATGTGATAAGTTTATGAACGTCATCGTATCGGAATGTTCAGTTGCACTTGCTCAGATTTTCCGAGTATGACTGCTCGGAATTTTTGAGCATGTCTATTCGGATTTCCGAGCAGGATTCGGTTTATGTTAGTTTGTCGAGCCTGCTAGGATGGCGTGCTCTTCCGGGCAGTCGAGTAATCGTGTTGACGTTGTGTCGATTAGTGCAGAAAATTCGAGCAGATTTCTTAGGAAGGAAAATCTCCTTGTTCTTTCTGCTTCGTATAAATTTTCTGAGTTGGTTTTGAATAGCTTGAAGACTTTCCGAACGGATTATTATAGTTTTCGAAGGAAATTGTGAATTAGCGTTTGTTTCTTGGTGCTTTAATAGCGTATCTTTCGGAAACGTATTGTGATGTATTCTGAGTTTGGAGATTAGGGAGAAATTCCAGTCTAACGGATCTGTTTTGGTAATAATGCTTAAACTCGGCGTGCATAGGAGCGTTCTGCCATGTTTTGAGTCAAGTTTTGAGATTAAAGGTTGGCGAGATATTCCCGATTTATGCACCTATGATGACTAGGACTAGTGTGCTCGGGATTTTTAAATTGGGTTCGAGATGTACTCGACTTACGAACCTATGACGGTTAAGACCAACGTGCTCAGAAGCGTCTGACTGGGATTTAAGTTAAATTTGAAGGTTAGCAAAATATACCCGACTTATGGACCTTGGATAATTAAGACCAGTGTGCTCGGAAGCGTGTAAATGGGTTTTGAAGTTTACTTCAAATTTGGTACTGGTGTGAGGCACCTCGACTAATATTTCCATTGTCGATAGTAAATTAGTATCAGCGGATACCAGACCAAGGTGTACTTGGCCGAGACGTCGTTCAGACAAGTGTGATAAGATCGGTTGCCTACATACCCCTTTCGGGGATTAAGCCGTCCCGTAGTTAAAGTTGTCTCTCGTTTTTTAGACGTTTAAAAGTCTTTGTTTAGTAGTATTTCCTAAGATGCATTGCGTTCCAGCCATTTAGAATCCTGACGTTGTCCATGGTTTCGAGATCGTACACTCCAAGGCGAATCTCTTTGGTGATTCTTTATGGTCCGTCCCACTCTAATCAAGTCCCTCGAACATTCGGATTAACTTTCCTTAGTACCAAATCTCCTTTGAAGAAACGTTGATTGTGACCGCTCGTTCGACGGGATTGGTAATTTCTTATTGATCCATTTTCTTGTTGGTTGCACTCGTTTTTTCGGGGGTGATTCGGAGCTGGCTGTCCCCGGCTTCCCCAAATTGTCATGACTATGAAGGGTGTCGGGAACTTTAGACAGAGAAGATAGGTCGATGGGATGCCTCTCATGGAGTTTATCCATGGGGTTCCTATGATAGCGTTGTAGATCGTTGGATGGTCTATCACCAAAAGTTTGACGATCTTAGTGATCCCTCTGACTTGTACTGGCCGCTTAATTGTCATGAGAGAGGGAAGGTGATACTTCGTTCAAGCTTACGTTCATTCTCCTTAAGGTATCACTGAATATCACGTCCACAAAACTTCTTGTGTCGACTAGGATCCTTTGTAGGCTACGATCTTTGATGATTAGTTCGATGACTAGAGGATCGTTGCGCGGTTGATTGATCCCTCAAATCCAAATGTTCTCGAATGTTATCATGTGGCGCAGGATCTGATAGGGAATATGGCAATGGGCGCTTCTCCTTTCTTGTCGTTGGTAGTAATTGATCATCCATGGCCGTCTCGGATAAGGATCGATGGATGGTCTCGCCCTCTAGTGGTACTGTATCCTTCCACGATCATATTTATCCTTTGAAGGTTGCTTGTCTTAGGATATTCATCGTTTCTTCTCTTATGCCAGTTCCTGCCGGTTTCCTTTTGCTCTTCTCGAGGGTTTTTCTCTTGGTCGTCTTCTGATAGGTCAAGAATTAATCCCTATACTAAACTGCAAGTGTACAGCAATGTCAAAGTAGTATATAGGGTTATCGAATCCACAGGGACACTTGGTCTCAAGAGAATCAAACCGTAGGGAATGAATACTAGAAATAAGCAATGTGATTGTATTGAAAATAGTGCAAGAAAGTAAATCAGTAGCAGAGATTATCGGTTGTGAAAGCAAGTAATTAAAAGCGTCAAACCTAGGGTATTCTCAGGAAATCAGACTAGCAGACAGTTCATTCAGCAAGGATCTAATTAAGCACAGTTCTAGAACTCAAAACACAGATATAGAATTAACCAAATTCCTTTGCGATAATTCTCTAAGTCTAAGTGCAGCAAACCAAACTTCCGTTTGCGAGAACTAACAGATTAAACTAGCAATAAGCTCGAGTTTGATATGTTCACAATTATCCTAAACCAAACTTTCGTTTGCGCAAAGTTTAATTGCCCAATTTAATTAGTTCAGATTCCTAAACCCCACTTCCGTGACGTATTTAGCAACCTAAGATCTAGATTCTAATTGATCAGGTTAGAACTAGCATTAAGCACAATTAAATTGAAGAACAGATATAGTTTGAATCCTTAACTGAAATTGAACAAGTCTAGCAAGTCATGAAATCCTATGTGAGAAACCCTAAGTCTAACTAGGAATCTACTCAGACATAGATAATGAAAACATGATCATATGATAAGTAAATTGCATAAAAGAATAAGAGTAAAAGGGGTTCGAAATCTTCTCCAAATACAGATGATGAATCAGGTTCAGATCAGCCCCAAAAGCTCTAAAAATCCTCTGCTCTTAATTATGAAGTTTTTGGTAAAAAGTATAAAGCGTATCTAATAAAAACTCTAAAAACTCTATTATATAGGCATAATCTCGGCCAGGGGCTTCTTTGTAAATATCAGGAACTTCTGGATCAAAGTGCAATATCTTGATTCTTCTAAACCGCCGAGTTTTTGGCCCATCTCGCTGGTGCAACGATCGTTGCTAGAGTGCAACGATCGACACCTTTCTCTGTTTCGGACAGTGAACTCTATCTCTCGGCCAATCTCTCCAAAAATCTCCAAAATGCTCCATAATCTCCAATTTAGCTCCCAACCTGATTATACCTGTAAAAGACTCTAAAATAACACAAAAGACACTAAAAACATACTTATATCATGGCCTAAAACTAGTAAAAACCATGATATATCAACTCCCCCACACTTAGCCTTTGCTTGCCCTCAAGCAAAACATAGAACTAAAACATGGTGAAGAGGTTTGAAAACTCTTCAGAAACTCATTTCATCTTAGAAGCTACAATACTCAGATTCCCCTTAGTAAACCACTGAAAGAATCAATCACAGGATATCAAGACCAACATGTACTTCCCCCACACTTAGCAACTGTCCTAGGTAAACTCCACAATCACATTCAAGCATTCAAATTCTCCCTACTGACTTCTGCAAGTATTTAAGTGCGGTCTCACCTAAGGAGTATCGATCTAAAGGCACATGGATTCTTACCTAATCAGCTCTAGACCACCATACTATCTTTCTCTAGTCCCTTTCTTCTCTTTCCCTTCTTTAACAACTGATTTTTCCCCACTGGGTATCATTTTATTTTTTTTATCAGTGTTCTTCCCGTTATGGGGTGTACTTTGGACACATTCCATGGATCACATGAGAGATAATAGTGTTTGCTACTATTCTCATGACCACTTCGGAGTTACTAACTCATCCTCAGTTTATTATTTTTTTTTTTTTTACTTTATAGAAGGGGAGAATGGAACTAAATAGGACAGGTTTACAGGCTGTGTCAGAACTAACAGGGAATCCGACATAAAGTATACCAAGCCCTTAGGTGAGAAAATCTAAGTCAGTATTAGGGGTGAAGTCAGTAAAAGGATCCTCTGATACCTGAAGTGATGTGGGTGTTCCCAGTAGGTTGATCTGTGATGGGGTTTTCTAACAGTCAGAGATGGATCCTGCAACTTCATCCCAATGGTTACTTAAGTTCCTGCAAGTCTTGTAAATCTTCTCAGAAAATCATAGTTTCTTACTTAAACAATTTTGACTCAATAAAACAAAAAATTTTGAAAAACGGACTGACTCTTAAGAAAACAGAAAGATAAACGTCAGTAGCACCTCCCCCACACTTAAGACACACTGTCCCCAGTAGTGTCCAGCGAAGGATCGGTAAAAAGAAAATAAAATAAATTGAAAAGGTGAGTTTATGTCTGTCGGGTTACCTCTGTCGCACGAGCAACGACCGTTGCACTATGTGCATCGACCGTTACTTGGCGATTTTTCGTGTATGGTCGATCGTTGCTCAGGACCGCAACGATCGCTGCAATGCGATTCCTTTCGTGTTGTGACGATCGATGCATAAATGCATCGATCGCTGCACTGCGATTTAATCCGAGACCTGCAAACATGACTGCACCAGAAACAAAAACAAACGTAAAATCCTAACAAAAAACACCAAAAATTAAAAAGAAAAACACCAGTACCTAATGGTGGGTTGCCTCCCACCCAGCGCTTGTTTAAGGTCAATAGCTTGACCGGACGCGCAAGGTTTTTCAAGTGCCAGAAGATCCTGACAGAGACTTTTTCTGTCTCTGTTCAAGTCTCCTCATCCATGGTGGAGAATAGGCTGTTGCGGAATGCTTCAGTCCAAGAAAAGATGGAGTAAAATGCGCTCCAGGATCTATTATCACAATCTCATTCAGCTGCTCATCATCTGCTTCCAAGATCTTGAAAGTCTGTCCATCTATCAGTGGCTTCCGCAGCTTCTCCATCTCATATCGCAGTGTCTCATCTCCCAGGTGGAGGTCTATTAGACTCTGTCTAACATCAATCACAGCTCCTGCTGTAGCCAAGAATGGTCTCCCAAGCAATAAAGCTTCATCCGGATCGCAGGCATATTTCAGCACAAGGAAGTCCGTTGGAACTAAGTAGTTTCCAACTCTTACCGGAATATCAATAAGGAGTCCTTCAGGAACTCGTATGGACTGATCAGCTAGGATAAGACGTGTCCTAGTAGGAGCAAAATCCAACATACCCAGCTTCTCTGCCACAGAGTAAGGCATTATGCTCCCAGCAGCTCCTAAGTCACACAGAGAACGCCTAAAGCTATCCTCAAAGATAGAACAATCCAGCACAAAAACTCCAGGATCAGGCAGTTTCTTTGGGACCTTAGTTAACAGAACATCACTAATATTCTGAGGAATTATTATCACCCATTCTCTCAGCTCTTCATCTAATGGCAACATCTTGTTCAAATATTTCTGAACACATGGATGATAAGGTGGATCATCGGATGATGGAATTTCTTCCAAGTCTTCACCACTCTTTTCTAGCCTTTTCAGCTCTTCAATCTCTTGTTTAATCACTTCAGACACCTTGGGACTGTGCCAAATAGCTCGTGCATAAACATCCTCTGGAGTGATTTCAGATGTATCAGGGAATAGGCGGGCTAGTTCTGCATCAATCTCATTTTCATCCCACGGATTCTCTGCTTTTTCACGACCTGCATCGATCGATGCCAGATGTGTATCGATCGTTGCATCGCGATCATCACAACTTCCACCCGAGAGTTTTTCACAGAAATCCGAAAATTCTTCCTCAGTCACCAACTCAGCTGTACTTAGCTCAAATTTCTCCCCTAGATAAGATCCATCATTAATTAGTACAGAACAGGCCTTAATATGAGTGTCTGCAACTCCTTTTCCTTTCAGTGAGCTGGACATCTGATTCACCTGAGTGTCCAACTGCTTCATGTGAGTGCTCAATGTTTCAAACTTCCCATTGAGGTCCTGATAGACAGCGTCCAGCTTCTTGTTGTTGTCTACAGAAAGCTTGGTTTGACTCTCCATCAGTTGTTCCATCATAGCTTCCATTTTGCTCTCATGGGCTGTAGGTGCAGGAGGAGTCTGATAAGATGTAGATCCATAGGTTCTCTGATTACCCTGTCCATAGGTCTTCTGAAAACCACCATTCTGTCCTCCATTTGAGAATCTGTTCCCCTGTTGATTGTTAAATCTATTACCTTGGAAACCGGAACCTCCTATGAAATTCACTTCTTCTTCCTGAGTGTCCACCTCAGTTTGAATCACCTCCACATCTTGGGCAAAGTGGACAGCTTTCTTATTTGTCAGAAGATTGTAGACTGTGTCCAATCTGGATCTTATGTTAGCTATATCAGAATTCTCTACGGTTCCACCAGATCTCTTCCTCCTTTCATCCATTGTTTTGCAACTATTGCTGCCAATCAGGTTCTCTATCAACCGTTTAGCTTGTGTAGGAGTTCTGGTGCTGAAATTAGCATCACTGGAATTATCCAGAGCAGTCTGATAAGGGAGATCTATGCCTCTGAAGAAAATACCTATCAGCTGTACTTCTGTGAATCCATGGTGTGGACAATCACGCTGATACTGCTTAAACCTCATCCATGCGGTTGTCAAAGGCTCCACAGCTCCTTGGGAAAAAGTGAGTATGTCCTGTCTGGACTGATCTGAGCGCGCAGCGTCGTAGAAGTGACGCAGGAACTCACTCTTTAAGGCTGTCCAAGTAGTATACTGACCAGGTGCCAGTTGTCTCAGCCATGCACTAGCGTCTCCAGCAAGACTGTGCGGAAATAGCTTAAGGAACAGATAGTCCGGGCATACTCCTTCATACTTCATGCCAGTGACTATGTCCTCAAACTTGTCAATGTGATCCATAGGCTGCTCTGATTGAAGACCATGAAAAGCAATTTGTCTCATCAGTTGGTAGTAGATAGTTTTTACCTCAAAATCATTCCTCTCGAAGGCAGGAAGCACTAGAGCTGCTCGGTTTGCATGAAACTCATCAGGTCTATTGTAATCAGCTAGTGTCCTCTCCTGGACAACCATCCGGCCTTGTGGCTCAACTTCATCAGGGATCACTCGTCCCTCAGCATCAATCCTTTGCCCAGCAGCATTGTAAGGATTGTTCTCTGGATCCCTCAGGATTCCATCAGCATCTGGTATCAAGATCAAGCGTTCTTGTACCATTCTTTCTCTCTTTTCTCTTCTGATAGTCCTCTCTAGACGTCCAAGTTCTTCTAGGTTGAGATTAACTAAGCTCGAGTTCGGATTACTTCGAGTGTTCTGCGTTGGCATAAACTGTCTGTAATCGTCCAGCAACGATCGATGCTATCAGTGCAACGATCGATTCAATCTCAAATCGCTCAGCAACGATCGATGCAAAGGGTGCAACGATCGATGCAAGGCGAAATTCGTACCTGCGACAGAGAGAAACAGAGAAAAGTCAGCAAAAATAATAAAAAAAAAAACGAAAAACAAAAACAAAAAACGAAAAATTTCTAGTAAAACCCTAAGTTCGGTCCTATCGAAGACTCAAAGAGTCCCCGGCAACGGCGCCAAAAACTTGATAGGTCAAGAATTAATCCCTATACTAAACTGCAAGTGTACAGCAATGTCAAAGTAGTATATAGGGTTATCGAATCCACAGGGACACTTGGTCTCAAGAGAATCAAACCGTAGGGAATGAATACTAGAAATAAGCAATGTGATTGTATTGAAAATAGTGCAAGAAAGTAAATCAGTAGCAGAGATTATCGGTTGTGAAAGCAAGTAATTAAAAGCGTCAAACCTAGGGTATTCTCAGGAAATCAGACTAGCAGACAGTTCATTCAGCAAGGATCTAATTAAGCACAGTTCTAGAACTCAAAACACAGATATAGAATTAACCAAATTCCTTTGCGATAATTCTCTAAGTCTAAGTGCAGCAAACCAAACTTCCGTTTGCGAGAACTAACAGATTAAACTAGCAATAAGCTCGAGTTTGATATGTTCACAATTATCCTAAACCAAACTTTCGTTTGCGCAAAGTTTAATTGCCCAATTTAATTAGTTCAGATTCCTAAACCCCACTTCCGTGACGTATTTAGCAACCTAAGATCTAGATTCTAATTGATCAGGTTAGAACTAGCATTAAGCACAATTAAATTGAAGAACAGATATAGTTTGAATCCTTAACTGAAATTGAACAAGTCTAGCAAGTCATGAAATCCTATGTGAGAAACCCTAAGTCTAACTAGGAATCTACTCAGACATAGATAATGAAAACATGATCATATGATAAGTAAATTGCATAAAAGAATAAAAGTAAAAGGGGTTCGAAATCTTCTCCAAATACAGATGATGAATCAGGTTCAGATCAGCCCCAAAAGCTCTAAAAATCCTCTGCTCTTAATTATGAAGTTTTTGGTAAAAAGTATAAAGCGTATCTAATAAAAACTCTAAAAACTCTATTATATAGGCATAATCTCGGCCAGGGGCTTCTTTGTAAATATCAGGAACTTCTGGATCAAAGTGCAATATCTTGATTCTTCTAAACCGCCGAGTTTTTGGCCCATCTCGCTGGTGCAACGATCGTTGCTAGAGTGCAACGATCGACACCTTTCTCTGTTTCGGACAGTGAACTCTATCTCTCGGCCAATCTCTCCAAAAATCTCCAAAATGCTCCATAATCTCCAATTTAGCTCCCAACCTGATTATACCTGTAAAAGACTCTAAAATAACACAAAAGACACTAAAAACATACTTATATCATGGCCTAAAACTAGTAAAAACCATGATATATCATCTTGATTCGACTTGTTGCCTCTGTTCGCCTTATTAGGCCGACCTCTAGTCTCGTTGTCGTTGAATTCTTTGACACTTACCGCATCGCCGATTTCTCCGGCTACGAGTTTTGCTATGAGTTTAATGCCCAATCTACGACAGTCGGCGGTATGGTGTCCGTACGATTGATGATTCTTGCAGAACGCTTTCTCGTCTTATGAGTTAGATTTCCTTGTCCATGTATTCCATGGACCTTTTCCTTGTTCAGCCGATCTGCTTCATCGCTCGTATGAACCTACTTGATAGTTAATCGATCCACTCGTTCTTTGGTGTCGTGCGTTGCCACTAGCTCCCGAACTTTGTTGGTCATTGCCTGCATTGGTCGGTAGAGGGACATCTTTATTTGACTCGTCGTCGATTTGTACTTTTCGGATAAAACCTTGATCTCTTCTTCGTCGACTATGAAGTCTATTTCCCCATGCAAGGCATTTGACATCGTTTGAGGTCTGTTCAGTGAGATTTTCTTCCTGAAATCTGACTCGTACCAAAGTTCTTTCTTTAACGCATCATTGCCAGCTTTTTCGGTTAAGCCATCGATCCTTGACACCACCTTCTTGAATCTTTTGATAAACTTCCTCAGGATTTCGGTCGGGCTTTTTCTCATCGACCATAAATAAATGTCAGAAGTCTCCCGATCCATGGATATCGAGTATTTTTCATGAACTCAGAAGATAGTTGTTGGAAGCCCTGTTGATTATTCTGTTTAATGATATTTGGTTTTCTACTTATGATATTTTCTGTCTCGATGAACATGTCTGAGTAGATTACCTGTTAGGTTGAAGGATTCTCATTAGGGATTTCATGGAACTATAGTTTAAATCAATCTGTAGGGATTCATTAGGTTGTTCTTAATGCTTAATCTGAAGTAGATAATCAGAATTATGATGTTGGGCTGATTAATGCAGCGAAAGTTAGTTAATTTAGCTAGAAAGAACCTAGATGAGCAATTAAACTTCTCGCAAACGAAAGTTTGGTTTAGGTTAATTGTGAACATATCAAACTTGGAATTAATGCTGGTTTAATCTGTTAGTTCTCGCAAACGAAAGTTTGGTTTGCTGCTCTTAGACTTAGAGAATTATCGCAAAGGAATTTGGTTAGTTCTATATATGTGTTTGAGTTCTAGAACAGTTTCTGATTAGATTCAGATTTATTGATTGCTTGTGTTCCTGATTTCCTGAGAACTCTTGAAACCTAACGCTTCGCTTCCTTGCTTACAAACTTGCCTGCTACTGATTTACTTTTCTGCTTCGCCTTTTAGTTTCTAATCAATTTGCTTTCTCCTAGTTTAATCTTTTCTGTTCTTATCTATCGTTGACCAGAGTCCCTGTGGATTCGATACCCTAAGTACTACAACTACATCACTGTGCACTTTCAGTTAGAATAGGGATAAAACTACACCTATCAGAGACCCAAAGGGTATTTTATTGATTAGTTGATCCTAAACAAAGTCTAAAGAGCAAAAATCTTAAGAAAATTTTAAGTCTAGATCCTATGGTTTTTCGAGACGGTCAGTTTATAGGAAGTCCCTCATCTTATATAGTCGCGGCGAATGGGCTTCGGGGATATTCACCTTCAAGATTACCACAAATTTTCATGTTATTGCATATTCTATTTCTAATGGGATTACTTTTCTACTCGGATTTTCCTCTTCTGCTCGGAATTATCTTCCCCTCTTCTTCTTCGAATTTATCTTTCTATTTTTACAGTTATCCTTCTGTGGTTTAAATTGTTTTTCCGAATGGGCCGAAAAGGAACGAGGAAGTGTGTTTTGCTCGGAACTTTCGAGGATGGGATCCTTCTCGGAACTTCCTAGAAAGTATAGTAACTTTCGGGGGATGGATCCTGCTAAGAAGTTCCGAGCAGTGTGTCCTACTTAGAAATTCCGAGAAAGTTTTCATGCTCGGAAGTTCCGAGCAGGCTCATATGCTTGAAAATTCAGAGCAGGCTGTTATGCTTGAAAGTTCCGAGCTGTATGTCATGTTCTCAAGTTCCGAGCAGGCTGTCATGCTTGGAATTTCCGATCAGGCTGACCAGCTCAGACTATCCGAGCAGGTTGTTCTGCTGGAATAGCCTGAGCAGGTTGTCTGAGCGCTGAGCTTGTCCGTGGATTTTGTCGAGTGATATGCTTGTCGGAGTGACCCTCCGAGCAGTTTTGATTGCTTGGGAGTTCGGCCAATTATTCCGTACGTTTTGTGCAATACTTTATTTGTACGACATATTATCTGTACGAAGTGTTGTCTATGCGGAAAATGGCTATTTAGAATTGTTTAAAATTTGTGACTATTGCTTTCGTCGAGGGGGAATTTGACCTCAGCAGTTAGCCCTGCAGCTCGCCATACTCAAGTACATTGATGGCAAGGTTCTGTTGGACGAGGCGAAAACAATTGTTCGAAAGTTTTAGTTTAGCCGTTTCTTTCTTCAAAAACAGTTTATCCATGATATAAACCTATCCAAATTTTTGTCATGGTTCCGTCGATGACTGATATGCCGAGCAAGGTTGGTCTTCGAAATGGTATTTCCGAATAGGCTATGCTATGGTCTCCGAGCATGACGACTTGGACAGATCGACGCAAGTGCGAGGGTTCTTTCGGACCCATGCTTAATCATGATAAGTTCTAGCATTATTAGCCTAAGCATGCTTATGCTAAGGTAATCAGGTGTAATCATGATTAAGGCTCCATGCCTTTGTAAAATCTGTACGTATTAACCATTTTCACTTCACTCTTCACACTTTCACCACAAATAAAATTTCTAAGTTAACTTCTCTCTCTAGCTTCTTTATAGTTTGGGGGTTTTGCCAAAGTTTCCTCCTTGTCTTTGACTGTTCTTGGGCATTCTTGAGTTTTTGTAGGGAATTTGGAGTCTTCAGTCTTTTTACAAGTTTGGATCCTCTCTTTGTTGTGTTTTTCGATGGAGAGGTTTAGTGGTGCGACCAATCTTGTACCGAGGCGTGGGCATGTTGATCTTTCTTCCAAACACGTGTCTTCCGGGACTTGGCGGCCGGCTATGCCTTGCGCCGATCGAACGCGTACCTCGATGGGACTTGCGGGTGACTCGTCCCACAAGGTAGACGCCTCGTTCCCAAATAACGACCAGTGCGTTGGTGACGACGATGCCCACATGCATTTTTTCTCTCTAACATACGATCCTTTAATCAACACTACAAGAAAACCAGGTATTGATAGCAGAACAGGATAGCACGAATCTGGTAACTGCTATTATAGATGGTCAGAATTCTTGGTTACTATATGACAGCACTAAATTAGTGCTAACCTGTTTTTTCATTAGGCGGGAAACCCAAATTGGGTTTTGGAGCCCATTTTCTGCTATCCCGCCTAAGGCGCCAACACTTAGTGAAAATACCAAGATTTGGGGATTCAGGTCATTAATGAATCGTGACCAAAAAAAAAAAGACAGAGCTTGGAGAAAAAAAAAATACCTTGATTTCTCCGACAACGACAGTCTTGTCTGCTCCGACAACGACCATCACCACCACGAAACTTCTCGTCGGCGATAATCCCTATCTTCTACGGCTTCGATTTCAGTTTTACTCCTGCTTCACTCGTCTTCTCTTTCATTCGAATCGGGGTTCAATCTTCAGCTCATCAAAAATCGAAGGTACGAATTGCTTCAATTGGTTCACTCGGTTCTCATTATTACCTCACCTACTTGTCACTGAGTTTGTATTTGTTTTCATACAAGGGTTAACACAGAGTATCTACATCGAAGAAAACCCAGAGAATCTTTGTTTTGAAGCTTCTGGTTCTAGAGGTATTAAGTAGTTTCATCGATTTACTTTTCGATTTAGGGTTTATATGACTAAGATCTTTAGTAAAACTATACTAATCTTGAAATCTTAAACCTATAATACTCGGTTATTGATTTTTCAGGTGTAGTAAGCTGGTTGAAACAGATCTAAACTCGCAGCCTTCTCAAACCACGAGCGTTTACAGTGAGTCTCTTATTCTTGTGTATATTATTTAACTACTTGATTGTTGTTGTGAATGTTCTTAGTATGTTGTTAGTATTGATTTACTTTGTGTAGTGATGCATGTGCTTGTCTTTGTCTGTTATACTTTTAACATTACTTGATTGTGTTCTCTATGTGATTAAGATGTTTGTCTTCTGTGTTTGTCTGTCTGATTATGTTTGTGAGTATAACGAAACTGTTTAACCCTTTAAAAAGGTTTATACTTTTAAGATCATTTGATTGTGTTGTCTGTGTGATTAGGTTGTTGGTCTTCTGTGTTTGTCTGTCTTATTATGTTTGTGAGTATAATGAAACTGTTTAACCCTTTAAAAAGGTTTAAACATAAAATGTTGGACAAGGCATGGGTCCATCTTCGCAGGTAAGGATTATTTTATGCAGGCACTTTCTAATTGGGTTCAGGGGATGATAAGGTACTTGTTTGGTCTACTTCTTCTATATAGAGCTGACCCTGCATATGAGCAAGGTGCCTGGAGTTTTGTAACTGCGGCGGCTAAGGCATTAGGAGATGGTGACATGGTTATATGTCCTTGTAGAAGATGTGTAAATCTGGACCGACATCAAGCAAGCACTGTTGTGCACCATCTAGTAACTCAGGGCATGGATGAGGCTTACAAGCTGCGGACTGATTGGTTTCTTCATGGAGAAGTGATCCCAGAAATAAATGATGGAAGAAAAGCATCTCAATACAACGAGGAGGTTGTTGGTTTATTTCAAGCTGCTGAATACTTAGATGAAGAGATGGTCCAGAAGGGTGACTTCTGCGAGGTTGCTGAGGGTGAAGACAAGGAAGAAGATGCGTTCTTAGCAAAGCTAGCAGATGCAGAGACTCCGTTGTATCCAACCTGTTCAACTCATAGCAAGCTTTCAGCCATTGTGTCTCTGTTTAGACTGAAGACTCAAAATGGTTGGTCTAATAAGAGCTTCAACGAGTTGCTTGGGACATTGCCGGATATGTTGCCTGTTGACAATGTTCTTCACACATCATTCTATGATGTGAAAAAGTTTCTGAAGTCATTAGACATTGGTTATCAGAAGATACATGCATGTGTAAATGACTGCATTCTATTCAGAAAGAAGTACAAGATGGCTGAGAGTTGTCCAAAATGCAAGGCTTCAAGATGGAAAACTAACATACATAGTGGTGAAGTTAAGAAGGGTGTTCCACAGAAAGTATTAAGATACTTTCCAATTATCCCAAGGCTGAAGAGAATGTTTAGGTCTGAGGAAATGGCAAAGGACTTAAGATGGCATTTTACAAACAAGAGTACTGATGGAAAGGGTCGTCACCCCGTGGATTCTGTGGCTTGGGATCAAATTAATGACAAGTACCCATCGTTTGCTAGTGAAGCAAGGAACATCCGACTTGGTCTTTCAACAGACGGATTCAATCCATTTGATATGAAGAATTCTAAGTATAGTTGTTGGCCAGTGTTGGTTGTTAACTACAACATGCCTCCTCACCTGTGTATGAAGAAGGAAAACATATTTCTGAGCTTGTTGATTCCTGGACCGCACCAACCTGGAAACAACATTGACGTATATCTAGAGCCTCTCATAGAGGATCTGAATAATTTGTGGATCAATGGAGAGGTAACTTATGACGCCTTCAGCAAAACTACTTTCACGCTTAAGGCCATTCTACTATGGACAATCAATGATTTCCCTGCATATGGCAATCTTGCAGGATGCAAAGTAAAGGGTAAGATGGCCTGTCCTCTCTGTGGTAAATGCACTGATAGTATGTGGTTGAAGCATAGCAGGAAGCATGTGTACATGTGCCACAGAAAGGCTTTGCCCCCGACACATAGGTGGCGTTCTAAAAAATCCTGGTTTGGTGGTAAAGTCGAGTATGGGACAAAGGGAAGGATTCAGACAGGAAACAATATCAGTCAACTCCTGAAAAACTACAAGAATGATTTTGGTTGTGCTAAAAAAAGTGGAACTAAGAGAAAAAGGTCAGAGTGTGTTGCACCAAGCTCTGATGATGACACTGAATCAGAGGAAGAAGAGGAAGAAGATGAAATTGATGAAGAAGAGTTATCAAGATGGAAAAAGAGATCAATATTTTTCAAGTTGCCGTATTGGGAGGTAAATAACTTTCTGATGACTTCTTGTTGTGTTTTAAGAAGATGATCTAGTTGGATTGTGTTTGATTTTGTATTGTCTTGTTCAGGAATTACCAGTAAGGCATAACTTGGATGTAATGCACGTGGAGAAAAACGTGTCTGCAAGCATAGTCTCCACACTGCTGCATTGTGGGAAATCTAAAGATGGTCTCAACGCTCGTAAAGATCTCCAACATCTCGGTATTAGGAAGGATTTGTGGCCTCAAACCAGAGGAAAGAGAACTTACCTTCCTGCAGCACCATGGTCTTTGACAAAGACAGAGAAAAGAGTATTTTGCAAAAGGTTGTTTGACTTTAGAGGACCAGATGGATATTGTTCCAATATATCCAGGGGCGTATCAATGGATGATTGCAAGCTATCTGGATTGAAGTCTCACGACTACCACGTACTGATGCAGCAACTCCTACCAGTGGCATTGAAGGGTTTACTGCCAAAGGGGCCGAGGATATGTATCACACGCTTGTGTGTGTTCTTCAACAAGTTATGCCAGCGTGTCATCGACAGGGAGCAGATAGCAGTTATGGAAACTGAGATAGTGGAAACTCTCTGCATGTTTGAGAGGTATTTTCCACCGAGTTTCTTTGACATTATGGTGCACCTCACAGCACATCTAGGCAGGGAAGCTCGGTTATGTGGTCCAGTACATTTTCGATGGATGTACCCATTTGAGAGGTACTTTCAACTGTCTTTCATTTGATATAGTGTTTATCTTACAAATGTATAAATTTTTCCAGACTAATGTTAATTGGTAAATGTGTGCAGGTACATGAAAGTTATGAAAGACTATGTACGGAACCCAGCTAGACCAGAAGGATGTATTGCAGAAGCATACCTTGCAGAAGAGTGTATGCAGTTCTGCAGTGAGTTTCTGAAAAAAGCAACCAGTGTTGAAGAAAAAACACAGAGAAACGATGAGGACCAGAGTAGCCCTATCTTAGCTGGTCGACCGTTATCCATAGCCACTACAATTATACTGACTGAGACAGAGAAAAGGATAGCTCATCTTGCTGTTCTTCAAAATATGGCTTTGGTGGAACCTTTTGTGGAGTAAGTAATTCTCATTAGTCACATCCTTCTATCTATTACAGCCTACTAACAGTGTTCTTTATCTTTGAAGTATGCACCTTGAACATCTACAAGAGAGTAATGGAAGGTGTACTCGTGATGCCACTCTACTTTGGAATCTGCATACAAAGCATTTTGCCGGATGGTTAAAAGAACAGGCAAGTGTTGTCTCAAGTTCAATATGGTTTTATGATAGTTTGGTTATACAGTAGTTTAATAGATTAATATGTCTACATTTGTTAGGTACCTATGGACTCAGAATCACATGCAGAAACAGTTAAGTGGTTGGCGTATGGTCCTAGAAGCATTGCACGCTCCTATACCGGTTATATAGTGAATGGCCTTAGGTTTCACACAAGTTCAGTTTCAAGGCAAAGTCAGAACAGTGGGGTTCTTTATGAGGCGATATCTATGTGTAGATCTAGTGCAAAGGACACTTCACAGATGGTTGATATGGTATCATATTACGGCAGAGTGGAAGACATTATTTTGCTAGACTACAATGTGTTCTACATTCCCATATTCCGGTGTCAGTGGGCTAACAAAGGAAATGGAGTCAAGGAAGAAGAAGGTTTCACTCTTGTCAACCTTAGCCAGAGTCAACACTCATTTGCAAGGGATCCATTCATCTTGGCTTCTCAAGCCAAGCAGATCTTTTACTCAAGAGAAGATGATACCTCACCTTGGTATGTCGTGATGAGAGGATCTTCAAGAAGATACAGTGAGGAAGATCAGAATGACGAGATTGGAGATGTCGGGCCAGTAGCAGCAGATGTTAACATGAGTACTAATGAACTAGATGATGAAGATCAGAGTGCTCGTATTGACTGTGAAGGGATATATATTTGAAAGACTGCTAGATTCACCTTTGCTTTTTGTCTTGTTTGTTTTGTGTCTTATGCGTCTCTGTGATTTTTGTTTGCATTAGGTGTGCTCAGTCTGTGTGTTTTTTTGGCTTCATGTTTCTCTAAGTGTATGATTAATGGAACATGACTAACTCACTTTTGTATTTGAATTTCAGGTAATCAGTCATGGCTCGTACAAAGCATCTCACGTCGAGGAAAAGAAAAGCCAGTGTGCCAGCAGATAAGGTCCAAGAAGAGGAAATTATGGATTTGGAAGAAGGTCCAGAACTGCAAGTTGCTGTGACTGAAAATGCTGAGAATGAAAATAATGACAATGGGATAACTGAGGATGAAGATGCTGAGTATGAAGACGCAGACGAGGAAATATCTGAGGATAAGGATGGTGTGGATGAATTTGGAATGGATAAGGAACAAGAGCAAAACGATGAGGATGCTGAGGTTGAAGTGCCTACAGGACTGAACAATGATGAAGAACCCGTTGCTGATCAGGCTGCATCTGCGAGAGAAGATGATGCATCTCCACCTGCTCCTAAGAGAAAGCGTGGACCAACTATGATGAAACATATAGCAAGAGATCCAAATGAGAGAGAACCAGTTGATTTCACAGAATTTGGAGAACCATGTGGACCAGGGTCAGTGAAGCTGTCGTCCTATCTAGGTCCCTTAGTCAGAGAACACGTTCCTATAATAATTGAGGATTGGAGGAAAGTTGACGAAAACATCAGAACAATTCTCTGGAAATCTGTTCAGGTAAAAGTTAATGTAGTTTTTTGTCTTTGTTAGTTTGCCTGATATCTAATAACTATTCTTTTGAATGCAGGCAAGGTTTGCAGTAGATGAAGAGTATCAAAGGGCGGCTGTGTTCAGGCAGATGGGATGTCTTTGGAGGTCTTCCAAATCAAGAGTTGTTACAAAGATCCGGCAGGCTAAGACAATGAAGGAGCGGATGCAGCTGAAACCAAAGAACGTTCCTCCAGTGGAGTGGCGTAAATTTGTCAACCAGAAGACAAGCACAGCTTTTAAGGTACATGAATATGGAAACATGCTACAAATTTTTTGGTATGTAAGTTCAGCCTTTAACCATGGTCAGTTATACTTAGGCTGTGAGTGATTCGTATAAGGAGAGGAGACGAAACCAGATTCCTCACACTGTTAGCCGTAAAGGAATGGTTCGATTGACTGAAGAAATGGTAAGTACAATACATTTTTCCATTGGGTGATACACATTTATTAGGATTGATCTTTGTTGTCTCGCAGAAAAAGAGCTGCGCAGAACCATCTGAAGTTACGAGACTGAAGGTGTGGGTCAAGTCACGCACCAAAAAGGATGGCACTCCAGTTAATAACCAGGCTGCTGAGAAGATAGTAAGTACACAATATCAGTGTCCCTCACTAGTCACTTGTTATATGATAAAAATGATTAGTTTTCTTTCATGATGGTCAGAGAAAGGCAAAGGATGTTGTAAGCGGTGCTCCCTCATCGTCAACAACGAGTATAGCTAAGAATGACACCCTGGCACAAATACTAGGACCTGATAATCCAGGACGGCTAAGGGCTATGGGTCGGGGAATGTCTACAACAAAGCTAGCTTGTTTCCAAGTCAAGTCTGCATATATGAGTCAAATGCAGGAGAATCAAACTCAACTGCAGCAAAAGGTTCACCAGTTAGAGGCGATTGTCCAGAGAATGACTCAACAGGTATGATGCATTTGATATGTATTTGGTTTGAAAAGTACTTAAATGAGAAAAACTCTGACTCTGACCTTTTCTCGTAGAAACAAGATGAGCAAGGTGAAACATCAACTCCAAGAGTAAGTGACTAGTTAAGCTCTCATTTCCACTGCCTTCATTTACTTATATCAAATGACTAAATCATATTTTCCTTTTGTAGAGTGTAAACAAGTCAGTACCAGCTAGGTGTTTGTTGGTTGATTGGACTGGAACCGAAGAAACTGTCGCTGAGGCCCGTCTTCTTTCTGCTGACCCTGAGGAGTATGTGAATGACATCCCACTAGGACCCAATGCAGTGAAGGTATTAGTTGAATCAGCCTTAATCATGGATGCATTTCTCTGGAGGCCTACATCAAACATGACCTGTATGGAAGAGGCTGTTGGTAGGATGATTGCATGGAAGGCAGATAGTTGTCTTCTTGCAGAAGAGGAGGTTGCTGAGGACTTGCCAAAGGTAATTTTTATGGTTGTGACATGCTAGTTTAAAAACTTGTTTTTGTGTTGTTGCCTCTGAGGTTGTATTGTTACTGATTTACACAGAGCCCGTACTTAAGTTCGAAGAACAGATGCAAATTGATGGATTGGGCAACAGATGACAAACCTGTTGCTGAAGGCCGCTGGCAGTCGAGAGACCCTCAAGCTGTGGTTAATGGTATACCTCTCGGTCCAAATGCTGTGAAAGTTTATGTGGACGTGGTACTATCACCACATGCTTTTCCATGGAGACCTACACCGGATGTGACAAAAATGGAGCAGACAGTCAACTCTTTCATAGCTTGGCCTGCAAATAAAGTGGAGAATGAGAAACACAGAGAAGCATATACACAGAAGTCTCCTTCAAAGTCGGTAGCAGGTCCATCACTTCACAAATCTCCAGTGACTCCGAGGTCTTCTAAGTCAAT
This sequence comes from Orychophragmus violaceus, assembly GCA_030180135.1. Lineage (NCBI taxonomy): Eukaryota > Viridiplantae > Streptophyta > Magnoliopsida > Brassicales > Brassicaceae > Orychophragmus > Orychophragmus violaceus. The sequence continues at coordinate 43,157,326 of CM058240.1, forward strand.
TCCAATGGCTCCTCTTCAGCCGTCTCCATCATCTCCAAAAGCTCCAATTCAGTCATCTCCACTGCCTCCAAAAGCTCCTCCAAAGAAAACAAAACCAGATCCACAATCTCCTATAAGGAAATCTAAGGTAAATCTAAGCTACATCTACTTTAAAATTTTGCTGAACAATTTATTGGTACTGGATCCTCAACGTCTGAGCTCTGAAATATTGTGGTTTGATTGGCATTTTTGATTGGCATTCTCAACATCGCAGCGGTTGGTCAGCAAGGAAAATCAGAAATGCATGCTGATGGACATTACCGGTAAAAAGCGTGTGGTTGCCGAAGGACGATGGGCTTCAAACGATCCACAACAGACTGTCCACCATGTACCCTTGGGTCCAAATGCAGTTCGCGTTTGGGTAGACGTTGTGAAGATCAAAAGTGCAGCTGTGTGGAGGACAAACTCTGAAATTGAGACAATGGAAGATGCGCTTGGTTCAGCTGTTGCATGGCCAAAGGACAAAGTGGTGTTGTGCTGATGAGGTAAGAGTTCTTGTCCTATCCCAAGAGTAAAGAACTATGGACATGTATCCTAAGAGTAGTAGACATAAACAACTTGTGTTTAAGTTTATGTTTTAAGTTGAACTTGTGTTTGTATGAATGTTTGTGGATGTTATGTTTAATGTGAACAAGTTTAAGTTTAAATTCCTGTGTGATTATAAAATCTAAATCTATTTATGCAAATCTAAAATGATTTTCAAATAATAATGAAAAAACAAAATTGAATTTAATCATTTTTCAATAGCTCCAATTAGTATTAAATATGGCTAAAAATTTGAGTGTTCATAAAAAATAAAACAGCAATACATACTCGCCATTACAAATTATAATACAGCATCAATTAAACTGCTAGTATAAAATATAACATAGCCATAATATAACGCCACTAGATATAATTTTATTGCATTAAAACAGAGCTACGTTAACATTTAAAATGGCGCTAAAACAATGCTACTGAAAACTATATAATCACATCCAAATTAACGCTATCGTAGACAGATATACGATAGCATGTCAAATTAGTGCTATCGTAGATGCCTGACCTAAGATGGCAGCGGCAAACATAGCGTTTATGGAAACGCTACCATAGACATATGATAGCGTTTTCGTGGTGCTAAGAAAAGCCATTTTTCTTGTAGTGCAAAGAAGAGTTTTATGATGTTCTTGTTAGCCAGGAAGAGTTTATGTGCTATTGGGTTATCCTCAGATGAAGCGAAAAATGGTTCGTCGTAAGAAGAAAAACGAGAAGAGAAAGATTTCGGACCCTCTTGGTTGACCTTATCTTTGGAAGAATTAATTGAAGAACTTCGGCACAATTTCGGGGTCTCTGAAGCTGTGACGTTCATGGTTCCGTCGCCTCGTGACCGATTTTATTCCCCGTCAGCCGGTTATTTCTCCGTGTATGAATATTTTTTCAAGTCGTGCTTCCTTTGGTTTTCGGTCCACAAGCTAATTTTGTTATCTTCGACTTTATGGACCGGCTCTTACACATCTCACTCTTCGAGGCTTGCAACATCTGATTGTGCCATTGTTCCGTAGTGTCGAATGTGGGATTGATCTTCGAGTATTGAATGTTCAGAACATGTCAATTATAAGCCTGACAGTTAAGGGTGGCCCGAACATTATCTCAGGCCCCGTCAGCAACGAGTGATCCTTACGAATTTGAAAATCATGACCCTCGGTGGAGGCATCACTTCCTTTACATATTGATCGATGAAGCGTCCGTCGAGAAAGATTGCGTCCGAGTGATGAGGCACGATGGAACCTTTTAGTAGCCAATTTAGTCGTTTGGCTTTGGGCTACTTTTGCCCGTTGTTTGTTGATCCTTCACTCTTTTGTCTGCTTTTATTTCTTGCAGAGCCAGATCTCTTTATGTCGTGTCATTTGGATACATTCGAGATTGTTGGGAAGATACACGCTGAAGGAACGGATTGCAACGGAAGCTGTTGTTACGAAAGAGTTTCTCAAGCGAGGAGAATGGAAATGGCACGTCAAGCGGCAAGGGTCGAGGAACGGATGGCTGAAGAGGAGCGACATGACGAGGAGGCATCGTAAGAAACCGATCCACTCATATTGTGGCTCAATATCAGAGCTCCGCTCCCCGAGTTCGATTTTTACCGGGGCGACCAATAGAAAGGTCAAGACCCGATGCTTGGCGAAGGTATCTTCGTTGCTTACGATGGTGTTGGTTGTAGTCGAAAGACGGTTGTTCCTGAAGTTCCTCAAGGATCGGTCTTTGGGTTGAAGGATCAAAACGTCATGTCTAAGTCTAAGCTGCGATGGAAGAAGAAGAAGCATGGGAAAGATGCTGATGTTCCTTAACCCGACTAGGGGCAGATTCGGTATAACCCGGGCTAAGGTGGCTCCTTGTACTATAACGTTGACGAGGTGGCAAAATTCTGCGCTGGTGTGTATCTTCCCGGAGACTGCTCTGCGAGATACAAGGAAATGGTCCGCAATGATTCTCATATTGACGCGGGACATGACTTGTTGAATGTTAGAATGCTTTTCTCTTAATTGGAGCGATTTTTCCTTCTTTTTCGGCTTGACTTGTTTAAATTGCTAATTTTTTTTTCTTCTTCTTTTTTTTGTAGGCATGGGCACCAGTTAACCGACACGCCGCTGAATCCCACTGGAAGATCCAAAGGGTCAGAGGTCATCTCACTAGGCATTTGATCGATAACGCAAGGTTGGAAAGTTTTGTTGCCGCGCTGAAAACGTTACTCGAAGAGAAGAAGGTTGAGTTTGAGGCAGCGAGGTTTTCGCTTGATACTGGAAAAGCACGAGCTCTCGTCGAAGCTGAGCTTTTTAGGACTCAACTTGCGGAGGAAAAATTTGCTTGTGAGACGATTTTAATTGAGGTGGTTGAGAAAGGAAGGAGAGGGATTTTCAAAAAAAATTGCATCCTGCCTTTCTAAGCTTCGTGTAATCTTATCAAAACTGCTGGTGGCCAATGGAAAACAGAGTCGGTACCTCGAAGTGAGGAACAATCTTGACATTCGTGGATCGGTTGTTTGTCCTGAATTGATTGCCTCATCATTCTAAACAAAATATTTTGTTCCAAGTTTTGAGATCCATCTTCGGATGTTTTGAAATCTGCTTTTGGGGCTTTGTTACTATTTCCAACTCCTAGTTGAACAAAGTAGTAGAAGAAATGTGTTGAATCGTGCATTAAATGTAATAAGTTTATGAACGTCATCGTATCGGAATGTTCAGTTGCACTTGCTCAGATTTTCCGAGTATGACTGCTCGGAATTTTTGAGCATGTCTATTCGGATTTCCGAGCAGGATTCGGTTTATGTTAGTTTGTCGAGCCTGCTAGGATGGCGTGCTCTTCCGGGCAGTCGAGTAATCGTGTTGACGTTGTGTCGATTAGTGCAGAAAATTCGAGCAGATTTCTTAGGAAGGAAAATCTCCTTGTTCTTTCTGCTTCGTATAAATTTTCTGAGTTGGTTTTGAATAGCTTGAATTCCGAACGGATTAGTATAGTTTTCGAAGGAAATTGTGAATTAGCGTTTGTTTCTTGGTGCTTTAATAGCATATCTTTCGGAAACGTATTGTGATGTATTCTGAGTTTGGAGATTAGGGAGAAATTCCAGTCTAACGGATCTGTTTTGGTAATAATGCTTAAACTCGGCGTGCATAGGAGTGTTCTGCCATGTTTTGAGTCAAGTTTTGAGATTAAAGGTTGGCGAGATATTCCCGATTTATGCACCTATGATGACTAGGACTAGTGTGCTCGGGATTTTTAAATTGGGTTCGAGATGTACTCGACTTACGAACCTATGACGGTTAAGACCAACGTGTTAGAAGCGTCTGACTGGGATTTAAGTTAAGTTTGAAGGTTAGCAAAATATACCCGACTTATGGACCTTGGATAATTAAGACCAGTGTGCTCGGAAGCGTGTAAATGGGTTTTGAAGTTTACTTCAAATTTGGTACTGGTGTGAGGCACCTCGACTAATATTTCCATTGTCGATAGTAAATTAGTATCAGCGGATACCAGACCAAGGTGTACTTGGCCGAGATGTCGTTCAGACAAGTGTGATAAGATCGGTTGCCTACATACCCCTTTCGGGGATTAAGCCGTCCCGTAGTTAAAGTTGTCTCTCGTTTTTTAGACGTTTAAAAGTCTTTGTTTAGTAGTATTTCCTAAGATGCATTGCGTTCCAGCCATTTAGAATCCTGACGTTGTCCATGGTTTCGAGATCGTACACTCCAAGGCGAATCTCTTTGGTGATTCTTTATGGTCCGTCCCACTCTAATCAAGTCCCTCGAACATTCGGATTAACTTTCCTTAGTACCAAATCTCCTTTGAAGAAACGTTGATTGTGACCGCTCGTTCGACGGGATTGGTAATTTCTTATTGATCCATTTTCTTGTTGGTTGCACTCGTTTTTTCGGGGGTGATTCGGAGCTGGCTGTCCTCGGCTTCCCCAAATTGTCATGACTATGAAGGGTGTCAGGAACTTTAGACAGAGAAGATAGGTCGATGGGATGCCTCTCATGGAGTTTATCCATGGGGTTCCTATGATAGCGTTGTAGATCGTTGGATGGTCTATCACCAAAAGTTTGACGATCTTAGTGATCCCTCTGACTTGTACTGGCCGCTTAATTGTCATGAGAGAGGGAAGGTGATACTTCGTTCAAGCTTACGTTCATTCTCCTTAAGGTATCACTGAATATCACGTCCACAAAACTTCTTGTGTCGACTAGGATCCTTTGTAGGCTACGATCTTTGATGATTAGTTCGATGACTAGAGGATCGTTGCGCGGTTGATTGATCCCTCAAATCCAAATGTTCTCGAATGTTATCATGTGGCGCAGGATCTGATAGGGAATATGGCAATGGGCGCTTCTCCTTTCTTGTCGTTGGTAGTAATTGATCTGTTGGGAATGTCCTGAAATCTATTGTACTTACTCTAAGTGATAGTTGTATTGTCGAGATGAGACAATCATATAATACTAGGTAGTCATAATGCTTTGCTAGAAGCCACTTATGATCAATGAGTTTAGAACTCATTGCTAGTGTTATATGATCCTACATGGTCACACACCTAAGCAAACTGGGTGTTAAAGACGAGGTTGATCATTAATGTAATGATCCAGTGAATGCATATGTGATATGCATTCGATATCAATGTTCTGGGACAGCATCGATCGTTGCAGAGAGTGCATCGATCGATGCACTCGCGGATTAATCAGATTAATTCGGTTTAATCGTTGGTTAATTCTGTTGTGGTTTAAGCCGACATATATAAGATATAAGGTCGACCTAAACTCGTCCCTAACCTAATTTACAGCCACCAGAACACAGATAGAAACCTCTGAAGAGATTGGATCTCTAAAGGCACTAGCATCCCTGCTGTTCAGTTTGTGTGCGTGTGGATACCAGTAGAGGCGCAGCATTTGAGGCGCTCTAGATCTCGATTATCTGCAAATCTTCCGCTGCTAATCACCAGGTAATTCTGAGATCCCAATGATTCAATTACATGAACCCTAGATTCTAGGCTTGGAATTCAGACCAGGGTTGCCTGATTGGATTAGGAACTGCTAGAAATTCCTTCAGTGGTATCAGAGCTTTAGGGTTCCATTGAATATGTAGCATGTTGATTAGATTAGTTGAATCTGAATCTGTGTATGGTTGATACAAACTTGCTAAAATTCGTTTTCTTAAAAAAAACCTAGTTTAGGGTTTGTTCGAAAAACGTCTTAGGGTTTTTCGCATAGTGTCGATCGTTGCCAATCCGGCATCGATCGACACAGGGCGAAAACCCGAATAAAATTTAGGGTTTTTCGCATGGTGTCGATCGATGCCAATCCGGCATCGATCGATGCAGGGCGAAAACCCGAATAAACCTTAGTTTTCGCCTAGTGTCGATCGACACAAGCGTTGCATCGATCGACACAAACTTCGCGAGATTGATGAATCGGTTCAATTGGATTGGACCGGTTATCGAGCTTGGTTAATGATGGTTGAAAACTGTGAATGGTTTAATTGCGATTGGTTTGATCGGGTTGGTATCGATCGATGCTAATGTAGCATCGATCGACACTGACCGATATTCAAAACAGGATCAATTGGATTGATCGGTTATCGCATATTGCTTTTGGTTATTCTGTGTCAGTAAACACTATAGTAGTGTCGGTCGACATCAGATTTGATGATTAGGTTATTGAACCTAAAATCACAGAACCGAAGCAAGATAAATCAATTAATTATAAGAATTAAAACATAATAAAACTTAACGTTTTAAGGTTCTGTTCCTCAACCAAATATCAAGTGATACTTGATGTCTTTCCAATCTTGTCAACTGTCAAGACTCATTTTGTTGTGTGATAGACTTGCAGTGCAAGATGTCCACGATTTCATGAGTAAGACAGGAAGTAATCGTGTTGATGGGCTTGCAGTGCAAGGCGTCAACAATTACATGACTGAAGAGATTGGTTTACTTGACTGGGCCATCAAAATCGTTTTGGGCCTAGAGACATCAGGTGGATTGGACATAAGATGTCAATCCACAACCAAGAGTTATATTGGATAACACTAGCAAGGTTGTTGCTTACCTAGATAGCTAAATTTGGGTGATAGCCAGTGGCTCACTCAAGTTTAGTGAAGTATGGGTCTTGGATCATTATATTCATCTGAGGAAACATTGTTTGAATATAATGCGAGTTTTCTTAATAGTTAAGACTTCTCATTTCTTGAACATCATAACTAAAACCTCCCTCGTTTTTCAGCTATGTCTAGCACAAACCATCGTAACAATTTCTCCCTGCGATCCGTCCTTGAGAAGGACAAGTTAAATGGATCCAACTTTCTTGAATGGTATCGGAACTTGAGAATTGTTCTCAAACAGGAGAAAAAGGACTATGTCCTTGAGAAAGTTCTCCCCAGAAAGTACCGAGCCAATGCCTGGCAGTCAGATAAGGATGCTTGGGATAAGCATTCTAATGATGCGGTGGATGTGAGTTGTCTCATGTTGGCTACCATGAACTCGGAATTGCAGAAGCAATATGAGTACGTGGAGTCGCCAAAAGAGATGATCACTGGCCTGAAAAGTATGTTTCAGGAGCAGGCACGAACTCAGAGATACCAGACGGTTAGATCTCTGATTGAGTGCAAGCTACCAAAGGGCGAACCGGTTAGTCCTCAAATCATTAAGATGATGGGTTATATTGATAACCTGGGGAAACTGGATTGTCCCATTAGCCAAGAGTTGGCTACTGACATCATTCTACAGTCACTGCCGTCAAGCTATGATCAATTTGTTATGAATTATAACATGAACAACTTGACGAAGACGTTGACTGAATTGCATGGGATGCTTAAGACTGCTGAACCTAACATCAAGAAGGACACCCCAAATGTCCTTATGGTACAAAAGGGTAATAAGTTTAAGAAACTTGGTAAGAACAAAGGTGATGGCAAGACGAGCTCGATTGTGAATCCAAGCGAGTCTGGCCATGTTCCTAAGGTTAAAACCAGTCCTTCTGAAGATGTTAAGTGCCGTTATTGTAATGGTTATGGGCATTTGAAAAGAAACTGCAATAAATTCTTGGAAGATTATGAGAAGCTGAAGAAGACGTACGAGACTTCTTCTTCAGGTATTATGTTATAGAAGTAAATGTTACTTCTTATAATCCTGCTTGTTGGGTATTGGATACCAGCTGTGGTACTCATATTTTGTGAAAATGTGCAGGGCCTGAGCAAAAGTAGGACTATGGAGAAAGGACAAGTGGACCTATGAGTGTGAATGGAGCAAGAGTTGCTGCATTAACCGTAGGAGTATTTCATTTGTTTTTCCTTTTATGGCATGTTTTGAACTTGAAACTGCTACTATGTAACTGCTATGAGCAGAAAGATTATTTCTAATCCTTGTTTGGATATGGAAGGATATCAGTTCTCAAATCAAGAATAAGTGTTATTCAATTGATTACAATGATATATTTTATAGTAGCAATCCATTAGAGAATGGAATTTATGTTCTAAACAAGAATGTGTCTAACTATAACATAAATACCAAGAGATTCAAGTCAAATGATACGAATCAAACTTCTTTCTAGCATTGTCGTTTTGGGCCAAATAAATGAGAAACAGATTCAGAAGCTCCATAGTGATGGGCTTTTGGGCTCATTTGATTATGAATCATAATGAGTAAAGTGAATCTTGTTTATTGGAAAACGACAGAGGCCCTTTCAACAAAGGTAGTGTCGATCGATGCATGTATGCAACGATCGATACAGGTTGCGAACGAACGGATAAAATGAATGGGCCAGAGGATTATTGGGCTTTATACATACGGATGTACATGGCCCGATAAGCGCAAATGCTAGAGGAAATTTTCAGTACTTCATTACCTTTACTGATATTTTCAGAAGGTATGGTTATGCCTTATTCATAAGGCATAAGTCAGAATCTTTTGAAAAGTTCAAAGAGGTCTAGAATGAAGTACAAAATCAATTTTGGCAAAAGTATTAAAGCTCTACGATGAGATCATGGAGGTGAATACTTAAGTCAAGAATGTAGTGATCATCTGAGAGATTGTGAAAGTGTTTCACAATTCACTCCTCCTGTATCGGACTTTATTAGATATGGTTCGATCAATGATGAGTCACTTAGATCTTCCATTATCCTTCTAAGAATACGCTCTAGAAATGTCTGAGTTTACTTTAAATAGAGTTCCATCAAAATCAGTTACAAAGATACCACATGAGATGTGGAATGGAAATGTTTCTGATTTATCCATCATGGAGATTTGGAGTTGCGAGACTTATATAAAACGTTTAATCTCTGATAAGCTCACACCCAAATCTGATAAGTGCTACTTCATTGGTTGTCCTAACAAAACCAAGGCATGTTACTTTTACAACCAGTTCGAGAACAAATTGTTTGTTGCTCGGAACTATGTTTTCTTGAGAAAGACTTTCTTTCCAAGAAGAACAGTGGGAGTAAAAGTACAACTCGAATAAATTCGAAAATCACAGGAGACTGCTCAACCTGATGACGTAGAGCAGCAGTTGGATCTACAAAGAGTTGTAGAACCTGCACCTGTGGTGCCTAGAGTTTAAAAGGGATCTGGTGAATGTATATTCGATATACATTTAAATGGCTAGTTTCTGAAGAGGTGTCGATCGACACAAAAGTTGCATCGATCGACACAGATCGCGAACCAAATGTTGATTTTGGTTTATGACTTAATTAACTACGGTTTAAATCTTGGTTAATTAGGTCGTGGTAAAAGTATACATATGAGATATGTGTGCGCGACTCTTACAGAAAACTGAAGCTCGCAGATCCAAAAGGATCCGTCACGAACCCGAGAAATATGGATTTCTCGTAACCAATTGCCGTGATCTACTGATCATTGAAAGTGACGGGCCTGCGAATTTTGAGGAAGCAATGATGGGCCTTGACTCCGAAAATGGCTGAAAGCCGCTGAATCCGAAAAATGGTTATACAAAGCTAGGTTGGTGGAAAAGGATTCAAGTAAATTCATGGTATTGACTGTGAAGAAACCTAATCCCAGACACCGTTCTTATGTCCATTCGGATTCTCCTAGCAACTGCCACTCATAATGGTTATGAGATCTGGCAGATGGATGTGAAAACAGTTTTCCTTAATGGAATAGGAAGATATGCAAGCTTCATCGATCCATTTATGGATTGAAGCAAGCAACTCGGAGTTAGAATCTTCATTTTGATGAAGAAATCAAAAGGTTTGATTTTATCAGAAATGAAGAGGAACCGAATGTTTACAAGATGACTAGTGGGAGCGCAGTTGCATTTCTGGTATTGTATGTTGATAACATACCACTTCTCGGAAATGAAGTTCCATTGTTTCAGTCTGTTAAGACTTGATTCGAAAGTTGTTTTTTCAATAAAATTATGGGAGAAACCGTATACATTCTTGGAATAAGAATCTATAGAGATAGATTGGACAAGCTAATTGGATTGTGTCAAGATACTTATAGTGATAAGGCCTTGCACATGTCCAATATGCAGGATTCCAAGAAGGGCTTCGTGCAAATGACTCTTGGTATTACTCTTAGCAAGACGCAGTGTCTTTCGACACACGCTGAGCAAGGACGAATGAGGGTCAGGCTACTGCTAAAGGCATTAGATGTCTTAAGATGTGATCTTAAATTTAGTGGGAGTCATTGTTACTAATTTTAGTTATGATATGATGTTCGTATAAACATAATTTGATTATGTTATTGAAATCTGACATCTGTATTATTTAATAATGGTTATTAAATAATAGTCCCAAAGTAATTTATGACATTTTATAGGTCATCAAGTATTTGACTTGATCATGAAACCCTATAGATAAAAAATGACATAAATTATGTTGGTCCCTGGTCGAGGTTGTTAAAGTGGGACATTAACAACTGCGTGAGACTAGCATGTGAGGTGACTGATGACTAAGTTTCATGGAGTCATTAATAAGAGTATTAAAGTCAATCACATAGATATGTGTTGGAGAACACAGGATCGGACATGACCCACTGATGAGAACTGTACGGGATAGTTATATAAGTGTCATGAGAGTTTTCATTACGACTATAGAGTATAGTCCTTAGACCTGAGTTCATCATGTTTTCTTACATGTGAATTGGTCCGCTTTAACCTTGTCAAACGTCAGCCGTAACTGGTGACTATAAAGGCATTGATTGGGTGTATCATGAAGCGTGTGAAGAGACAGGGATGGAACAAGATGGGATTTGTCCCTCCTATATAACAGGAGATAAATATCTCAGGGCCCATCGAAGATTTGATACTGAGAAATGTGTGGCCCTCTAGTGGTACTGTAATCCTTCCACGATCATATTTATCCTTTGAAGGTTGCTTGTCTTAGGATCTTCATCGTTTCTTCTCTTCTGTCAGTTCCTGCCGGTTTCCTTTTGCTCTTCTCGAGGGTTTTTCTCTTGGTCTTCTTGATTCGACTTGTTGCCTCTGTTCGCCTTATTAGGCCGACCTCTAGTCTCGTTGTCGTTGAATTCTTTGACACTTACCGCATCGCCGATTTCTCCGGCTACGAGTTTTGCTATGAGTTTAATGCCCAATCTACGACAGTCGGCGGTATGGTGTCCGTACGATTGATGATTCTTGCAGAACGCTTTCTCGTCTTATGAGTTAGATTTCCTTGTCCATGTATTCCATGGACCTTTTCCTTGTTCAGCCGATCAGCTTCATCGCTCGTATGAACCTACTTGATAGTTAATCGATCCACTCGTTCTTTGGTGTCGTGCGTTGCCACTAGCTCTCGAACTTTGTTGGTCATTGCCTGCATTGGTCGGTAGAGGGACATCTTTATTTGACTCGTCGTCGATTTGTACTTTTCGGATAAAACCTTGATCTCTTCTTCGTCGACTATGAAGTCTATTTCCCCATGCAAGGCATTTGACATCGTTTGAGGTCTGTTCAGTGAGATTTTCTTCCTGAAATCTGACTCATACCATAGTTCTTTCTTTAACGCATCATTGCCAGCTTTTTCGGTTAAGCCATCGATCCTTGACACCACCTTCTTGAATCTTTTGATAAACTTCCTCAGGATTTCGGTCGGGCTTTTTCTCATCGACCATAAATAAATGTCAGAAGTCTCCCGATCCATGGATATCGAGTATTTTTCATGAACTCAGAAGATAGTTGTTGGAAGCTATCAATGGAATCAGGTTCTAGCATGGAGAACCATTCGAGTGCCGCTTTTTTAAATGTTCTATGAACAAGAGGCAGAAACCGGCATCCTTCTCCCTTTCCCTCAGATTGGCTCTCCTCATTGCTATGCGGAAAACTATCATGTGAGCTTTTGGATTAGTTGTTCCGTTGTAACAAGGGATTATTAGTTTGCCTAGATTAGGGATTTCTGTTTCAGTGATTCGAGTCGTGAATGGCGTCTTCCGCGTCTCCTCCAAGACACGATCTATCTTGGGCGCAGCGCTCGTTGCCTTATGGACTTACAATAGTACTGATTTAATCTTTGCGGTCGTATGTGCCAGCGTGGCTCTAAGCTCGTTGAGTTTGTTCTGCCTTTTCGTTCGTTGTCCTTCAACTGATTCGTTTCATAGAGCATATTGGATGTTTGCCTCTTCCTCTAGGGGTGCATTTTCGCTTCGTTCAGGGATGTATCGATCCGCCCTTTTCCTTTCTTCCTCATCGTCAGATTGTGATTCATTTTGGTTCTCGCGCAAGGTGCGATCTTTCTCTCTATAGTCCTCTTCGTCGACCTTGCGCCATAGCGAGCCTTCGCGATTTGATTAATGGTGGACGGTCCCGTTGTGTTGGGTCTAACAGCTGGAGGAGTTTGTTCGTTTGAGATTTGCGACCGATGTTGCGTAAGTATTCTCGTTGAGTCTCCGAGCGTTGAGAAATTGAGTCTCCTACGTTTGGTTGCTGTGAAGTTCACCGTTCGGGTGTTCCGTGCTTGGTTCTCGGTTCGTAGTCTACTTTTTTCGTTAGCGTGCTATTCGCCTGTTCTTTTGTTCTCTGCATCAGCGCATTTACCATCTCTTTCAATTTGCTCAGCGTTGCGGTGGCTGTTGCGTCAGACTCGGTTTAATCCGTAACGATGTCGTCTGCTGCAGTGTTTCCTGTCGTGACATTGCTCGTTGTAGTGTTGCATGCTGCGGTGTTGTTGCATGTTCCGTCGATTGTCAGTTAGTGATCTGTCATGTCTCCTTCGATGGCCATATCTTCGGATCTGTTAGTCGCTGGTTTTTAAGTGTAAGAAACTTCCATGTCCCCATAGACGGTGCCAAACTGTGAGAGTGGAAACTCGCACTGTCAATTTTTGAAGAGCAGAATTTTTAGGGAACAAAAGAATCTAAACTAAACAACACGAAAAGGGACCCGGAAGATATTTTTATTGAAATGTTTGATTGAAAACAGAGTACAAAGCGTAAGAGATTAAAGAAAAGTCTAACTATTTTGCTAGGATTTTTCGAGATAGTTTGATCGTAGGAAATCCTTCATCTTATATTGTCGCGGTGAGTCCATGTCGAGGATATTCGCCTACAATATTTCTGGAAATCTTCATGTTATCGCATATTCCATTTCCGTTGGGATTTACTTTTCTGCTAGGATTTTCCTCTTCTTGCTCGGAATTATGTTCCTCTTTTCTTCTTTGAGTTTATTTTTCTGTTTTTGCAAGTATCCTTTCGCGGTTTAGCTTTATCCGCTGAATGGGCCGAATAGTGAGGATCCGAGTCCGTGTAAGTCTTCTTAATCCGGCTCAAAGTCTTGAAATACGAGTCTTGTGGGTTTGGCCCAAGTTCGTATTTCGTATAACTTATTCGACGATTCTGTGAATGGCTACTAATGGATAAGCCATCATTACGAAGATGGGTTGCGACTAGTTGCGTATTTGGAGGAAGATGTCAACGAGTGTCCGAACAGTTAGTCTAAGAAAGTATTTGTTTGGAAGATTCAGAAAATACGTTCTGCTCGGAACTTCCGAGGAAATTTGTTCTCCTCGAAAGTTCCGAGCAATCCTGATCGGAACTTCTGAGGAAATGTGTTTTCCTTGAAACTTCCGAGGAATGGATCCTGCTCGAAACTTATGAGGAATGGTCATGCTCGAAACTTCTGGGGGATATTTCCTGCTCAAAAATTCCGAGCAGTGCATCATGCTATGAAATTTCTGAGCAATGCTTTATGCTCGGATTTTCCGATTAGTTCATCCTGCTTGGATGTTCTGAGCAGTGTGTCATTCTCAGAAGTTCCGAGCAGTGTGTCGTGCTCAGATTTTCGAGCAGTGTGTCCAGCTTGGAAGCTCTGAGCAGGCTGTCCTGAGCAAAAGCTCACTCTTTCATTGAACTTAAAAGCATAGAATTTAGGTAGTTTGACTGCAGTTTAAAAATTCCACAGAATTCCATATCCTATGATAGCTTCTACTGAAAAGCAATACAAGAACAGTTTGCTCTTTAATAGATTTTAGTTGGTGTCGGCACAAATGAGTCTTCATTGTCAGAAGATTACGTAGACGATGCATAGTCTAACCAGAATCTTCATATGCTTGATGAAGACTGTTGATGATGATGAGTTATTTTCCTAATTTTATTAACTCTTCATTAGTTTAAACAGAATCTTTTGATGGTGTTCATCTACGTATTTGATAATGCATATTTTAGTTGATGTGCATTCTTTTAGATAACTTGAAACTAACTAATATTTCCTGATATTTAACTTTCAGTTCTGCAACGCTTTGCCACAATGTTCCTTCACTTCATCTCCTTTCATCAAATCAGAAGATGATGAGTTAATTGAATGTTTTTGCCTGTCATCTATAGCTTTAAATACAGGAGGATGAGGTGGCTAACATCAAAAGCGAGCTTGCAATTATGGAGCTCAAAGTTTAGATCTTCATTGTTTGTTACGGAATTTTGATCTAGTCCGAAAGAGTCAGAGTTACGATCAAAAGGGGTCCAAACTAACAAAGAAATAAGAATTAAAGTGGGTCGGAAACTCTTTGTTATTGATGATTAGGACGGAGCGGAAAAGTGAACATGATTACAAGATGGAAGGTCATCGATAGACAAGCTCCCTAAAGATTTCTTGGGCTCGTCGCTTTATAAATGTATCTCCGATTTTAGAAAGGTACAAGATGCTTTAAATGAACAGTAGAGGGTCTATTTATAGTAAAAATGGTCAGATTTCTTGTTGGGCTTGACTCCTTTGCGGGCTTTATTCTTTGGGCCGAAATTCTTTTGATGTGATGGCAGATTTCAATGGGCTTATGGAAGGGGCACTAAAACCATATCCAACAATTAGTCCTCCCCATTTTGGCGATCTTCGGCTTGTGTCGGAGTCGGTGAATATGGTTTGAGCATTTAGGTCAAGTAGAATATGCCGGCTTATCTGGCTCATATGGCTTCTGCATTCCATTGTAGCTTTAGACACGTGTCATGATGTACTTGGGGAGACAAAAAAACATCGATGGTCGTACATATTAGAATATCGCGTATCTCATGTGACGTCATAGATGTGCAACCGTCATATCCCGGGAGATGCGTGGGAGCAATGATGATGTTCCCTTGGTATTTACCAAAAAATTCTGGTATAAGAGCTCTTCGGCCGAGTATTATTCTTCTCATTTTTGGGAGTCGTATTTTTTCTCTTTCTTGCGTTCTTACTTTTCTTCGGCTTTGTCCTCTTGTTTTTGACCTTGGCTTGACGATGAGTACCGAGTATGATCGTTCGTCGTCCTCCAGTAGTGGAGACGATAGTTGCTCGTCTACTTCTTCGAGTATAAACACGCCTGTTCTGAAATCCACTAATGAAGGGATTGAGTCTCAAGTTGGCGAAGAAGAATTGGTGCCCATGAATCGTCGTCTTCGTTTTGACATTCTGAAATATCAAATCGGTGGTTCGGGCGTCGATCAGAATGAATCTCTATTATCGGGCGTGAATGGAGTTTGTGAAGAAGAAGAAAAATGTGGTGACTCGCGAGTTTCAGAAATCTATGTGCAAGCTTTAGAAGATATAAAGCAGGTTTATGATTTTCATCCCGGTCTTGTACTTCGACTTCCGACTGCGGACGAAAGACAGTGGTTGGTTCATGACAAGTGGATTTGTCTTTATGATTGCTTGTTTGTTAATTTTACCTTTGGTTTCCTCTCCTCAAGCTTCTTGTTGGTTATTGCGAGCAACGCAAAATCGCTTTCTCACCTTTGCCGGACTGCGGTTCGTAATATAGTAGACGCCATATTGCATGCTGCTGAGGGGAGGATTGATATGACTCTTCACTTTTTTGAAGAAGCGATCAGGATTGATTAACAGGGAGTAAAATAACTGATTGGCAGAATCTGTAATTTTTACGAAGATCAATAATGTGTTGGTTCCTGATGAAAATAGGTTGTACCAGTCATCGTGGAATCATGATCATAGTATGATCGTTACTTTCTCTTTCCTCCCCTTTGATTACTTTGGCTGGGTGTATTATACTCCCTTCTTCCCCCCTTCCCTCTTTTTTTTAGATGGTCGTTCGTTCAATGCTCCTTATCAAAAACGTTTTCTCGTGGATTTGAAGAAGTTGACTGCGCTTGGCCCTTTGAAGTGGCCTAATGTTGATGTTGGTAGGATCCGGAAGAATTTTGCTCGCATAGACACCGGGCGGCTACTTGGGAGCTTAACTAAGTGGGGTTTTAGAGAGGAAAAATAAGTCTTTCTTAGGGCCTCCTGCTAAGGGCGTTAATAATCGTATTGGTGTTCTTCCTTGTGTTCTTCCGAGTGGTCAAGCTGATGTTGGTGTTCTTCCTTGTGTCAAGGGCGTTAATAATCGTGTGATTGCTACATACCCTTTAGTTGTTGACACCCGAGGGCGGGGAAGTGGCTTGAGTCAGGTTCTTGAAGTAGGAGTTGTTAACCAAGCAGCTGCCAATCCGTCAACGGAAGAGAAGAGGAAGAAAAGGAAAAAGTCGTTGGAGGACGTTCTGATTATCGCTCAAGATTATGGGGATGGTAATGACGACTTGGTGCCAAATAAGAAGAAGAAGAAGAACAAATCCGGCAAGAAGATTTCGGCTCCGATTCCGAGGTGAAGGACATGGACATAGCGATTTCGGCCGGGCCACTAATCCGAAGTTTGGTTGATTGATAGTGGATGAAGTAAGCTGAAGAGGTTGACTTCTCCTTCCTTTTTGAATATTATGTGACCAGTGCGATTATCAATCATTGTGATGCGTGTGCTCGGCTTCTTTGGTCGGTCAGGGCGAGTCCAACCAATGAATGTCCCCCGATATCCAGCTTGTTCAGGCCTAACCTTCATCGGAAAGTGGGTCGTGGTCGAGTCTGAATAACGGTTTTCTTTTTCTCTCTCCCCCCTTTTTTGTTTAGTTGTTGTTTCGAGACTTTCTTGTTGTTTTTCCGCTTTCCAGACCTCTCGTTTTTCATTCTCCCCTTTGTTTGGTGGTAGACTCTTGCGTACGAGAATCACCTAGTGGACGCTTATGAGCATGAAATTAAGATCCTCAGGTTCGAGAAAAAGGAGCTGGGGACGAAGCTTCTTGAGATGCAAGGCAAAATTTGTGATCTTGGGGAAGGTGGTGAAACCTTCCAGCGAGAGAGGAAAAAGGTTGAGGGCCTTGACCTTCAGACTTCTGATTTGTCACGAGAGAGAGAAGGTTGTTTGGATAGTGCTTCTTCTGCTCGTGATTCTTCTTAAGAATCTAGGGATATGTGGCTTGTTGCTTAGACCGTGCATAAATCTGAGTGTTACAATCTCCGAGCGTTTTGTGCCGATGAGGTCGTTCGGTCGAGTGCAGAGAATTTTGGCAAGGCTTAGGATTGCTTGGCGAAAATCAGGAAGGCTAGGGAAGAGGACACACGATCTCAGGAGAAACTTCTGGAGATTAACCAGGTTGTTTCCATTCTGGCGTCGTACCGTCTTCTTGTTGATGGTGGTTTAGGAGTTCCAATGTCCAAGATCGATCAACTGATTGTCGATAAAAAGGTCATGAGAGAGGAGCTCTATTCGATGGACAACACCGAAATGTTTAACAAGGATATTTATATGACTCCTCTAGGTCATCATAGTCATGGAAAGAATTCTCCAGCAGGTCGCCCTGTGTGGGACGTACATGGTTCGGACGAGGGGGTTATTTCTACTGCCGAGGTTACGAGACTTCGTAATGAGGGGTCCGTTTTTCGCATAGCTTTTGTTTTATCTTTGGTTCGCCTTTTGTTATGTGTTTGAAATGCTTTTCTTCACAATGTATTGGTCTTTTTGCATATTTTTCTTTTGCTTTGTTTTAATTTTACTTGCTTTTTGGGTGCGGATTTTGGTGCGGCTTATCCCATAATTATTTCTTAAGTGCGAGAGAATGTGCTCGGATTATCCTGTAAACTATTTTTCCATAGGTGCGGATCTGCGTTCGGGTTAAATCACTCTTAGGAGCGAGTACGTGCTCGGCTTATCATGTGGTATGTGTCGAGGTGCGGAACTGTTATCGGCTTACCCTGTAAATAACTCTTAAGGGCGAGTTTGGCTCGACTTATCAAGTATTTAATCAATTGTTTTTAGGTGCAACTACATGCTCAGCTTATACTATAGAAGTCTTGGTTGAACTGGAGGTGTACAATAATGTTTGGCTTATTTAATCTGACTTAAATAAGGACTTGCGCAGAACTGGGCCCGGTTTAAGTCGTTCAATACTAGTATCGGTCACTTGTATTTTGCGACACATTATTTTCATCGATCATTTGACCAGAAACTCGATGAGTGTAGAATGCGAGTATGTTCTTAGGGTGATTTTTATTAAAAATAAAATTATTGAAATAACTGAACCTTGAAAAAACTCTTCCTACATACCCTCTGAGGAAGGATCAAGCCGAACATAGTTCACTTTACATATTGACATAGTAGCCTCAGCTTTTACAGAAAGAGCTGGCTTTGGGGGGGGGGGGGGAGGGGGAGGTCGCTGCCCATTTAGTAGTAGTATCGTTTGAGCGTGTTGGTGTTCCATGATTACGGTATTGCTTCACCTTCCATGGTAACGAGTTTGTAAACTCCCAGCTTACAACCTTCGAGATGATGTAGGGTCCTTCCCAGTTTGCGTCAAGCTTACCTGCTCTGTATTATCGAATACTTTCCTTAAGACAAGGTCTCCTTCGTTGAAGTTCCTGCCTTTGAAAATTTTGTTTTAATAGTGCATAGCCTGTTGTTGATAATTTGTGATTCAGAGGAGCGCTTGATCGTGATTTTCCTATACTTGATCGAGGTGATAGAGAATCATGTTGTTGTTAAGGTCTTCGTGTGCAGGTGCTAGCTTTTTCCGGATTGTCAGGATGCATACTTTGGCTGGAGCCATTGCTTTTATTCCGTGTGACAATGAAAAAGGTGTATGATCAGTTGCTCGACGTGGAGTCGTTCGACGTTTTGTTTGATGCCTCGGCTTGCTCGTTTCCTTGGGGGTAACGAGGTGTTGATTTTCTCAGCTTATCCTCCATCGTGCACTAAAGCCTTAGAAGGCGCTTGATATGAATTGCGAGCCGTTGTCTGTCATGATTTCGTAAGGTAAACCGTGGCAGAAGATGATGTATTTCCATACAAACTTTTGCACCTCGAGGTCACAAATGTTAGCATATGATTTAACTTCTACCCATTTGGTGAAGTAGTTTATCATGATGATGATGAACCTCTTCTGCGTGGAAGCTGGCGAGGGACCCACGATGTCCATCGCCCATCTCAAGAATGGATAAGGCGCGACTGAGGTTGTCTAAAGTTTGGCGAGCTGATGGATATCTGGACCATGTCTTTGGTATTTTTCGGAGCGAGCAACGTACTTTTCGCAGTCCGCTACCATTGTTGGCCAGAAATGTCCTTGTCTTTTAATCTTCTTGGTGAGTGCTCGACTGTTGGAGTTGTTACCTCATGCTCCTTCGTGCTTCTCCTCCACTACCCACTTTATTTCTTCGTTGTGGATGCAGCTTAGGAGCGCTTTGGATGCACATATTCGGAATAGATTTCCGTCATTTACAACATAGTGGGTGCACCTTGCCTTCAAACGCATGGCCGCCCACCTATCTTTCGGGATTGTTCCTTCCAGGATGTAAGTTTTTATTTCGTCTCTCCAATCATCGGTTTTCTCGGGAGCCTCTTTTATGATGGACTCGTTTGTTTCGTCGGGGTCATCCATTTCGTCTTCGAGTTCATATATGGCAAACAATTTTTGGGTCTGGTCGATGCTTGGTCTACCGATGCATTTGACTGGTATAACCGCCGGAGGTTGGGAACGGATATGGAAGCAAGGGCTGCTAATGAGTCGACTGATGATTGGCTCTTCGCGGGATTTTGGTGAGCGTGAAGACGCTGAATTCTCTTGCCAAGTTTTAAAAAAATTTCAAATACGCGACCATCCGATCATTTTTAGCTTCATATTCATTGTTGTATTGACAAGCAACGAGCTGCGAATCGCAGAATAAGTCGATGTGTCTTGCTCTGATTGCTTTATCTAATTGTACTCCTTCTCTCATGGCTTCGTATTTTGCATGGTTGTTTGACGCTGGGAAGGCGAGTCGGAAAGATTGCTCCAGAATTTCTAATGTTGGCGAGGTTAACCTGATTATGATCCCTGATCCGTTGTAAGAGGATGATCCATCGACAAACATTGTCCACTTTTCGTTGCTTGCTCGATGTATTGGGTGAGTTTTGGTGGTAACTCGATCAGAAAATTTGCCAAGAATATTTATTTTGCACTTGTCTGTGGTTTGTACTCGAAGTCGTACTCTCTCAATTCTACTGCCCAATTTTCCATTCGTCCTAACTGAGTTGGGCTGTGTAGTATGGTTCTCAATATCTGGTTGGTGAGGAAGACTATTGAATGTGATTTAAAATACGGTAGGAGCTTCCTTGCGGAGGTAACGACTGCAAAGGAGAGTTTTCCATAGTAGAATATTGGGTTTCATTGTCGTCGAGGCTTTTGCTAATATAGAAGACTGGTTTTTGGTCGCCTCTATCTTCCCGGGTGAGGACGACTCTTACTTCTGAACTTGACACCGGTATGTAGAGATACAGAGTTCTCCTTCCTTCGGTTTGGCCAGGACGGGAGGTGTTGATAGATACTATTTTAACTGCTAAAAGGCACCCTCTCACCTAACCTCCCACTCGAATTGTTTATTTCCTCGGAGAAGCTGGTAGAAGGGAAATCACATTTCCGCTGATTTGGAAATGATTCGAATCAAGGCGGTGATTCGTCATGTGAGTCTCTGCACTTCACGTGTATTCCTTGGTGATGGGAGCTCGGTAAGTGTTGCGATCTTTTGTGGATTCTCTTATATTCCTCTCTTTGTGACTATGTACTCGAGGAATTTTCCGGATGTAACGCTGAATGTACATTTGGCTGGGTTGAGCTTCATTTCATACTTATTCAGACTGTCTAGCAGGTGGTGAGGTGAGTGATGTGGTCGTCAGCTGATGCTGATTTTACAAGCATATCATCTATGTATACCTCCATTGTTTGTTCGAGCTGGTCGGCAAACATCTTGTTGAAAAGTCTTTAATACGTTGCTCCAACATTCTTGAGAACGAAGGGCATCACCTTGTAGCAGTATGTTCCTTAGTCGGTGATGAACGATTTCTTCTCGCGGTCTTCCAGATGCATCATTATCTAGTTGCACCCAGAAAACGTGTCCATGAATAATAAGAGCTCGTTGCCCGCCGAGGCTTCGACGAGTCTATCGATGTGAGGTAATGGGTAGTTATATTTTGGAAAAACTTTTTTGAGGTCGGAGAAGTCGACGCACACTCGCCACTTTCAATTTTTCTTTTCGACCACTGGGATTGCGAGCCAATCTGGGTATTTCACCTCGGTTATCAAGTCTGCGTTGGATAGCCTTTCTACTTCATCGTTGACAGCTTTAGAGTGTTACGGCCTGACTTTCCTTCTTTTATGCTTGATGGGTTTGAATACCAGATGGTCGTGGAGTTCATGGCAGGCGACTGTAGGATTGACATATGTCATGTCGCTGGTTAACCAGGAAAAAGTCGAAGCATTTCGGCAGAGGAATTCGACGAGTCAGTCCTTCAAATCCTTCCTTAGTTGTGTGCCTATTTCTGCGCATCATTCTAGATTAATGATATCGATGTTAACTTGTTCTATCATATCGTGTTGAGGCCTATCCTGTGGCGGCAGTTCTCTTTTGGTTCAGCAACTAAACATGCCCAAAATTTTCATCGTAATTTTTGCTTAACGAGGAAACAAGTACTTGAAACTTCATGGCTTCCCGAGAGTGTGAAGGTTTCGTCTGGAGTTGGGAACTTGATGAACTGGTAGCAGGTCGATGGAACTGCCTTCATTGTGTGGATCGATGGCGTTGTAGATGTCAGGTCGGTTGATAATTACGAACATGGTTATCACCGTTGTCTTCCCAACGCGAACTCGTAGTTTGATAGTACCGATGGTTGTAATTGTGTCGCCAGAGAAATCAGTCAAAGGTCTTTCTGAGCGCTTTATCTCGTAGTCGCAAAGTTCCATTCTTCGTAGGGTTTCTTCGTATATGAGGTCGATCGTGCGTTTGGTGTTAATGAAAACTCTAGTTACCACGCAATTGCCTATTCGTACCTCGACGACAAGCGGATCATTGTGCAGTTTGTATAACCCCTCTTGTCATTTTTGGTGAATGATATCTTGTCCTCGTTTCTGAGCTCGTAGTTCGTGATGTGCTTTCGACGTCGGTATGTGTCCGCCCTTCGTCTATATTCTTTTATTGACCTCACTGAGTCTTTGCAGGTCAGGATTCCTCCCATGATCATGTTGTTCGTCTGAGTCTGATTGGCTGGGTCACCGATAGATGAAGCCCGGGAGTTCGGCGTCGTCGTTGTTAATGGTTCGGTGATGATGTTCGGTGGTGATGGGCTCGGAGTCTTTTATGGTGACCCTGGGTTATCTAGTCCGAAAGAGTCTGAGTTACGATCAAATGGGATCTGAAGTAACAAAGAAAGAAGAATTAATTGGGGTTGGAAACTCTTTGTTATTGATGATTAGGCTGGAGCCGGACAATGAATAAGATTACGAGATGAGAGATCGTCAACAGACGTGCTCCCTAAAGATTGATTGGGTTTGTCGCTTTATAAGTGTAGCTCGGAGGTTAGCAAGTTACATGATGTTTAAAATGAACAGTAGAGAGTCTATTTATAGTAAAATTGGTCAGACTTCTTGTTCGATTGTTGACTCATTTGCAGACTTTAGTCTTTGAGCCAAAATGCCTTTGATGTGGTGGCAGAATTCAATGAACTTATGGAAAAGTGCTAAACCTATATCCAACATTCGTATCTGCTTTCAATTTTTCAGTGTCATGATTCACTTTATCCACACATCAAAAGCATGTTCGTTATAACATTGGAAAGTTTCTAGCTTCAGATTTACACCAATACATGCACATATGCATAGGTTTTTATAGCAGATGATATTATTCTCTGAAGGATAGGCTTTGGTCAAACTGGCATAAGAAGTAGCAAACCTCGGGACTCAAGAAGGTTCTAGAAATATCAATGGAAAGTACATTCAATTACACCTTCTCTCTCGTTTTTTTTTTTCCTTTTTGACATCACCTTCTCTCTCATTTAGAAGGTTCTTGTGTTGTCCATTTAGTTTCAATAATTCTTTAGCTCCTTTTCAAGTGTCTGAAATATGTACTAACTTTCCCTTTTTTGGTCCCATTAAAGCTGTCGAGAAAAAGGTTGAACGAACAAACTAAAGATGTCGAAGCTGTAGAGCCAAAGGAAGTTCATGTGTTCTGGGTCGGTATGGCTGAGGTAAACAAGCTTTACATTTTGAAAGTTTCTTACAGTTTATATCGAAGAATTTTACATTATGAGGTTATATATTATCCTGATATAAAACCTCATTTATTGATAGTCTTCACTTAAGAAGGTACAAGTGATGGAATTTTTCGACGGATGGAGCCAATGTGAGGATTTATCGCCTGAGTACACAGCTTTATTCACTAAGTTCTTCACCACGTTAATCCTTCGTCCCGAGTGGTAATATTTCTTCTTTTTGCATTCAGCTTCATTTCTTTCATGTTTCATTGAATTCTTGAAATTTAAGGTATGAGATGAAGTTCTTAGTGGATGGAGAATGGGAGACTTTGTTGGAGATGGGTTTAACACCCGTCTATAAAAGTACATTCAAAAGATTAGGTCGGTACAAAGAAGAAAGAATTAGGGCATTGTGGCAAATTAGGAAGAGAAAGCGGCAAAGAATAAGCGGAGCGCGTAAATTTTATGCCGAGCACGAAGATTCATTCGAGATGTTTATGCCGATTTAATCAGAAATATTCTAATTTATCTTTTAGGATATTTACTATTTTATGCCGACTTTGTAACGTATATAAAGGTGTCAAAGCTCGCCGATAAAAAACTACACTTAATTCAATATACAACTTTAACATCAAAAACAGTCTTCTCAGAACCTTCGCAAAACCTTAAACGAAAAGTTCTACAACGATTTAAAAGCTCTTCGTCCGCCTCTTTGTTTCTTCTCTAAAACCTAGCGAAACCCTAATCAAATCGTCCTCTGCCAAGCTCATTACAGAAACTTTCTGGAATCCATTGAGAAAAAGCCTAAAAAAATTCTATCTTTAGATAGGACGAGTTGAGATCTTACAATTGGCGCCGACTGTGGGGATTTCTTAAAAACATTCCGTAAAATCACGCTCAAAGTATGGTCGATAACATCGACAGCGTAGACCCCAAAGTCAATCATGTGGTCGATGTCGATGGTAGTGATCAGGACCTTAGTGATCACGAAGATCAGAAAGGTTGAGATCTTGAAGCTGGCAAACGGTTTCAGATCCCAAATCCAATCAAACATGTAAGGACGGCGAGGGTCTTCCGTCGACCAATGATTCAACAAAGCAGATAGACAGTGACTCTATATATGCTAGACTCTTTTCCAAAATCAATGCTCAGAACGATTTGCTAAGAGAATTTTCTAGACAATTCAATGAATTGCGTGTCGAGCATAATAAACTTTTCTCAGAGCATCATTCAAGAGGAACGTCCAAATCACATCGTGTCATCCCTCAAAAGGTGAAAGATGGCGTCGCCAAGAAACTAGCCTATGATACTCTAGAGTACAATACCAACCGAGCACCATCTACTCGAGGATCAGATCGAGATGACGACCACCGTCACAAACTGATGGAGTTAAGGGACAGCCTCAAAGTAATAAAAACCAAGGTCCACCACATCAGGAGGTCTGCTCTAGAAAACGATTGGATACTTGAGTAAACTCAAAGAACACCACTCACGTCATGCATCACCAACGCGCACATTCTTCATCCCGAGAAACTCAAACTGCCATCATACGAGGGCAGCAAATATCCTACAACTCATCCAACCTCGTTAAAAATTGCGGCAGCCAAAGCACGATTCACGGCTGACCAAGGAGATATAGGATATTGTAACCCTCCTTTCCCATTATCCGCTGACCGTCGAGCTGACCGGTCAACAATCAAACAAGAACATGACCAAGTCGAACCCTAGCAAGTCAAACAGGAAAAGTTCGCCACAAGACGAAGCCAGAAACAGATCGGTTTGAGACAAAGGCTCGCACTAACCTGTCTTTGACCCCGCTATCCTCACTTCCGTAGTACAAAGCTTCACAACTTGTACCACTTCCGTGAGTTGTGTCGGTTTGGACTAAACACAATATCAGGGATGCATATTTATTTCTGAGTAAATCAAACGCTATATAACGTTTAACCGTCTTTACAAAATAGTCCAATAATCAAGAACAACACACAAATCTCAATACAAAATTGGCGCCAAAGTCGAACCGAAGGAAAACCCAAAATCATCGAATCAAAACCCCGCCACAAGCGATCCCGAAACTACACCGAGGTCCTCCCGCGTCCGTCGCTGCTAAACCTGAAAAACACAAAAAGAGTCTAATGAGCGATCTAAGATCACCCTGCGAGTCGGCTCCCCACTACGGCTTCTATTCTATCCAACATCTACAGATTCGCGCCAGAAAACCCCAAAATAACAAACAACACAACAAACAGCCGATCACGCACTACCATGTCGTGTCAAGCCCACAACACACAATCAACTGCCAAAAGAAAGAGAAAGCGATTAGAGGAAATCGGAAGTATTATGGCACATGCTCTCGATTGAGACTCGATCTATCTATCGCGCAATACCATCAATACAAACACAACACTGGGCCCCTACGATCTCGGTAACTTCCACAGGTTTACATCATCACCGACATGGTAACTAACCCACGACTCCTAGACGTAAACACGAAGTCTCACGACCTAAGACACTGTTCTCAGCCCGTCGATACGCAGTGACTCGGGCTACCCCACGGTAACCTGAGTTTCCATGCGATTCGGCCCTAGGACATGACCCCGTATTCTCTGAATCACACACCTACCGGCGTCACTCAGTAGGTTAACGCCAGAACCGGAATTACCACCCGAAGGCTCACGATCCGATTAGGCAACTACCCGAGGATCCAATCGGGTCAGAAGTACCAGAACGTATCCAAACACCTACACTTGTGGGATCTAATGCACCCTAGAGTCCTAGTGCAGAAATGTAAACACACAGACTCGCTTGGACTCTAGCACCGATCACACAATCAGTCAATCAACAACAATCTCAACACAATGTCTCGCAAGTCTACACACACACACCAACACCTTCACCCTGACTCGGCACAGTACCGAGTCAGCATCTACAAACTTAACCGGCTCCGTGACCGAGTTAAGTGTCCACACGGATCGCTCGGCCCAACACCGAGACGATCTAACAGGCCTGCACAAAAAGCTCAACAGCAACAACCACACAACTAAACAATAGCATAATCATCACACGAGCAGACCTATTATGGTTTCTAAAGTCTTTTAACTCATTCACGTCCGCTACGCTGGATTAGCGGATTGCTAACCCGTAGACGGATCACATCTCATTAAGGTCCGCTACCTTGGATTAGCGGATTGCTAATCCGTATACGGCTCACCAATCACAACACTTTTCCTTTTTTTAACCTTCCTACGCATCTTTTATAAAATCCCCGATCTGTCGGTTTAGAGCTAGTTGCTTACTAAACTCCCCGACGTCTCATCTTTTATTTACTTAATTCGTTTCTTCCTCTTCAACCTTTAACAAACCTAATCTCAATCTCATTCCATACGTTATACGTTCGTTAGGTTTAATTCCGTATTTTAACACCGTCTTAATTCCCGTACGTAGATTCATTCGATATCATTCTTCTAATACATATATATATATATATATAAGCATATACGACCCTATCATACAAAGACTATATGTATGCATCAATCAACGTTACTAACAACCTAACGACACACAACAGGTTTAATCCGTTTAATCTTACGATCCTAACATGCGTCTCAAAACCCTAACCGGTTTATCGTTAATCAGTCAATTCAATTCTCAAACACAATCAAGTCACATCCGGGTAGGCAAACACCTAATTCTACGGTTTCTCATTTCCCGATCTATATGCTTCTATATACGGTGTTTGAGCCGACTCACAGTGATTTCGGTCGGAAAGACGGCTTGAATGCGGATATGAATCCCGAGACCCCGAATTGAGACTCGAACCTCCCAAACACACGAACATGAACTCCGAAGCTTCACGAACACCCGTGCACAAACCGCAAATCGGAAACTTGCCGAAGTCAATACGTTGACCGGCGTTGACCACGACGTTGACCGGCGTTGACTTTGACCTTTGACTATTGACTTTGACCTTGACCAATCTTGAACCGGTTGACCACTCTGAACCGATGCAATTGAGCCGATTTTCTTAACCGATTTCCAATTGAACCGGTTAAGTTAAACCGGTTTTGAGTCAACCGTTGACCGGGTTGACCGGTTAACCTAAACCGACTCAAATCAAACCAAACCAACTTCAATTCAGTCCCAACCCAATGCTAAACTGACACTAGTGAACCGGTGGAAGAGAGAGACGGCGGAGGAGGAAATTTCGGTGGATTTTCCGGCGTTGACCGGTGGTGGTCCGGCGTTGACCGGCCGGTTCACCCTTTTTTCCGGCGACTTAGACGACGATTCACCCACAAAACTGACAAAAAGGAGGAGATCTGGCCATTGGTAGCTTCAAATGATCAAGAACCGGCGAGGGGAGAGAGAGATAAGGAGATCTAGCCGGCGGCTCCCTTCTCACGGCAGCTCCGGCGAGATTCCGGCGACGGCGACGGCGGTGGGTGACTGGCGCTTGTAGAGGAGATCAATAGGAGTCTACTGGGCTTTACAGAAGTGGATTTGGGTTTATGGTTAAGAAGATATGGCTTTTCATGTTCTTCAAGTCATGAAGAACACTTTGAAGATGTTCTCGATTTTCTTTGAATCTTCAAAGGTTCCTTTTTCTGGATAAATGCTATGAATCGGATGAATAGAGAGAGATGAGAGAGAGATCGTGGTGAGAGGGTTAGAGAGAGGATTTCTTGTAGCAAAAATAAGTGAAGTGAAACAATATTATCCATGTTCATGAACCACTCTCATGCATTTGCATGCAAAGAGGGAAGGTGGCGCCTCTGGGGTGAGACACCTGTCTCCATAGATGTCTGAGCAACCAAAAATTCATCCCTAAAGTGGCCCAAACCATCTCTAAACCCATCTTGCCCTTTGGTCTCGACTTCTTCGGTTTTGCGTTTAAAGTTTTAAAGAATCCTTCAATGTTTCCATAAATTCCAAAACTTCCAGAAACTGATTCTCCCTGACTTTATATTAATTTAGAAAGTTGAATCACCTCATTTGGAGTTTTCTAGCTCCGGTTATGAATTTCCGAAGTTTTCTCGGTTTAATCGGGTTCCATTCCCAACAAGCCGAAAAACCCGTTTCTGCTCCATATCTTCCAATTATGGTCTTGTAAATGTTCTTTAGGTCATAAAATGAGAACATCTAACCCATCTCGGCTTCCGTCTCCAACTTTGGCAAAATACCATTTTGCCCCTGGGTTTGGCAAAATTACAATTTTCCCCTGTTGACTTTTCTTCTGCCCGTTGACCATATTTTTGAATACATGATATTACATTCTTCTCCACTTACAGGAACTCGGTCCCCGAATTCTCCGTCATCAACAGACTTCGAATCGGCACCAAACCCCACAAGTTGCTTCACTCCGCCCTTTACTGTTTCTTTCTCATACACCAATGTCTCTTTACTTAAACACCGATACTCAGAACCCACTTCCAACATTCTCTGGCGCTTTGCTATCTCATCCCAAACTTTCCACTTTCCTTCGTACTGCTCACTCGGCGGCCACTTCATTACTCCATCCCTGATCTCGACGGCACTCCTTCACTTGCTCTTTATTCTTCCCACTTAACTACAACTTCGTTTCCCGATTTCTGGTTCTGCTTCACTTTGCCACTCTTCTCTTTAACTGATCTCCCTTGAACCTCAAACTTCCACAATTGGCTGCTTTGCTCTGATTCTCACTTCTGACTTCCCCACTTCGCTTCGACTTCCACATTTCCTTAACACTGGCTTGTCTCCCCGAGACACTCTTCAAGAATCTGTATTTCAAGCCTGACGTCCTTATGGTTCCAACTTCATCCATACTGATAACTCCACTCTGTTCCCGATATTGACTCTTCTTTCCGGAACACTCTTCAAGAATTTTAACCTCTGAATCCGGCTTTGCTAAGACTCCATGCAATTCACACCGATTGCTTCACTCTGGTTACCACACTGTTGATGACGTTCCCTCAAATCTTTTCGCTAACTCATCATACCAACGGTTTCGTTCTTCTAATTGTCTTGCACTGATACATTTTCCACTGACGATCTATACCAACCGCTTCACTTTCCGGTTCAACTTGTCTCGCGGCTCCTTTACACTCCATCTCGCTTCCGGGTTCGCGTTTGGTCTCGTATTCATATCGCATCGTCCATTCCGTCCTACATTCAATTCAACAACTTTCACTGGAGTAGTGAAATTCAAACCAATCCATCCCTCGATATCACTTCCTAATAGATATATCGTTAGTTAATCATGTACCCAACGGTTACCCATGATTAAGTAACGATATTCTATAATTCCGCTCTCTCGTGAATGGACGGTTGAATACAACCATTCTCGAGTTAGCTCAAAGCCTTAAATGGAAAGGTTCTAACACTTTCTATTTCTATCAACTTAATGATTGCGATAAAATTTAAACTACTCAAGCCAACAAAACACAACTAGCAATCGAACGGCTTACCAACACCATCAACAATCATCAAATGCTATGCATGCCATAAACGAAAACTAGCAACCTAACAGCGCTACACCAACGAACGAAAAACAACCCTAATTATCCAATGCACCACGCAAGCATTAAATAAAGCACGCAAGCAATAAACAAAAAAGCAAACAATTACCACATACAATCACGCAATCACAAGATCGCTACGGATATGTCGCCAGTCTGGGTTTTGGTTATGATGAACGGTCGTCAGTTCTGCACATCATCAGACTTCACATGGTAATTCGTTTGCATTCACAACCATCACATGCTTGCAAACAATCACTACGCAAGTCATAACGATAATCTGAATGTTCTACAACACACATTTATACAAAAACAACATAATGTACATATCGAGGTTTTAATACATAGTCTGATCAGAAATACTACACGGCAGCCACTACCATAACCACAACCCCAAAACTGTACCGCCATATCTGAAAGATGTCAAAGATGACACGCAAAGGTTGCCGATCTATATACACAAACAAACAACTTGGTTAGTGCCCATACTTACCTGGCCTAACTAAGCCTAGTCCTTACAACCTCAGCAAGACCGGAATGCCCAACACAGGCGGCATCGCGGCTGGCGGTGGTAACCACTGGCAGGTGTGCCGGGAGGGTGCGGTGGGTGTGCATCTCAGGACGGTGCTCCAACCTGCTGTGGCTCGGCCATCAGACATAAACGTGCAGTGTGACCCTCGTGACCACATATCTGACAGATGGTGACGGGTGCTAGGCGTGGCCCACGATAGCAAGTTGGCGCTTGGTGACCAGAAGCACCAGAAAGCTGGGAAGAGGAGGTAGACTCGGAAGATGGATCACGGAAACAGTCGGATGCATGATGACCCTCATCCCCACACATCTGGCAGACTACCGCATGAACTGGGCGAGGCCTACGAGAACAGACTGACGCTCGGTGTCCTTTCTCTCCACACATCCGGCAAATCCTCACTGGTCACGGCGGCTGAACTAGGGGCGGCTGCGCTACAGGTAACTGAGCGGCTGGTGGCTGAATGACGGGCTGCGGAATGAGCTCGGTGTCTCGGCGACTGGTTCCGGGTCGATAGCTCTCAGGCAATGGGGCGTGATATGGCTCCGCATCAGACATACGCGGTCCTGGTCCCGCAATTGGACTAATCGGTGCTCCATGGCCCTCGTGACCACATAGCTAGAAATAGTCGGGACCCAGTACTGGCTGGTACGGCTCCTGATAGCGTGGGTCGACTGGTCGAGGACACCAGTACAAGTGGAACCCCTGAACTCTGCATGCGCTACATGTCCGGTATTGCGGCATCGCTGGTGGCGACTCCGACATGCCTACTGGTGGGGTATATGGCGGCACAACTGGTTCGTACGGCAGTGTACCTGGCGGTGTAACTCGAACTGCGTATCCGACTCAGACATCGGCTCGACCTCAGATAATGGCTCCATCTCAGATAGTGGCTCAGTAGAGCCGGGTGACAATGATGCGAACTCATCAAATGGTGTGCGAGGCGACCCTAGATGTGGATACGGCTGGTGGTGCGGTCCAATCTGCTGCTCCAGAACATCTCCGAGCATCGCCATCTGCTCATCTACATGCTGCTCCCAATAGGGATGCTGGTCGGGATCAATGGGCTCCATGTCCATGTCTACTACCGCATGTAACGGGTCCAACATAAAATCTATCCCACTGAGTGGGATGAAATCAGAGGCGTGTAGACTGAATGACAAAGGTACGTTGTGTGCCTCGAGCATCGGCGGCTGAATCACTGGTGTGAGAGTCGAAACTCACACGGTCAAAACTTGTAGAGCAAAACTTTTAGGAAACAGAAACTTTCAAGGATAACCACGATACTAGTAAACCCGGAGGACGTTTTATTGATTAGAAGTCAAAAAGGTACAAAGATCGTAAAAGAAAGTAAAGGAATCGGAAAAGAAATGCAAAAGAAATCGAAAATTGGCTAAGATAAACTGCTAAGTTCTTAAGTCTAAGTCTAGGGTTTTTCGCTCTGCCTTTCTGATAGGTGTCTAGTTTTCCCTATTCTACTGCAAGTGCACAGTTAATGCAATCGTAGTATATAAGGTATCGAATCCCACAAGGACTCTCAGTCACACAATAGATTATTAGTAATTCAGATTAAATTAAGCGAAGCAGATGTGAAAACAGTAAACGAAATAGCAAAGTAAATCAAGTGAGTTTGTAAGCAAGAGAGCAATGCGTTAGGTTTCAGGAGTTCTCAGGAAATCAGGAACGCAAACAATCAATCTATCTAGATCCAATCAATTACCATTCTAGAACTCAAAACACGGATATAGAATTAACCAAATTCCTTTGTGATAATTCTCTAAGTCTAAGTGCAGCAAACCAAACTTCCGTTTGCGAGAACTAACAGATTAAACTAGCATTAATTCCAAGTTTGATATGTTCACAATTAACCTAAACCAAACTTCCGTTTGCGAGTAGTTTAATTGCTTATCTAAGTTTTTTCTAGTTAAATTAACCAACTTCCGTTGAATTAATCAACCTAACATCATAACTCTGATTAGCTACTTCAGATTAAGCATTAAGAACAACTTAGATAAAGAACTAGCAGATGTGGGTCTCTACAGATTAATTAAACTATAATTCTCTGAAATCCTTGATGAGAATCCTTCAACCTAACAGGTGATCTACTCAGACATGTTCATCGAAACAGAAAACATCTCAAGTAGAAAACCAAATATCATATAATCAAATAAGAACTGGGGTTCAAAATCAAGTCTCTTTCGAGAACAAAACCAGCCCCTAAAATCTCCTAAGAGAATAAAACTTAGTTATGAAGCATAGCCTAAACAATGGCTCAAAAACTCTATTTATAACCTAAAACACGTTTTGGGGCTTCTTTGTAAATATCAGGAACTTCTGGGCAGAATTGAAATGTTATCATTCTTCATTAAACCGTCGTTTGGCCCATCTCACTGGTGCATCGATCGATGCTAGGCATGCAACGATCGACACCTTTCTCTGTTTCGGACAGTGAACTCTATCTCTCGGCCAAATACTCCAATTAGCTCCAGAAAGTGTCTAAATCACCAAATATGCTCCAAATGTGCTTGTACCTAATAAATACCTGAAAAGACTCTAAAACATAGTAAAAGAATCGATAAATAACACATATACCATGGTTAAAAACCCTAAAATCCATGGTATATCAACTCCCCCACACTTAGCTCTTGCTTGTCCTCAAGCAAGACAAAGAACTAAATGTAGTCAAGAGGTTTGAAAACTCTTCAGAAACTCATTTCATCCTAGAAGCTACAATACTCAGATTCCCCTTAGTAAACCACTTGAAAGAATCAATCACAGGATATCAAGACCAACATGTACTTCCCCCACACTTAGCAGCTGTCCTAGGTAAACTCCACAATCACATTCAAGCATTCAAATTCTCCCTACTGACTTCTGCAAGTATTTAAGTGCGGTCTCACCTAAGGAGTATCGATCTAAAGGCACATGGATTCTTACCTTATCAGCTCTAGACCACCATACTATCTTTCTCTAGTCCCTTTCTTCTCTTTCCCTTCTTTAACAACTGATTTTTCCCCACTGGGTATCATTTTTTTTTTTTTTTATCAGTGTTCTTCCCGTTATGGGGTGTACTTTGGACACATTCCATGGATCACATGAGAGAAAATAGTGTTTGCTACCATTCTCATGACCACTTCGGAGTTACTAACTCATCCTCAGTTTATTATACTTTTTTTTTTTTTTTACTTTATAGAAGGGGAGAAGGGGACTAAATAGGACAGGTTTACAGGCTGTGTCAGAACTAACAGGGAATCCGACATAAAGCATACCAAGCCCTTAGGTGAGAAATTCTAAGTCAGTATTAAGGTTGAAGTCAGTAAAAGGATCCTCTGATACCTGAAGTGATGTGGGTGTTCCCAGTAGGTTGATCTGTGATGGGGTTTTCTAATAGTCATAGATAGTTCCTGCAACTTCATCCCAATGGTTACTTAAGTTCCTGCAAGTCTTGTAAATCTTCTCAGAAAATCATAGTTTCTTACTTAAACAATTTTGACTCAATAAAACAAAAAATTTTGAAAAACGGACTGACTCTTAAGAAAACAGAAAACAAAAGTCAGTAGCACCTCCCCCACACTTAAGACACACTGTCCCCAGTAGTGTCCAGCGAAGGATTGGTAAAAAAAAAAAAAAAATTGTTAATGGATGTTTCAGTTCTGTCGGGTTTTACCTCTGTCGCACACGCATCGATCGTTGCACTAAGTGCATCGACCGTTACTTGGCGATTTTTCGTTGAGTGTCGATCGTTGCTCAAAGCAGCAACGATCGTTGCAATGCGTGTATCGGATCAGACAGCTAGTTAGCAGGTTAGTCCGTCGGTTTATGTCAATTTAAAATCCTGCAAGCTGAGAACACTAGAAACACAGTAAAATCGAAGCAAAAGAAGTACCGAACAAAGTACAAATCATCCAAACATAGCAAATCTTAAATAAATGAAAAACAAAAGTGCAAGAAAAGATAAAAAGTCAGAATACAGAACCGAATGTCTGAAAATGGAGACTACGCTCACTCGCTAACATCATCTATCCCACCATACGGTGCATCGTCATCGGGTGCGGGATCAGTGTCAGTCGTGGGAGGAGGAGTCGGGGATCGTCGTCTGCGTCGAGAAGCGGGTACTGGCTGCTGAACCTGTGGTGGCCTCCTGCAGCTGCAAGTACGCATGAAGTTCCAAAAAACTCGAAACATACCATCTGATCTCTCTCTCCACTCTGCCTCAGAGTATGCACCGTAAGGCATCGCAGGCTCTGGAAAGGGACCCACATCGTCGGCTGGGGCAGGCGCTGGCGCAGGAGCAGAGGACGACGAAGCTCTCGTAGAAGGCTCTCCCGGCGGATGAGCCATAGTAGGCACTGCGCGTCGATCTCTGGCAGGAGGGCGGAAACTCAAAGCATCAATGGTATCAATCTGAGTCAACCTAGCAGCAGGAAGATCAATACCATACTGTGTATCCTCAGGGTCGTAATAAACCCACACTCGTCCCTCCTTCAGCCACGTAGCACTCTGCAAGTGACTGAGATCCAAGAACTCGCGCTCGTTAACGCACTCTGTATCCCTCATAGGGATCCCGCAGTGTCTGAAAATAGGAGTGAGAAGACTCCCTACTGTCTCCTTGCGCGCGCCTTCATAAGGCTTCTTCTGCAGCTCGCAAAGATGATGAGCAAATACGGCTCCCAGGTTGACTTTCCTAGCCGAGTTCCGCACATCCTTACTCCTGAACTGCTCTGTCAGTCCTCTAAATAGGAACTCCAACTCGTTCTTGCGCATCTTGTTGGCCTCATGCTTGCACAATAGAGTGCGTCCCAAGATACGCAAGACATACCTGAGAACCGGATGCCTAACCTGAATAACAGGCGTAGTCCGTGAGTGATACCGTCCACCACCAATGTACTGCCAGAACTGTACTGCCTCTGCTGGTTCCCATGGAAGGGTCATGTCGGTGTGTGGCTGCTCAATGCTGAACCCATAAATCCTACAGATATCGAGAAGGGGTACTCGATACCTGGCGCCGCGACACATGAAGGTGAAAGTGCCTCCTCGAGCATCCATGCTGTCCGGGTTTGGGTAGACAACCCTGCATGTGGCCAGCAACTGTCTCACCAGCTCTGGGTATAAATCGTAAGGCTGCATCGGCATTGTCCCTAGACCAATGCCTCTGCACAGCTCCATAACCTGCGTGTCTATGCCGAGACTCTTGCAGGTTGAGTAATCAGCGAACTTGGTTGGCGCTATCTCCATACCACACCAACCATTATACAACAAAGTGTCGTATTCGTCCCAGTACTC
The DNA here is from genome assembly GCA_030180135.1 of Orychophragmus violaceus. Classification (NCBI taxonomy): domain Eukaryota; kingdom Viridiplantae; phylum Streptophyta; class Magnoliopsida; order Brassicales; family Brassicaceae; genus Orychophragmus; species Orychophragmus violaceus. The sequence continues at coordinate 43,192,930 of CM058240.1, forward strand.
GTGTAGCGGCCTCTCTGTGAAATCATCCGTACCGAGCATCCTCTTAATAGAACCACCCCAGATGCGATCAGACTGAATCGGAAGTTTCTCTGGCCTTGGCCATGGTTGTCCTATGGTCGCATGAACCAAATGATACGGCTGTGGAGGATCTGAATCCCTGTGCAACCATTCCGGTGGCGGAATGTATTGTCTTGAGGTGCTTGCGGCTTGTGCTCGTTTCTTGCGTGGTTGATTCTGGGTTGCCATCTGCAAAACAGAAAATTTGAACAATTTAATCTCGGCAACTCTCTGTTGAATCGTCGTGCAACGACCGTTGCATTAAGGCAGCGATCGTTGTAGGGCGATTCTGTGTAATCGAACATTTCCCCAGAATCGTCGAGTAACGACCGTTGCTCAAGGGCAGCGATCGTTACAGGGCGATTCTGGCCGCAATCAACAGTCAACAAAATTCGTTCTAAGTCATGCAATCAATCACACAATCGGCAACAATATATCATCTATCAACCTAAATCATATCCTTTTTAGCGTGCATTCATCAATTTCGGCCAAAATTCCCAATTCTTAAAACCCTAAAAATTGAATCCAAAAATCCGAAAATCGAAGTGCATTACCTTGATTTCGTGAGAGAAGAGTGGGAGAAATGGATTGGGAACGTAAAAATAAGTAAATAGCACTCGGAAACAAGAAATTTGATGAAGAAAATGATGATTTTTGGGTGGAGGTTCTCGGTGTGTCGACCAAAAGAAATGGAGAAGAAGAAGAGAAAAGAGGGTTTAAGGTAACTTACCTGGTCGTGGGTGCAACGATCGTTGCTTTAGGGGCAACGACCGATGCTTGTTGAACCAGATTGAATCCGGTTTAGCTCAACGTACCTTAATTTTCGATTTAAACCAAATGCAACGACCGTTGCACATGTGAGCAACGATCGTCACACATCTCCAGACTTGTGTTCTGTAACTAATAACTAACAAAAACAACTAAAAACGTTAAATCCTAAGAAAAACACCAAAAATGAGAAAGAAAAATAATTAAACCTAACAGTGGGTTGCCTCCCACTCAGCGCTTGTTTTAAGTCATTAGCTTGACTTTTGGAAAGAGGTCAAACTTATGGTGGTTTCAACAGAGACTTTGAGTGTCTCTGTGAATGCCTTATCATCCATGGTGGGGTGTACGCAGTAGCAGCATGATGTCGTCCTAGGAATGTGGGGAGGAATGTAGGGTGGGATTGACACTTGGGTGTTTTAACGCTCTTTCCTGCATTCAAAACAGTGGGGTCAGGAGGTTTAGACTTAGAGGATTTATGTTTTATCTTTGGCAAAGATTTGATGTTCGGAGCCTTTTGTTTATGAGTAGTTTTAGGCCTTGAAGATGTTAGAATAGGCTCTTGTGGAACCACCATCTTCTTGTCAACCACCAATGTGCACTGAACCACATTTGTAGATTTAACGGGAGCTTTCGGGAATGGTATCGGAGGTTTGTAGGCTTTTTCCTTAGCAGGTTCTCGAGATATGGGCGAAACTGGTTCCCTTCGGGGTGCAACGATCGGTGCGTGGGATGCAACGATCGATGCTGTCGTCTCAACTCGGGTTTCAACTACAGTCTCGGGTTTATCTGCTTCTCGGTTCATTCCAGCTATCTCAGATTCAAATTTCTCTTCTTGGCTTGGTCCCGCTTCAATCTGGACTATCCAAGTCAAAAGATCCATGTCAATCTCCGTTGAGTCAGGTGCATCGAAGCTTTCGAGCTCAGGTAGTTCAACATCAAATCCCCCTCTGTCTTCCACAAATTCCACAGCCTTAACTGCTAGACATGATCCATGATCCATCTGTGTGTTATCCTGAGTGAGAATGTTGCTGTCATGAGCTTCTTGAGAATCCTTTGTTGGGGTAGAACTTGGAACTTGATCCATCTGTGTGTCCAGCTGCTTCATGCGAGTGCTCAAGGATTCAAATTTCTCATTCAAATTAGTGTACAGGTTCTCTAGCTTCGAGCTGAAAGAAGCTGTGTTCTGCTGTTGTCTTTCAATTGATTGCTCCAACATCATCTCTAGTTTGCTCCTTTGTGTAGGAGATGCCAGATGGGAAGTATAATTATGGTCTCTCGATCCTTGAGTGTGCCTAGAACCCTGTCTCTGCTGATGTTCCAAGGTATGTCCATAAGAGTCGGCTCCAGCCATGTAGCGTATCTCTGCAAACTTATCAGTTTCTGCCTCTGCTCGGAACTGTCTCTCCCTAAGTAAGATGTCGTGGATGTCATCTATCTTATTTTGCATCTCAGCTACTTGCCCAACCAATACATGGTAATCCGGTAAGATGGGGTTTCCTTCCCCATCTATTCTCTGACCTTTTGCGTTGCACATGTGACCCTCTTGGTCTCGTAAAACGCCGTTTTCACCGCGAATTAGAATCACAGGTTCCATGGCGCGGAACCTATTGAACGTCTCAGATCTCAGCATCGCTGTTCTCGCCTTGTGTCGATCGATGCAAGGTGAGCAACGATCGATGCAGTGCGAATCCCTGCGAATCCAAAATTCAAAAACGTGAGTAAACAAGAAAATTAAAAAGAATGCTTAGTCTAAATCCTAGTACTAAATCTATAGGTGAACTCAAAGAGTCCCCGGCAACGGCGCCAAAAACTTGATAGGTGTCTAGTTTTCCCTATTCTACTGCAAGTGCACAGTTAATGCAATCGTAGTATATAAGGTATCGAATCCCACAAGGACTCTCAGTCACACAATAGATTATTAGTAATTCAGATTAAATTAAGCGAAGCAGATGTGAAAACAGTAAACGAAATAGCAAAGTAAATCAAGTGAGTTTGTAAGCAAGAGAGCAATGCGTTAGGTTTCAGGAGTTCTCAGGAAATCAGGAACGCAAACAATCAATCTATCTAGATCCAATCAATTACCATTCTAGAACTCAAAACACGGATATAGAATTAACCAAATTCCTTTGTGATAATTCTCTAAGTCTAAGTGCAGCAAACCAAACTTCCGTTTGCGAGAACTAACATATTAAACTAGCATTAATTCCAAGTTTGATATGTTCACAATTAACCTAAACCAAACTTCCGTTTGCGAGTAGTTTAATTGCTTATCTAAGTTCTTTCTAGTTAAATTAACCAACTTCCGCTGAATTAATCAACCTAACATCATAACTCTGATTAGCTACTTCAGATTAAGCATTAAGAACAACTTAGATAAAGAACTAGCAGATGTGGGTCTCTACAGATTAATTAAACTATAATTCTCTGAAATCCTTGATGAGAATCCTTCAACCTAACAGGTGATCTACTCAGACATGTTCATCGAAACAGAAAACATCTCAAGTAGAAAACCAAATATCATATAATCAAATAAGAACTGGGGTTCAAAATCAAGTCTCTTTCGAGAACAAAACCAGCCCCTAAAATCTCCTAAGAGAATAAAACTTAGTTATGAAGCATAGCCTAAACAATGGCTCAAAAACTCTATTTATAACCTAAAACACGTTTTGGGGCTTCTTTGTAAATATCAGGAACTTCTGGGCAGAATTGAAATGTTATCATTCTTCATTAAACCGTCGTTTGGCCCATCTCGCTGGTGCATCGATCGATGCTAGGCATGCAACGATCGACACCTTTCTCTGTTTCGGACAGTGAACTCTATCTCTCGGCCAAATACTCCAATTAGCTCCAGAAAGTGTCTAAATCACCAAATATGCTCCAAATGTGCTTGTACCTAATAAATACCTGAAAAGACTCTAAAACATAGTAAAAGACTCGATAAATAACACATATACCATGGTTAAAAACCCTAAAATCCATGGTATATCACTTTCTCGTCTGGCCTCTCCCTCCTTTATAGCTTTGGTTCGTCGGCTTTTGAGAATATTTCCGTAGGATTTGCGGAAATCTTCATGTTCTTATCTTTTTCCTTTTCTCGCTAAAATGTACATTTCTATCTCAGATTTTCCTTTTTCCAATCTCTTTCTTTACTTCTTCGTCTTTCCGCGGCTCGACTCTTTTGCCGGATGGGCCGAGATTTGGACTTTCCGAGTCCGTTATCAACTCACTTATTTGGCTTAGAGTTTGTCGTATGCTTGGGCCTAAGTTCCCATTTTTCTCAGTCTCGATCCATCGGCCCAAATCGTCGGCTCAGGAAGGTATGGGCTGATGTTTTCGAAGATGGGTTGCGACAAGTTGATAGGTGTAGTTTTAATCCCTATTCTAACTGCAAGTGCACAGTGATATAGTTGTAGTACTTAGGGTATCGAATCCACATGGACTCTGGTCAACGATAGATAAGAACAGAAGTGATTATACTAGGAGAAAGCAAAGGTGATTAAACTAAAAGCAGAGCAGAAAAGTAAATCAGTAGCAGGCGAGTTTGTAAGCAAAGAAGCGAAGCGTTAGGTTTCAGGAGTTCTCAGGAAATCAGGAACACAAGCAATCAGTCAATCAGGATCTAATCAATAACTGTTCTAGAACTCAAACACGGATTTAGAATTCACCAAATTTCTTTGCGAGGATTCTCTAAGTCTAAGTGCAGCAATCCAAATCTCTTTGCAATTACTAACAGATTAAACTATCATTAATGATCAGGTTTGATATGTTCACAATTCCCCTAAACCAAATCTCTTTGCGAGTAGATCAAATTGCTCATCTAGGTTCTTTCTAGCTAATTAACCAACTCTCGTTGTATCAATCAACCTAACATCATAATTCTGATTAGATACTTTAGATTAAACATTAAGAACAACCTAAACAAAGAACTAGCAGATATGAATCCCTACAGATTGATTTAAACTATAGTTCCATGAAATCCCTAATGAGAATCCTTCAACCTAACAGGTAAATCTACTCAGACATGTTCATCGAAACAGAAAACATCTTGAATAGAAAACCAAATATCATAAAATAAAACAAAGAACTGGGGTTCAAAATCCTCTCTCTCCCGAGAGCAGGATCAGCCCCTAACTCTCTCTGAAATAAAATAAGACTTAAGAAAAGCGTAGCCTAAACAATGGCTTAAAAACCCTTATATAATAGCTAAAACACGTTTTGGGCTTCTGTGTAAATATCTGGGCTTTCTGGGCTTTAGTGCATTAATCCTCATTTTTCATTAACGCTCGCGAGAATGCTTGGTCACGCTATGCAACGATCGATGCTAATGGTGTGCCGATCGTTGCAAGCGTCAAATATGGGCAGTGAACTCTGTCTCTCGGGTAAAATCTCCAAAATGCTCCAGAATGCTCCAATAACTCCAATTATGCTCCAAACGTGTCTAAACCTGTAAACATACTAAAAAGACTCCAAAACATAACATAAGACTCGATAAATAAGGCATATACCATGGTTAAAACCGGTAAAATCCATGGTATATCAACTCCCCCACACTTAGCTCTTGCTTGTCCTCAAGCAAGTAAAGAACCAAAGTATAAGAGAAGAAGTTTGTGTAGGATTATGTGTGTTCATTGGTGTAATTATCAGATTACAACCTAACATAATCAACTAGGATCTAGGTGATTTGCAGTTGAATCATAAACAGATCAGGATTATTACCTTGTGATTGCAGCGGATTGATCAAAGGAATATCGAGATCTGCATGAGCTGATGATAACCGGCTCCTCCTAGGTATCCACACGCTTACAAGCTACTGGATCAGGCTGCTAGACCAAAGCTGGAACAACAGAGAGAGAGAGGACGGCCAGACCTGAAAATCGCAGACTACTAGGCTAAGTGGCGCCTCCCTCTTCCTTATATGGGTCCAAGTAATTAAACTAATGGCCTATTAGGCTTATGGGCCCAAGACCCAAATCAGACAAAAGACTGTATTTTATCTGGCCCAATTCTCTGTACAAATACAGTAAATGCCTTGCATCTTACCGTATTAATTCCATTTAACTTTCCCGTTAGCTATGGTGTGTGACCCTTTGGGATCATACAATACTGGTAATAAGTCCTAAACTTATAGATCAAGAGCGGACTCTAGCAAGTCATCATGATCACCCAGTATTTATGACTTATGTCTGATCTCGACACTTGTCATACTTTCTAGAGATAGCACAGTAGATTTCAGGACATTCCCAACAATCTCCCACTTGTACTGGAATGCTACATTCCCTAATCCTTTTGTCTCAATATCTCGATCTGGTATAAGGCAAGATGCGTGTCATCCTTATATAGCCAGACCATGTTCATCGGACCAGATTTGATACTGACATTTCAAACGACTTGGGCAAGTCCGTTTGGGAGTGGCCACTCTCTTACCAGCTATCAAGTCTCCGATTGGCCTAGAGATATTACCTCCGTTAAACGGCAGGGACAAATCCCATCTTGTTCCATCACTATAAACTACACACTTTGTAATACACCCAACCAAGGTCCTTATAGCTCCCAGTTACGAAACAGCGTTAGACAATGATCAAAGCGCATCAATCCATGTGCAGCCACATGCATGCGAACTCAGGTCTAAGGACTATACTCTATAGTCGTAAATTGAGAACCTCTCATGACACAGATATTAATATCTTGTAGAGTTCTCATCAGCGGGCCATGTCCGGTCATATGCTCCCCTACATATACCTATGTGTCGACTTTGATGCCGCGCATCTATGACCCCTCGAAACTTGGTCATAAGTCTCAACACACTCTAGTCTCAAATAGTTGTTGGTGTTCCAATTTCAACAACCTTCGACTATGGACACTATGATTTATGTCATTTCGTTAAACATGGGGTTTCAGGATCAAGTCTACTCATGTACTTCGATGGCCCATATATAATGACATGAATCATTTTGGAACGATTATTTTATATCACAGTTAAAAATAATCCAGAAATAAAATTTCATTAACATTAAAATGTTTACATGAACCAATCAAAATAACTAAAATAAAGCCCTCACAACTCCCACTCAAAAAGAGATTACATTTGAATATCTCTAATTCCTACAGCAGCAGTATGCAACTCGTGCTTAGGTCTCGGGAGTGGCTTTGTCAACGGGTCAGCCACGTTCTCATCAGTGGGAACTCTGCTGACCATCACTTCACCTCTATTCACTATATCACGAATCAGGTGATACCTTCTCATAATATGTTTTGATTTCTGATGATGTCTCGGTTCCTTAGCTTGAGCAATTGCACCATTGTTGTCACAATACAGTGCTAGAGGCTCAGTGGCATTTGGGAATACACCGAGTTCAATCAAGAAGTTCCTTATCCAAACTCCTTCCTTCGCAGCTTCTGAAGCAGCGATGTATTCAGCTTCTGTTGTGGAATCTGCCACGGTGCTCTGCTTGGAGCTCTTCCAACTTACTGCACCGCCATTCAGACAGAAGATGTAACCAGACTGTGACCGGAAATCATCTTTATCTGTCTGAAAACTTGCATCCGTGAATCCACTCATTTCAAGCACTTCACTTCCTCCGTAAACCAAGAACTTATCCTTAGTATTCCTTAAATACTTCAGGATATTCTTTACGGCAATCCAGTGATTCTCACCTGGATTAGACTGGTACCTACTCGTCATGCTTAGTGCATAAGCAACATCAGGACGAGTACAGATCATGGCATACATGATAGATCCTATAGCCGAAGCATAAGGAATCCTACTCATGCGCTTAAGCTCATCAGGTGTTTTAGGACACTGATCCTTGCTTAGTGTAGCACCATGTATCATTGGCGTGAATCCTTTCTTGGATTTATCCATTCCGAATCGATGCAGGACTTTGTCTATATAAGAATCTTGACAAAGTCCAACCAGCCTTTTAGATCTGTCTCTAAAGATTCGGATTCCAAGAACATACGCGGCTTCACCCATGTCCTTCTTGGAAAAACAACTTCCCAGCCAGTCTTTAACAGACTTCAGCATTGGAATATCATTTCCAAGAAGCAATATGTCATCGACATACAGGATAAGAAACGCCACTTTGCTCCCACTAGTTTTCTTATACACACATTGTTCTTCCTTGTTTCTGATGAAGTCAAAATTCTTTATTGCCTCATCAAAACGAAGATTCCAACTCCTGGATGCTTGCTTCAATCCATAAATGGATTTATGAAGTTTGCATACTTTTCCAGCATTCTTAGGATCAATGTAACCGTCAGGCTGTGTCATATACACATCCTCCTCCAAGATTCCATTCAGGAAGGCGGTTTTCACATCCATCTGCCAAATCTCATAATCATAATAAGCGGCAGTTGCTAGGAGAATCCGAATTGATTTCATCATGGCCACTGGTGAATAGGTTTCATCATAGTCTATACCATGAATTTGTTTGAAACCTTTTGCCACCAACCTGGCCTTGTAAATCTGGACATTTCCATCCATGTCAATCTTCTTCTTGAAGATCCATTTACACTCGATGGCTTTCGCACCAGCGGGTAAGTCAACCAGTGAAAACACTCGGTTGACAGACATGGAGTCCATCTCGGATTCAGTGGCTTCACGCCACTTTGAGGAGTCAGGGCCCATCATGGCTTCTGCAAAGTTCGAGGGTTCATCACCGTCAATGATCAAAAGATCATGGCAATTAGTCACGAGGAATCCCAGATATCTATCGGGTTCGTGACGGATCCTTCCGGATCTTCGAACTTCAGGTACTTCAGGTTCAGGTTCTATTACAACTTCATGTAATTCATCCTGCTGTTCTTCCTCATTAGGTTGAACAGGTTCATGTCCTTCTTGAATTTCATCAAGTTGTACCTTACTCCCACTATCTTTCTTAGAGAGAAATTCCCTCTCAAGAAAAGTACAATCCCGAGCAACAAAAATCTTGTTCTCGGATCGCAGATAGAAGTAATAAGCCTTGGTATCCCTAGGATAACCAATGAAGTAGCATTTGTCAGATTTTGGTGTAAGCTTGTCTGAGATTAATATTTTGACATAAGCTTCACAACCCCAAATTCTGAGAAAAGACATTGCTGGAGCTTTTCCAGTCCATAACTCATATGGTGTCTTTGCTACTGCTTTTGATGGCACTCTGTTCAGTGTGAACGTTGCGGTCAGCAAAGCATATCCCCAAAGGGATATAGGAAGGTCTGTGTGACTCATCATGGATCGGACCATATCTAACAATGTCCGATTCCTTCTCTCAGACACACCATTCCACTGAGGTGTTCCAGGAGGTGTGAGTTGGGAGATGATCCCACACTCACTCAGATGATCACGGAATTCCTGGCTCAAGTATTCTCCTCCTCGGTCCGACCGAAGAGCCTTAATACTCTTACCAAGCTGGTTCTGTACTTCATTCTGGAATTCTTTGAACTTCTCAAAGGTTTCCGACTTATGTTTCATCAAGTAGACATATCCATATCTACTGAAATCATCAGTAAATGTAATGAAGTACTGATAGTTTCCTCTAGCATTTGTGGACATTGGGCCACACACGTCAGTATGTATCAGGCCCAATAGTTCACTGGCCCTTTCTGTAGGTTTATTAAAAGGGGCCCGTGTCATTTTGCCCATTAGGCAAGATTCGCATTGCTCACAAGACTCAAAGTCAAATGAGCCCAAGAGTCCATTTGAATGGAGTCTCTTGACGCGTTTCTCACTAATGTGCCCCAAACGACAATGCCAGAGAAACGTTTCATTTTCTTCGTTAGATTTGAACCGTTTTGTATTAATGTTATATACTGGAGTAGATTGATCCAGCATGTACAGCCCATTAATAAGAGGGGCACAGCCATAGAACATATCATTGAGATTAAAGGAACACAATTTATTCTTAATAGAAAAATCAAATCCTTGTAAATCCAACAATGAAACTGAAATGATATTTCTGCTTATAGCAGGTACAAAATAACAATTCTCAAGTTCTAAAATCAATCCAGAAGGTAAAGACAACAAGTAAGTGCCAACGGCCAGTGCTGGAACCTTCGCTCCATTGCCAACCCGCAACTCTACTTGCCCTTGCTTCAACCTTCTACTGTTGCTGAGCGCCTGCACATTAGTACAAATATGAGCCCCACATCCAGTGTCTAATACCCAAGTGGTATTATCAGAAGTAGTAGTATTTACTTCAATAACAAAAATACCTGAAGATGTAGTCGCGAAGGACTTCTTCTTCTCCTTCAGACTTTCCTGGTATTTCTTACAGTCCCTGCGATAATGCCCTGCCTCTTTGCAAAAGTGGCAGATATCAGAAGGCCCAGCTTTAGACACGGGCTTGGGCTTGTCTTTTTCTTTGTTGACAGCCTTGCCCTTTCCCTTGTCTGCAGCAGATTTCTTAAAACCCTTGCCCTTCTGCACCATGAGTACAGACGGGTCCTTGGCCTTCTTCAGATTAGGTTCTGCAGTCTTGAGCATACCATGTAGCTCAGTCAAAGTCTTTGTCAACCCATGCATATTATAGTTCAAGGTGAACTGGTCATATGCAGGAGTAAGAGACTGCAAAACGATATCACAAGCAAGCTCTTGGCTTATAGGACAGTCGAGTCTTGTCAAATGATCGAGATAACCCATCATTTTCAGAACATGTGGACTCACTGCTGCATCCTTAGCCATTTTACAGTCCAAGAGATTCTTTACAGTTTGGAATCTTTCTGTACGAGCCTGCTCCTGAAACAACGCTTTCAGGTTTGCCATCAGTTCCATGGGACAAGTCAGGCCTTCCCACTGAATCTGCAGTTCGGGAGCCATTGTCGCCAACATTAGGCAAACCACGTCATTAGCATCTGAAGAATGCGTATCCCAAGCATTCTTCACAGCTTGTGCGGCATTATTCGCAGGTCTGGGGGGAGGAATTCTTTCAAGGACATAAGCCTTCTTCTCCTGCCTGAGCACAAGTCTCAGGTTCCTGGACCAGTTCAGGAAGTTTGATCCGTTCAGTTTGTCCTTCTCAAGGGCAGACCGGATCGAGAAAGTGTTTTGTGTTGTTGTTCTTGACATAGCTGAAATTATGAGACAATAGAGTTTTAGTTATTTAGTTCATAAAAGAGTAATCTTAAAAACTTATAAGAAAACTCGCATTGCATTCAAAATTTCTTTGTTTAACCTCATAAGAATGCAATGATTCCGAGACCCATGTTCAACTAAAACCAAAATGGGCCACTGGCCGTCACCCGGAATTAGCTTTACTTGGTAAGCATGCACACAGCTAGTTATATCTATATAACTCTCGGTTGTGGATTGGGCCCAAGGCCCAATTCACCAGATGTCTCAAGGCCCGGGACTCTCGATGGCCCAGTCAAGGAAACCAATCTCTTACAGTCAAATAATCACTAAAGTCTGGGACTCCCAATGAAATTAGTGACTATATACTACTTTACTTACGCAAAAACAGACACCTCACACTGTAAGCCATATCTGTAATTGAATAAGCGTTAAGTAGCTGACAAGATTGGGCAAGACATCCAAGCTTGATATTGGTTTTGAGGATTTTAGGTTTTCTTTCCAAAAATAGAAGATTACTATTTTGGGAAACTTACTTATTTTAGAAACTTTCTAAATCTAGAAACATGCTAAAATTAGAAATTTCTAATTTAAAATTTTATTAAAGTTTTCGGTTGGGTCACAAATTATAGGCCCAATTCTTGGCCCAAGACCACAGAATTCCAATTGGCCCAATAATTTGACATAACCGAGTCGGTTCATTAATTCTGGTCCAAGATCAAATTAACTACTAAATCCAACTGGTTATTTACTAAACCAGACCAGCTCTAAATTATTTGGTCCAACCAAATCAAACTTAGACCAGCCTTCGGTTTAGGTTAAAATTCAATTTTTGAATTTAAATCCGGTTTAACCAGAAATTAAATAATACCAATTGTATTAAATAATTTCCAGCAAACCGCGATTTGGGTTAACCGCTTGAACCACCAATTAAATTGGATCGGTTCGGTTAAGTCCAAAACCGGGAAGAAACACCTTGTGTTTTAGCCAATTTTGACTTTACTTGCGGTTTAAGCTGAAGTTGACAATGAACCACAATCGGTTTGATCGGTTCATTGTCTCGGGTTTGGGAAGAACGAACCGCGAAGCTCGGCTAAACCGATTGGCTACTCGCGGACCGTATGCCTCGCCAGCATATCGATCGATATCACGCTCCTGCGTCGATCGATACTCGCGTGCATCAGCTCGTTGCGATCGGGTCATCGGGACAGCGAGAAGCAATCGATCCGATTCATATCGATCGATATCTCGCTCCCTCGTCGATCGACACGGGCGATCACATCGCATACCGATGGGTTTCAATCGGATCATGCGATTTTCATATTAGGGTTTTTACAAGTTTTAACCAAATTTCTTAAGCCAAATTCGATTCTAAACATTAAAACAACCTAAATATGATCCAAACAGCAAAAACCTAACGACCTAGGCTCTGATACCACTGTAGGATTATGTGTGTTCATTGGTGTAATTATCAGATTACAACCTAACATAATCAACTAGGATCTAGGTGATTTGCAGTTGAATCATAAACAGATCAGGATTATTACCTTGTGATTGCAGCGGATTGATCAAAGGAATATCGAGATCTGCAAGAGCTGATGATAACCGGCTCCTCCTAGGTATCCACACGCTTACAAGCTACTGGATCAGGCTGCTATACCAAAGCTGGAACAACAGAGAGAGAGGACGGCCAGACCTGAAAATCGCAGACTACTAGGCTAAGTGGCGCCTCCCTCTTCCTTATATGGGCCCAAGTAATTAAACTAATGGCCTATTAGGCTTCTGGGCCCAAGACCCAAATCAGACAAAAGACTGTATTTTATCTGGCCCAATTCTCTGTACAAATACAGTAAATGCCTTGCATCTTACCGTATTAATTCCATTTAACTTTCCCGTTAGCTATGGTGTGTGACCCTTTGGGATCATACAATACTGGTAATAAGTCCTAAACTTATAGATCAAGAGCGGACTCTAGCAAGTCATCATGATCACCCAGTATTTATGACTTATGTCTGATCTCGACACTTGTCATACTTTCTAGAGATAGCACAGTAGATTTCAGGACATTCCCAACAGTTTGAAAACTCAGAAACTCATTTTGTCCTAGGAACTTTCACAATCACATTCATTTAGTAAGCCACTGAAAACTTTCCTACAGAACTCAAGACCACAATATACTTCCCTCACACTTAGCAACTGTCCTAAGTAAACTCCACAATCACATTCAAGCATTCAAATTCTCCCTACTGACTTCTGCAAGTATTTAAGTGCGGTCTCACCTAAGAAGTATCGATCAAAGGGCACATGAACTCTTACCTTGCCAGCTCTAGACCACCATACTGTCTTTCTCTGGTCCCTTTCTTCTCTTTTCCCTTCCTTAACAACTGATTTTTCCCCACTGGGTATCATTTTATTTTTTTTATCAGTGTTCTTCCCGTTTTGGGGTGTACTTCGGACACATTCCATGGATGCATAAGAGATAATAGTGTTTGATAATATTCCCATGACCACTTCGGAGTTACTAACTCATCCTCAGTTAATTGTCTTTTTTTTTATGGAAGGGGAGAAGGGAACCAAATAGGACAGGTACAGGATATCAAGACCAACATGTACTTCCCCCACACTTAGCAACTGTCCTAGGTAAACTCCACAATCACATTCAAGCATTCAAATTCTCCCTACTGACTTCTGCAAGTATTTAAGTGCGGTCTCACCTAAGGAGTATCGATCTAAAGGCACATGGATTCTTACCTTATCAGCTCTAGACCACCATACTATCTTTCTCTAGTCCCTTTCTTCTCTTTCCCTTCTTTAACAACTGATTTTTCCCCACTGGGTATCATTTTTTTTTTTTTTATCAGTGTTCTTCCCGTTATGGGGTGTACTTTGGACACATTCCATGGATCACATGAGAGAAAATAGTGTTTGCTACCATTCTCATGACCACTTCGGAGTTACTAACTCATCCTCAGTTTATTATCTTTTTTTTTTTTTATGGAAGGGGAGAAGGGAACTAAATAGGATAGGTTTACAGGCTGTGTCAAAACTAACAAGGGAATCCGACACAAAGTATACCAAGCCCTTAGGTGAGAAATCTAAGTCAGTATTAAGGTTGAAGTCAGTAAAAGGATCCTCTGATACCTGAAGTGATGTGGGTGTTCTCAGTAGGCTGATCCGTGTTGGGTTTTCTAACAGTCATAGAGGCTCTGCAAGTCTGTCCAATGGTCACTTAGTTCCTGTTCAAGCGAAAATTTTCCTCGAAAAATCATAGTTTCATACAAATTTTGACTCAATAAAACAAATTTTGAAAAACTAAGAAAACAAAAGCGTGCGTCAGTAGCTCCTCCCCCACACTTAAACTACACTGTCCCCAGTGTAATCAAAGCATGAGCTCGGTGAAAGAATAATCAAATTGAAGAACAAACCGAAAAGTTGCAGATTACTTACTTGTCGTCGCCCTGTGTCGATCGATGCCACAAGGGTGTCGATCGATGCATGGCGCATATGCTCGCGGTTATTGAGATAACCGGTGTTTGAACCGCAATCAAATTGGCTAACCGTGAATCGCACTGTGTCGACCGATGCACTATGTGTGTCGATCGATGCAGTGCGCTTCTGTCTGTTTCTCTCGGCTTTGAACACACTTAAACAGAAAAATTAAAAAATACCAAAACCAAAACGAAAATTGAAAAACAAAAACGAACCTACTAGTGGGTTGCCTCCCACTCAGCGCTTGTTTTTAGTCATTAGCTTGACTATTGGAAGAGATTTGATTCAAGGAGGTTTTAATAGAGACTTTGAGTGTCTCTGTGAATATCTCTTCATCCAAGGAGGTGTATATGCTTTCAGATCATGAGGTTTTCCAAGGAATGAGTAAACAGAATCAGGGCGGGAGCGAAGCTTGGGCGGTCTACTGCGTTTTCCTGCATTCAAAACAATGTGATCAGAAGGTTTAAGCTTAGGTGATTTGTACCTTACCTGTGATGTATATCTGATGTCTGGAGCTTTCTGCTTATGAGCAGTTGCAGGTACTGAAGATGTTAGAGCAGGTTCAAGAGGAACCGCCATCTTCTTCTCTTCACTATCAGATATTGTAGTTCCACCAATCTGAACTTCTTCTTTCAGATGACCATCAGTGGAGATCATCTTCTTTGCATGAACTCGCGAAGTTTCAACTGGTGGTGTTTTATTCACCTTCTTATCCATCACTTTTATGCAGTTAGCCACTTCTAGCTCTTGTTTAGAGGGTTTAGGAACCTTAGGATATGGCACAGGGGGCTTATAGACTCGTTCTGGTACTGTTGCAGGTTTCTGGTCATGTCTGCGTTATGTGTCGATCGTTGCATGATGTGTGTCGATCGATGCAAGGCGATTCTATTTCTCGAAAGAACTCGAAATTGCCGTCAGAACGGCGTGTCGATCGTCACTAAGGGGGTGTCGATCGATGCATGTATCAGGCAGACAATATTCATCCAGAAAATCCGAGATTATGCTCTCTTCTTCACCTAGCAACTCAATCTCATCTCTTAAGGTCACAGCTTTGATGGATCTGTACTGTTCAGCTTTCCCAGCTTCATTATGCCTTTGTATTGCTTGAGATGTCTGTTGGATTTGAACATTCAGCTTCTTCACATGTGTGCTCAGAGATTCAAACTTCTCATTCAGATTTTTATGCATAGCATCCAACTTCCTGTCGAAGTCTACAGCAGTCTTGGTCTGATCCTCTAGTAACTGCTCCATCATAGATTCCATCTTGCTCTTATAAGCATTAGCAGCAGGAGGTGTCTGATAAGAAGTTGATCCATAAATCCCTTGATAGGAATTACCTTGCTGATTAGCAAACCTCTTTCCTTGGAATCCAGAGTTATTGATGTAGTTCAAATCCTCTTCCTGTCTTTCCAATAACTGCTCCAGCAAAGTTTCCAATCTGCTTTCATATGTAGGTGCAGGTGGTTCTTGCCCATACTTTTCAAGTATAAGACTGTGCAGATAGTCGACTTTACTCTTCAACCCAGCTATCTGTGAACTGTCAATCCCTGAGCTGAACATATCATCCCAACACATCATCCTTACGGACCTCCTCTTGGTGCTTCCGCAAAACTGTGTCGACCGATGCAATAAGAGCGTCGATCGATGCAGTGCGAAAACTGTGACGATCGACACACAGGACCGTGTCGATCGATGCAAGGCGAACAAGCGTACCTGAAACGCAAGAAAAAGAAAAAAAATTAGTAGCCAAAAACAAAAAACGAAAAACCTAGTCTAAACCCTAAGTTCAAATCTATCGAGGACGCAAAAGAGTCCCCGGAAACGGCGCCAAAAACTTGATAGGTGTAGTTTTAATCCCTATTCTAACTGCAAGTGCACAGTGATATAGTTGTAGTACTTAGGGTATCGAATCCACAGGGACTCTGGTCAACGATAGATAAGAACAGAAGTGATTATACTAGGAGAAAGCAAAGGTGATTAAACTAAAAGCAGAGCAGAAAAGTAAATCAGTAGCAGGCGAGTTTGTAAGCAAGGAAGCGAAGCGTTAGGTTTCAGGAGTTCTCAGGAAATCAGGAACACAAGCAATCAGTCAATCAGGATCTAATCAATAACTGTTCTAGAACTCAAACACGGATTTAGAATTCACCAAATCTCTTTGCGAGAATTCTCTAAGTCTAAGTGCAGCAATCCAAATCTCTTTGCAATTACTAATAGATTAAACTAGCATTAATGATCAGGTTTGATATGTTCACAATTCCCCTAAACCAAATCTCTTTGCGAGTAGATCAAATTGCTCATCTAGGTTCTTTCTAGCTAATTAACCAACTCTCGTTGTATCAATCAACCTAACATCATAATTCTGATTAGCTACTTCAGATTAAGCATTAAGAACAACCTAAACAAAGAACTAGCAGATATGAATCCCTACAGATTGATTTAAACTATAGTTCCATGAAATCCCTAATGAGAATCCTTCAACCTAACAGGTAAATTTACTCAGACATGTTCATCGAAACAGAAAACATCTTGAATAGAAAACCAAATATCATAAAATAAAACAAAGAACTGGGGTTCAAAATCCTCTCTCTCTCGAGAGCAGGATCAGCCCCTAACTCTCTCTGAAATAAAATAAGACTTAAGAAAAGCGTAGCCTAAACAATGGCTTATAAACCCTTATATAATAGCTAAAACACGTTTTGGGCTTCTGTGTAAATATTTGGGCTTTTTGGGCTTTAGTGCATTAATCCTCATTCTTCATTAACGCTCGCGAGAATGCTTGGTCACGCTATGCAACGATCGATGCTAATGGTGTGCCGATCGTTGCAAGCGTCAAATATGGGCAACTTATGATCAAGATCGAGAGGCGATGGGTTTAGATCCGAGCTGGTTCATCTCAGAAAATCCGAGCTGGTTCATCTCGAAAATCCGGCTGGTTTAGCTCAAGATTCCGAGCTGGTTTAGCTCAGAATTCCGAGCTGGTTCAGCTCGGTTTTCCGAGATGGTTTAGCTCTGAATTCCGAGCTGATTCAGCTCGGTTTTCCGAGATGATTGAGCTCGGAATTCTGAGCTGATTCAGCTCGGTTTTCCGAGATGATTTAGCTCGGAATTCCAAGCTGGTTCAGCTCGGTTTTCCGAGCTGGTTTAGCTCGAAATTCTGGGCTGGTTCAGCTCGGTTTTCCAGGCTGGTCCAGCTCGTCCTTTGCTTCGTTTGGATGTTCCGTCGATCCGTAGTTCCTGCCGGAAGATACGTTTGTCCGATTATGACGTCGTCTGTTTTGCCGAAACCATTTCTTTGATAAGTCATTTAGGTGATTTTGTTGGCATTTCATACAACTTTGTCATTTATACGTGATCTTGAACGTTTAACTCAAACACTCGCTCATGACTGCTTGATCCTCTCTTCGGCTATTGTTTTCGTCGAGGAGGTTTTTGACCTCAACAGTTAGCCCCCCAGCTGGTTATGTCCGAATGCGGTAATGACAAGGTTTTTTTACTTATTTGAGGCGAAAACGATTGTCCGAGAGAGTTTCATCCGTTACTATCGCCTTTGTGATTGCGGGTCGTATGAAGCATCGCCTTTCGGTCACAACCACTTACTCCATGCCGAGATATTTGGTATCAAGCCTACTCATGGGCTGTTTTGTTATGATTTGCTCGGGCACGCTTGCGACAACATGAATGAAAAGTAATCATTTTGAAATTCCATGCCTTGGTGAATTCTATAAATGTTTATTTCTCCATTCTTCACTTCTTACTCCTCTCTCTCTAAAGATAATAACCAAAAGGTAACTTCTCTCTCTAGCTCCTTGTAAGTTTTGTTAAGACTTCCAGCTTTGTTCTTGTGAATTAGAGGCCTTAGATCTTTTCGAGCCTGGATTTCTTGTTCGATAGTGTTCTCGACTAAGATGGTGGATCACGAACCGGAACTTGGGCATATCGGTTCATCCGTATGGGAATCTTCCGGGGTTCTTCGCTCAACCAGACATCACGCTACTCGTCCTTGTTCTTTGGCCGCAGCGGATGTGTCAATCAAGGACGAATTCGAAGATGCCCGAGTTAGTCGGGAAGAATTCCTTCGTCATTGCGATTATCCTCCAGATGTGCCAAAGAAGAAGCGTCCGAGGAGAAAAAAGGTGATCCCTGATCCTGTCGGTTCGACGTTGTCGTCAGCAGAGTCAATTGCAACTCTCCGGCGCGATGCTATGATTCCCGAGAATGTTACGATAAGGATTCCATCTTCATGCGATCGGGTGGAATCCCCGCCAAAATGGTACTTTTCGGTGTACGAAATCTTCTTCGAGTCATGCTTTCTATGGTTCCCGATTCATGAACTCGTCATTCGTTACCTTCGACGCCTTAGACTGGCCCTGACGCAAGTCACTCCCAGGGGCTTAAGGCATCTGGTGGGCATACTGGTTCGTAGTTTCTAATGTGGATTCAGTCTCCGAGTGTTACATCTCCGAAACATGTTGTACGTGGTTCCGACAAAACGTCATTCTGAGTATTACCTCAGGCCCTATCCTCATCGGGCGGTCGTATCGGGGTTCGAAAAGAAAGATTGTGAATGGAGGCATCACTTCTTCTACGTCTTGATCGACGAAGCGTCTGTTCGGAAAGCTTACGTTTCGTTGATGAAGTCGAAATGGGGGAAGCTTGGTAGCGGACTTAGTTGTATTTGTTGTCTAGATTTTTATCAAGCTGACCTTCTAACGAATAGTTTCTTTATTTTCAGAGAAGGATATCTGTTTGGGGTGCCCGCCGCGATTGATTCCTCTCATTTGGGCACTTCAGGAAGGTGGCACGAACTGGTTACAGCACTTTTCGATTGAACGTGTTATCAACGCCAGTCAAATGGAGGTGGCTCGTAAAGCAGCGAGACCTGACGAGAAGCCGGACGTTGACGGCGAGTGTCTGGACGATATCCTTGTTGAAGACCTTGGTTCAATATCTCCATGGCTCGCAGAAGGAGTTGATCTTCCCGAGTTCGACTTTCATGGCTTTGATGACTGGATCGGTCAAGGCTCCATGATGGGTGAAAGCACTTCAGGAACTTGTGCCTATGCTGGCATTGGTGGTGCTGGGACGAACGTTTCGCAGGTCCCGACGTCGGATTTTCTAGATCCGGTCGTCGCTCCCGAGTCTAGTCGAGGACCTGCGAAGAGACATGGGAAGGATTTTGAGGTGCCGCAACCCGAAATCCCGGCATGGTCTTGTGATGGTGATGGGTCTATGTATACTAATGCTGATACGGTTGCCAGCTTTTGCGCGGATGTCCGCCATCCGGGAGATCTCCCCATTCGATGCGAAGATATGATTTGCAGTGAATCGTTTGCTGCTGCTGGGCAAGATATGCTGAGGGTTAGCTTCTTTACTTTACCGTGAGGCATGTGGTCTTATCCCATCATTTTGCTAACCTGTCTAAGTTCATTTTTAGGCGTGGGCTTTGGTCAATCGTCATGCTACTGAGGCCGATACGAGGCTTCGTGGAATTCGGGATCGCATTGCAAGGCGTTCTGACGATAATGCGCGTTTGGCGGATTCAGTTGCGGCCATGAGAGCTTCTATGGAAAAAGGAAGGAGCAAGTTTGAGACAGCGAGGTTTTCCCTTGATGCTGCGAGGACTGCGGCCCTAACCGATGTTGAGGCCTTAAGAACCCGACTTGCTGAGAGAGAAAATTCCCGTGAGGTATCTCTTCGGATCGCGGCCAAGAAAGGGAAAAGGGGAATGTTGAAGAAAATCGCGTCCCGATTCTCCAAACTTGGAAATATTTTCTCGAAATTGCCCTCGGCTATAGAAAGGCAAAGCCGGTTTATCGCGGCAAAAAGTAATCTGGAATTGATCACTGACTTGAGATCTGAACATCCTCCGGCGTTTGAATCCGAAGAAGCTGATCTAATGTCAAGAGCTCTTCCGGGAGAGGGAGACGTCTTCGAGTATACCCAGCTGATTGCTGAAGCCAGCGATTGTGTTGATCTATCTTCGTTTCGTGGTGAAGATGCCAACTCGTCTCAAGGAGACTCTTTGTTTTAGGAGCACGGATGTGATTCGCGTTTCAGTGGTATTTTTAAAGCGGTTGGTCGTTGTAATAGTATGTGTTTGAATGTTTTAACGCCTTTAACCTTCCCTTGTATTCTGAAGTAGAAGATTCCTTAATGTATGATATTTGACTTGGTTTCTCTTTTTGAGATTCATTTCGCAGACTGCGTTGTCTTGATTGATAGTTCAAATTGGTCGAATTTGAGATTTCCGAATCAATGCAGCTTGGATCCGAACGTACTTAGCTCGGAACTGACTCTGTTCGGATCGGTGTGCTTAGGGAGTGTTATACTGGATTTCTTGGCGATTAGACTAGTGTGCTCGGAGGCGTCTTACTAGGTTTTGAATCCGAGAGATAACAACGTGTTTTTCTCTCGTGGATTAGTAATGTATAGACAAATGTGATCGGAAACGTTCTTATTGGATTTTTGGGAGTTTCACGGCTGATTCTGGTACTAGTGCGGGATTTGCCCGTCTTACATTCCCAAGTTGGCCGTGTATTTGATTATGACGTTGTCGAGACCAGTGTGTCGTTTTTTACTGGGTTTAGATTTCCGATCCCGATTTTTTGCGAGATTTTCGCCTCGTATCTTTCGTATTTTAAAAATAAGTCGGTATCCGCAGGACCACCTTTCAAAGATACCGAACCAAGATACACTTGGCCAAAACGTCACTTTACCAGCGTGCTGAGTAGCGTCATGCTGGGTTTCTTTTTGGGAGGGTTTATTATCGTCTCTAGTACTGGTGCGGTGGATTTGAAGACCTGTCAACAACCCGTATTAGGGATTTTACGTCAACTTCTCGACTTATGTTCCCTTTTCCGATAATAAACATACCTTGGCGGTATTTTAAAGAATTTTTATAGCGCGCTTCTATCCGTTTGTTGGATGTATAGTGCCTTAGTCCGCATGGGATGTGTCGGCTAATATTCGTGTAGGATGTGTGGGTTTTTCCACTGCGGCCGTCAGTGGACAAAGTAAGTAGTTCCTAACAACTATGCAATAATCTAGCAAGCTAGTTCTACATTCCGAAACCTGTATTCTAACCTTGATAAATAGTACGAAAGTAGAGAGGGGGATTCATTTTATTACATGGCAATTTAACGAGTTTGGTCGAAAAGTTGAATCTTCGAAATTTTGCGGAATGCGGCTAACTTTGGCAAAGGTTCAGCTCGGATTTTTGGGATGTCCTCCTATAATTCGAGGATTTCGGAGATGGTTGGGTTTCAGGTCCGCGCTGTTTCAGCTCAGATTTTCGAGCTGGTTGGGCTCAGATCCGAGCTGGTTGAGCTCAGATCCGAGCTGTTTCAGCTCGGATTTCCGAGCTGTTTCAGCTCGGATTTCCGAGCTGGCTGAGCTCAGATTTCCGAGCTGGCTGAGCTCAGATCCGAGCTGTTTCAGCTCGGGTTTCCAAGCTGGCCGAGCTCAGATCCGAGTTGGTCTGAGCTCAGATCCGAGGTGTTTCAGCTCGGATTTCTGAGGTGATCTTGGTCCGAGCTGGTCTAGCTTAATTAGTTTGAGTTCTTCGTGTTGCTCAGAGACTAGTTTTGCGGACGAGTTTTGAGAATTATTTCAAAAATTTATGAGATCCGATGTTGTTTCAAAAATTTGCAAGACCCGATATGGAAGTATAGATATATACGGACCCACTCCCCCCCCCCCTTTTGAGAGGAGGGACAGCTGAACCGATCAAGAAGATCGGCTGCCTACGTACCCCTTAAGGGGATCAAGCCGTCCCGTAGTTCAAAATGTTCCGTTTTTTTTAGCGTCTTCAGTATCGGAACCTTCTCAGGTGCATTGCGTTCCATCCGACTTTGGTGCTGTCTGTGGTGTCGAGCTCGTATACCTCAGGACGGATCTCTCTCGTAATCATGTAGGGTCCTTCCCAGTCTGCTTTGGTTTTCCGAAGTGTTGAGCTTTGCCAGATTCTTCTTAGGACGAGGTCTCCTACAGAGAAGCGTTGGTCGCGATTGCCGGTTTGGCGAGATGGGCAGTTTCTTTCCGTTGCATTCGGCCAATGTCCCGATTCCCCATTTTGCCGTTCTTGACTTCCCCAGATTGTGCTAACTCCGAAGGGGGTTGGGAACTTGATGCATAGGTGATAAGTTGACGGGACCGCCTGATACGATCAGAGTTTTAATCCCTAGATCTACACTGCAAGTGCACAGACGTGAACCAGTAGTATATAGGGTATCGAATCCACAGAGACTCTAGATTCTTATGATAGATTATAGAATGTCAGGTTAAGATAGGTAGCAATAGAGAAAGCAGTAAATCAAACAGCAAGAAAGTAAATAGATCGGTTTGTAAGCAAGAAGCGAAGGCATCAGGTCAAGGGAGTTCTCAGGAAATCAGGAACACAGGCTAATCAATCAATCGAGATCTAATTAAGAACTGTTCTAGAACTAGAATCACAGAAGCATAAGAAACCAACTTTCGTTGCGGATATTTTCTATGTCTAACAATCCTAGCAAACCAACTTTCGTTGCGAATTCTAGAGATCCTAAACATGCATTAATCTCGAGTTCTTTCGTTCACAAATCTCCTAAGCCAAATTTCTTTGCGAATAGTCAAATTGCTCATCTAGGTTCTTTCTAGTTAATTAATCAACTTTCGATGCAGAAATCAACTTAACATCAATAATCTGGGTAGCTAATTCAGATTAAGCATTAAGAACAACCCTAGATGAAGAACTAACATATATGAATCCCTACATATTGATCAACCTATAATTCTGATAGGTCTCGAGTTTTACCCTATACTAACTGCAAGTGCACAGTAGTACTTAGGGATCGAATCCACGAGGACTCTAGGCAACGATAGAATTAAGAACTTAAAGAGATTAAAACTAGGAGAAAACAAAAAGCAAATTGTATTGAATTATCAAAAAACAAACAAGAAAGTAAATCAGTAGAAGGTTGTTGTTGTAGGCAATAAACTAAGGGCGCTAAGTCTAGGGCGCTAAGTCTAGGGCGTTCTCAGAAAATCAGACAAGCAAATAAATCATTCAGTCAAGATCTATTTAAACTCAGTTCTAGAACTCAAAACACAGATATAGAATTAACCAAATTCCTTTGCGAGAATTCTCTAAGTCTAAGTGCAGCAATCCAAATTCCTTTGCAATTACTAACAGATTAAACCAGCTTTAATTCCAAGTTTGATATGTTCACAATCTAATCAAACCAAATTCCTTTGCGAGTAATTAAATTGCTCAACCTAAATAGTTCAGATTCTAAACCACAATGTCGTGTCATATTTAGCAACCTACGATCTAGATTCTAATTGATCAGGTTAGAACTAGCATTAAACACAATTTAGTTTGAAGAACATCTATTGATGTGAATCCTTAACTGAATTAATTATATCTAGCAAGTCATGAAATCCCTATGAGAAACCCTAAACCTAACTATGAAACTACTCAGACATAGATGATGTAAACATAATCAATGAATTAATAGAAATAATAAAAGAGATTAGAATATAAAAGGGGTTCGAAAACTTCTCCAAAACGAATGTAGTACAGGATCAGATCAGCCCCAAAAGCTCTAAAAACTCTCTACTCTAAGTTATGATAGCGTATGTAAAACAGAAGCTAAAAACCTAATTAAATAGCTAAAACACGACTTGGGGCTTCTGTGTAAATATCTGGAACTTCTGGGCATCTTCGCAATATTGGCATTCTTCATTAAACCGCCGAGAGTCTGGCCCAACTCGCTGTGCATCGATCGATGCAGGTGTGCAACGATCGACAAAGTACTCTGTTTCGGACAGTGAACACAACCTCTCGGGTCAAATCTCCAAAGTGCTCCAATTAGCTCCAAACGTACGTGTACCTAATAAAACCTGCAAAGGACTCTAAAAGAACACCAAATACACTAAAACAGACTTATATCATGGCATAAAACCGGTAAAAACCATGATATATCAACTCCCCCACACTTAGCCTTTGCTTGCCCTCAAGCAAAACAGAGAACTAAAACATGGTGAAGAGGTTTGAAAACTTTCAGAAACTCTTTTTGTCCTAGAAGCAACAACACTCAGATTCCCCTTAGTAAACCACTGACAGAATCACCTACAAGATATCAAGACCAACATATACTTCCCCCACACTTAGCAATTGTCCTAAGTAAACTCCACAATCACATTCACGCATTCAAATTCACCCTACTGACTTCTGCAATTATTTAAGTGCGGTCTCACCTAAGGAGTATCGATCAAAGGCACATGGACTCTTACCTTGCCAGCTCTAGACCACCATACTATCTTTCTCTAGTCCCTTTCTTCTCTTTTCTCTTCCTTAGCATTCTGATTTTTCCCCATTGGGTATCAATTTATTTTTTTTATCAGTGCTCTTCCCGTTAAGGGGTGTACTTTGGACACAGTCCATGGATGCACAGGATATGATAGTTGTAGCTACCACTCCCAGAGACCACTTCGGAGTTACTAACTCATCCTCAATTTATCATTCTTTTTTTTTTATGGAAGGGGAGAAGGGAACCAAATAGGACAGGTTTACAGGCTGTGTCAGAACTAACAAGGGAATCCGACCCAAGGTATACCAAGCCCTTAGGTGAGAAAATTAAGTCAGTATTAAGGTGAAGTCAGTAAAAGGATCCTCTGATACCTGAAGTGATGTGGGTGTCCTCAGTAGGTTGATCTGTGATGGGGTTTTCTAATAGTCATAGATAGATCCTGCAACTTCATCCCGATGGTTACTTAAGTTCCTGCAAGATATTGTTAACTCCTCCAAAATTCATTGTTTCTTACTTAAATTGGTTTTGACTCAATAAAACAAAAAATTTTGAAAAACTGGATTGCCTCTAAGAAAACAGAAAGATAAAGTCAGTAGCACCTCCCCCACACTTAAGAAACACTGTCCCCAGTAGTGTCAAGCTAAGGGTTGGCAAAAAGAAAACAAAAATGTT
Organism: Orychophragmus violaceus; assembly: GCA_030180135.1. Classification (NCBI taxonomy): domain Eukaryota; kingdom Viridiplantae; phylum Streptophyta; class Magnoliopsida; order Brassicales; family Brassicaceae; genus Orychophragmus; species Orychophragmus violaceus. The sequence goes on from CM058240.1 coordinate 43,218,250, forward strand.
AATGGATGTGTTGAGTTCTGTCTGATTTTTACCTCTGTCGCACAGGCATCGATCGTTGCATAAATGCATCGACCGTTGCTAGGCGATTTTTCGTCGTGTGTCGATCGTTGCTCAGGACCGCAACGATCGCTGCAATGCGATTTCTTTCGTGTTGTGACGATCGACACAGGTTGTGTCGATCGACGCACTACGATTTGGCCGAGACCTTCAGACAAAAACTCACCAAAACCAAAACGTAAAATCCTACAAAAACACCAAAAATCAAAATGCAAAAATGAAACAGTGGGTTGCCTCCCACTCAGCGCTCTTTTAACGTCAATAGCTTGACGTTTCAGCTGATCTAGGCAGAGGGTGCATCATCCAGAGGTAGAATCTGACCTACTGGAATCTCGGCTTTAGCCCAATAGTGTTTCACCCTCTGTCCATTCACAGTGAATTCATTACCTTCCTCACTGATCAGAACCATAGCTCCGTAGGGAAGCACCTCTTTGATCTTGAAAGGACCAGACCACCTTGATTTGAGCTTACCTGGAAACAAATGCAAACGTGAGTTATACAAAAGTACCTGATCATTTGGTGCAAACTGTCTGGAGACAATCTTTTTGTCATGATAGGCCTTAGTCCTCTCTTTGTACAACTTTGAGTTCTCATAGGCAAGATGTCTAATCTAATCTAACTCATTAAGCTGCACCAATCTCCTCTCTGCAGCAGACTTAAGATCAAAGTTCATATGTTTTACAGCCCATGCTGCTTTGTGCTCAAGCTCCACTGGCAGATGACATGCTTTTCCATATAGAAGATGGAATGGAGTGGTTCCAAGAGGTGTCTTAAATGCAGTCCGGTAAGCCCATAGTGCATCATCTAACTTTGCTGCCCAATCCTTCCTTGTCTTCCCGACTGTCTTTTCTAAGATCTCCTTGATCTGTCTATTAGAGACCTCGACCTGTCCACTAGTCTGAGGGTGATAAGGAGCAGCAACTTGGTGATGAACTCCATGCTTTCTTAGGAGCTTCTCGAAGACCTTATTAATAAAGTGGGATCCTCCATCACAAATCACAATCCGAGGTACTCCAAATCTAGGGAATATGATGGTCTTAAACAAATTAATGACCACTGAAGAATCATTGGTTGGACTAGCTATTGCTTCTATCCACTTAGATACATAGTCCATAGCAACCAAGATAAACTTATTCCCATAGGATGAGGGAAAAGGACCCATAAAGTCTATGCCCCAACAATCAAAAACTTCAACCTCAAGAATGAAATTCTGAGGCATCTCACGCCTCTTACTGATTTTCCCTCTCCTTTGACAGACATCACATTGGGAGACAAAAGAATGTGTCTCTTTAAACATCGTAGGCCACCAGAAACCTGCTTGCAGAACCTTAGACACAGTCTTGAAAGTAGCAAAATGTCCAGCATAATCTGATCCATGACAGTGGAATAGGATGTCTGGAACCTCTGATTCAGCAACGCATCTCCTGTAAAGACAATCTGAACAGTGTTTGTCGAGATAAGGCTCATCCCAGTAGTATCTTCTGAGCTCCCTGAAGAACTTCTTCTTTGCATACCCCTTTAAATCATCTGGTTCAGCCTCTGCGGCCAGATAATTAGCTATATCCGCGTACCAGGGTCGATCAGTGGTTGCGACAGCACCTACCTCGAAGACATAGTCTCCAATTTGAACCGTGAAAGGTTCTGGTTCTGTTTATGCATTGCAACGATCGTCGCATAAGATTGCATCGATCGTCGCATCCTCGACACCTGCATCGATCGTCACAGATGTGGTATCGATCGACGCAGTGCGATTTATCCGACAGTTTTGCAGATCTTTGCCCAAATCCGCCTGAAACACTGTCCCGACCATATTGACGTTTTCCTCGGGCAAGTAATCATTAATGGGCACGTCTTCCTCAACCAGCATCCTTGAAAGATGATCAGCGACTCCATTCTCAACCTCCTTCTTGTCCCTCACTTCAATGTCAAACTCCTGAAGCAGCAAAATCCATCTCAACAATCTTGGCTTAGCATCCTTCTTCTGCATCAGATACTTCAGGGCTGAATGATCAGTGTGTACAATCACCTTGGAGCCAACAAGATAGGGGCGGAACTTCTCAAATGCAAAGACAACAGCCAACAGCTCCTTCTCTGTAGTGGCATAGTTTCTCTGCGCATCATCTAGTGTCCTACTAGCATAGTAGATAACATGAAGCTTTCTATCCTTCTTCTGCCCCAGAACAGCTCCTACAGCATAGTCATTTGCATCACACATAACCTCAAAAGGTAGATCCCAATCCGGTGGCTGAACTATTGGAGCGCTCACTAATGCTTGCTTAATCTGTTCAAATGCAGTCTCATAATCTGCATTGAACTCAAATTTGGTATCCTTACACAGCAAAGCAGTTAGTGGCCTAGCAATCTTACTGAAGTCCTTGGTAAACCGTCTATAGAAACCAGCATGTCCTAGAAAGCTTCTTATAGACTTAACAGAATCAGGTGCCTGAAGGCTGGTCATTACCTCAATCTTAGCGCGGTCTACTTCAATCCCTGCTTCAGACACTTTATGTCCAAGTACAATGCCATCTCTGACCATGAAATGGCACTTTTCCCAGTTAAGAACCAAGTGCTTTTCTTCGCATCTAGTCAGTACCTTGCACAAATTATCTAAGCACTCATTATAAGATGATCCATAGACTGAGAAGTCATCCATAAATACCTCCATAAAGTCCTCAATCATATCAGTGAATATGGACATCATGCATCTCTGGAAAGTAGATGGTGCATTGCAGAGTCCAAAAGGCATCCTACGGTAAGCAAATGTGCCATATGGACAAGTGAAGGTGGTCTTTCCTTGATCCTCTGGGTGGATAGGAATCTGAAAGAAACCTGAGTATCCATCGAGGAAGCAATAGTAAGGGTGATTTGCTAACCTCTCCAGCATCTGATCAATGAAGGGTAAAGGGAAATGATCCTTCCTTGTTGCAGCATTGAGTTTCCTGTAATCTATGCACATCCTGTGTCCAGTCACAGTCCTAGTAGGGATCAGCTCATTCTTCTCATTCTTCACAAATGTTACTCCGCCTTTCTTAGGCACCACATGGACTGGACTCACCCAATCACTGTCTGAAATAGGATAGATAATCCCAGCATCTAGGAGTTTCATAATCTCCTTCTTAACCACTTCCTGTAGATTAGGATTAAGCCTTCTCTGATGCTCAACAGATGTCTTAGATTCATCCTCAAGATGTATTCGATGCATGCACAGCTCCGGAGAGATACCTGAAATGTCATCAAGAGAATAACCAAGAGCTTTGCGATGCTTGCGCAGCTTGCTTAGCAGTAAAGTGAGCTCTGCGTTGTTCAAACTAGTGTTAACAATCACTGGATAAGTTGAATTAGGTCCAAGAAACGCGTACCTTAGCCCCGACGGAAGTTGTTTCAGTTCAATTTTCAGAGCCTTTTCCTCTGCCCAATCTCAGTCGACTTGCAACGATCGGTGCAAAGGTTGTGTCGATCGATGCAACGTCGCGGCAGACACTTCTAACTTCATCACTTGCTCAGCAGAATCCATCAGTTTTGCATAGCAGATTGCAGGCTCATCTTGTAGGTGTTCCAGCTCCATTATAGAGCTCAGTAAAGCTCTTTCCAGTGGATCTACAGCATGTGACTTGTGAAAGTACTCTGCAGCCAAATCACCCAGTGTGTCCACATAGAAGGTCTGTCCGTCGATGGTTGGTCTCTTTACCAGTTTGTCCATATCAAAACTCATCTTTAAATCACCCACATTCAGAATTATTCTACCTCCTTGGCAGTCAATCATCGCACCAGCAGTAGCTAAGAAGGGTCTGCCCAAAATCAGTGGATCCTTCGGTTCCTCTCCATACTGCAGAACCACAAAATCAGTAGGTATCACAGATTTACCGATCATTATAGGCACATCTTCTAGTACTCCTTCAGGGATTCTAATTGTTCTGTCTGCTAAGACTAGTGAGATCCTAGTTGGCAAGAAATCAGTCATTCCAAGTCTCTTAGCTACAGAGAAGGGCATAAGATTCATACTCGAACCAAGATCACATAGGGATCTTTCAAACCTTTCCCTGTAGATGGCACAATCCAACACAAAGCTCCCTGGATCTTTCAGCTTCTCAGGAATTCTGCCCTGAACTACCGCACTACATACCTCCGTGATCATCATCACACTCTCCTCATCAGACCACTTACCAACAAGCAAGTCCTTAAGACATCGCCTCATCACAGGAGAAGTCTCCATAGAGTCAACCAAAGGCACTTCGACTTTCACCTCTTTAATGATTTCCTTGCATTTGGTATACTGTCTATCGTTCCTAGCTTTCCTGGAATTTTTGGGAAAAGGCACTCTAGGTTTGTAAACCCTTTCACTCGACTGTTTCGGCTTCTCTGGTTTTGAACTCTCTACAGTCGCCTTGCGTCGATCGTCACTGGTATTGTGTCGATCGTTGCTGGGCGACTTTGTTACGACATGTTCTCCGTTTTCGCTTTGCAACGACCGTTGCTGAGTAGCGTCGATCCATGCATTGTGAATATCACGGATCCCATCTTCCAATTCTTCAATTTCTACGAGTTCTTCAACACTCAACTGCTTTTTCTGGCCAGGAGACAGCTCCTTACCACTTCTCAATGTTATTGCATTGCACTGATACTTGGGATTAGCATCAGTTCATCCTGGGAGATATCCATCTTCCCTCTGAACATACCCAGCAGTTCTTGTAACTTTAGCATCAAGCTCTTTCATATGAGCGCTCAGGTATTCAAATTTCCCGTTCAGATCCTCATAGACAGTACCTATCTTCTTGTCGATGTCTGCAGCATTCTTAGTCTGACCTTTCAACAGCTGTTCCAACATAGCCTCCATCTTACTTTCATGGGTAGTAGCTACAGGAGGTGCTTGGTAAGAGGAAGATCCATAAGTTCTCTGATTACCTTGTTGGAAAGGTTTCTGAAATCCACTCTTCTGTCCTCCATTGAAGAACCTGTTACCAGACTGATTTCTAAACATGTTTCCTTGGAAACCAGATCCTCCGATGTAATTCACATCCTCTTCCTGCTCTTCTTCTTCATCATTGATCATCTCAACCTCTTGAGCAAAGTGGACAGCTTTCTTCCCAGCTAGAAGATTGCAAACAGTGTCCAACTTAGATCTAATATCAGCTATCTCAGAATTCTCCATCTTTCCACCGGACTTCTTCCTTTTCTCATCAGTGGTCTTGCAGCTATTACTGCTTACCAGATTGTCTATCTACTGCTTAGCTTGAGCAGGAGTCCTAGTGTTAAAGTTGGCATTGCTAGAATTGTCCAACGCAGTCTGATATGGAAGATCTATTCCTCTAAAGAAGATGCCTCAAAGCATTACCTCGGTGAATCCATGGTGCGAGCAGTCACGTTGGTACTTCTTAAACCTCATCCAGGCTGTCTTAAGAGGCTCTGTTGGACCTTGGGTGAAGGTGAGAATGTCCTGTCTGGACTGGTCTGAGCGGGCATCATCATAGAAATGACGCAGGAACTCACTCTTCAGAGCGGCCCAAGTAACAAACGTCCCAGATGGAAGTTGTTTCAGCCAGGCTGCAGCATCTCCAGCCAGAGAGTAGGGGAAAATCTTGAGGAACAGATAGTCTTGGTTAACTCCATCGTACTTTATTCCAGTAACTATACCCTCAAACTCATCTATGTGATCCTTCGGCTGCTCGCTTGGAGAGCCATGGAAGGCTTTCTGCCTCAGGAGAGAGTAGTAGACGGTTTTGATTTCAAAATCATTCCTCTCAAATTCAGGAAGTACAAGAGCTGACCGGTTAGCATGAAACTCATCCGGACGGTTATAGTCAGCTAAAGTCCTCTCATGGACAACCATCTGTCTACCTTGGCCTTGTCCTTGACCTTGGTTATGCTCCTGTTGCGGCTCTGGTTGCTCTGGAGGATCAGGGATGACATTCCCTTCAGCATCTATCGGTTCTCCAGCAGCATTGTAAGGATTGTTGTGTCGGTCCCTGAGGGTACCTTGAGCATCAGGCTTTATGATCACACGTTCAACAACCATCCTTGTTCTTCTAACTCTTCTGTTAGTCCTCTCTAGTCTAGCAAGCTCTTCAAGTTGGAGGTTTACGAGATTAGTGTTCGGATTACTTCTGGTATCACGCGTCTGCATAAACCGTCTGTAATCGCCAAGAAACGATCGATTCAACTCCAATCGCCTAGTGTCGATCGACACAAGAAGTGCAACGGTCGATGCTATGCAATTTCGAAACCTGCGACAGAGAGAAAACAGAGAAGAAAAATCTGTAAACAAAAATAAAAATAAAAATCCTAGTAAAAACCCTAAGTTCGAAGCTATCGAAGACTCTAAGAGTCCCCGGCAACGGCGCCAAAAACTTGATAGGTCTCAAGTTTTACCCTATACTAACTGCAAGTGCACAGTATATCAATTGTAGTACTTAGGGATCGAATCCACGAGCACTCTAGGCAACGATAGAATTAAGAACTTAAAGAGATTAAAACTAGGAGAAAACAAAAAGGAAATTGTATTGAATTATCAAAAAGCAAACAAGAAAGTAAATCAGTAGCAAGTTGTTGTTGTGATATATCATGGTTTTTACTAGTTTTAGGGCATGATTTTTTTTTTTTTTTTTGTCAACTTTAGGCCATGATATAAGTGTGTTTTAGTGTCTTTTGTGTTATTTTAGAGTCTTTTACAGGTATAATCAGGTTTGGAGCATTTTGGAGATTTTTGGAGTGATTGGCCGAGAGATAGAGTTCACTGTCCGAAACAGAGAAAGGTGTCGATCATTGCACTCTAGCATCGATCGATGCACCAGCGAGATGGGCCGAAACTCGGCGGTTTAGATCAAGATATTGCACTCTGATCCAGAAGTTCCTGATATTTACAAAGAAGCCCATGGCCGAGATTAGACCTATATTATTGAATTTTTAGATACGCTTTACATTACGCTTTCATAATTAAGAGCAGAGGATTTTTAGAGCTTTTGGGGCTGATCTGAACCTGTTACATCATCTGTATTTGGAGAAGATTTCGAACCCCTTTTACTCTTATTCTTTTATGCAATTTATTCATCATATGATTATGTTTTCATTATCTATGTCTGAGTAGATTCCTTGTTAGGTTTAGGGTTTCTCACATAGGATTTCATGACTTGCTAGACTTGTTCAAATTCAGTTAAGGATTCAAACTATATCTGTTCTTCAATTTAATTGTGCTTAAAGCTAGTTCTAACCTGATCAATTAGAATCTAGATCTTAGGTTGCTAAATACGTCACGGAAGTGGGGTTTAGGAATCTGAACTAATTAAATTGGGCAATTAAACTTTGCGCAAACGGAAGTTTGGTTTAGGATAATTGTGAACATATCAAACTTGGTATTAATGCTAGTTTAATCTGTTAGTTCTCGCAAACGAAAGTTTGGTTTGCTGCACTTAGACTTAGAGAATTATCGCAAAGGAATTTGGTTAATTCTATATCTGTGTTTTGAGTTCTAGAACTGTGCTTAATTAGATCCTTGCTGAATGAACTGTCTGCTTGTCTGATTTCCTGAGAACGCCCTAGACTTAGCGCTTTTAATTACTTGCTTTCACAACCAACAATCTCTGCTACTGATTTACTTTCTTGCATTGCTTTTAATACAATTACATTGCTTTCTTCCTAGTTAAATTTCCTGTTCTTGAGCTATTGAACACCGGAGTCTCTGTGGATTTCGATACCCTATATACTACATTGATATTGCTGTGCACTTGCAGTTTAGTATAGGGATTAATTCTTGACCTATCAAGTTTTTGGCGTCGTTGCAGGGCGTGAACAGACAGAACTGTCGGATGATAATGGCATAGATGCTGACTTGGAGCTTGATCGCCTATTCAATGGAGCCTCTGAGATTACTCAACAGGAGATCTACGAACAGATTGTTAGACAACACTCCTCAGTGTCTGAAGTGATTAGGCAAGAGATTGAAGAGCTGAAGAAATTAGAAGGGATTGGTGAAGAATTGGAAGAAATTCCAACTTCTGATGATCCACCTTATCATCCATGTGTGCAGAGGTACTTAAACAAGATGTTGCCCCTGGATGATGATCTGAAAGACTGGGTGATAATAGTTCCTCAGCATATTAGTGATGTTCTGCTAACTAAGATCCCGAAGAAGCTGCCTGATCCTGGAGTCTTTGTGCTGGATTGTTCTATCTTTGAGGATAGCTTTAGACGCTCTCTGTGTGATTTAGGAGCTGTTGGAAGTTTGATGCCTTACTCTGTGGCAGAGAAGCTGGGTATGTTGGATTTTACTCCTACTAGGACTTCTCTTGTCCTAGCTGATCAGTCCATAGGAGTTCCTGAAAGACTCCTTATGGACATTCCGGTGAGAGTTGGAAACTACTTAGTTCCAACGGACTTCCTTGTGCTGAGATATGACTGTGATCCGGATGAAGCATTATTGCTTGGGAGACCCTTTTTGGCTACAGCAGGAGCGTTGATTGATGTTAGGAACAACTTGATAGACCTCCATCTGGGAGATGAACCACTGCACTATGAGATGGATAAGCTGCGAAAGCCACTGATAGATGGGCAGACATTCACCATAAGGGACGCAGATTTTGAGCAGCCGGATAATACTATGGTTATAGTGTTGGAAGTTTTGGTTGATCCTGATTCAATTCTCATATTGATATCAACCTAAACATGCATTAGATCTAGGTGTTCTTATTTAGAAACATTATGATCTCACCTTTTACCTGTTTGTTTGCAGCGGAATTGATGAACAGGTCAGAGATCAGGGAGATACACCAAGGGATGAATCCTCCAAAGGCTCACACACGCAATCACAGGAAACTGGTTGCTAGACCGAGCTGAGGGAGGCGCCAGAAAGAGAGAGAGATCGCGGCTAGGATTAGGGTTGGGAGAGAAGAGACTTGGCTTTTAGTCATTAAAAGCCTTCTCTTTCCCTTTTGGGCTTTTGGGCCCAATCTGATTAAATCCCATTTAATCAGACCCATTAATCTTTCTCTCTTAGTACGACAAATGCCTAGCACTTTTGTCGTACTTCTGCTATGCCGTTCCAACATTATTTCCTGCTAGCTTAAGCGTGTGACCCATATGGGATCATACAATAAAGGCAATAAGTCCAAGACTTATAGATCATGAGCGGACTCTAGCAAGCCATCATGACCCCCAGTATTGTATGACTTATGTCTGATCACTGACATACTCTTACGTTATAGAGACAGTACAGAGATTGCTGGACACAATTCCAACAATCTCCCACTTGAACTGGAATCTCTGTATTCATAATCCCTTTCGTCTCAATATCTCGATTAGTCATAAGGCAAGATTAGTGTCATCCTTATAAAGCCTAATCTTGTTCATCGAACTCTGATTTGATACTGACAATCCAAACGACTCGGGAAAGTCCGTTTGAGCATGGCCATGCGTTTTCCAGTATTCAAATCTCCGATTGGCCTAGAGATATTCACTCCATTTATATTGGAGGGACAAATCCCATCTTGTTCCATCACTGTAAACTACTCATTTCATAATGCACCCAAACAAGGTCCTTATAGCTATCACAGAACGATAGCGTTAGACAATGATCAAAGTGCATCAGTCCATATGCAGTCACATGCATGCGAACTCAGGTCTAAGGACTATACTCTATAGTCGTAGTAAGAATCTCTTATGACACAGATATAAATATCCTGAAGAGTTCTTATAAGCGGGTCTTGTCCGGTCGTATGTTCCCAACATACACCTATGTACTGACTTTGATGCCGTGCATCTATGACACATTAAGACTTTGTCATAAGTCACGTACCAATCCAGTCTCACACGGTTGTTGATGTTCCAATTTCAACAACCTTCGACTGGGGACGGGATGATATAAAACATCTATCAAATATAGGGTCTCATGATCAAGCTAAATGACTTCGATGACTCAAGATCAAGTCATTTACTTCGATGACCTATAAAATGGTTCATATCATTTTGGAACGATTATTTCATCACAGTTAAAATAATCTTGAAATAATAATTTCATTAAAACATAAAATAATGTTTTACAAGAACATATTAAATAACTAAAATAAAGCTCACAAAACTCCCACTCAAATTTAGATTACATTTCAATGTTTCTAATGCCTACAGCTTCAGTCAGTAACTCGAGCTTAGGCCTTGGGAGTGGCTTTGTCAACGGATCAGCGACATTATCATCTGTCGGAACTCGGCTGATCTTGACTTCCTTTCTATTAATGATGTCACGTATCAAGTGATATCTTCTTTGAACATGCTTGGATTTCTGGTGTGATCTTGGTTCCTTTGCCTGAGCTATAGCACCATTGTTGTCACAAAACAGTGCCAGAGGCTCAGCCGCATCTGGTATCACACCTAGTTCCATAATGAACTTTCGTATCCAAACAGCTTCCTTCGCTGCTTCCGAGGCGGCGATATATTCAGCTTCTGTAGTGGAATCAGCAACGGTGTCCTGCTTGGAGCTTCTCCAACTTACTGCACCGCCATTCAGACAAAAGACATAACCGGACTGTGACCGGAAATCATCTGTGTCTGTCTGGAAACTTGCGTCCGTGAATCCACTGACTTTAAGCACATCACTTCCACCGTACACTAAGAACTTATCCTTAGTATGTCTTAGATACTTCAAGATGTTCTTTACGGCAATCCAATGGTTTTCACCTGGATTTGACTGGTATCTACTCGTCATGCTCAATGCATAAGCAACATCAGGACGAGTACAGATCATGGCATACATGACAGATCCTATTGCAGATGCATAAGGAATATTCTTCATGCGCTCAAGCTCAGCAGCCGACGTAGGGCTCTGCTTCTTGCTTAGCGTTGTGCCATGTACCATCGGCGTGAAGCCCTTCTTGGAATCTTTCATGCTGAATCTTTGTAGGACTTTGTCAATGTATGAGTCTTGACACAAGCCTATCAGCCTCTTAGGTCTATCCCGATAGATCCTAATTCCAAGAACGTATGCGGCTTCACCCATGTCTTTCATGGAAAAACAACTTCCAAGCCAGTCCTTTACAGACTTCAGCATTGGAACGTCGTTTCCGAGAAGCAGTATGTCATCAACATACAGAATAAGAAAAACGATTTTGCTCCCACTAGTTTTCTTATACACGCATTGTTCTTCTTCGTTTCTGATGAAGTCAAATTGCTTGATCGCTTCATCAAAACGAAGATTCCAGCTCCTCGATGCTTGCTTCAATCCATAAATGGATTTATGAAGCTTGCATACTTTCCCAGCATTCTTTGGATCTATGTAACCGTCAGGTTGCGTCATATACACATCCTCTTCCAGAATACCATTCAGGAAGGCGGTTTTCACGTCCATCTGCCAAATTTCATAATCATGAAAAGCTGCAGTTGCTAGTAGAATCCGAATAGATTTCATCATAGCCACCGGTGAATAGGTTTCATCGTAGTCCACACCGTGAACTTGTCTGAAACCTTTTGCCACCAACCTGGCTTTATAAATCTGGACATTTCCATCCACGTCAATCTTCTTCTTGAAGATCCATTTGCACTCGATGGCTTTTACACCAGCGGGTAAGTCAACCAACGAAAATACTTGGTTGACCGACATGGAGTCCATTTCGGAATCAGTGGCCTTGCGCCACTTAGAGGAATCTGGGCCCATCATGGCTTGATTGAAGTTCGATGGTTCATCACCATCAATGATCAAAAGATCATGACAGTCAGTCACGAGGAATCCCTGATATCTCTCGGGTTCGTGACGGATCCTCCCGGATCTTCGAACTTCAGGTACTACAGGTTCAGGCTCTACAATTTCTTGTAGATCCTCCTGCTGCTCTTCCTCATTAGGTTGAGCAGTATCCTGTTCATCTTGAATTTCTTCAAGCAGTACCTTACTCCCACTGTCTTTCTTGGAGAGAAACTCTCTCTCAAGAAAGTTACAATCCCGGGCAACAAAGATCTTGTTCTCGGAACGTAGATAGAAGTAATAAGCCTTGGTTTCCCGTGGATAACCAATGAAGTAGCATTTATCAGATTTTGGTGTAAGCTTATCTGAGATTAATCTCTTAACATAGGCTTCACAACCCCAAATTCTTAGATAAGACAGCACTGGAGCTTCTCCAGTCCATAATTCATATGGTGTCTTTGCTACTGCTTTTGATGGCGCTCTATTTAGAGTGAACACTGCTGTTAGCAGAGCATATCCCCAAAGGGATATTGGAAGGTCTGTGTGACTCATCATAGATCGAACCATATCCAATAAGGTCCGATTTCTCCTCTCAGACACACCATTCCATTGAGGTGTTCCAGGAGGAGTGAGTTGGGACACGATCCCACACTCTCTTAGATGATCACTGAATTCCTGGCTTAAGTATTCTCCTCCTCGGTCGGACCGAAGAGCCTTAATGCTTTTGCCAAGTTGGTTCTGTACTTCATTTTGGAATTCTCTGAACTTCTCAAAAGATTCAGACTTATGTTTCATCAAATAAACATATCCATACCTACTGAAATCATCAGTGAAGGTAATGAAGTACTGATAGTTTCCTCTTGCATTAGTGGACATTGGGCCACACACATCAGTGTGTATCAGGCCCAATAAGTCACTGGCCCTCTCGTTAGGTTTATTAAAGGGGGCCCGTGTCATTTTGCCCATCATGCATGATTCGCATTTCTCACATGACTCAAAGTCAAATGAGCCAAGAAGTCCATTCGAATGGAGCCTCTTGATGCGTTTCTCGCTGATGTGCCCTAAACGACAATGCCATAGAAACGTTCGGTTTTCCTCATTAGGTTTAAACCGTTTTGTATTAATGTTATAAATTGGCGCGGATTGATCGAGTATGTAAAGCCCATTCGTAAGAGGGGCAGAACCATAGAACAAATTGTTGCGATTGAAGGAACATAATTTATTCTTAACTGAAAAATCATAACCTTCCAAATCCAACAAAGAAATTGAAATAATATTTCTGCTTATAGCAGGTACAAAATAACAATTATTGGTTCTAAAATCAATCCCGAAGGTAAAGACAACAAGTATGTGCCTACAGCTAGTGCTGGAACTTTCGCTCCATTCCCAACTCGTAGCTCCACTTGTCCTTGCTTCAGCCTTCTACTGTTGCTGAGTGCCTGCATATTAGTACAAATATGAGCCCCACAACCAGTATCCATAACCCATGAGGTATTATCAGAAGTAGTTGTATTAACTTCTATAACAAAAATACCTGTCGAAGAAGTCTCGAGAGTCTTCTTCTTCAATTCCTTTAGACCTTCTTGGAATTTCCTACATTCTCTCCTCCAATGCCCTGGTTCTTTACAGAACCTGCATATGTCAGTTGGCCCAGCTTTGGACTTGGGCTTGGGTTTTGGCGTGTCCTTGTCCGCGACTTGGACAGCCTTGGCCTTTCCCTTATCCTTAGCAGAGGATTTCTTAAACCCCTTGCCCTTTTGCACCATAAGCACATTGGGGTCCTTGGCGGTTTTCCTCAAGTTGGGCTCTGCAGTCTTGAGCATTCCGTGAAGCTCAGGCAATGTCTTACTCAAGCCATGCATGTTAAAGTTCAGAATGAACTGATCATAGCTTGCAGGTAAAGACTGCAGAATGATGTCGCAGGCAAGTTCCTGGCTGATTGGGCAGTCGAGTTTGTGAAGATGATCGAGATAACCCATCATCTTCAACACATGAGGACTCACTGCCGCATTCGCAGCCAACTTACAGTCCAAGAGGTTCTTAACTGTCTGGAACCTCTCGGTCCTAGCCTGCTCCTGAAAAAGCGATTTCAGGCTTGCCATGATCTCGATTGGAGACAATACACTTTCGAACTGTTTTTGCAGCTCAGGAGTCATTGTCACCAACATCAGGCAATAAACATCATTTTCATCTGACGAATGCTTTTCCCAAGCATTGTGCAGAGTCCTGGCAGCATTGGCAAGAGGCCTCTCGGGGAGGGGATCTCGAAGGACGTAATCCTTCTTCTCCTGCTTGAGGACCAGCCTCAAGTTCCTTGACCATGTCAGGAAGTTCGTTCCAGTCAGCTTCTCCTTCTCGAGAACAGACCGGATCGAGAATGTGTTTTGAGTGCTTGTAGTAGTCATATCTGAAATATATAAATAAAAAGGTTATTAGTTATATGTTCAAAATGATTAATCTCGTATTAAAGTATAATATGATTAATCACGCATTATATTCAATAACCTAAGTTACCCTCAATAGAATATAATGATTCCAAGATCCACATATAACTAAGATTAAAGTGGGCCACTGGCCGTCACCCAACCTTAGCTTATATCGGTAAGCCCTATATCGGCTAATTATATCCGTGATATAACTCTTGGTTGTGAATCTGGGCCCGAGGCCCAATCCACTCTGATGTCTCAAGGCCCGGGACTCCCGATGGCCTAGTCAAGAAAACCGGACTATACAGTCATGTAATCATTAATGTCTGGGACTCCCAATGACATTTATGAATCACAAACCGTCTTACCCACGCAAAAGCAGACATCCTCACACTGTAAGGCCATGAATGCAATTGAATGGGCTTTGACAGCTGACATAGTCTGGACAAGACATCCAACGCTTGATATTATTTGAGGTTCGTAGGTTTATTAAAATTCATTCCCAAAATAGAAGATTACTATTTCGGGAAACTTTCTATTTATGGAAACCTACTATTTTGGAAACTTTCTAAAATTGGAAACTTTCTAAAACCGGAAACTTTAATTTAAAACGACTTTATAATTTTATAAAATAGATTTTAAATTAATCTGAAGAAAGACTCAATTAACTGGCCCAATTGTTTTAACTTCTTGGCCCAAGGCCCAAGAATTGGTCCATGTCCAAGACATGACCCAATTGTCCAATTAATTGACATAACCGGTCTGGTTCATTAAAACTGGTCTAACCAAGTTCTAATTACTACGATGACCACAATTGTCAACCGGTTATTTACTAAACCGGAATTTCTCAATTTATTTGGTCCAACCAAATCAAATTAGAAATTCCTGGTTTAGGCACTAAATCCAATATTTCTTTCGACATTGGATTTCTTATTCCGGTTTAACCAGATTTAATAAAATTATTAAAATCTGTTTATTAAACCAGAATGATGATTTTAATAAAGTTTTGAACCGAGCCTTAAACCGAACCGAATTGGTCACGAACCAAACCGAGTTGGTCGTGACCTAGTTTCCATCCAAGAAACTCACATCCAGCCGCTCAGCCGCGAGCCGGTCGATCCGAGATCGAGGACGGTCGGGACGAATCAGCTGGACGTTCGGGACGGGACAGGGACGGCTCACCGGACGGACGCACGCGACCGTATGGACGCTCGGCTGGGACGCGATCGGGACGAGTGATCGGTCGTGACGCGACGATCGATCGCGATCGTATGAACCGATCCGATCCGACCATCGTGCGTCCGACCCGCGATCCCTCCGTCCGACCGGCCATCTTCGCCCGCCCGGTCTCTCGGCCGTGATCACTAACCGGCCAAGCCGGTCGATCACCCTTGGCCAATCAACAAAACCCGAGTCATATAGCTCGGTTTTGTGATTCAAGTGTTTGTTCAGGATTTAATTCAGTTTCTTATGTGTTTTTCTTATCAGTAATGGATTCAAAACACATCTAAACAGATTAAACAACCTAAACAATGAATCTAAACAAGAAATCCTAAGAACCTGGCTCTGATACCACTGTTGGAAGTTTTGGTTGATCCTGATTCAATTCTCATATTGATATCAACCTAAACATGCATTAGATCTAGGTGTTCTTATTTAGAAACATTATGATCTCACCTTTTACCTGTTTGTTTGCAGCGGAATTGATGAACAGGTCAGAGATCAGGGAGATACACCAAGGGATGAATCCTCCAAAGGCTCACACACGCAATCACAGGAAACTGGTTGCTAGACCGAGCTGAGGGAGGCGCCAGAAAGAGAGAGAGATCGCGGCTAGGATTAGGGTTGGGAGAGAAGAGACTTGGCTTTTAGTCATTAAAAGCCTTCTCTTTCCCTTTTGGGCTTTTGGGCCCAATCTGATTAAATCCCATTTAATCAGACCCATTAATCTTTCTCTCTTAGTACGACAAATGCCTAGCACTTTTGTCGTACTTCTGCTATGCCGTTCCAACATTATTTCCTGCTAGCTTAAGCGTGTGACCCATATGGGATCATACAATAAAGGCAATAAGTCCAAGACTTATAGATCATGAGCGGACTCTAGCAAGCCATCATGACCCCCAGTATTGTATGACTTATGTCTGATCACTGACATACTCTTACGTTATAGAGACAGTACAGAGATTGCTGGACACAATTCCAACATATAGATCCTGGAGCACATTTCACTCCATCTTTTCTTGGACATGAGCATTCCGCAACAGCCTACTCACCACCTTGGATGAGGAGACTTGAACAGAGACAGATAAAGTCTCTGTCAGGACCTCCTGGTACCTGAAAATTCCCATCCGTCCGGTCAAGCTATTGACCTTAAACAAGCGCTGGGTGGGAGGCAACCCACCATTAGGTACTGGTGTTTTTCTACTTAATTTTTGGTGTTTTTGTTAGGATTTTACGTTTGTTTTTGTTTTTGGTGAGTTTATGTTTGCAGGTCTCGGACAAAATCGCAGTGCAACGATCGACTCACTTCTGTGTCGATCATCACAACACAAAAGGAATCGCATTGCAGCGATCGTTGCGGTCCTGAGCAACGATCGATCATACACGACAATCGCCAAGTAACGGTCGATGCACTTAGTGCAACGATCGATGCCTGAGCGACAGAGGTAACCCGACAGACATAATTTCATCTTTTCAATTTTTTATTTTCTTTTTACCGATCCTTCGATGGACACTACTGGGGACAGTGTGTCTTAAGTGTGGGGGAGGTGCTACTGACTTTTGTTTTCTGTTTTCTTAAGAGTCAGTCCGTTTTTCAAAAAAAAATTGTTTTATTGAGTCAAAACTGTTTAAGTAAGAAACTATGATTTTCTGAGAAGATTTACAAGACTTGCAGGAACTTAAGTAACCATTGGGATGAAGTTGCAGGATCTATCTATGACTATTAGAAAACCCCATCACAGATCAACCTACTGGGAACACCCACATCACTTCAGGTATCAGAGGATCCTTTTACTGACTTCAACTTAATACTGACTTAGATTTCTCACCTAAGGGCTTGGTATACTCTGTTGGGAATGTCCTGAAATCTACCGTACTATCTCTAGAAAGTATGATAAGTGTCGAGATCAGACATAAGTCATAAATACTGGGTGATCATGATGACTTGCTAGAGCCCGCTCATGATCTATAAGTTTAGGACTTATTACCAGTATTGTATGATCCCTAAGGGTCACACACCATAGCTAACGGGAAAGTTAAATGGAATTAATACGGTAAGATGCAAAGGCATTTACTGTATTTGTACAGAGAATTGGGCCAGACAAAATACAGGCTTTTGTCTGATTTGTGTCTTGGGCCCAAAATCCTAATAGGCCATTAGTTTAATAACTTGGGCCCATATAAGGAAGAGGAATGGCGCCTAGGGCTTAGAGACACCTCCCTCTGCGGTTTTCACAGCCACCATTCCTCTCTCTCTGATTCATTCCAACTTGGTCTAGCAACCTGATCCAAAGCTTGTAAGCGTGTGGATACCAAGGAGGAGCCGGTAATCATCTGCTCTAAGTGATCTCGACATTACCAATAAATCCGCTGCACTCTAAAAGAGGTAATGATCCTGATCTGTTTGATTCAACTGCAAATCACCTAGATCTGAGTTATGTGTGCTAGGTTGTAATCTGTGAATTAAACCATGAACTCTCACATAATCTAACATACTCTGTGTCGGATTCCCTGTTAGTTCTGACACAGCCTGTCAACCTATCCTATTTAGTTCCCTTCTCCCCTTCTATAAAGTTAAAAAAAAAAGATAATAAACTGAGGATGAGTTAGTAACTCCGAAGTGGTCATGGGAATGGTAGCAAACACTATTTTCTCTCATGTGATCCATGGAATGTGTCCAAAGTACACCCCATAACGGGAAGAACACTGATAAAAAAAATAAAATGATACCCAATGGGGAAAATCAGTTGTTAAAGAAGGGAAAGAGAAGAAAGGGACTAGAGAAAGATAGTATGGTGGTCTAGAGCTGATAAGGTAAGAATCCATGTGCCCTTTGATCGATACTCCCTAGATGAGACCGCACTTAAATACTTGCAGAAGTCACTAGGGAGAATTTGAATGCTTGAATGTGATTGTGGAGTTTACCTAGGACAGTTGCTAAGTGTGGGGGAAGTACATGTTGGTCTTGATATCCTGTGATTGATTCTTGCAGTGGTTTACTAAGGGGAATCTGAGTATTGTAGCTTCTAGGATGAAATGAGTTTCTGAAGAGTTTTCAAACCTCTTCACCATGTTTTAGTTCTATGTTTTGCTTGAGGGCAAGCAAAGGCTAAGTGTGGGGGAGCTGATATATCATGGTTTTTACTAGTTTTAGGCCATGATATAAGTGTGTTTTAGTGTCTTTTGTGTTATTTTAGAGTCTTTTACAGGTATAATCAGGTTTGGAGCATTTTGGAGATTTTTGGAGTGATTGGCCGAGAGATAGAGTTCACTGTCCGAAACAGAGAAAGGTGTCAATCGTTGCACTCTAGCATCGATCGATGCACCAGCGAGATAGGCCGAAACTCGGCGGTTTAGAAGAATCAAGATATTGCACTCTGATCCAGAAGTTCTTGATATTTACAAAGAAGCCCCTGGCCGAGATTAGACCTATATTATTGAGTTTTTAGATACGCTTTACATTACGCTTTCATAATTAAGAGCAGAGGATTTTTAGAGCTTTTGGGGCTGATCTGAACCTGTTACATCATCTGTATTTGGAGAAGATTTCGAACCCCTTTTACTCTTATTCTTTATGCAATTTATTCATCATATGATTATGTTTTCATTATCTATGTCTGAGTAGATTCCTTGTTAGGTTTAGGGTTTCTCACATAGGATTTCATGACTTGCTAGACTTGTTCAAATTCAGTTAAGGATTCAAACTATATCTGTTCTTCAATTTAATTGTGCTTAAAGCTAGTTCTAACCTGATCAATTAGAATCTAGATCTTAGGTTGCTAAATACGTCACGGAAGTGGGGTTTAGGAATCTGAACTAATTAAATTGGGCAATTAAACTTTGCGCAAACGGAAGTTTGGTTTAGGATAATTGTGAACATATCAAACTTGGTATTAATGCTAGTTTAATCTGTTAGTTCTCGCAAACGAAAGTTTGGTTTGCTGCACTTAGACTTAGAGAATTATCGCAAAGGAATTTGGTCAATTCTATATCTGTGTTTTGAGTTCTAGAACTGTGCTTAATTAGATCCTTGCTGAATGAACTGTCTGCTTGTCTGATTTCCTGAGAACGCCCTAGACTTAGCGCTTTTAATTACTTGCTTTCACAACCAACAATCTCTGCTACTGATTTACTTTCTTGCATTGCTTTTAATACAATTACATTGCTTTCTTCCTAGTTAAATTTCCTGTTCTTGAGCTATTGAACACCGGAGTCTCTGTGGATTTCGATACCCTATATACTACATTGATATTGCTGTGCACTTGCAGTTTAGTATAGGGATTAATTCTTGACCTATCATGTTGTAGGCAATAAACTAAGGGCGCTAAGTCTAGGGCGTTCTCAGGAAATCAGACAAGCAGATAAATCATTCAGTCAGGATCTAATTAAACTCAGTTCTAGAACTCAAAACACAGATACAGAATTAACCAAATTCCTTTGCGAGAATTCTCTAAGTCTAAGTGCAGCAATCCAAATTCCTTTGCAATTACTAACAGATTAAACCAGCTTTAATTCCAAGTTCGATATGTTCACAATCTTATCAAACCAAATTCCTTTGCGAGTAATTAAATTGCTCAACCTAAATAGTTCAGATTCTAAACCACAATGTTGTGTCGTATTTAGCAACCTAAGATCTAGATTCTAATTGATCAGGTTAGAACTAGCATTAAGCACAATTTAGTTTTAAGAACATCTATTGATGTGAATCCTTAACTGAATTAATTATATCTAGCAAGTTATGAAATCCCTATGAGAAACCCTAAACCTAACTATGAAACTACTCAGACATAGATGATGTAAACATAATCAATGAATTAATAGAAATCATAAAAGAGATTAGAATATAAAAGAGGTTCGAAAACTTCTCCAAAACGAATGTAGTACAGGATCAGATCAGCCCCAAAAGCTCTAAAAACTCTCTGCTCTAAGTTATGATAGCGTATGTAAAACAGAAGCTAAAAACCTAATTAAATAGCTAAAACACGACTTGGGGCTTCTGTGTAAATATCTGGAACTTCTGGGCATCTTCGCAATATTGGCATTCTTCATTAAACCGCCGAGAGTCTGGCCCAACTCGCTGTGCATCGATCGATGCAGGTGTGCAACGATCGACACAGTACTCTGTTTCGGACAGTGAACACAACCTCTCGGGTCAAATCTCCAAAGTGCTCCAATTAGCTCCAAATGTACGTGTACCTAATAAAACCTCCAAAGGACTCTAAAAGAACACCAAAAGACACTAAAACAGACTTATATCATGGCATAAAACCGGTAAAAACCATGATATACCAAATTCCATGAAATCCCTTATGAGAATCCCTAAACCTAACTGGTAAACTACTCAGACATGATCATCAAAACATAAGACATCATGAATAGAAAACCAAATAGCATAAAATAAATTAAGAAACTGGGGTTCAAAATCTCTTCTCTCTCGAGTACAAGATCAGCCCCTAACTCTCTCAAAATAAAATAAAGTGTAGCCTAAACAATTGCTTAAAACCCTAATATATAAGTCTAAACACGTTTTTGGGCCTTTTTGCAAGTCTGGGAAGTTGCTGGGCAAAAACTGTAATTTCTCCAAAATGCAGAGTTTTGGGCGCAGAAACCTGGAATCACCTTGCGTCGACCACTGCACATACTGCATCGATCGTTGCAAGGCGATTTCGCAGCCAGTGAACTCTGTGAAACCTCTAAACAGTGCAGAAATGCTCCCAATGCTCCCAGAACGTCCAATTGAGCTCCAAATGTGCCTAAACCTGTAAAACACCTGAAAAGACTCCAAAACACATAGAAAGACTCGATAACAAAGACATATACCATGGTTAAAAGTCCTAAAATCCATGGTATATCAACTCCCCCACACTTAGTTTTTGCTTGCCCTCAAGCAAACAGAAGACCAAGATCAGGAGAAGAAGTTTGAAAACTTCAGAAACTCGTTTCATCGTAGGAGCACCACACTCAGATTCGCCTTAGTAAGCCACATGAAAATGAACCTGAAAACATCAAGACCAACATATATTTCCCCCACACTTAGCAACTATCCTGAGTAAACTCCACAATCACATTCAGAGCATCCAAATTCACCATACTGACTTCTATAAGCTATTAAGTGCGGTCTCACC
Organism: Orychophragmus violaceus; assembly: GCA_030180135.1. Classification (NCBI taxonomy): domain Eukaryota; kingdom Viridiplantae; phylum Streptophyta; class Magnoliopsida; order Brassicales; family Brassicaceae; genus Orychophragmus; species Orychophragmus violaceus. The sequence goes on from CM058240.1 coordinate 43,239,735, forward strand.
TATGGGATATCGATCAAAGAACACATGGACTCTTACTGTGTCAGCTCTGACCACTCAACTGTTGCTTCTGGTCCCTTTCTTCTCTTTTCTCTTCCTTAGCACTGATTTTTCCCCACTGGGTATCATTTTATTTTTTCTATCAGTGTTCTTCCCTTATTGGGGTATACTTTGGACATGTTTCCATGGATGCACATGAGGTAATAGGGGTCTCTACCACTCCCGCGACCACTTTAAAGCTACTAGCTTATCCTCAGTCTACCCTGATTTTAGATGAATTTAGAAAGTTGAATCACCTCATTTGGAGTTTTCTAGCTCCTGTTATGAATTTCCAAAGTTTTCTCGGTTTAATCGGTTTCCATTCCCGACAAGCCGAAAAACCCGTTTCTGCTCCGTTTCTTCCAATTATGGTCTTGTAAATGTTCTTTAGGTCATAAAATGAGAACATCTGACCCGTCTCGGCTTCCATCTCCAACTTTGGCAAAAAAATACCATTTTGCCCCTGGGTTTGGCAAAATTACAATTTGCCCCTGTTGACTTTTCTTCTGCCCGTTGACCATATTTTTGAATACAGGGTATTACAGATATTGTCAGCTTTTCGCGGAAAGCTTGGAAGGGGTCGCCCTCACTTGGTTTTCACGTAATCAATCGATAATTTCCAGGAATTATCCCATGCATGCGTCAAACACCACTTCGTATTCATAGAAAAGGATATGTCACCACCCACTATGTTGTCCATGTCTCAAGGGCCTAAGGAAACCTTACGAGCTTTCGTGGAACGTTTCAAAGGTATCATCACACGAGTGGAGGTATCCTATACCCTCGTCATTACAGCCTTACAAAACATCGTGTGACATGAAACTGCTTTCTGAAGGATTGTTTAGTTATTTTGTCCTGGTTTAATTCTGTCAGATTAAACTCTACTAAACAGATTGGATCTAGGTTCTCTTGCAGAATCATAAAGGATCTCAGTAATACCTTGTTATGCAGCGGAAGAATCAGGTATGAGTCAGAGATCAGCAGAACCACCAAGAGGTTGTTCCTCCAAAGGCTCACACACGCACACTAACAGGAAGAAGGCTGCTAGACCACAGAGAGGGAGGCGCAGAGAGAGAGAGAGGAGGCGCAGGGAGTTAGGGAGAAAAGAGCTAGGTTTAAGTTTTAATTATAAAACTTATGTCTAGTTCCTTTTGGGCTTTTGGGCCCAAGTTCCCAGTCTGATTAAATCCCTTAGATTTAATCAGGCCCTTTAATCTCTCTAAGTATAGTAAATGCCTAGCACTTTTACCGTACTTCTGCTGAACCGTTCCCTCATAGTTTCCTGTTAGCTTAGGCGTGTGATGTTGGATCGTTTAGTGTCTCCTGATTCAATTCTCAGATTGATTCATCCTACTAAACATGCAGATCTAGGTTCTCTTGATTAGAAACATAATAGATCTCACCTGTTACCTTGTTTATGCAGCGGAATGGGAGGTAAGGGTCAGAGATCAGCAGAACCACCAAGAGATGGATCCTCCAAAGGCTCACACACGCACACCGAGAAATTGGCTGCTAGACCAGCTGAGAGAGGAGGCGCAGAGAGAGAGAGGAGGGAGGCGCAGAAGCTTAGAAAAATTAGAGAGCTTTAGGTCAAGTTTTATTCATTAAAACTCCCTTTAGTTCTCATGGGCTTTTGGGCCCAATTCTCAGTTCTGATTAAATCCCATGGATTTAATCAGGCCCTTTATACTCTCTAAGTACAGTAAATGCCTAGCACTTTTACCGTACTTCTGCTAAACCGTTCCTTCGTATTTTCCCGTTAGCTTAGGCGTGTGACCCATATGGGTTCTATTTTGGGAAACTTTCCTTTTTGGGAAACCTACAAACCTCAAATAATATCAAGTGTTGGATGTCTTGTCCAGTCTATGTCAGCTGTCGAAGCCCATTCAATTGTATTCATGGCCTTACAGTGTGAGGGTGTCTACTTTTGCGTGGATAAGACGGTTTGTGATTCATAAATGTCATTGGGAGTCCCAGACATTAATGATTACATGACTGTATAGTCTGGTTTTCTTGACTAGGCCATCGGGAGTCCCGGGCCTTGAGACATCAGAGTGGATTGGGCCTCGGGCCCAGATTCACAACCAAGAGTTATATCACGGATATAATTAGCCGACATAGGGCTTACCGATATAAGCTAAAGTTGGGTGATGGCCAGTGGCCCACTTTGATCTTAGTTATATGTGGATCTTGGAATCATTATATTCTATTGAGGGTAACTTATGTTATTGAATATAATGCGTGATTAATCATATTAAGTATAATACAAGATTAATCATATTGAACATATTAACTAATAACCTTTTTATATTATATTTCAGCTATGACTACTACAAGCACACAAAACACATTCTCAATCCGGTCTGTTCTCGAGAAGGAGAAGCTGACTGGAACGAACTTCCTGACGTGGTCAAGGAACTTGAGGCTGGTCCTCAAGCAGGAGAAGAAGGATTATGTCCTTCGTGATCCCCTCCCCGAGAGGCCTCCTGCCAATGCCGCCAGGACTCTGCATAATTCTTGGGAAAAGCATTCGTCAGATGAAAATGATGTCTATTGCCTGATGTTGGCGACAATGACTGCTGAGCTGCAAATGCAGTTCGAGAGTGTGTTGTCACCCATCGAGATAATGGCAAGCCTGAAATCGCTTTTTCAGGAGCAAGCAAGGACTGAGAGGTTTCAGACAGTTAAGAACCTCTTAGACTGTAAGTTGGCTGCAAATGCGGCAGTGAGTCCTCATGTCTTGAAGATGATGGGTTATCTCGATCATCTTCAGAAACTCGACTGCCCTATCAGCCAGGAACTTGCCTGCGACATCGTTCTGCAGTCTTTACCTGCAAGCTATGATCAGTTCATACTGAACTTTAATATGCATGGCTTGAGTAAGACATTGCCTGAGCTTCACGGAATGCTCAAGACTGCAGAGCCCAACTTGAGGAAAACCGCCAAGGACCCCAATGTGCTTATGGTACAGAACGGCAAGGGCTTTAAGAAATCCTCTGCTAAGGATAAGGGAAAGGCTAAGGCTGTCCAAGTCTCGGACAAGGACACGCCAAAGCCCAAGCCCAAGTCTAAGGCTGGGCCTACTGACATCTGCAGGTTCTGTAAAGAACCAGGGCATTGGAGGAGAGAATGTAAGAAATTCCAAGAAGGTCTAAAGGAATTGAAGAAGAAGACTCTCGAGACTTCTTCATCAGGTATTTTTGTTATAGAAGTTAATACAACTACTTCTGATAATACCTCATGGGTTATGGATACTGGTTGTGGGGCTCATATTTGTACTAATATGCAGGCACTCAGCAACAGTAGAAGACTGAAGCAAGGACAAGTGGAGCTACGAGTTGGGAATGGAGCGAAAGTTCCTGCACTAGCTGTAGGCACATACTTGTTGTCTTTACCTTCGGGATTGGTTTTAGAACTCAATAATTGTTATTTTGTACCTGCGATAAGCAGAAATATTATTTCAATTTCTTTGTTGGATTTGGAAGGTTATGATTTTTCAGTTAAGAATAAATTATGTTCCTTCAATCGCAACAATTTGTTCTATGGTTGTGCCCCTCTTACGAATGGGCTTTACATACTTGATCAATCCGCGCCAATTTATAACATTGATACCAAACGGTTCAAACCAAATGAGGAGAACCGAACGTTTCTATGGCATTGTCGTTTAGGGCACATCAGCGAGAAACGCATCAAGAGGCTCCATTCGAATGGACTTCTTGGCTCATTTGACTTTGAGTCATGTGAGAAATGCGAATCCTGCATGATGGGCAAAATGACACGGGCCCCCTTTAATAAACCTAACGAGAGGGCCAGTGACTTATTGGGCCTGATACACACTGATGTGTGTGGCCCAATGTCCACAAATGCAAGAGGAAACTATCAGTACTTCATTACCTTCACTGATGATTTCAGTAGGTATGGATATGTTTATTTAATGAAACATAAGTCTGAATCTTTTGAGAAGTTCAGAGAATTCCAAAATGAAGTACAGAACCAACTTGGCAAAAGCATTAAGGCTCTTCGGTCCGACCGAGGAGGAGAATACTTAAGCCAAGAATTCAGTGATCATCTAAGAGAGTGTGGGATCGTGTCCCAACTCACTCCTCCTGGAACACCTCAATGGAATGGTGTGTCTGAGAGGAGAAATCGGACCTTATTGGATATGGTTCGATCTATGATGAGTCACACAGACCTTCCAATATCCCTTTGGGGATATGCTCTGCTAACAGCAGTGTTCACTCTAAATAGAGCGCCATCGAAAGCAGTAGCAAAGACACCATATGAATTATGGACTGGAGTGGCTCCAGTGCTGTCTTATCTAAGAATTTGGGGTTGTGAAGCCTATGTCAAGAGATTAATCTCAGACAAGCTTAAACCAAAGTCTGATAAATGCTACTTCATTGGTTATCCGAAGGAAACCAAGGCTTATTACTTCTACCAGCGTTCCGAGAACAAGATTTTTGTTGCCCGGGATTGTAACTTTCTTGAGAGGGAGTTTCTCTCTAAGAAAGACAGTGGGAGTAAGGTACTGCTTGAAGAAATTCAAGATGAACAGGATACTGCTCAACCTAATGAGGAAGAGCAGCAGGAGGACCTACAAGAATTTGTAGAGCCTGAACCTGTAGTACCTGAAGTTCGAAGATCCGGGAGGATCCGTCACGAACCCGAGAGATATCAAGGATTCCTCGTGACTAACTGTCATGATCTTCTGATCATTGATGGTGATGAACCATCGAACTTCAATCAAGCCATGATGGGCCCAGATTCCTCTAAGTGGCGTAAAGCCACTGATTCCGAAATGGACTCCATGTCGGTCAACCAAGTATTTTCGTTGGTTGACTTACCCGCTGGTGTAAAAGCCATCGAGTGCAAATGGATCTTCAAAAAGAAGATTGACGTGGATGGAAATGTCCAGATTTATAAAGCCAGGTTGGTGGCAAAAGGTTTCAGACAAGTTCACGGTGTGGATTATGATGAAACCTATTCCCCAGTGGCTATGATGAAATCTATTCGGATTCTACTAGCAACTGCAGCTTTTCATGATTATGAAATTTGGCAGATGGACGTGAAAACCGCCTTCCTGAATGGTATTCTGGAAGAGGATGTGTATATGACACAACCTGACGGTTACATAGATCCAAAGAATGCTGGAAAAGTATGCAAGCTTCATAAATCCATTTATGGATTGAAGCAAGCATCGAGGAGCTGGAATCTTCGTTTTGATGAAGCGATCAAGCAATTTGACTTCATCAGAAACGAAGAAGAACAATGCGTGTATAAGAAATCTAGTGGGAGCAAGATTGTATTTCTTATTCTGTATGTCGATGACATACTGCTTCTCGGAAACGACGTTCCAATGCTGAAGTCGGTAAAGGACTGGCTTGGAAGTTGTTTTTCCATGAAAGACATGGGTGAAGCCGCATACGTTCTTGGAATCAGGATCTACCGGGATAGATCTAGAAGGCTGATAGGCTTGTGTCAAGATTCATACATTGACAAAGTCCTACAAAGATTCATCATGAAAGATTCCAAGAAGGGCTTCACGCCAATGGTATATGGCACAACGCTAAGCAAGAAGCAGAGCCCTACGACGGCTGCTGAGCTTGAGCGCATGAAGAATATTCCTTATGCATCTGCAATAGGATCTATCATGTATGCCATGATCTGTACTCGTCCTGATGTTGCTTATGCATTGAGCATGACGAGTAGATACCAGTCAAATCCAGGTGAAAACCATTGGATTGCCGTCAAGAACATCCTGAAGTATCTAAGACATACTAAGGACAAGTTCTTGGTATACGGTGGAAGTGATGTGCTTAAAGTCAGTGGATTCACGGACGCAAGTTTCCAGACAGACCAAGATGATTTCCGGTCACAGTCCGGTTATATCTTTTGTCTGAATGGCGGTGCAATCAGTTGGAGAAGCTCCAAGCAAGACACCGTTGCTGATTCCACTACAGAAGCTGAATATATCGCCGCCTCAGAAGCAGCGAAGGAAGCTGTTTGGATACGAAAGTTCATTATTGAACTGGGTGTGATACCAAATGCGGCTGAGCCTCTGGCACTGTTTTGTGACAACAATGGTGCTATAGCTCAGGCAAAGGAACCAAGATCACACCAGAAATCCAAGCATGTTCTAAGAAGATTTCACTTGATACGTGACATCATTAATAGAAAGGAAGTCAAGATCAGCCGAGTTCAGACAGATGATAACGTCGCTGATCCGTTGACAAAGCCACTCCCAAGGCCTAAGCTCGAGTTCCTGACTGAAGCTGTAGGCATTAGAGACATTGAAATGTAATCTAAATTTGAGTGGGAGTTTGAGGGCTTTATTTAGTTATTTGATATGTTCTTGTAAAACATTTTTCTTATGTTTAATGAAATTGTTATTTCAAGATTATTTTAACTGTGATGAAATAATCGTTCCAAAATGATATGAGCCATTTTATAGGTCATCGAAGTAAGTGACTTGATCTTGAGTTATCAAAGTCATTTAGCTTGATCATGAGACCCTATATTTGATAGATGGCTTATATCATCCTGTCCCTAGTCGAAGGTTGTTGAAATTGGAACACCAACAACCGTGTGAGACTAGATTGGTATGTGACTTATGACAAAGTCTCAGTGTGTCATAGATGCGCGGCATCAAAGTCAGTACATAGGTGTATGTAGGGTACATACGACCGGACAAGACCCGATTATAAGAACTCTTCAGGATATTTATATCTATGTCATAAGAGATTCTTACTACGACTATAGAGTATAGTCCTTAGACCTGAGTTCGCATGCATGTGACTGCACATGAACTAATGCGCTTTGATCATTGTCTAATGCTGTCGTTAAGCGATAGTTATAAGGACCTTGTTTGGGTGTATTATGAAATGAGTAGTTTATAGTGATGGAACAAGACGGGATTTGTCCCTCCAATATAAATGGAGTGAATATCTCTAGGCCAATCGGAGATTTGAACACTGGAAAATGCATGGCCATGCTCAAACGGACTGTCCCGAGTCGTTTGGATTGTCAGTATCAAATCAGAGTCCGATAAACAAGATTAGGCTTTATAAGGATGACACTAATCTTGCCTTATGACTAATCGAGATATTGAGACAAAAGGATTATGAATACAGAGATTCCAGTTCAAGTGGGAGATTGTTGGAATTATGTCCAGTAATCTCTGTACTGTCTCTAGAACGTAAGAGTATGTCAATGATCAGACATAAGTCATATAATACTGGGGGTCATGATGGCTTGATAGAGTCCGCTCATGATCTATAAGTCTTGGACTTATTGCCTTTATTATATGATCCCATATGGGTCACACGCCTAAGCTAACGGGAAAATACGAAGGAACGGTTTAGCAGAAGTACGGTAAAAGTGCTAGGCATTTACTGTACTTAGAGAGTATAAAGGGCCTGATTAAATCCATGGGATTTAATCAGAACTGAGAATTGGGCCCAAAAGCCCATGAGAACTAAAGGGAGTTTTAATGAATAAAACTTGACCTAAAGCTCTCTAATTTTTCTAAGCTTCTGCGCCTCCCTCCTCTCTCTCTGCGCCTCCTCTCTCAGCTGGTCTAGCAGCCAATTTCCCGGTGTGCGTGTGTGAGCCTTTGGAGGATCCATCTCTTGGCGGTTCTGCTGATCTCTGACCCTTACCTCCCATTCCGCTGCATAAACAAGGTAACAGGTGAGATCTATTATGTTTCTAATCAAGAGAACCTAGATCTGCATGTTTAGTAGGATGAATCAATCTGAGAATTGAATCAGGAGACACTAAACGATCCAACATGTGACCCATATGGGATCATATAATAAAGGCAATAAATCCAAGACTTATAGATCATGAGCGGACTCTAGCAAGCCATCATGACCCCCAGTATTATATGACTTATGTTTGATAATTGACATACTCTTACTTTCTAGAGACAGTACAGAGATTACTGGACATAATTCCAACAATCTCCCACTTGTACTGGAATCTCTGTATTCATATTCCTTTTGTCTCAATATCTCGATTAGTCATAAGGCAAGATGAGTGTCATCCTTATAAAGCCTAATGATGTTCATCGGACTCTGATTTGATACTGACAATCCAAACGACTCGGGACAGTCCGTTTGAACATGGACATGCATTTTCCAGTATTCAAATCTCCGATTGGCCTAGAGATATTCACTCCTTTTATATTGGAGGGACAAATCCCGTCTTGTTCCATCACTGTAAACTACTCATTTCATAATACACCCAAACAAGGTCCTTATAACTATCGCTTAACGACAGCGTTAGACAATGATCAAAGCGTATCAGTTGATGTGCAGTCACATGCATGCGAACTCAGGTCTAAGGACTATACTCTATAGACGTAGTAAGAATCTCTTATGACACAGATATAAATATCCTGAAGAGTTCTTATAAGCGGGTCTTGTCCGGTCGTATGTACCCCAACATACACCTATGTACTGACTTTGATGCCGTGCATCTATGACATCCTGAGACTTTGTCATAAGTCACATACCAATCTAGTCTCACGCGGTTGTTGGTGTTCCAATTTCAAACAACCTTCGACTAGGGACAGGATGATATAAGCCATCTATCAAATATAGGGTCTCATGATCAAGCTAAATGACTTTGATGACTCAAGATCAAGTCACTTACTTCGATGACCTATAAAATGGTTTATATCATTTTGGAACGATTATTTCATCACAGTTAAAATAATCTTGAAATAATAATTTTATTTAAACATCTTAAAATGTTTTACAAGAACATATCAATAACTAAATAAAGCCCTCAAACTCCCACTCAAATTTAGATTACATTTCAATGTCTCTAATGCCCTCGGAACTCGGCTGATCTTGACTTCCTTTCTATTAATGATATCACGTATCAAGTGAAATCTTCTTAGTATATGCTTGGATTTCTGGTGTGATCTTGGTTCCTTTGCCTGAGCTATAGCACCATTGTTATCACAAAACAGTGCCAGAGGCTCAGCTGCATTCGGTATCACACCTAGTTCAATAATGAACTTTCGTATCCAAACAGCTTCCTTCGTTGCTTCTGAGGCGGCGACATATTCAGCTTCTGTAGTGGAATCAGCAACGGTGTCTTGCTTGGAGCTTCTCCAACTAATTGCACCGCCATTCAGACAAAAGATATAACCGGACTGTGACCGGAAATCATCTTGGTCTGTCTGGAAACTTGCGTCCGTGAATCCACTGACTTCAAGCACATTACTTCCGCCGTACACCAAGAACTTATCCTTGGTATGTCTTAGATACTTTAGGATATTCTTGACGGCAATCCAGTGGTTTTCACCTGGATTTGACTGGTATCTACTCGTCATGCTCAATGCATAAGCAACATCAGGACGAGTACAGATCATGGCATACATGATAGATCCTATTGCAGATGCATAAGGAATATTCTTCATGCGCTCAAGCTCAGCAGCCGTCGTAGGGCTCTGCTTCTTGCTTAGCATTGTGCCATGTACCATTGGCGTGAAGCCCTTCTTGGAATCTGCCATGCTGAATCTATGCAGGACTTTGTCAATGTATGAATCTTGACACAAGCCTATCAGCCTTTTAGATCTATCCCGGTAGATCCGGATTCCAAGAACGTATGCCGCTTCACCCATGTCTTTCATGGAAAAACAACTTCCAAGCCAGTCCTTTACCGACCGCAGCATTGGTACGTCGTTTCCGAGAAGCAGTATGTCATCGACATACAGAATAAGAAATACTATCTTGCTCCCACTAGTCTTCTTATACACGCATTGTTCTTCTTCGTTTCTGATGAAGTCAAATTGCTTGATCGCTTGATCAAAACGAAGATTCCAGCTCCTCGATGCTTGCTTCAATCCATAAATGGATTTATGAAGTTTGCATACTTTCCCAGCATTCTTTGGATCTACATAACCGTCAGGTTGTGTCATATACACATCCTCTTCCAGAATTCCATTCAGGAAGGCGGTTTTCACGTCCATCTGCCAAATTTCATAATCATGAAAAGCTGCAGTTGCTAGTAGAATCCGAATAGATTTCATCATAGCCACTGGGGAATAGGTTTCATCATAATCCACACCGTGAACTTGCCTGAAACCTTTTGCCACCAACCTGGCTTTATAAATCTGGACATTTCCATCCACGTCAATCTTCTTCTTGAAGATCCATTTGCACTCGATGGCTTTTACACCAGCGGGTAAGTCAACCAACGAAAACACTTGGTTGACCGACATGGAGTCCATTTCGGAATCAGTGGCCTTACGCCACTTAGAGGAATCTGGGCCCATCATGGCTTGATTGAAGTTCGATGGTTCATCACCATCAATGATCAGAAGATCATGACAGTTAGTCACGAGGAATCCTTGATATCTCTCGGGTTCTTGACGGATCCTCCCGGATCTTCGAACTTCAGGTACTACAGGTTCAGGCTCTACAATTTCTTGTAGGTCCTCCTGCTGCTCTTCCTCATTAGGTTGAGCAGTATCATGTTCATCTTGAATTTCTTCAAGCAGTACCTTACTCCCACTGTTTTTCTTAGAGAGAAACTCCCTCTCAAGAAAATTACAATCCCGGGCAACAAAGATCTTGTTCTCGGAACGTAGGTAGAAGTAATAAGCCTTGGTCTCCTTCGGATAACCAATGAAGTAGCATTTATCAGACTTTGGTGTAAGCTTGTCAGAGATCAATCTCTTGACATAGGCTTCACAACCCCAAATTCTAAGATAAGACAGCACTGGAGCTTCCCCAGTCCATAATTCATATGGTGTCTTAGCTACTGTTTTTGATGGCGCTCTATTTAGAGTGAACACTGCTGTTAGCAGAGCATATCCCCAAAGGGATATTGGAAGGTCTGTGTGACTCATCATAGACCGAACCATATCCAATAAGGTTCGATTCCTCCTCTCAGATACACCATTCCATTGAGGTGTTCCAGGAGGAGTGAGTTGGGAAACTATCCCACACTCTCTCAGATGATCACTGAACTCTTGGCTCAAGTATTCTCCTCCTCGGTCGGACCGAAGAGCTTTAATGCTTTTGCCAAGTTGGTTCTGTACTTCATTTTGGAATTCTCTGAATTTCTCAAACGATTCAGACTTATGTTTCATTAAATAAACATATCCATACCTGCTGAAATCTTCAGTGAAGGTAATGAAGTACTGATAGTTTCCTCTTGCATTTGTGGACATTGGGCCACACACATCAGTGTGTATCAGGCCCAATAAGTCACTGGCCCTCTCGTTGGGTTTATTAAAGGGGGCCCGCGTCATTTTGCCCATCAGACAGGATTCGCATTTCTCACATGACTCAAAGTCAAATGAGCCAAGAAGTCCATTCGAATGGAGCCTCTTAATGCGTTTCTCACTGATGTGCCCTAAACGACAATGCCATAGAAACGTTCGGTTCTCCTCATTAGGTTTGAACCGTTTGGTATTAATGTTATAAATTGGCGCGGATTGATCAAGTATGTAAAGCCCATTCGTAAGAGGGGCACAACCATAGAACAAATTATTGCGATTGAAGGAACATAATTTATTCTTAACTGAAAAATCATAACCTTCCAAATCCAACAAAGAAACTGAAATAATATTTCTGCTTATCGCAGGTACAAAATAACAGTTATTAAGTTCTAAAACCAATCCCGAAGGTAAAGACAACAAGTATGTGCCTACAGCTAGTGCAGGAACTTTCGCTCCATTCCCAACTCGTAGCTCCACTTGTCCTTGATTCAGCTTCCTACTGTTGCTGAGTGCCTGCATATTAGTACAAATATGAGCCCCACAACCAATATCCATAACCCATGAGGTATTATCAGAAGTAGTTGTATTAACTTCTATAACAAAAATACCTGATGAAGAAGTCTCCAGAGTTTTCTTCTTCAATTCCTTTAGACCTTCCAGGAATTTCTTACATTCTCTCCTCCAATGCCCCGGTTCTTTGCAGAACCTGCAGATGTCAGTAGGCCCAGCCTTGGACTTGGGCTTGGGCTTTGACGTGTCCTTGTCCGAGACTTGAACAGTCTTAGCCTTTCCCTTGTCCTTGGCAGAGGATTTCTTAAAGCCCTTGCCCTTTTGCACCATAAGCACATTGGGGTCCTTGGCTTTCCTCAAGTTGGGCTCTGCAGTCTTGAGCATTCCGTGAAGCTCAGGCAATGTCTTACTCAAGCCATGCATATTGAAGTTCAGGATGAACTGATCATAGCTTGCAGGTAAAGACTGCAGAACGATGTCGCAGGCAAGTTCCTGGCTGATAGGGCAGTCGAGTTTCTGAAGATGATCGAGATAACCCATCATCTTCAAGACATGAGGACTCACTGCCGCACTTGCAGCCATTTTGCAGTCTAAGAGGTTCTTAACAGTTTGGAACCTCTCAGTTCTTGCCTGCTCCTGAAAAAGCGATTTCAGGCTTGCCATTATCTCGATGGGCGACAGCACACTCTCGAACTGCATTTGCAATTCAGGAGTCATGGTTGCCAACATCAGGCAATAGACATAATTTTCATCTGACGAATGCTTTTCCCAAGCATTGTGCAGATTCCTGGCGGCATTGTTTGGAGGCCTCTCGGGGAGGGGATCACGAAGGACATATTCCTTCTTCTCCTGCTTGAGGACCAGCCTCAAGTTCCTTGACCACGTCAGGAAGTTCGTTCCAGTCAGCTTCTCCTTGTCGAGAACTGACCGGATTGAGAATGTGTTTTGTGTGCTTGTTGTAGTCATTGCTGAAATTTAAGATAAAAAGGATTTTAGTTTATATGTTCAATATGAGTAAACTCGCACTATATTCAATACCATTAGTTACCCTCAAAAGAATATAATGATTCCAAGATCCACATATAACTAAGATCAAAGTGGGCCACTGGCCGTCACCCAACCTTAGCTTATATCGGTAAGCCCTATCTCGGCTAATTATATCCGTGATATAACTCTTGGTTGTGAATCTGGGCCCGAGGCCCAATCCACTCTGATGTCTCAAGGCCCGGGACTCCCGATGGCCTAGTCAAGAAAACCAGACTATACAGTTATGTAATCACTAATGTCTGGGACTCCCAATAACATTAATGAATCACAAACTGTCTTACCCACGCAAAAGATAGACACCCTCACACTGTAAGGCCATGTGTACGATTGAATGGGTTTCAACAGCTGACATAGACTGGACAAGACATCCAACGTTTGATATTATTTGAGGTTTATAGGTTTTTCTTAAAATTTCATTCCAAAATAGAAGATTACTATTTTTGGAAACTTTCCATTTTTGGAAACCTACTGTTTTTGGAAACTTTTATAATTGGAAACTTCCTAAATATGGAAACTTTCTAACTATAGAAATTTCCTAAATATCCAAAACATGCAAATCTAGAAACTTCTATTCTAAGAAACTTTCTAATTTGAAAATTTTGAAACTGATTAATTTTAAAATTAAATTTTAATTATTAAATGAATTTTAAAATTAAATCTGAAGAAAAGACTCAAATAACTGGCCCAATTGTTTTAACTTCTTGGCCCAAGGCCCAAGAATTGGTCTATGTCCAAGACATAACCCAATTGCCCAATTAAATGACATAACCGGTCTGGTTCATTAAAATTGGTCTAACCAAGATTAATTACTACGATAACCACAATTGTTAACCGGTTATTTACTAAACCGGATTTTCTCAATTTATTTGGTCCAACCAAATCAAATTAGAAAACCACTGGTTTAGGCACTAAATCCAATTTTATTTCGACATTGGATTTCTTATCACGGTTTAACCAGATTTAATAAATATTATTAATTCTGTAAACCGTAACGTTTAGATTTTAATTATTTTAAACCGAACCACAAAACCAAAACCGAACCGAGTGATTGGTCACGTGAACCGATCACGCCCAAGACCTAAACGATCGGGACAGCCGCAAGCATCACGCGATGCAAGCATCACGCGATCGGGACGGCACGGGACGGCTCGGGTCGTGCTATCGGGACGAGAGCGGGACGCGATCGCATGATGCAGGCGGTCCATCTCTCTCGCGCTTCATTGCTGATCGGAATGACCACGCGACACGATCCAAGATCGGTCCGTGCGTCATGTACCGATCCGGACGTCCGACTCGACCACACTCCGATGCAGCCAACCGATCCGGACGTCCGACACTCCGACCACACTCCGATTTAGTTTAGGGTTTCTTTAGGTTTTAGTTCATTTGTTTCTTAAGTGTTTTCTTATCAATTTCAAGCATAGATTGATTCAAACACTTCTAAACAACCTAAACATGATTCTAACAAGAAATCCTAATAGAACCAATGGCTCTGATACCACTGAAGGATTGTTTAGTTATTTTGTCCTGGTTTAATTCTGTCAGATTAAACTCTACAAAACAGATTGGATCTAGGTTCTGTTGCAGAATCATAAAGGATCTCAGTAATACCTTGTTATGCAGCGGAAGAATCAGGTATGAGTCAGAGATCAGCAGAACCACCAAGAGGTTGTTCCTCCAAAGGCTCACACACGCACACTAACAGGAAGAAGGCTGCTAGACCACAGAGAGGGAGGCGCAGAGAGAGAGAGAGGAGGCGCAGGGAGTTAGGGAGAAAAGAGCTAGGTTTAAGTTTTAATTATAAAACTTATGTCTAGTTCCTTTTGGGCTTTTGGGCCCAAGTTCCCAGTCTGATTAAATCCCTTAGATTTAATCAGGCCCTTTAATCTCTCTAAGTATAGTAAATGCCTAGCACTTTTACCGTACTTCTGCTGAACCGTTCCCTCATAGTTTCCTGTTAGCTTAGGCGTGTGACCCATATGGGATCATATAATAAAGGCAATAAATCCAAGACTTATAGATCATGAGCGGACTCTAGCAAGCCATCATGACCCCCAGTATTATATGACTTATGTCTGATCATTGACATACTCTTACTTTCTAGAGACAGTACAGAGATTACTGGACATAATTCCAACACTTTCCACCAGGATCTTTTCCTCAACAAGACACTAACCATCAATGATTCTCTTTACCGAGCAAACAATTTCATAGAACTAGACGAGCAGAAGATAGCTCTGGCCAATAAGTACAGTACCGTTAAGCAAATCGGAAAAAATGAGGATCGTGAGCCGAGGCAGCACTACAAGAAAGAAGAAAGTACGAAAACAACCATGGTTGTCAGCGACATTGAAACCCAACGCCCGCCGTCCAAACCTTGGAATAGGTACAATCGGAAGTAAAGGAGAAGATACCACCACCGTCCTCAGAACTAAAAGGTTCCCAACGATACTGCGACTATTACAAAACAACGCCGCACAACACCTCATCATGCCAAAATCTAAAAGAAGCATTGTTCTCGCAATTTACGACCGGCAAACTGAAAACCACCATGGATGAGCTCAGAAGTATCGCACAACGCAACGATAACGGGAAGCAAGACGAGAAGCGTTAAGATCGGTCACCCAAACAAGGGTAAGAAACAACGTCGCACTTCGGATACTAATGCCCTGAAACGTAACTGTGACAATCACGATGAAGACGACGAAGTTCCAAGGATGTACGACGGATCAACATGATCATAGGCGGCCTAATCACTGTTAATGACTTTGTCAGGTCGATCAAGGAGTATGAACGTAAGACAATTGCCACGCAAAAATCTCCACGACCAATCGCCGATGAACTACATGTCATCTTTAATGACGACGACCTAGCTGGAACTCACTTGCCTCATAACGATCCTCTGGTGATCGAACTTTTGATCGCAAGTATCATGAATTCTAGTCAATACAGTCAGTTCCATCGACTTGATATTTAGGGAAACCCTAAGAAAGATGGAGATCAGAGACGACGACATCAAACAAAAAGCCAGAACGCTCACAGAATTTACGAGTGAAACGACTTACATTATCGAAACCATCAAGTTACCCGTCTACGTTGGTGGAATAACAAAGCTTGTTAAGTTCCATGTCGTCAAAAAAATGGCGATCTATAATGCCATCCTCGGCACTCCTTGGTTTTATACTATGAAAGCAGTATCATCGACCTACCATCAATGTCTGATATTCCAAACGAAAAAAAACGGAATTCATGTTGTCAGGGGTTGCCAAATGATGAGACGATCATGTTTCCTCATGGAGAATAGGATTAGATTTCCACACCTATAAGACGGTTTGACATGACTCTTTCTAAACCGGCCGACCTAAACAACTTCATGAACCAACCAGTTATTCTTCTCGTATCGCCAATTTTAAGAATATTTTGAATCGCCACACTGGGGGCTTGTTGTTGGAGATGGGTTTAGCATCCCTCCATAAAAGCACATTCATAAGATTAGGTCAGTCCAAAGAGGAAAGTATTAGGGCATCGCGGCAAACTAGGAAGAGAAGGCGACAAAGAGTACGCTGAAGGATTGTTTAGTTGATCCTGATTCAATTCTTAGATTCATATCAACCTAAACATGCGGATCTAGGTTCTTCTCAGAATAGAAACAAATGATGATCTCACCTTATACCTGTTTGCAGCGGAAAGAGATGGTATGTCTGAGATCAGAGAAACACCGAGGGATGAATCCTCCAAAGGTTCACACACGCGATCACAGAAAACGGCTGCTAGACCACAAGGAGCTCGGCGCAGAGAGAGAGAGAGATTTCGGCTGTGTTAACTAGGGTTAATTGTTCTGAACTCGAGTTTTATCACATAAAACTTGTCCGGTTCCGTTTGGGCCACTTGGCCCAAACACCAATTAACTCGACGGCATTCGCGCACTGTGTCGACCGACACACCTTGTGTATCGATCGACACAGAGTGGCTAAACCGTTTTATTCTCTCTAAGTACAGTAAATGCCTAGCACTTTTACCGTACTTCTGCTAAACCGTTCCTACACATTTTCCTGTTAGCTTAGGCGTGTGACCCATATGGGATCATATAATAAAGGCAATAAGTCCAAGACTTATAGATCATGAGCGGACTCTAGCAAGCCATCATGACCCCCAGTATTATATGACTTATGTCTGATCATTGACATACTCTTACTTTCTAGAGACAGTACCGAGATTACTGGACACAATTCCAACAATCTCCCACTTGTACTGGAATCTCTGTATTCATAATCCTTTTGTCACAATATCTCAATTAGTCATAAGGCAAGATTGGTGTCATCCTTATAAAGCCTAATCTTGTTCATCGGACTCTGATTTGATACTGACAATCCAAACGACTCGGGACAGTCCGTTTGAGCATGGCCATGCATTTTCCAGTATTCAAATCTCCGATTGGCCTAGAGATATTCACTCCATTTATATTGGAGGGACAAATTCCGTCTTGTTCCATCACTGTAAACTACTCATTTCATAATGTACCCAAACAAGGTCCTTATAACCATCGCAGAACGATAGCGTTAGACAATGATCAAAGTGCATCAGTCCATGTGCAGTCACATGCATGCGAACTCAGGTCTAAGGACTATACTCTATAGTCGTAGTAAGAATCTCTTATGACACAGATATAAATATCCTGAAGAGTTCTTATAAGCGGGTCTTGTCCGGTCGTATGTTCCCAAACATACACCTATGTACTGACTTTGATGCCGCACATCTATGACACACTGAGACTTTGTCATAAGTCACGTACCAATCCAGTCTCACACGGTTGTTGGTGTTCCAATTTCAACAACCTTCGACTAGGGACGGGATGATATAAAACATCTATCAAATATAGGGTCTCATGATCAAGCTAAATGACTTCGATGACTCAAGATCAAGTCATTTACTTCGATGACCTATAAAATGGTTCATATCACTTTGGAACGATTATTTCATCACAGTTAAAATAATCTTGAAATAATAATTTCATTAAACATAAGAATGTTTTACAAGAACATATCAAATAACTAAATAAAAGCCCTCATACTCCCACTCAAATTTAGATTACATTTCAATGTCTCTAATGCCTACAGCTTCAGTCAGAAACTCGAGCTTAGGCCTTGGGAGTGGCTTTGTCAACGGATCAGCGACGTTATCATCTGTCTGAACTCGGCTGATCTTGACTTCCTTTCTATTAATGATGTCACGTATCAAGTGAAATCTTCTTAGAACATGCTTGGATTTCTGGTGTGATCTTGGTTCCTTTGCCTGAGCTATAGCACCATTGTTGTCACAAAACAGTGCCAGAGGCTCAGCCGCATCTGGTATCACACCTAGTTCAATAATGAACTTTCGTATCCAAACAGCTTCCTTCGCAGCTTCTGAGGCGGCGATATATTCAGCTTCTGTAGTGGAATCTGCAACAGTGTCTTGCTTGGAGCTTCTCCAACTGATTGCACCGCCATTCAGACAAAAGATATAACCGGACTGTGACCGGAAATCATCTTGGTCTGTCTGGAAACTTGCGTCCGTGAATCCACTGACTTTAAGCACATCACTTCCACCGTACACTAAGAACTTATCCTTAGTATGTCTTAGATACTTCAAGATATTCTTTACGGCAATCCAATGGTTTTCACCTGGATTTGACTGGTATCTACTCGTCATGCTCAATGCATAAGCAACATCAGGACGAGTACAGATCATGGCATACATGACAGATCCTATTGCAGATGCATAAGGAATATTCTTCATGCGCTCAAGCTCAGCAGCCGTCGTAGGGCTCTGCTTCTTGCTTAGCGTTGTGCCATGTACCATTGGCGTGAAGCCCTTCTTGGAATCCTTCATGCTGAATCTTTGTAGGACTTTGTCAATGTATGAATCTTGACACAAGCCTATCAGCCTTCTAGATCTATCCCGGTAGATCCTGATTCCAAGAACGTATGCGGCTTCACCCATGTCTTTCATGGAAAAACAACTTCCAAGCCAGTCCTTTACGGACTTCAGCATTGGAACGTCGTTTCCGAGAAGCAGTATGTCATCGACATACAGAATAAGAAATACAATCTTGCTCCCACTAGATTTCTTATACACGCATTGTTCTTCTTCGTTTCTGATGAAGTCAAATTGCTTGATCGCTTCATCAAAACGAAGATTCCAGCTCCTCGATGCTTGCTTCAATCCATAAATGGATTTATGAAGCTTGCATACTTTTCCAGCATTCTTTGGATCTATGTAACCGTCAGGTTGTGTCATATACACATCCTCTTCCAGAATACCATTCAGGAAGGCGGTTTTCACGTCCATCTGCCAAATTTCATAATCATGAAAAGCTGCAGTTGCTAGTAGAATCCGAATAGATTTCATCATAGCCACTGGTGAATAGGTTTCATCATAATCCACACCGTGAACTTGTCTGAAACCTTTTGCCACCAACCTGGCTTTATAAATCTGGACATTTCCATCCACGTCAATCTTCTTCTTGAAGATCCATTTGCACTCGATGGCTTTTACACCAGCGGGTAAGTCAACCAACGAAAACACTTGGTTGACCGACATGGAGTCCATTTCGGAATCAGTGGCCTTGCGCCACTTAGAGGAATCTGGGCCCATCATGGCTTGATTGAAGTTCGATGGTTCATCACCATCAATGATCAAAAGATCATGACAGTCAGTCACGAGGAATCCTTGATATCTCTCGGGTTCGTGACGGATCCTCCCGGATCTTCGAACTTCAGGTACTACAGGTTCAGGCTCTACAATTTCTTGTAGGTCCTCCTGCTGCTCTTCCTCATTAGGTTGAGCAGTATCCTGTTCATCTTGAATTTCTTCAAGCAGTACCTTACTCCCACTGTCTTTCTTAGAGAGAAACTCCCTCTCAAGAAAGTTACAATCCCGGGCAACAAAAATCTTGTTCTCGGAACGTAGATAGAAGTAATAAGCCTTGGTTTCCCGTGGATAACCAATGAAGTAGCATTTGTCAGATTTTGGTGTAAGCTTGTCTGAGATCAATCTCTTGACATAGGCTTCACAACCCCAAATTCTGAGATAAGACAGCACTGGAGCTTCTCCAGTCCATAATTCATATGGTGTCTTTGCTACTGCTTTCGATGGCGCTCTATTTAGAGTGAACACTGCTGTTAGCAGAGCATATCCCCAAAGGAATATTGGAAGGTCTGTGTGACTCATCATAGATCGAACCATATCCAATAAGGTCCGATTTCTCCTCTCAGACACACCATTCCATTGAGGTGTTCCGGGAGGAGTGAGTTGGGATACGATCCCACACTCTCTTAGATGATCACTGAATTCTTGGCTTAAGTATTCTCCTCCTCGGTCGGACCGAAGAGCCTTAATGCTTTTGCCAAGTTGGTTCTGTACTTCATTTTGGAATTCTCTGAACTTCTCAAAAGATTCAGACTTATGTTTCATCAAATAAACATATCCATACCTACTGAAATCATCAGTAAAGGTAATGAAGTACTGATAGTTTCCTCTTGCATTTGTGGACATTGGGCCACACACATCAGTGTGTATCAGGCCCAATACGTCTCTGGCCCTCTCGTTAGGTTTATTAAAGGGGGCCCGTGTCATTTTGCCCATCATGCAGGATTCGCATTTCTCACATGACTCAAAGTCAAATGAGCCAAGAAGTCCATTCGAATGGAGCCTCTTGATGCGTTTCTCGCTGATGTGCCCTAAACGACAATGCCATAGAAACGTTCGGTTCTCCTCATTAGGTTTGAACCGTTTGGTATTAATGTTATAAATTGGCGCGGATTGATCGAGTATGTAAAGCCCATTCATAAGAGGGGCAGAACCATAGAACAAATTGTTGCGATTGAAGGAACATAATTTATTCTTAACTGAAAAATCATAACCTTCCAAATCCAACAAAGAAATTGAAATAATATTTCTGCTTATAGCAGGTACAAAATAACAATTATTGAGTTCTAAAATCAATCCCGAAGGTAAAGACAACAAGTAAGTGCCTACAGCTAGTGCTGGAACTTTCGCTCCATTCCCAACTCGTAGCTCCACTTGTCCTTGCTTCAGCCTTCTACTGTTGCTGAGTGCCTGCATATTAGTACAAATATGAGCCCCACAACCAGTATCCATAACCCATGAGGTATTATCAGAAGTAGTTGTATTAACTTCTATGACAAAAATACCTGTTGAAGAAGTCTCAAAAGTCTTCTTCTTCAATTCCTTTAGACCTTCCTGGAATTTCTTACATTCTCTCCTCCAATGCCCTGGTTCTTTACAGAACCTGCATATGTCAGTTGGCCCAGCCTTGGACTTGGGCTTGGGCTTTGGCGTGTCCTTGTCCGTGACTTGGACAGCCTTGGCCTTTCCCTTATCCTTAGCAGAGGATTTCTTAAACCCCTTGCCCTTCTGCACCATAAGCACATTGGGGTCCTTGGCGGTTTTCCTCAAATTGGGCTCCGCAGTCTTGAGCATTCCGTGAAGCTCAGGCAATGTCTTACTCAAGCCATGCATATTAAAGTTCAGAATGAACTGATCATAGCTTGCAGGTAATGACTGCAGAATGATGTCGCAGGCAAGTTCCTGGCTGATTGGGCAGTCGAGTTTCTGAAGATGATCGAGATAACCCATCATCTTCAAGACATGAGGACTCACTGCCGCATTCGCAGCCAACTTGCAGTCCAAGAGGTTCTTAACTGTTTGAAACCTCTCAGTCCTAGGCTGCTCCTGAAAAAGCGATTTCAGGCTTGCCATTATCTCGATGGGTGACAATACACTCTCGAACTGTTTTTGCAGCTCAGGAGTCATTGTCACCAACATCAGGCAATAAGCATCATTTTCATCTGACGAATGCTTTTCCCAAGCATTATGCAGAGTCCTGGCGGCATTGGCAGGAGGCCTCTCGGGGAGAGGATCACGAAGGACATAATCCTTCTTCTCCTGCTTGAGGACTAGCCTCAAGTTCCTTGACCACGTCAGGAAGTTTGTTCCAGTCAGCTTCTCCTTTTCGAGAACAGACCGGATCGAGAATGTGTTTTGTGTGCTTGTAGTAGTCATAGCTGAAATATATAGATAAAAAGGTTATTAGTTAAAATGTTCAATATGATTAATCTCGTATTAAATTTAATATGATTAATCACGCATTATATTCAATAACATAAGTTACCCTCAATAGAATATAATGATTCCAAGATCCACATATAACTAAGATTAAAGTGGGCCACTGGCCGTCACCAAACCTTAGCTTATATCGGTAAGCCCTATATCGGCTAATTATATCCGTGATATAACTCTTGGTTGTGAATCTGGGCCCGAGGCCCAATCCACTCTGATGTCTCAAGGCCCGGGACTCCCGATGGCCCAGTCAAGAAAACCAGACTATACAGTCATGTAATCATTAATGTCTGGGACTCCCAATGACATTTATGAATCACAAACCGTCTTATCCACGCAAAAGCAGACACCCTCACACTGTAAGGCCATGAATACAATTGAATGGGCTTCGACAGCTGACATAGAATGGACAAGACATCCAACGCTTGATATTATTTGAGGTTCGTAGGTTTATTTAAAAATTCATTCCCAAAATAGAAGATTACTATTTCGGGAAACTTTCCATTTTTGGAAACCTACTATTTTTGGAAACTTTCTAAAATTGGAAACTTTCTAAAAACGGAAACTTTCTAACTTTAGAAATTTCTTAAAAATCCGAATCATGCAAATCTAGAAACTTCTATAAATTAAGAAACTTTCTAATTTCAAAATATCGGAAACTTTAATTTAAAATCGATTTATATTCTTTATAAAATAAATTTTAAATTATTCTGAAGAAAGACTCAAATAATTGGCCCAATTGTTTTAACTTCTTGGCCCGAGGCCCAAGAATTTGTCCATGTCCAAGACATGACCCAATTGTCCAATTAAATGACATAACCGGTCTGGTTCATTAAAATTGGTCTAACCAAATTTTAATTACTACGATGACCACAATTGTCAACCGGTTATTTACTAAACCGGATTTTCTCAATTTATTTGGTCCAACCAAATCAAATTAGAAAATCCTGGTTTAGGCACTAAATCCAATAATTCTTTCGACATTGGATTTCTTGTCCCGGTTTAACCAGACTTAATAAAATTATTAAATCTGTTTATTAAACCAGGACAAAATAATTTTAATCAAAATTAAACCGAGCCTTTAAACCAACCATGTCGATCGATGAACCAACCGTGTCGATCGATCCATCAACCACATCGGTCGATGCTCTCAGCATCGATCCTGCATCGATCGTGCATCGATCCTGTATCGATCGATGCTCTCACGCATGCACTGAACCGAGCCAAAACCCTAACCGTGTCGATCGATGCACCAACCGCATCGGTCGATGCACCAACATCGAACCTGCATCGATCCTGCATCGATCGATGCTTTCACGCGTTAACTGGTTTTGCCGATAGACTGTATCGACCGATCCATGCGATCGTATCGATCGATCCATGCGATCGCAGTCGATACAGACCTCTTGAAATCGCATTCTACCAAATCATATAGCTTGGTTTCTGCAATTTTATGTGTGTTTAGGTTTCAATTCTTGTTGCTTAAGTGGTTTCTCTTATCAGTAGTTGATTCAAAACACTTTTAAACAAGAAAAACAATCCTAAACTTGAATCTAAACAAGAAAAACCAGAACCTGGCTCTGATACCACTGAAGGATTGTTTAGTTGATCCTGATTCAATTCTTAGATTCATATCAACCTAAACATGCGGATCTAGGTTCTTCTCAGAATAGAAACAAATGATGATCTCACCTTATACCTGTTTGCAGCGGAAAGAGATGGTATGTCTGAGATCAGAGAAACACCGAGGGATGAATCCTCCAAAGGTTCACACACGCGATCACAGAAAACGGCTACTAGACCACAAGGAGCTCGGCGCAGAGAGAGAGAGAGATTTCGGCTGTGTTAACTAGGGTTAATTGTTCTGAACTCGAGTTTTATCACATAAAACTTGTCCGGTTCCGTTTGGGCCACTTGGCCCAAACACCAATTAACTCGACGGCATTCGCGCACTGTGTCGACCGACACACCTTGTGTATCGATCGACACAGAGTGGCTAAACCGTTTTATTCTCTCTAAGTACAGTAAATGCCTAGCACTTTTACCGTACTTCTGCTAAACCGTTCCTACACATTTTCCTGTTAGCTTAGGCGTGTGACCCATATGGGATCATATAATAAAGGCAATAAGTCCAAGACTTATAGATCATGAGCGGACTCTAGCAAGCCATCATGACCCCCAGTATTATATGACTTATGTCTGATCATTGACATACTCTTACTTTCTAGAGACAGTACCGAGATTACTGGACACAATTCCAACATACGCGGCGCGCGTAGACTGAGCAAGAAGATCCGTTCGAGATGTTTATGCCGACTTAATCGAAAATATTCTAGTTTGTCTTTTAGGATATTTACTAGTTTTCAGCCGACTTTTTAACCTATTTAAAGGCATAAAAGCTCGCCGACGAAAACACGCTTAAATCAATATACAACTTTAACAGCAAAGACAGTCTTCTGAGAACCATCGTAAAACCTATAAACGAACAATTATTTGACAATTTGAAAGCTCTTTTTATGCCACTTTTTTCTTTGAAACCTAGCGAAACCCTAATCAAATCATCCTCTACCGAACTCATTATAGAAACTTTTTAGAATCACTTGAGAAAAACCTTAAAATTCTTTATATATATTTAGATAGGACGATTTGAGATCTTACATACCTCACCTGAGTTTCCTATTGTTAGAGAAGGAATGTTGGAGAACATTGTTTTAGTGGTGTAATATCTGTTTAAGACCAGTGTTGAGATTCTAGAAACAACCCATATAACTAGGAGGGTTTTTACTCACTGATTTTTTTTTGGTTCTAATAGCATCTGATGTGTTTGATACAAGGAAATTGTACAAATAGGTGAGAGGGAGAAAATATTAAAGGGTATTTGGATCATGAGAGACTAAAACAAACACGAAATAATCTTACATGAGTCTGAAATCACATTTTACATATTTTGATTTGAAAATTACCATTCCTTACCAAAAAAGATTTGAACCTGGAACATAATAGAACCAACCCATGTGTTACCACTAGATCACTACATCTTTGGTAATAGTGAATATTGTTCTCATCTCTTGTAGTGCAGTAAGAGTGATCTGTTTTCCTGAACCTATCAGCCACAAATGAATGATTTGCCTTTCTCATCTTTTGTTAATTCTCTTATGTTCAGTCAATAGCGTCTCATATATTCGCTTGCATCTCTAAAGTTCTCTTACATTGATTTAAAACATTAGCGCGGTTACACAACATATGAAAAATCACCCTTGAGAATTTTGGGACAACATAATATGAGCACCAAATTCAACAATGGGCAGAACTGATATTAGAAGCAACAATATTACAGATTATAATGATTAAAACATGATGGAAATAATCAAAATATGAACCCAACTACCGTAAGCTGATTGAAGAAGAACCGGAAGGTGAGTAGAGTCGAGACAAAGATCTCTCTCCTTAATTCTTTAAACGCCCGTAGTGCTCCGGTTTGATACGCTCAAGAATCCCAGGATTAAACTACTCTATTCTCTGCTTCGATGCACTCGAGAACAAAGCTAACGAACCAAAAAATCTGTGTTGTACTCTCAGACACTAAGAAAACATGGAGAAGAAGAAGAGAGGAGATTGTGTGGTAATAAGATAGTCAAGAAGAGGAGTCAAGGCTTGTTTTAAATAGCCACATTTCAAAAAGTAACATACTCCACATTAATGAGAATTATTCTCATAACTGAATTTTTGAATTGATTCACACCATTATGTGTGTTGATTGTATGTTAGAAACTTTTAATTATAGGAGATATTTTAGTTGACCAAATCAACAAAATTTTCAGAATAGATTTAGGCCAAAATTAAATTAATCTTTGAACCTACAATCTTATTCAAGGCCATAAAGCTTAAAGCCCGAGCCCATATCTCCTTTACACTCCAAGTTGTCCATTCAGACTTCAATTTCTCATTCAACCGAACTTCGTTTTTATCGTTCTTATACACCACCTTGTAGTGGACGCAGCGACGATTCTATTGTGCCCAAGAACTAGTCATTCCGATGAACGTCTTCACCGGAAATCTTACCGGAATATGGTCGTAAACCATTTCCATAAAAACGAGTTCTAAAAATCCCCCACATGAATAGAAATGACTCTAGACACATGACGACTCAATAGACTTAACTAACTAGATATGACAGAAAGACTTTTGAGAGTACAAACGAAAATTCACTGTATCTGAGTTGGTAGCATTTTTCAGCTTTGAACCACTCATTTTAATATCTGTCGGATTTACTCGGCCAGGTGGTGAACATGATGTCTTGAACCACCCGGGCTTTGATGTAAACCTAGACAACATGTATAGCACAGCTTCATTTCTCACAGAAATAGGTTCTCTATTGTGTTCATTTTGGCCGTGAACATGCCTGGTTAATCATGAGTGAACTTAGAGAATATAGCCTGACCTTCATTCTCCTAGAAACGGCCCCATTTCACACTCATAAGGTGATTTATCCTTAGCTTGTATTTTAAAAAGTATCCTGTAATATACTCCACATATCATACCAAGCTTGGACTCAAATCATTAAAAGCTTACGCTTATCCTATACACATACAGGAAGCACTGTACATCATCTTAGGAACTGGGTATAGACGTGAGTCTAACAGTGCTCTTACAGATTTAGTTTGATTTAGTTGTCCCTTTGAACCTACATATGGGATCTCCAGTCACGTAGGTGGGGTTTCCATCAAACTTCATCTTAATTCATAGGCTTTAAACCCATTCCTCTTGATGATTTTACAACTTGATCGCGTGACAATCCTTTAGTAAATGGATCCGCAAGGTTGTCCTTCGACTAAAAACCGATACGCACTACTATTGTGCGCATATCCGATGAAAATACAGTCCACAGTTTTTGGTCCTACTGTGACCTTTTTCGGAGGTGGCACCGCGACTTTTGCTAAGCACCCCCACACTTTAAGGTATTTGTACGAAGGTACAACACCTTTCCAAAGTTCATACGGTGTTTTACCCGTAACTTTGTGTGGAATTTTGTTGAGGATATAATTTGTGGTAAGCAATGCTTCCCCCCACATGTTCTGGGCTAACCCAGATTCTTGAAACATCGCATTCATCATCTCTTTGAGAGTTCGGTTTTTACGTTCCGCAACTCCGTTAGATTCAGGTGAATAAGGAGCGGTTGTTTGATGGATAATTCCATGTTCTTTACAGAATGCATCAAATGGTCCATCATACTCGCCTCCTCTATCACTTCGAACTATCTTTATAGTTTTAGCGAGTTGGTTTTCAACCTCGATTTTATACTCCTTGAATTTTTCCAAGGCCTCATCTTTGCTTCGTAGCAAATAGACATAACAATATTTTGTACAATCATCTATGAAAGTCACAAAATATTTTTTTTTCGCCTCTAATTTGAATAAACTTTAAATCACATAAATCAGTGTGAATTAAATCTAGAGGTTCGGTTGTCCTTTCCACTTTTGGTGATGGTGTTTTTGTGAGTTTGGCCTGTACGCACACTTCACATTTTTCTTTGCTAATTTTGCATTTTGGAATTAGGTTCAAATTCATTAATCTACTAATAGATTTATAATTCACATGTCATAATCTTTCATGCCAAATATTAGAAGACTCAAGCAAGTAAGCAAAAGAATTATTCTCATTCATTTCAGCATTGGTTACAACATTTTTGGGATTAACATCCGAAACAACATTTGCAACAGCCTTATTCTTAGAACTACTTGCTTCTTCTTTTCCACTCTTGACGACAGCCTGGACGCACATCTTCATGAGTCCTCCCTTCACATATCCCTTCCCGAGATACATCCTGAACTTCTTCAAGACGAGGTTGTTGGACTCAAAGATCACTGAAAATCCAGCCTTGCACATTAAGGTACCAGAAATCAGGTTCTTCCTCATCAGGGACATGCTTCACGTTTTGAAGTGTGATCTCTTGTCCCGAGGTCATGCGTAACACCACCTTACCCCTTCCAGCAATTTTCGAGAATGCAGTGTTCCCCATGAAGAGTTGTTCCTCCGACATGCTCTTCTCATAGGTGTTGAACATTAACCTATCATTGTATATGTGTGTTGTGGCACCAGTGTCATACCACCACTCACTAGGGTTGTCGTCAACCATGTTGACCTCTGTTACCACAGCGCAAAGGTCCTCTTCTGTGAGGTGAGCCTGGGACTTGGTGACGTTGGAATTGTCTCTGTTAGTCATTTTTTCTGAAACGAAAAAATTAAACTTGTGTGAGATTACCAACGTATTGATATTATGATTTATCTAAAAATAAACCAACCAAATCACCAACACTAAAGTTTTTATAACAATGAGTTATACAAAACTTTTAAATAGCGTTTTAAGATGTGTTTCGCAAATTTCAGTTTTAAACTATAAAACGTTTGCGTAAACAATCTGAGGTAAAGCGAATCACAAACTCACTTAAAAGTGTTCGTGGAAACCTTTAAACACTCGTTCAACGATTCATGTAAACACTAAATAGTGATTCACAAATCCACTTGACAATTCGTGTAAACACTAAATAGTGAATCACAAATTCTTTTGATATTGTTTGGTGAAACAATTCACGTAAACGTTTATAAAAACGAATCGCAAATCGAGAGTGATTATAAAAAAAACACTCAACGAAACAATGTCAAAATTCAATTGAAATATTAGTCAAAAATCAATTGAAAACATTTAATCAAAACTGTGTATAACATTTAGAATTATTTTCAAAAGTTTCTGAAAAGAATAACAACTTGTATTAGAAGACAAAATACGTCTCCAAATTTGACCAAACAATTTTCAGTGAGTATTGACTTTAATCAACCAAACAAAATCAAGAGCAAATATGAAGATGCTAACAAACGACAAAACCCACAAACATTTATAGATTAAATATTGCAGGTTTTTTGTTTGTTTTATTCCAAAGAGGAAGAAGATCGATTCACGACTGAAAATATCTTTTGTTTGAAAAATCTCACGACTTGCTTGATAAGTCAAATCAAAACCGATAAATCTTCAAAACAGATACGGTTTCTGATTTTAACTCAAGCAAAATATTAAAATATCAACTCTTTCACAGATTTTTTTTTTCTTTCAACGTTTAAATTGTCTTCGATTTTTTCTGTAAGACAGAAACTCACAGCAACACAATAAAGAACTGGATTCAGTCTGTAAAAGCTTCACAATCAGAAAATTTCGTTAGTCCAAATAACAACAACGAAATTTTTAAAGAATTAAGACTATGAGCACCAAATTCAACAATGAGCAGAACTGATATTAGAAGCAACAATATTACAGATTATAATGATTAAAACATGATGGAAATAATCAAAATATGAACTCAACTACCGTAAGCTGATTGAAGAAGAACCGGAAGGTGAGTAGAGTCGAGACAAAGATCTCTCTCCTTAATTCTTTAAACGCCCGTAGTGCTCCGGTTTGATACGCTCAAGAATCCCAGGATAAAACTACTCTATTCTCTGCTTCGATGCACTCGAGAACAAAGCTAACGAACCAAAAAATCTGTGTTGTACTCTCAGACACTAAGAAAACATGGAGAAGAAGAAGAGAGGAGATTGTGTGGTAATAAGATAGTCAAGAAGAGGAGTCAAAACTTGTTTTAAATAGCCACATTTCAAAAAGTAACATACTCCACATTAATGAGAATTATTTTCATAACTGAATTTTTGAATTGATTCACACCATTATGTGTGTTGATTGTATGTTAGAAACTTTTAATTATAGGAGATATTTTAGTTGACCAAATCAACAAAATTTTCAGAATAGATTTAGGCCAAAATTAAATTAATCTTTGAACCTACAATCTTATTCAAGGCCATAAAGCTTAAAGCCCGAGCCCATATCTCCTTTACACTCCAAGTTGTCCATTCAGACTTCAATTTCTCATTCAACCGAACTTCGTTTTTATCGTTCTTATACACCACCTTGTAGTGGACGCAGCGACGATTCTATTGTGCCCAAGAACTAGTCATTCCGATGAACGTCTTCACCGGAAATCTTACCGGAATATGGTCGTAAACCATTTCCATAAAAACGAGTTCTAACACATAATTCCAAAAACCTACACATATAATACAGACCCGAAACTAAAAATCATTAGATAATTAAATCGTTGGAAGAAATATTCAGATTCAGCTAAAAAGGCATTTCCGAGACATTAGATTCTTGGTGTGATTTGGAAAAGTCTTAATGATACATCTTCAGTGTCGGACTCCGAGAGGGATAGTAAGACCTCTTCTGCTCAACTCCTTTGGATGCGACTCTCTTGTCCTCTTACTCTTGATATCATAATAGAAAGCACAAAACGGCTTTCTATTTTTAGGCATATAAATAACATCATGTGCATCAGTCAAACCACTACAAAGTATCTTGAGGAAATGGTTCATTTGACCATCAAGAGTGCTTACGCAACTCAATGATCATTCTTGTTTTTAGGCAAAACCAAGAACCTGTAATCTACTGGTGCGAGAACAAATCCATGCTAACTTCCCCTGGTTTTATACCCTTGTTCATTTTTAAAGGTCTTTTACGAAATTGTCTTTAAAATTTTTGTGACTGATACTTTTGTAGATTTGCATGAAGATAGTGATATGATGATGAGGGGTAATGGTGAAGCATATAGCTCCCACAGAGTTTAATTAATCTATTTCATAGAATAATGTTTCATAGAGTTAAAATGTCAATGTTGACGTTAACTTTTTTCTCTTATTGCTTAATATATTTATTTTCAAGTCATGTGGTTCAAGAAGATTTTAAGCAGTTTATACAAGAAGCATAACCAAACTCTACAACAGCAACCTGTGGTTCGTCCAACAATAAAATTTGTTCTTTATTATTACTCAAATTTATTTTAGTTAGGGCATCATAGCATAGAATCTACATGTCAATACAAAAATCTCAACAAGGGAAGAGACAAAAGGAAGGATCTAAATGTAACCTTCTATTCACAAAGCTAATCTTGGTCAACTTATTATGACACCAAACCAAGTGATCCTTGGTCAATTTGGACATGTTCAAGACCCTTGTCACAAGTTTCATGTCCACTTGTGAGAAGAAGTAAAGCACTTGTTCCTCTGTTGAATCTTTTTCCTTGTGCTTTTGAAATCTTCTTATGATACATCTCTCACTCTTCAACACATCTTTCAACCCCTTCTCCTTCTGCGATATCATTAATCAAACGGACGATAAAATATATAACTCGGATCGTATAAAAAGTTTGTGTCTTGGAGAAAGGAAAACTTACATTTTGAAGTTCTGCTTTAACATCGGCGAACATCTCCAGATCTTCTGAGTCTTCCTCATGATCCGGTTCTATTTGAGATTTGGTTAGAGATTTCTGATCATGAATCGAGCTAGTAAACTTATCAAAACGGACAAACCGCCAGAATAATCGAATCGTTTCCTCCATAATTTCGACAAGCTGTTCGCTTTTGATCGCACAGTCATCATTTTCCTCGTAATCTCTCCTTCTTCCTTTCCTCTTGTCCTTTCCATCTTCTCGAATAACCGGGACTTGAAGGAGATTCCGAAGAATACGACGTCTCTTGATGTAGTGTTGTACTCTAGGCTCTTCGAACGGCTCGTTTTCAAGAAATCTCTGAAGCAAAACCTGAAACTGTTGAAATTCTCCGGCGACTTCGTTGTACCGACGAGAACCGTACACATCGGATTCCAGTAATTTAATGGCCTTTTCGTATTGCCAGTGAAGAATTTCCCACGACAAACACATGTGACCAACGTATACGTTCTCCAATTCTCCATGGGTCTCTTTTCTGAATTGAATCAGTGGTTCGGTTTCTGATTTCTTCGGTTTCCATAACCGGAGATTAACCGAGAAAATGGATGAAAATGACGCCTGGGAAGGAGAAGACCCAACCGTCGAGGGGTTCTTTGATTGAAGAAGCTCTTCAACAACATAACCAAGAACCAAATAAGAAACACACACACAAAAAAAATTCAAATTTTTATAATAACTCAAGAAAAATTGTAGATCATAATTTAGGCGCACACATGTAATTAAATAAAGACCTATTTAATTTTCAAAAAAAAAACTATTTTTTTTACTAAGAAACTAATTAATTTGATGGAAAATAAGAAAGGTAGGTTCCACTAGCAAAACTAAGGTAGTGGAGACTGGAAAAATTAGGTAAAGGGGTTCCATAAAAGAGCAATGCAAAAAAGAAGAAACACAAAAGCTAAGTTTGAAAGCTAACCCCAAAAAATGACATAATTGGTGTAATAGGCCAATAAAGATTTGCATGTGTGCATTGGCTTAAAAAACAGAGGAAGCTATTGGGTTCAATTCCACAGATTTAGCGTCATTCTGCAAGACAACATTTATCACATAGCATTTACATTGTGGTCTACTTATCTAAGAAAGGTGAAGAATATCAAAATGTCATATACAAAACTATATACATAAACAGTTAAATTCAATGCATTAAATGTCTATTTAGATTAAATTTGAGTATGAACCCAAATGTTGTCAAATATCCGTTCTAGTCTCTAACCCAAAACAATAAATAGAATAAGAGACTTATGGTTAATCAATTAATAGTGTGTGTTTGTTAACAAAATTAAAAGACTAAAACAACTTCTAGCTTCTTCGAAAATGACATATGTACTGTTCCCTAAGACCATCTCCAATGTATTCCTCTATCTTTACCTTTAAAATAGAGAAACTCTATAATAGAGGTGGGTTTTGCTCCAATGTATTCCTCTATATTTTCCTCTAAAAAGGAATATTCTCTCTAATATTCTTTTTTATTTTACTAATAATACTTTTTATTTATAAAAATTACAATTTAACCCATTTATTTTATTTTTACAATTATAAAATGATAATATTATTTAAATTATATATTAGTTATTAAAATATAATAATTTATAATTTATTAATTTTATAATGTTAGTTATTAAAATATTGATATTTAATTATTTTGGTCATAAATAAAAGTATTTGAAAGTTAATGGACTGATTTGTAAATTAAAAAGTTCACCTCTATTATAGAGGTAAAAATAGAGTTCCTCTATATATAGAGGGAAAAAATAGAGATCTCTATTTTAGAGGTGAAAATAGAGGTGGGTTGGAGTAGATTTGCCTCTAAACTCTATTTTAGAGGCAAATATAGAGGTGGGTTGGAGATGCCCTAATACTAATATTATTACATGTAGTTAATAAAACACAGCTTCCAAGAAATATTTATTTAAAAACTACTGGTAAGAAAACCATAAAGACACTTAAATAATGGTTAGTTTTTAGGTTTTTTTTTTCTCAACGGGCTTTTAGGTTTGGTGCAATGTTCACTTCAAAACGCGTAATCAATAGCTAATTATAGGATATTTTTGTCAAAAAAAAAGCTAATTAGAAAAATCGAATTCTATAAACGCTATAATGAGTAGATTTCGTGGGACCTAAATGGGTTAATAAAAGAAAATAAATTCTTATAAAACACTACACAAATTTTTTTTTATGTAATAGTAGGTCAAGGTATTTGACTAACACAAGTAAATATTGAAATAATTTATATAAAATAAATTAAAAAGATGTAGAAAACTTACCGAGAGCATAAGACTTCTGAAAACTCAAGATATCGAGTTTTCGCATTCTTTCTCTGTAACTTCTATGGAACTTATGAACTTCTCCAATGGTATCAACATGTTTAAATCTCTTCTCCTCTTCGATTCTCCATGGCTTTAACTCCTCCATGATCTTTGGACAATCATCATCTTCTTCTTCTTCACGTATTGTCGGAAGCCCACCTATCGCTTTAACTTTCTTCATCTCCATCTTAAGCTGCTCTATCAAATCCTGATGCTCCCATAAACTCTCGAATCCGTTTGTATCTTCGTCTTCTTCTTCCTCTGAATCAGAACCAGAACCAGAACCAGAAGAATTGTTGTTTTTACGATTTTGCGCTTTCTCCTCGGGTGGTGATGTTTCTCCGAAATCGGAATCTGATAAAAACCCATCTTCGTTGCTTGTGAATGTTTGACTCGAATCAACGAAATCAGACTCCGATTCCAAGAAATCATCCTCTGTTAAAAATCTGATTTTCTCTTTCTTATTGACGGCGGAAGAAACAGAGTAATCCTCTGTTTTCTCAACCCTAAAAGTCGCCTCCTTTGGGTTTTCGATAACGAGATTCTTTGCCGGAA
Source organism: Orychophragmus violaceus (assembly GCA_030180135.1). Lineage (NCBI taxonomy): Eukaryota > Viridiplantae > Streptophyta > Magnoliopsida > Brassicales > Brassicaceae > Orychophragmus > Orychophragmus violaceus. Next base: position 43,273,880 of record CM058240.1, read on the forward strand.
ACGGCGATTCGTAGTTCTTCTCCGCCGTTGAAATAATCGGAGAAGAACACAAAAACCCGCTCAAACTCTCACCGGGATCGCCGTGGTAATCCTCTGTTTTATCTCGCTTCCTCTCCTTGAAACAATCTTCAACCATAAAAGTCGCCGACTTTGGCTTTTCGATAACGAAAGTGAGATTCTTATCCGGAGATGGAGTTTCATACTTCTTCGCCGCCGTGGAAAACACCGGAGAAGAAGACAAAAAACTGCGCTCACCGCAATCACTTAACGATCTATACCCTTCTCTGTTTAATCTCTCGAATGTTTCCGTCTGAAACTCGAATTTGAAAACCAATTTCGAAAACGATTTACTGATTTCTTCTTCTTCATCGATTCCGGGATCTTCAAACTCCATCATCTTCACTTCTTCTGGTTCTTCGATTTCGGACAAAAATTGTATCTTTGATATGTCGGTTTCAACAATTGTATCTCTTGAAGCACTGTTTTGTTTATATATAAGAAAATAAATAAAGTATTTCCTTTTTTACGAACATAAAAAGAAGTGATAAATATCATAAAATGGGGAATTAATTAAAGTCTTTAAGTACCTGGAGAATACGATGAATAATGGCTTGAGGAAAGAGATAAAGAGAGCGAAACAAGCATTATGATGTGAGGAGATCAAGTTCTGTAATGGAATTGATCAGAATTTTCTTAAGACAAAGACATATAATTTTGCTCATGAGTCGTTGTTATGTCAGTCAAAAAAAAAATTCAACGAAACACTTTATTTCTAGGGTTGAAAAAGCTCATGCAGAAAGTGTAAATTTGCAGAAAAGGAGACTTTTCACCTAAAAACGCAAAAGAAACGTTAGTGAAATCGAAGGATGATGACGATGATGCATGAATGGAGATAGATTTTGAAGTGAGAACTAACAGATGAGAGAAATTGAAGGGAAAGGAACAAGTGAGCTAATTTTGTAAATTGTTAAAAATATAATTCATCTAAAGTGTTCTTTGAGCTAATCTTATGGGTTGCTTTGAACCATGGATTTCTCCACTCTGTTATTGGATGCCACATACACATCTATTACTGTTACTATTACTATTACTATTACATTAACACATTTTGTCTTAATTCGGAGTTTTAGATATGAAACCACCGTTTGACTTTTTTCGGTCTTGATGCCACTTTTTATTTTGTCCCGGTTTATGTAAAATGAGGGTGATTTTTGGATGGACATAAAAATAAACAATTAAAAACGAAAGACAATAAATTTATCAAACATAATGATAATATAGGAATTGAGTGGAATACATCAAATACTGATATTACAAGTCTAATTAAGAAAAATAATTAATGCTAAACTAATTTTTTAAAAGACAAGTTCTTGCAAAGCCGAAGCTTGAGTTGTGATATCAATTTCTTTCCGCCAGAAACTGAACCGCTATCTCGACTACCGATTGAGTTATTTTCTCCCAGCAAGGCCATCAATGAGATAGGAACTGTTATGAAATCAACACCTGAACTAATATTCTCCTCAAAATTAAGTAACCCAAAGGAATCGATCTCAAACAATCATCTCGCCGCCGAGTGTTTGACGGCGAAAGACCATTTGGTCGTTTGACCTTGCAAGACTCGTAGGTGACTTTATTTTGAGGAGAATACTAGTTCAAGTTTTTTTCATGCATGACTCCTGAGGTCGACACAGAACCGAACAAAAGGAAAACATAAGAACATGTCAGCATATTTAAGGAAGAACTTAAGATAAAAGATAGAAGATGAAGCGAGGCTCTGTTAGAACTTAGAAGCGAAAGAGAGGAAATAAGTGAGCATGGAGAAGAATGTGAAAAGAAGGGCTATATATTTACTCAGGGGAAGAAAGAACGGTTATCGAAACAATCCTGATTTAAAGCGACACAAACTTCTATCACGCCGAGCACATTCATTGGTGGAAGAAGAGGCGTCTTAAATGTCACCGAAAAATTCTTAATATACAAATATAAAGACCAAAAATAAGTCCAAAAATGTTACTCTTGTTTATCTACGACTGTTAATTTTTTCTCTTTTCAAAAATGCAATAATTATTTCTCATATATATATATATTTAATTACGACCTCTATCTAATATTAATCATTTTTATAAATCGAAATTTTAATTTACAATTGTATTAGTATTCATTCTCATTTATTAACATTACAAATAGTAGTCGATTTCTTAATATTAGTCAAAGAAAGTTATTGACTTGGAGAGGCATCTTAAAAAGTATAGGTATGCACTCTTATATTTATTTCTACATCTAGGATCCGATTTGTATCATTATCATTTAATCCCTCCTCGCCAACAACCGGCCCAAAAGGTCTTTTCCATATAAAAAGGGAATATTTTGTTACAATAGAAGCAGAAGTGATGTGGATATTCAAGAATCGAAGTCGATTTGCTTTAGAAAAAGAGAACATACGAATAGTTCCGTGATTTTGTCTAAGCGATTATTGAAGAATGCCAGCCTTGGGACACCCATTATCTCAAGTTTTGGATCGAACTAATCCATTGACACAAATCGTTCATGGGAGAAAGTTGAGTTATTTGGGCTTTGGCGGATTAACAGGGCGAACTGCTAATTTTCGGATACGAGATATCCATCCTAGTCACCTAGACAAGATATGCCTTATTTGCAAGACGGGAGACCCATGGATATGGTCTTCAACCCATTAGGAGTACCCTCACACATGAATAGTAGCAAAAGCGCTTCTCTTTGCCCCTTAAGTAGAAGGACAAGAAAGAGACTTTTTGTTTTATTGCTCCCGCTTCCTCACATCTGCGCTCGTCAAGCCAAATTTGCTTTTTTGGGAGGCGTTCCTCGGGGTTGAAGCGGACATTTTGAAATGACAGCATCGAAGCTGGATCCTCTAGAACCACAAGAATCCTTAGTTGGAATGGGATTCTCATCACCTTTTGAGATTTTGAGAAGAGTTGTTCTTTGGAGAGCACAGTACGATGAAAGTTGTAAACATCGAAAAATTCTTACTATATATTAATCAATTCTTACTAAAATATGGCTATCAATTACCGTTACTAAATTGAAATATTAAACATGAAAGCATAATTAATACGGTTCGATAAGCATATTAAAACCGAAATCATAATAAAATATTAAGGTTTTCAAGTAACAGACACTAAATTATGAATGAGATTTCGATAGGGACAACAACACTGCTTCCGGCAGCATCGGTGTCAGCGGCCTCTAGCTGGAACCTGAGATCTTGAACCTCCTGAATTCGTGGATTGAACCTGTAGTCCGATAAGCCTTCCACGGTCTCAACCCATGTCTCATCAGGTTCACCTATATAAAACAAAAACTTTAGCGAACTATCCTAAATTATTATATATAAACAAATGAAAATGTTAAAACAATTACTTTTAGTCCGAACACTCCTCTACATCTTGAGCACCACGATCTGTTCCGGACCCTTAGTCTTCAAGTATTTAGGCCAGAAGTCAACCGCGTATTTGCCATAAGCCACACACTTTAACTTATTCATCCTATTACGAATAAGAAAAGCAAATCAGAACTATCATGATCAATTGTTCTTATTATCGAACAGTTTTACACTTTTATCAATTGTTTTGGTCATTGTGTTTATTGCTACACTACCAAAAACATGCACTTACTGAGCGTCTCTGAGGTGGAACACTTTCCTTTTCCTTGCAAGGTTATCGGGATCGACTTCAAGGGGGCAAATGATCGAGACAACGCCCATGTTTAGTCAAGATATTTGTTGTTATTTAGAGATTCACAATTAGAGTCTCAAAAACATTGAAAAGAAGGAAACTTTCGATAGTTTTTACCTATATGATCGTCTCTGTCTGTTTTTATGTCACGGATATGGAGGAAACTAACAAATTCCATGTAGTGCTTGCTATCCAAAGGGTCGATAAGTTCAATTTCAGTGTCTTATGTGACTTCAAGTCGGCGGCGAGACTTCGTTGGACAGAAACTTGGATCCGCTCGCACTACCCTAACTCCAAATATCTCAATCCACTTGTCTTCGTTTTTCTCAAGTCCAGCGAAGTTATTTACTTCGCCTGGATAAATGACCATTTCGATCTTGGCTCCCTGCACATGAGTGAATGCATAAAGATCAAAGAGTCAAAACCAGTGCAGTCTTGCATGCCGGAAAATAAGTCAAATAATTTTCACTTACTCTTCGGTCGGCCAAGATGAAACTCCAATGTGGTCCATCTTCAAACACATAGTATGGGTAGACGCGGAAAATCTTAACTCTGAAGCGCCAACCGGTTTCGGCTCTGTTAGGTTGTGTTTCTGCTATGTAGTTGTAATGGACCATTGTGCTTTGGTTCTGTTTCAGAGAAAATGATAGTGGGAGAAAGGTTAATCAGGAAGATGATTATTACGACGAAATAACTTCCCCTCACCAAACAAAGGACTTGGATTAAAGAAGGTTACAAGAAATGAGGGTTTTAATAATGTGCCTCGAGCGCCGCTTCAAAACATAGAGAGAGAGAGAGAGAGAGAGAGAGAGAGAGAGAGAGAGAGAGAGAGAGAGAGAGAGAGAGAGAGAGAGACGTACGCTTACATGGAGTGTGTATCTTCGCGACCCCAATCAAATCAATTAATCATGGTTAAATATCCTGGTTAGATATGTCTGGTTATATCATGGTTAAAAGTTATACAAACCGTACACTGATTTTGTCTTTTGTTCTGGTGTAGCCCATGAGCCCTTGAACCGTATACTGGTTTTGTCGTTTGCTATGGTGTAGCCTCAGAGACATAGAACCGTGCACTGGTTTTTGTCTTTTGTTCTCTTGCTGGCTTTTGCAGAGTTCCTCTGTCTCGGCGGGATGTTTATGCTGCAGCCACCCTCCAATCTTGTTTTGAACGTTTCATTTGGTAGGGTTGTGCTTATTGATTACACATTAAATGAGAGACAAGAAAAATATTTAATGTTCCTCTCAACCAATATTATTAAATTTCGTTAACATGATAAGTTTGTATATACTCAAAATAAAAATCACATATATCTATAAAGATTCACAAAATCATAGTCTAGTTTCTCTAATTAAATATTTTATTAGTTTTGACCATTAAACAATTTTTAACTTAGATACTATATATATATATATATATATTTATCAATCTTAAGATAAAAAATAAAGAAACATATTTCTCACTTCGAAATGCATTGACTGATCATATTTGAGAGTATCACGAAAATACGTATGTTGAATAATTTTAGTTATAAAATTAAGTGTAATTTGTTTGTTTTATTAGTTTTGACCATTAAACAATTTTTAACTTAGATACTATATATATATATTTATCAATCTTAAGATAAAAAAATAAAGAAACATATTTCTCACTTCGAAATGCATTGACTGATCATATTTGAGAGTATCACGAAAATACGTATGTTGAATAATTTTAGTTATAAAATTAAGTGTAATTTGTTTGTTTTCCAAACTTCAAATTTGAGGTTTCAATATTCAAAACCTAAAAATTTAAGGTTTTACAGGTAGGTTGGAGATGCCCTACAATAAAACCGCATAATGAGGCTTTACGGTTCCTTTTTAGGGTATATGGTTTTGTTCACTCCAAAAGAAACCCTAAACCTTAAACCCTTAAAATATAAAGTTTCGTCTGTGCTTTAACAATCTAGTCCGAAAACTATTTCTTAAATCTTGATGTGTACTATTTTTAATTTATGTGTTACCAAAATTGCAAAACTATTTCAAAGAATTTAAAACACAAATTTGCTTTCATAAAACCTGTCTTCAATTGTTCTTTTTACTGTGAGCAAACTTGTTCTGATTTTAATAAAATAAAATGGATTAGTTAAATTTTTAAAACAGAGTTAATAAAAAAAGGATTATATTACGGCCACGTTACGCCTACAAGTGGGTAAAAATTTAAAATATTTGCAAAAATAAATCCGGGAAACCTAAACCCAATTTTACAGCCCAAAATATTTCAATTATCTGCCTATACCCAAGAATTTTCAACAGAGTGCCGAGAAATCATCAAATACGTCAAACCCTGATTTTCTTTTGTTCTTCCCCTTTTCAGATATCTCCTTCGAATCATCTCTCTAATCTCTCCACGAATCCTCTTCTACGCCCACCCATCTCAAACTGATATCTCTTCTTCGAATCTCTTATTCGAAGCTTTCCATTTCATAGCTAACTTTGGCCGAAATCCTATCGACTCTATCAAATTCTTCCTTGAATATCTCAATCACGAAACACTTCGTGAATCGATGCCTACGGGTACATGTAGCTATATCGTTAGTTTTTTTCTGCTTTGTGATATATCATGGTTTTTACCGGTTTTATGCCATGTTATAATTGTGTTTTAGTGTTCTTTTGTGTTCCTTTAGAGTCTATTACAGGTATAATCAGGTTTGGAGCAGAATTGGAGATATTGGAGCATTTTGGGATTTTTGGAGTGTTTGGCCGAGAGATTGAGCTCACTGTCCGATTTTGAGATCATGCATCGATCGACACACCTTTGGTGTCGATCCACACACTAGCGAGTTGGGCCGATACGGCGGTTTAATGAAGAATGAAGATTTTGCACTTTGGCCCATAAGTTTCCAGTATTTACAAAGAAGCCCCAGCCGAGATTATGCCTATATAATTAGGATTTTGGTGTTTATTTTAGATACGCTTTCATACTTAGAGCTAAGAGATTTTTAGAGCTTTTGGGGCTGATCTAATCCTGTATTTCATCTATTTTGGGAGAAGATTTCGAACCCCTTTATCTATTTAATTTCTTATATCCAATCTATTTATTCTATGATTTCTGTTTCATTAATCATATCTGAGTAGATTCATAGTTAGGTTTAGGGTTTCTCATTAAGGATTTCATGACTTGCTAGACTTGTTTAATTCAGTTAAGGATTCACATGAATAGAATGTTCTTCGATCTAAATTGAGTTTAATGCTAGTTCTAACCTGATCAATTAGAATCTAGTTCTTAGGTTTCTAAATACGACACGAGAGTGTGGTTTAGAATCTGAACTATTTAGGTTGAGCAATTAAACTTTTCGCAAAGGAATTTGGTTTAGTTTAATTGTGAACATATCGAACTTGAAATTAATGCTGGTTTAACCTGTTAGTAATTGCAAAGGAATTTGGATTACTGCACTTAGACTTAGAGAATTCTCGCAAAGAGATTTGGTTAATTCTATATCCGTGATTTTAGTTCTAGAACTGTGCTTAATTAGATCCTGACTGATTGATTTGTCTGCTTGTCTGATTTCCTGAGAACGCCCTATACTTAGCACCTTTAATTAACTGCTTTCACCACCAACAATCTGCTACTTGTTTACTTTCTTGCTTTGCTATTTAGTTTACTACAATTTGCTTTCTTCTTAGTTTAAATTCCTACATTTCTTTATCTATCGAGACCAGAGTCTCTGTGGATTCGATACCCTATATACTACAATCACTTAACTGTGCACTTGCAGTAGAATAGGATTAAAACCTGACCCTATCAAGTTTTTGGCGCCGTTGCCGGGGACTCTTAGAGTCTTCGATAGGATCGAACTTAGGGTTTTTACTAGGATTTTTATTGTTTTTGTTTCGTTTTGTTTTTATTTTTTTTAGTTACTAATTTTTCTCTGTTTTCTCTCTGTCGCAGGTACCGATTTCGCTTTGCGTCGATCGTTGCACCTTTGTGTCGATCGTCACTAGGCGATTCTGAGATTGAATCAATCGTTGCACTGATAGCATCGATCGTTGCTTGACGATTACAGACAGTTTATGCAGACGCGTGAAACTCGAAGTAATCAGAACCTGAACCTCGTTAATCTCGGACTTGAAGAACTTGGACGTCTAGAGAGGACTAACAGAAGAGAAAGAAGAGCAAGGATGGTGGTACAGAAGATAATTTTAATGCCTGATGCTCAAGGTACCCTGAGGGACCGAGATAACAACCCGTACAATGCTGCTGGGCATCGGGTTGATGCTGAAGGGAATGTAATCCCTGATCCTCCTGAGCAACCGCAACAGGAGCAGAACCAAGGCCAAAGACAGGCCCAAGGTAGAGAGATGGTTGTCCATGAGAGGACTTTAGCTGACTACAACAGACCGGATGAGTTTCATGCAAACCGGTCAGCTCTTGTGATGCCTGGTTTTGAGAGGAATGATTTTGAGATCAAAAACCATCTACTACTCGCTGATGAGACAAAATGCCTTCCATGGTCATTCCACGGAGCAGCCTATGGATCACATTGATCAGTTTGAGGACATAATCACTGGCATGAAGTATGATGGAGTTTGCCAGGATTATCTGTTTCTCAAGCTCTTTCCATACAGTCTCGCTGGAGACGCTGCTGCATGGCTGAAGCAACTGCCACCTGGGCAGTTTAATACTTGGGCAGCCCTGAAGAGTGAGTTCCTGCGTCACTTCTATGATGATGCACATTCCGATCAGTCCAGACAGGACATACTCACATTTTCCCAAGGACCTGTGGAGCCTCTTAAGACTGCCTGGATGAGATTCAAGAAGTACCAGCGTGACTGCCCACACCATGGATTCACTGAAGTCACATTGCTAGGTATCTTCTTCATGTTGGAATTGTGTCCAGTAATCTCGGTACTGTCTCTAGAAAGTAAGAGTATGTCAATGATCAGACATAAGTCATATAATACTGGGGGTCATGATGGCTTGCTAGAGTCCGCTCATGATCTATAAGTCTTGGACTTATTGCCTTTATTATATGATCCCATATGGGTCACACGCCTAAGCTAACAGGAAAATGTGTAGGAACGGTTTAGCAGAAGTACGGTAAAAGTGCTAGGCATTTACTGTACTTAGAGAGAATAAAACGGTTTAGCTACTCTGTGTCGATCGATACACAAGGTGTGTCGGTCGACACAGTGTGCGAATGCCGTCTAGTTAATTGGTGTTTGGGCCAAATGGCCCAAACGAAATCAGACAAGTTTTATAAGCTAAAACTCGAGTTTCTGATCAATTAACCCTAATGACCCAGCCGAAAACTCTCTCTCTCTGCGCCGAATTCCTCTAGTGGTCTAGCAGCCGTTTCCTGTGATCGCGTGTGTGAACCTTTGGAGGATTCATCCCTCGGTGTTTCTCTGATCTCAGACATACCATCTATTTCCGCTGCAAACATGTATAAGGTGAGATCATCATTTGTTTCTATTCTGAGAAGAACCTAGATCGCATGTTTAGGTTGATATGAATCTAAGAATTGAATCAGGATCAACTAAACAATCCTTCAGTGGTATCAGAGCTCCAGGTTCTGGTTTTTCTTGTTTAGATTCATGTTTAGGATTGTTTTTCTTGTTTAAAAGTGTTTTGAATCAACTACTGATAAGAGAAAACATTTAAGTAACAAGAATTGAAATCTAAACACATGAAAAATCGCATGATCAAACTATATTGATTTGGTATGCGATCTGATCCGAGAGAATGAGAATCGGCTGCGATTGCGTGTATCGATCGATACGATCGCATGGATCGATCGATACAGTTCGAAGATCGCATGGATCGATCGATACGATCGCATGGATCGGTCGATACAGTCTATCGGGTAACCCTGTTAACGCGTGAAAGCATCGATCGATGCAGGATCGATGCAGGTTCGATATTGGTGCATCGACTGATGCGGTTGGTGCACATCGATCGACACGGTAGGGTTTTGGCTCGGTTCAGTGCATGCGCGAGAGCATCGATCGATACAGGATCGATGCACGGTCGATGCAGGATCGATGCTGAGAGCATCGACCGATGTGGTTGATGGATCGATCGACACGGTTGGTCCATCGATCGACATGGTTGGTTTAAGGCTCGGTTTAATTTTGATTAAAATTAATTCGTCCTGGTTTAATAAACAGATTTAATAATTTTATTAAATCTGGTTAAACCGGGACAAGAAATCCAATGTCGAAAGAATTATTGGATTTAGTGCCTAAACCAGGATTTTCTAATTTGATTTGGTTGGACCAAATAAATTGAGAAAATCCGGTTTAGTAAATAACCGGTTGACAATTGTGGTCATCGTAGTAATTAAAATTTGGTTAGACCAATTTTAATGAACCAGACCGGTTATGTCATTTAATTGGACAATTGGGTCATGTCTTGGACATGGACCAATTCTTGGGCCTCGGGCCAAGAAGTTAAAACAATTGGGCCAATTATTTGAGTCTTTCTTCAGATTAATTTAAAATTTATTTTATAAAAAAATATAAGTCGATTTTAAATTAAAGTTTCCGAAATTTTGAAATTAGAAAGTTTCTTATTTTATAGAAGTTTCTAGATTTGCATGATTCGGATTTTAAGAAATTTCTAAAGTTAGAAAGTTTCCGTTTTTAGAAAGTTTCCAATTTTAGAAAGTTTCCAAAAATAGTAGGTTTCCAAAAATGGAAAGTTTCCCGAAATAGTAATCTTCTATTTTGGGAATGAATTTTGAATAAACCTACGAACCTCAAATAATATCAAGCGTTGGATGTCTTGTCCATTCTATGTCAGCTGTCGAAGCCCATTCAATTGTATTCATGGCCTTACAGTGTGAGGGTGTCTGCTTTTGCGTGGATAAGACGGTTTGTGATTCATAAATGTCATTGGGAGTCCCAGACATTAATGATTACATGACTGTATAGTCTGGTTTTCTTGACTGGGCCATCGGGAGTCCCGGGCCTTGAGACATCAGAGTGAATTGGGCCTCGGGCCCAGATTCACAACCAAGAGTTATATCACGGATATAATTAGCCGATATAGGGCTTACCGATATAAGCTAAGGTTTGGTGACGGCCAGTGGCCCACTTTAATCTTAGTTATATGTGGATCTTGGAATCATTATATTCTATTGAGGGTAACTGATGTTATTGAATATAATGCATGATTAATCATATTAAATTTAATACGAGATTAATCATATTGAACATATTAACTAAAATCCTTTTATCTTAATTTTCAGTTATGACTAGCACAAACAATCAAAACACTTTCTCGATCCGGTCTGTCCTTAAGATGGACAAGCTGAACGGATCAAATTTCTTGACTTGGTCGCGGAACCTGAGGCTAGTCCTCAGACAGGAGAGAAAGGACTATGTCCTTGAGAGAGCTCTCCCCGTAAGGATCGGGTCCAATGCTTCTCATGCAGTATATGATGCTTGGAATAAGCATTATAATGATGCGGTAGATGTGCGTGGTCTGATATTGGCTAGCATGGAATCAGACTTGCGGAAGCAATATGAGAACATGGAGTCGCCAATAGAGATGATCAGCAGCCTGAAATTGAAATTTCAGGAACAGATAAGAGTGGAGAGATACCGGTTGGTTAAGTCTCTCACTAGCTGCAAGCTACCAAATGATAATCCAGTGAGTCCTCATGTCAGTAAAATGATGGGTTACATTGATAACCTGAGGAAACTGGATTATCCAGTTAGCCAAGAGTTGGCAACTGAAATCATTCTGCAGTCACTGCCGTCAAGCTATGATAAGTTCAGAAAGAACTATATCAAGAAAGGCTTAACGAAGACGCTGACTGAACTGCATGATATGCTCAAGACAGTTGAGCCAAACGTGAAGAGTACCCTGTACAATCTCATGAATGAGAAGGGTAGGTTTACTAAACCTAATGCTGACAAGGGTGAAGACAAAGTTGTCCAGATTTTGAATCATGGCAAGCGTGTGTCTTCTGAGCCCGAGTCAGATACCTCTTACGTTGGTAAGTGCTGCTACTGTAAGGAGACAGGGCATTGGAAAAAGAGATTGCATTAAATTCATGGAAGATGATGAGGAGTTAAAGTCGATGTATGAGACTACTTCCTCAGGTATTCATGTTATTACTTCAAGTTCTACCTTAAAGGTATTGAATACTGGTTGTGGCACTGATATTTGTGATAATAATCAGAGCCTAAGCAACAGTAGAACGTCCTTAAAGGTATTGGATACTGGTTGTGGCACTGATATTTGTGATAATATGCAGAGCCTAAGCAACAGTAGAACGTTGAAGGAAGGGCAAGTGAAACTACATGTCTGGAAGGAGCTTGGGATGCTGCCTCAGCCGTAGGGTTTTCACTTATAGATCCCTTTTAGGCTTGGTTTTGTATTAAGTAATTGCTACAATGTACCTGCTTTAAGCAGAATTGTCTTTCATTTTCTTGTAAGAATTTGAATGTTTTTCATTTTGATAAAAGACAAGTCTTGTTCTTTTGATCTTAATGAAACATTAATTGTAGCACCCTATTCATGGAATGGGTTTTATATCTTAAACCAAAGAGTGCCTAAATGTAACATAAATACCGAATTGGTTTAAATCTGATGAATTAAACCTGATTTTTCTTGGCATAAAGTCTTGGTCACATAGAGTAAGTCGGATTCAGAAATCCCATAGTCATGGACTTTTGGGCTCATTTGATAAAATGTCTTATGAGACTTGAATTCTGTTTACTGGACCAAAAGGAAAAAGGGCCTATCTTAGCCGAGCTAGAGAAAGGCCCAAAGGCTTATTGGACCTGGAACATACTGATGTATGTGGCCCAATGAGCAGTAATGCCAGAGAAAATTTTCCTGTACTTCATTGTCTCTACTGATTACTTCAGTGAGTGTGACTGTGTTCATTTGATGAGACACAAGTCGGAATTCTTTGACATGGTCGAAAGAGTTCCAGAATGAAGTATAGGATCTGAATGACAAAAGTATTAAGACTCTGGATTAAAATCCCGAGTGAGAATGCTTAAGTCATTGATTATGTGATCATCAGAATGAGTGTGAAATCGTTTCACAGCTCATTTCTCCTGAAAACCTGAAGGTGTTTCTGTGAGAAAGAATCAGATCTTATTAGAAATGATTAAAGATGAGTCACACGAATCTTCCATGATATTATTTAAGAATAACGCTCTAAAATATCTAAGTTTACGCTGAAATAGTTCCACGAATATCAGTTGAAAGACACCACGTTAATGTGGATTGGAATCGATCCAAATTTGTCTTTACTGAGTATTTGTAGTTGTGCTACTTCGCTGGTTGTCCTAGAGAAACTAAGGCTTGTTACTTTTACGTCCAATCTGTTTTCTAAGAAGGGAAGTTATTTTCCAAGAAGAACAGTGGGAGTAAAAGTATAACTCGAAGTTTTCTTAGGGAAACCAAGGCTCGGTACTTTTACGACCATTCTGTTTTCTAAGAAGGGAAATTACTTTCCAAGAAGAACAGTGGGAGTAAAAGGTATTTTTACGACCATTCTGTTTTCTAAGAAGGGAAGTCACTTTCCAAGAAGAACAGTGGGAGTAAAAGTACAACTCGAAGAAATTCGAGAAATACAGGAGGCTGCTTAACCTATTGAGGGAGAGCAGCGGAAGGATTTACAGATTTCTGTAGAATCTACACCTGTGGAGCCTGAAGTTCGCAGATATGAAAGAATCAGTCACTAATCCGAGAGTGAATTCTCGTCATTAGTTCAGCCTGATGATCATTGAAAGTTCGCATGATCTGATGATCATTGAAAAGCGACGAATCTGCGAAATTCAAAGAAGCGAAAGTGAGCCCGGACTCCGAAAAAATTACATTTTATGTAAGTTAGCTTCATTGATCCATTCATGGATGGAAGCAAACATATCGGAGTTGGAATCTTCGTTCTGTTGAAGTAGTCAAGGTTTTGACTTTAACAGGAACGAAGCAGAACTGTGTGTTTACTAATAGATTAGTGGGAGCGATATTGCATTTCTCAAAGTGTATGTCGATGACATACTGATTCTCGGATATAACGTCCCAACGCTGTAGTCGGTAAAAGGACTAGCCTGGGAGTTGGTTTAATGATTGACATGGGTAAAGCCACGTAGTTCTTGGATTTTGGATCTAAAGATAGAGATCCAAAAGAGCTGGTAGGACAAAGTCAGGATTCTTAAATTGACAAAGTCCTACACGTTTTGAGCAATCCAAGAAGGGTTTTATGCCAATGTCACATGGCATTAAGTTAAGCAAGATACAGTATCCTACGATAACTGCTGAGCTTAAATGCATGGATGAGATTCCATATGCGTCGGCAATTGGATCTATCATGTATGCCATGAAACGTACTTGTTTGATGTTGCTTTAATGTTAAGCAAGACAAGTAAAGACCAGTCAAATCCAGCAAAGAATCACTGGATTGCCGTAAAGAATATCCTAAAGTATTTGAGGAATACTAAGGATGAATTCTTGAGTTACGGAGAAAGTGAGGTGCTACGAGTCGGTAGAGTCTGAAAGGCAAGTTTCCAATAGACAAAGATGATTTCCGATCACAGTCCGGTTACATCTTGTGTCTATCTGGCGGTGCAAGGCACTGTTGCTGACTCAATGACTTAAGCTGAACATTTCGCAGCTTGGGAAGTGGCGAAAGAGGTTGTTTGGAAAGAAGAGTTCGTCGCTGAACTTGATGTGATTCCCAGCATAGATGAGACTAGCTGCACATCAGAGGTCCAAACACCTTGAGGATAGGTATAACCTATTCCGTAAGATAAATGACAGAGATGTTAAGTAGATCAGCAAGTTTCAACGAATGAGAACGTTGCTAATCTATTAACGAAGCCACTCCTTAGGCCTAAGCACGAGTCGCGGACTGTTGCTGTAGGATAAGTGAAATTAAGATGTAGTCTTATTTTCAGTGGGAGTTATTAAAGGGCTTTATTTAGTTATTTGATATGTTCTTGTAAAACATTCTTATGTTTAATGAAATTATTATTTCAAGATTATTTTAACTGTGATGAAATAATCGTTCCAAAGTGATATGAACCATTTTATAGGTCATCGAAGTAAATGACTTGATCTTGAGTCATCGAAGTCATTTAGCTTGATCATGAGACCCTATATTTGATAGATGTTTATATCATCCCGTCCCTAGTCGAAGGTTGTTGAAATTGGAACACCAACAACCGTGTGAGATTGGATTGGTACGTGACTTATGACAAAGTCTCAGTGTGTCATAGATGCGCGGCATCAAAGTCAGTACATAGGTGTATGTTTGGGAACATACGACCGGACAAGACCCGCTTATAAGAACTCTTCAGGATATTTATATCTGTGTCATAAGAGATTCTTACTACGACTATAGAGTATAGTCCTTAGACCTGAGTTCGCATGCATGTGACTGCACATGGACTGATGCACTTTGATCATTGTCTAACGCTATCGTTCTGCGATAGTTATAAGGACCTTGTTTGGGTACATTATGAAATGAACAGTTTACAGTGATGGAACAAGACGGAATTTGTCCCTCCAATATAAATGGAGTGAATATCTCTAGGCCAATCGGAGATTTGAATACTGGAAAATGCATGGCCATGCTCAAACGGACTGTCCCGAGTCGTTTGGATTGTCAGTATCAAATCAGAGTCCGATGAACAAGATTAGGCTTTATAAGGATGACACCAATCTTGCCTTATGACTAATCGAGATATTGTGACAAAAGGATTATGAATACAGAGATTCCAGTACAAGTGGGAGATTGTTGGAATTGTGTCCAGTAATCTCGGTACTGTCTCTAGAAAGTAAGAGTATGTCAATGATCAGACATAAGTCATATAATACTGGGGGTCATGATGGCTTGCTAGAGTCCGCTCATGATCTATAAGTCTTGGACTTATTGCCTTTATTATATGATCCCATATGGGTCACACGCCTAAGCTAACAGGAAAATGTGTAGGAACGGTTTAGCAGAAGTACGGTAAAAGTGCTAGGCATTTACTGTACTTAGAGAGAATAAAACGGTTTAGCTACTCTGTGTCGATCGATACACAAGGTGTGTCGGTCGACACAGTGTGCGAATGCCGTCTAGTTAATTGGTGTTTGGGCCAAATGGCCCAAACGAAATCAGACAAGTTTTATAAGCTAAAACTCGAGTTTCTGATCAATTAACCCTAATGACCCAGCCGAAAACTCTCTCTCTCTGCGCCGAATTCCTCTAGTGGTCTAGCAGCCGTTTCCTGTGATCGCGTGTGTGAACCTTTGGAGGATTCATCCCTCGGTGTTTCTCTGATCTCAGACATACCATCTATTTCCGCTGCAAACAGGTATAAGGTGAGATCATCATTTGTTTCTATTCTGAGAAGAACCTAGATCGCATGTTTAGGTTGATATGAATCTAAGAATTGAATCAGGATCAACTAAACAATCCTTCACTTCAGAGGAATAGATCTTTCATATCAGTCTGCGCTGGATAACTCCAGTAATGCAAACTTCAACACCAGGACTCCTGCACAAGCTAAGCAGTTGATTGAAAACTTAGTGAGCAGCAACAGTTGCAAGACTATGGATGAGAGGAGGAAGAAATCTGGTGGAAGTGTAGAGAATTCAGAGATGACTGAATTTAGATCTAAGCTGGACACAATTTGCAATCTCCTGGCTGGTAAGAAGGCTGTCCACTTTGCCCAAGATATCGAGGTAATTCAGACTGAGGAGGACACTCAGGAAGAAGATGTGAATTACATTGGAGGATCTGGTTTCCAAGGTAATAGATTTGGTAATCAGCAGGGAAACAGATTCTTCAATGGAGGACAGAAGAGTGCCTTCACAGGCAATCAGAACTCCTTTGGACAGACAAGTGGTTTTTAGAAGCCTTTTGGACAAGGTACTCAGAGAACCTATGGATCTTCATCTTATCAGACTCCTCCTGCAGCCACTGCTCATGAGAGTAAGATGGAGACAATGATGGAACAGCTGCTGGAGAGTCAGCCCAAGATTTCTGTGGACTGCAATAAGAAGTTGGATGCTGTCTATGAGGATCTCAATGGAAAGTTTGAGTCTCTGAACACTCATATGAAGCAGTTGGATACTCAGGTGAATCAGATTTCCAGTTCTATGAAGGGAAAAGGAGTAGCAGACACCCATATTAA
Source organism: Orychophragmus violaceus (assembly GCA_030180135.1). Classification (NCBI taxonomy): domain Eukaryota; kingdom Viridiplantae; phylum Streptophyta; class Magnoliopsida; order Brassicales; family Brassicaceae; genus Orychophragmus; species Orychophragmus violaceus. The sequence continues at coordinate 43,290,718 of CM058240.1, forward strand.
GGCCTGGTCTGTGTACATTGATGATGGATCTCACCTAGGTGAAGGATTTGAGCTAAGAACGGCTGAGTTGGTGGAAGAGGTTGAATTTTCGGATTTTGGAGAAAATCTCTCAGGTGAAAACTGTGAAAACAGTGTTGCATCGATCGACACACACCTAGTCTCGGTCGATGCAGGTCGTGAACAGACAGACTCGCCGGATGTTGAAAGCATTGATGCAGATTTGGAGCTTGATCGCTTGTTCCCTGGAGTGTCTGAGATTACTCAGGAGGAGATTTATGCACAATTCATTAGACTATATCCCTCAGTATCTGAAGTGATTAAGCAGGAGATTGAAGAGCTTAAGCAGCTAGAGGAGATTGGTGAAGAGTTGGAAGAAATTCCATCATCTGATGATCCACCTTATCACCCATGTGTGCAGAAGTACTTGAACAAGATGTTGCCTTTGGATGAAGAGTTGAAAGATTGGGTGATTGTAGTCCCTCCACAGATAAGTGATGTGCTGTTAACCAAGGTTCCCAAGAAGCTGCCTGATCCTGGGATTTTTGTGCTAAGTTGTTCTATCTTTAAGGATAGTTTTAGGCGTTCTCTTTGTGATCTGGGAGCTGCTGGTAGTCTCATGCCATATTCTGTGGCAGAGAAGCTGGGTATGCTGGATTTTTCTCCTACTTGGACCTCTCTTGTCCTAGCTGATCAGTTTATACGAGTTCCAGAAGGACTCTTTGAGGACATCCCGGTGAGAGTTGGAAACTATTTAGTTCCAACAGACTTCTTAGTGCTGAAGTATGACAGTGATCTTGATGATTCGTTGATACTTGGGAGACCATTCTTGGCTACAGCGGGAGCAGTGATAGATGTTAGACACAGTCTGATAGACCTCCACCTGGGAGATGAGCCGCTGCATTTTGAGATGGACAAGCTGCGCAAGCCACTGATAGATGGGCAGACCTTCACCACTATGGATGGAGATGATGAGCAGTCAAGTCACACTACGGTTTTGGATCCTGGAGAGCAGTTTACTCCTTCTTTTCTTGGACAGGATTATTCTGATACAGCTTATTCACCGCCATGGATGAGGAGGCTTGCACAGAGACAATCAAAGTCTCTGTCAGGATCTCTAGCAAACTGATCTTGTTCGTCCGGTCAAGCTAATGACCTTAAACAAGCGCTGAGTGGGAGGCAACCCACTGTTTTCGTTTTTGCATTTTAATTTTAGTGTTTTTGTAGGATTTTACGTTTTGTTTCTGATTTTGGTGAGTTTTTGTTTGCAGGTCTCGGACGAATCGCAGTGCGTCGATCGACACACCACTGTGTCGATCGTCACAACACGATCGAAATCGCATTGGAGCGATCGTTGCGGTCCTGAGCAACGATCGATCATACACGAAAATCGCCTAGCAACGGTCGATGCACCTAGTGCAACGATCGATGCCTGAGCGACAGAGGTAAAACTCGACAGAACTCAACCAATCCTTAAACAAATTTTTCTTTCTTTTTGCCAATCCTTCGCTTGACACTACTGGGGACAGTGTGTCTTAAGTGTGGGGGAGGTTCTACTATCTTCTTTCTTTTGTTTTCTTAGAGTCAGTTAAATTTTTCAAAATTTGTTTTATCGAGTCAAAACTTTTAAGTAAGAAACAATGATTTTTTGAGAAGATTAGCAGCACTTGCAGGAACTTAAGTAACCATTGGGATGGAGCTGCAGATTATCTCTGACTATTAGAAAACCCAGACATGGATCAACCTACTGAGAACACCCACATCGCTTCAGGTATCAGAGGATCCTTTTACTGACTTCAAACTTAATACTGACTTAGATTTCTCACCTAAGGTCTTGGTATACTTTGTGTCGGATTCCCTTGTTAGTTCTGACACAGCCTGTAAACCTGTCCTATTTAGTTCCCTTCTCCCCTTCCAAAAAAAAAAAAAGAAGATAATAAACTGAGGATGAGTTAGTAACTCCGAAGTGGTCATGGGAATGGTAGCTACAACTTTCATATCCTGTGCATCCATGGAATGTGTCCAAGGTACACCCCTTAACGGGAAGAGCACTGATAAAAAAAATAAAATGATACCCAATAGGGAAAAATCAGAATGCTAAGGAAGGGAAAAGAGAAGAAAGGGACTAGAGAAAGATAGTATGGTGGTCTAGAGCTGATAAGGTAAGAGTCCATGTGCCTTTGATCGATACTCCTTAGGATGAGACCACACTTAAATACTTGCAGAAGTCAGTAGGGTGAATTTGAATGCGTGAATGTGATTGTGGAGTTTACTTAGGACAGTTGCTAAGTGTGGGGGAAGTATATGTTGGTCTTGATGTCTGCAGGTTGATTCTTTCATGTGGTTTGCTAAGGGGAATCTGAGTGTTGCTGCTTATAAGATGAAAAGAGTTTCTGAAGAGTTTTCAAACCTCTTCAGTACATTCTAGTTCTTTGTTTTGCTTGAGGGCAAGCAAAGGCTAAGTGTGGGAGAGTTGATATATCATGGTTTTTACCGGTTTTATGCCATGATATAATTGTGTTTTAGTGTTCTTTTGTGTTCCTTTAGAGTCTATTACAGGTATAATCAGGTTTGGAGCAGAATTGGAGATATTGGAGCATTTTGGGATTTTTGGAGTGTTTGGCCGAGAGATTGAGCTCACTGTCCGATTTTGAGATCATGCATCGATCGACACACCTTTGGTGTCGATCGACACACTAGCGAGTTGGGCCGATACAGCGGTTTAATGAAGAATGAAGATTTTGCACTTTGGCCCAGAAGTTTCCAGTATTTACAAAGAAGCCCCAGCCGAGATTATGCCTATATAATTAGGATTTTGGTGTTTATTTTAGATACGCTTTCATACTTAGAGCTAAGAGATTTTTAGAGCTTTTGGGGCTGATCTAATCCTGTATTTCATCTATTTTGGGAGAAGATTTCGAACCCCTTTATCTATTTAATTTCTTATATGCAATCTATTTATTCTATGATTTCTGTTTCATTAATCATGTCTGAGTAGATTCATAGTTAGGTTTAGGGTTTCTCATTAAGGATTTCATGACTTGCTAGACTTGTTTAATTCAGTTAAAGATTCACATGAATAGAATGTTCTTCGATCTAAATTGAGTTTAATGCTAGTTCTAACCTGATCAATTAGAATCTAGATCTTAGGTTGCTAAATACGACACGAGAGTGTGGTTTAGAATCTGAACTATTTAGGTTGAGCAATTAAACTTCTCGCAAAGGAATTTGATTTAGTTTAACTGTGAACATATCAAACTTGAAATTAATGCTGGTTTAATCTGTTAGTAATTGTAAAAGAATTTGGATTACTGCACTTAGACTTAGAGAATTCTCGCAAAGAGATTTGGTTAATTCTATATCCGTGATTGGAGTTCTAGAACTGTGCTTAATTAGATCCTGACTGATTGATTTGTCTGCTTGTCTGATTTCCTGAGAACGCCCTAGATTTAGCACCTTTAATTAACTGCTTTCACCACCAACAATCTGCTACTTGTTTACTTTCTTGCTTTGCTATTTAGTTTACTACAATTTGCTTTCTTCTTAGTTTAAATTCCTACGGTTCTTTATCTATCGAGACCAGAGTCTCTGTGGATTCGATACCCTATATACTACAATCACTTAACTGTGCACTTGCAGTAGAATAGGATTAAAACCTGACCCTATCACTTTGCTTTGCTTTTGAAACGGGACAGGCTCTGAATCTGATTATTTGCTTACAATTAATTTTGGTTCTACAGGTTGTAAACGACTTCTATACTCCACAGTCTGGGTAATTTGGTTGTTTTTTTAAGGAGTGTTTGAGGAGTTAGAGTCTGATGGTTGGGACGTTAATCTTATAGTTAGCACGCAATTGAAGACACCAATCTCTGCTTAACTCATTAATGTGTTCTGCTAAGTTCGAGTGTCTGAGCGCTTACAAGATAGTTTTTGTATCATTTTAGGAGTTCCCAAACCTCACATAACTTTCTTCTAAATTTTTTTTTTGAGGAGATCTATCAACGACGTATGAAAGACATGGTTAACATCACAAAGGACTACAGAAGCACTGCAAGGAACTGCGACCTCGTGAGATATCAACTGTTGAATATAACCACATCTTTCCTCAGGTAAAGTAATATTTTTCCCAATTCATGTTTATAAAGTCATCTCACGATCTTTAAAGATGGTGTTTTTCTCTTACTGTCTTTAATTGTCACAGGTCATTGAGAAGGATGGACGAGTAAATCCTCATGGAGTCGAAAGCCTGATAGCTAATCTTTTAATGCGCAAGCACAAGCAGTCCAAACACTTTTCAGCATTGTCGCCCACCAAGAGCAACAGAAGGAAGCCCAAAGTAAGACAACACCATCTGATTCGTAGGTTACTTTATCACTGTCTCTTGCACTTGTTAATTTATTGGTATATGATTTGGCAACTCCTAAATGCTGGAGTTTGCGTATGTAGGTCGTCTCTGTCTACATGTTACCAATGTTATTTTTGATGCAAGTGTTTGTTACTTTTGTTGTACCATTCAAATTACGATATCATCGATTACCAAATCGAAAATGAAATTAATCCAAAATCTTAATTTTACGAATAAAATCCACTAAACAGTCGTCAATTATTCGCACTACATACACAAGCTGGTAGCTAAATATTTACCATCAACGAATCTAGATTTTCAGAATAGTCGCTTAATAATCGTTATTTAGTCATTACACCGTCACCAAGCAGTCACCATTTCTTACGACTATGTTGTGACTATTTTAGACAGTCAGATAGTAGTCGGCCATGCTGTACCATAATCATATCTGGATGTTTCGTTTAGACGCTGCATAGTCGTTTAACAGTGGACAATTAATAGCAAGATGTTTACCATAATCATATTTGGATTCTCTATTTAGTCGTCTTATAATCGGTAAATTAGTCAATAAACAGTCGCCAAAACGTCACCATAGTCTACGAGTAAGTCGTGACTATATTACTTAGTCACGTGGTGAGATCATTACCATAATCGTATATGGATGTACAGATTAGTCGCGGGATAGTAGTTAAAGTGGTCGTTACCCAGTCATTACATAGTGGCTAATATTTACGACTACTTTCTGACTATATTATACAGTCACATGTTAATCGCCCAGTCGTCACCTAGTTTAACGACTATTTGATAACAACATTTTTCCGACGTCTTCTAGACTCCCTCTATAGTCGAAAAAGTCGCCGTAGTAGTCGCATATTAGTCCTTATATCTACCGATAATGCTACGTTTATTTTACGATTACCTATGTTAGTCGTATAAATAGTCGTAACTCGCCGACTAATAGTACAACTATATGATTTAGCGACTACGGATTGACGACTACCATTATTAATCGTATGTTTGTCGTAAAACCCGATTAACGACTATTCCACGATTATAAATGCAGTCGTAAAAATGATGTTTTCTTGTAGTGTTAGGAACACACAATCTTTTGAAAAAGGACAAAATTTATGGAAATAAAATTCCAGATTTAATTATACAAACATTGATAAAAGCAGTTTTGTATATTCGATTCCAAATCCAAGTTCCACTAGAAATCCAAACTTTAAAGAAATAAAATTCTTAAGAGAATTACTCAAACCATATCCATAACCCCCAATCCAAATTGAGACCGTGACTCAGATCCCTCCCATCCCATTAAAACAAAATCGAGCAAAACCTAGATTAAATCGATTTTTCTATTAGTTATGGTATAGTTTGCTACTTGAGATATTGGGCTTGGATTCAATGTTTCATTACTTTGCTAATGCCCAACAATCTGGAATGAGTTGGTCGCTGTTGATATGGAGAAGCGAATTGGAGAGGGTCGATTGAAGCTCTCCAAACTAAAAAAAAAACATTTTTCTATTTTAAAATTATTTTGTTTTTCAATTATAGTAAATAATAAAATAATTATTAAATCAGATTTTGTTTATTAAAAATAAATTTAAAAGCCACGTCATTATTTTTAACAGAAAATGTATAGTTCTGTTAAATTTTTTAACCAAGTAAACTCGAAAACCAGTTTGACGGTTTAAAATGAGAGTTTCATTTATTTGATAGTCTAAAATGAGAATGATAAACTCATGAAGTTTAAAGTGTTAGTGATTTATATTTTTGAGTGTTAAAAATGCGATTTTCCCTATATATATCATTTTTATCAACAATAATGTTTTTGAAGAAGCCCGATAAAAATTGGGCATTACAAACGTTTTGGACTCTAACGACTCCAAATTTTACAACGTAAAAGCCCAACAAGAACTTTGTACCGCCGACTAGACCTCCGCTGAGAAGAACCCACAATACAAAAATTCCGTTGAACTCTAATAAACCTCCTTTGTTAAAATTCATTTAAATTTGGGCATCTTCTCCAAAAAACCATACTACATGCTCTTTCCACATAGATAACCAAAACTAATTAGCTAAATTTATTTTTTGTTTTCTGATATAAGAAGAAAACCTTAGTTTTTAAATGAGTTTCTATAAAAAACCATAAACCCACAAGCCATTACAACCGTACCATAACGCCTCAAATACAAGGGGGGAGCGCTTTTTGCTCCTAGGCACAAGGCGGTGTTAGAGAACTTCAAGGCCTTAGGATGTATTGGAACGTCTTGGGAAACCTTGGGATGTATTTATTTCTTTATACTTTCTTATTCAAGTATGATTTATATTTTATTGATCATGTCTGAGTAATTCACCAGTTAGGTGTAGAGATTCTCATTAGGGATTTTATGGAATATTAGGTTAATTGATTTATTGAGATTCATACTTTCTCATTCTTTGTCGAGGTTGATCTTAATGTTAATCTGAATTAGTTACTTAGATTGTTGATATTAGGTTGATTCTCGCAACGACAGTTGGTTAATTAGCTAGACAGAACCTATGTGAGCAATTTGTCTATTCGCAAAGAAATTTGGTTTAGCAACATTGTGAACGAAAGAACCTGAGATTAATGCATGTTTAGAATTCCAGAACTCACAACGAAAGTTGGTTTGCTAGGTTGCTGGACATAGTTAAGATTCGCAACAAAAGTTGGTCTATTATACTTCTGTGATTCTAGTTCTAGAACTATTCTTAATTCGATCCCGATTGATTGATTAGTTTATATTCCTGATTTCCTGAGAACTCCCTTGACCTGACGCTTTACCTACTTTCTTACAACCCGTCTGCTTTATTTACTTGCTTTGTTTATTGCTTAATTACTGCTCTGCTTAAATTAACTCAACACTTTATAATCTATCGTAAGATTCTTGAGTCTCTGTGGATTCGACCCCTATATACTACAATTGCATATATGTGCACTTGCGGTGTAGCTCTAGGGTATTGAAACTTTGAGTACATCAAGTTTTTGACGCCGTTGCTGGGGACTTTTTTGAGCCGTCGATAGATTTGAGTTTAGAGTTTAGACTAGACTTTTCGTTTTTGTTGTTGTAATTTTACTAACTATTTTCTTGTTTTGACTCGTTTTTGCGTTTCAGGTTTGACGAAGAACACTCACGTCGATCGACACCCCCTCAGCATCGATCGACACAGTTTGCGACTCAAAATCGATCGAGTCACATCCTGCATCGATCGACACACTTCACATGAATCAGATAGTGCATGCCTAATCGTGCTCAGACGTGACTAGTAGTATATAGGGGTCAAATCCACAGAGACTCAAGATTCTTAGGATAGACTATAGAATGTCGAATTAAGCTAGGCAAAGCAGAGAATAAAGCAGTAAACAAAGCAATAGAGTAAATCAAACGGTGTGTGATCAATAAAGCGAAGCGTCAGGTCAAGGGAGTTCTCAGGAAATCATGATCACATGCTAATCAATCAATCAAGATCGAATTAAGAACTGTTCTAGAACTAGAATCACATAAGCATAAGAAACCAACTTTCGTTGCGAGTATTATCTATGTCTAGCAACCTAGAAAACCAACTTTCACTGCGAGTTTTAGAGATCCTAAACATGCAATAATCTCAAGTTCTTTCGTTCACAATTCTTCTAAACAAAATTTATTTGCAGATAGTCAAATTACTCATCTAGGTTTTTTCAAGTTAATTAACCAACTGTCGTTGCGGAAATCAACCTAAGATCTTAAGTCTGGGTAGCTAATTCAGATTAAGCATTAAGAACAACCCTAGATGAAGAACTAGAAAGTATGAATCCATACAGATTGATTAACCTAATATTCCATGAAATCCCTAATGAGAATCCCTAAACCTAACAAGTAAACTACTCAGACATGGCAGATGAAACAAAATACATGATGAATAGAAAATCAAATATCATAAAAGAAGTAAAGAAACAGGGGTTCAAAATCTCTTCTCTGTCGAGTATAAGACCAGCCCCAAAATCTCTCAATCTCTAATAGAATAAAACTTAGCCTAAACAATGGCTTAAAACACTTAATATAATAGCCAAATATGTTTTGGGCTTCTTTGTAGTTATGAGAAACTTCTGGGCCAAGCTGCAATTTCCATGATCTTCATTAAACTCGCTAGATATATCTGTCACGCTCTTGTGTCGATCGATGCTGAATGTATGCCGATCGACACAAGCATCCAAAATCGTCTCTCACTTCTTCTTCTCGCACGAACGCTCCAAACAGCTCCAGAATGCGCCATAATGTCCAAATGTGCTCCAAACGTACCTATACCTGTAAAACACATAAAAGGACTCCAAAACATACTAAAAGACTCAATAACAAAGACTTAGATCATGTTCAAAAGCCCTAAAAACTGTGATATATCAACTCCCCCATACTTAGCTTTTGCTTGCCCTCAAGCAAACAGAAAACCAAGATCAGGAGAAGAAGTTTGAAAACTTCAGAAACTCATTTCATCGTCGAAGTGCTACACTCAGATTCCCCTTGGTAAGCCACATGAAAATGAACCTGCATATATCAAGACCAACGTATACTTCCTCCACACTTAGCAACTGTCCTGAGTAAACTTCACAATCACATTCAAAGCATTCAAATTCACCATACTGACTTCTATAATCTAATAAGTGCGGTCTCACCTATGGAGTATCGATCAAAGAACACATGGACTCTTACTATGTTAGCATCTAACCACTCTACTATCATTTTGTGGCTCCTTTCTTCTCCTTTTCCTTCCTTAGAACCTGATTTCTCCCATTGGGTACCATTTTATTTTTTCTATCAATGCTCTTCCCGCATTGGGGTGTACTTTGGACACATTCCATGAATGCACAAGAGGTAATAGGGGTCTCTACCACTCCCGTGATCACTGTTGGAATTGTGTCCAGCAATCTCTGTACTGTCTCTATAACGTAAGAGTATGTCAGTGATCAGACATAAGTCATACAATACTGGGGGTCATGATGGCTTGCTAGAGTCCGCTCATGATCTATAAGTCTTGGACTTATTGCCTTTATTGTATGATCCCATATGGGTCACACGCTTAAGCTAGCAGGAAATAATGTTGGAACGGCATAGCAGAAGTACGACAAAAGTGCTAGGCATTTGTCGTACTAAGAGAGAAAGATTAATGGGTCTGATTAAATGGGATTTAATCAGATTGGGCCCAAAAGCCCAAAAGGGAAAGAGAAGGCTTTTAATGACTAAAAGCCAAGTCTCTTCTCTTCTAACCCTAATCCTAGCCGCGATCTCTCTCTCTTTCTGGCGCCTCTCTCAGCTCGGTCTAGCAACCAGTTTCTTGTGATTGCGTGTGTGAGCCTTTGGAGGATTCATCCCTTGGTGTATCTCCCTGATCTCTGACCTGTTCATCAATTCCGCTGCAAACAAACAGGTAAAAGGTGAGATCATAATGTTTCTAAATAAGAACACCTAGATCTAATGCATGTTTAGGTTGATATCAATATGAGAATTGAATCAGGATCAACCAGAACTTCCAACAATGGTATCAGAGCCATTGGTTCTTAGGATTTCTTGTTTAGATTCATTGTTTAGGTTGTTTAATCTGTTTAGATGTGTTTTGAATCCATTACTGATAAGAAAAACACATAAGAAACTGAATTAAATCCTGAACAAACACTTGAATCACAAAACCGAGCTATATGACTCGGGTTTTGTTGATTGGCCAAGGGTGATCGACCGGCTTGGCCGGTTAGTGATCACGGCCGAGAGACCGGGCGGGCGAAGATGGCCGGTCGGACGGAGGGATCGCGGGTCGGACGCACGATGGTCGGATCGGATCGGTTCATACGATCGCGATCGATCGTCGCGTCACGACCGATCACTCGTCCCGATCGCGTCCCAGCCGAGCGTCCATACGGTCGCGTGCGTCCGTCCGGTGAGCCGTCCCTGTCCCGTCCCGAACGTCCAGCTGATTCGTCCCGACCGTCCTCGATCTCGGATCGACCGGCTCGCGGCTGAGCGGCTGGATGTGAGTTTCTTGGATGGAAACTAGGTCACGACCAACTCGGTTTGGTTCGTGACCAATTCGGTTCGGTTTAAGGCTCGGTTCAAAACTTGATTAAAATCTTCGTTCTGGTTTAATAAACAGGTTTAATAATTTTATTAAATCTGGTTAAACCGGGATAAGAAATCCAATGTCGAAAGAAATATTGGATTTAGTGCCTAAACCAGGAATTTCTAATTTGATTTGGTTGGACCAAATAAATTGAGAAATTCCGGTTTAGTAAATAACCGGTTGACAATTGTGGTCATCGTAGTAATTAAAACTTGGTTAGACCAGTTTTAATGAACCAGACCGGTTATGTCAATTAATTGGACAATTGGGTCATGTCTTGGACATGGACCAATTCTTGGGCCTCGGGCCAAGAAGTTAAAACAATTGGGCCAGTTAATTGAGTCTTTCTTCAGATTAATTTAAAATCTATTTTATAAAATATTAAAGTCGATTTTAAATTAAAGTTTCCGAAATTTTATAATTAGAAAGTTTCTTAAAACAGAAGTTTCTGAATTTGCGGGGTTTGGATTTCAAAAGGAATTTCTAAAATTAGAAAGTTTCCGTTTTTAGAAAGTTTCCAATTTTAGAAAGTTTCCAAAAATAGTAGGTTTCCATAAATAGAAAGTTTCCCGAAATAGTAATCTTCTATTTTGGGAATGATTTTAATAAACCTACGAACCTCAAATAATATCAAGCGTTGGATGTCTTGTCCAGGCTATGTCAGCTGTCAAAGCCCATTCAATTGCATTCATGGCCTTACAGTGTGAGGATGTCTGCTTTTGCGTGGGTAAGACGGTTTGTGATTCATAAATGTCATTGGGAGTCCCAGACATTAATGATTACATGACTGTATAGTCCGGTTTTCTTGACTAGGCCATCGGGAGTCCCGGGCCTTGAGACATCAGAGTGGATTGGGCCTCGGGCCCAGATTCACAACCAAGAGTTATATCACGGATATAATTAGCCGATATAGGGCTTACCGATATAAGCTAAGGTTGGGTGACGGCCAGTGGCCCACTTTGATCTTAGTTATATGTGGATCTTGGAATCATTACATTCTATTGAGGGTAACTTATGTTATTGAATATAATGCATGATTAATCATATTATACTTTAATTCGAGATTAATCATTTTGAACATATAACTAATAACCTTTTTATTTATATATTTCAGATATGACTACTACAAGCACACAAAACACATTCTCGATCCGGTCTGTTCTCGAGAAGGAGAAGCTGACTGGAACGAACTTCCTGACATGGTCAAGGAACTTGAGGCTGGTCCTCAAGCAGGAGAAGAAGGATTACGTCCTTCGAGATCCCCTCCCCGAGAGGCCTCTTGTCAATGCTGCCAGGACTCTGCACAATGCTTGGGAAAAGCATTCGTCAGATGAAAATGATGTTTATTGCCTGATGTTGGTGACAATGACTCCTGAGCTGCAAAAACAGTTCGAAAGTGTATTGTCTCCAATCGAGATCATGGCAAGCCTGAAATCGCTTTTTCAGGAGCAGGCTAGGACCGAGAGGTTCCAGACAGTTAAGAACCTCTTGGACTGTAAGTTGGCTGCGAATGCGGCAGTGAGTCCTCATGTGTTGAAGATGATGGGTTATCTCGATCATCTTCACAAACTCGACTGCCCAATCAGCCAGGAACTTGCCTGCGACATCATTCTGCAGTCTTTACCTGCAAGCTATGATCAGTTCATTCTGAACTTTAACATGCATGGCTTGAGTAAGACACTGCCTGAGCTTCACGGAATGCTCAAGACTGCAGAGCCCAACTTGAAGAAAACCGCCAAGGACCCCAATGTGCTTATGGTACAAAAGGGCAAGGGGTTTAAGAAGTCTTCTGCTAAGGATAAGGGAAAGGCCAAGGGTGTCCAAGTCGCGGACAAGGACACGCCAAAGCCCAAGCCCAAGTCCAAGGCTGGGCCTACTGACATGTGCAGGTTCTGCAAAGAACTGGGGCATTGGAGAAGAGATTGCAAGAAATTCCAGGAAGGTCTAAAGGAATTAAAGAAGAAGACTTTCGAGACTTCTTCATCAGGTATTTTTGTTATAGAAGTTAATACAACTACTTCTGATAATACCTCATGGGTCATGGATACTGGTTGTGGGGCTCATATTTGTACTAATATGCAGGCACTCAGCAACAGTAGAAGGCTGAAGCAAGGACAAGTAGAGCTACGAGTTGGGAATGGAGCGAAAGTTTCAGCACTAGCTGTAGGAACATACTTGTTGTCTTTACCTTCGGGATTGATTTTAGAACTTAATAATTGTTATTTTGTACCTGCTATAAGCAGAAATATTATTTCAATTTCTTTGTTGGATTTGGAAGGTTATGATTTTTCAGTTAAGAATAAATTATGTTCCTTCAATCGCAACAATTTGTTCTATGGTTCTGCCCCTCTTACGAATGGGCTTTACATACTCGATCAATCCGCGCCAATTTATAACATTAATACAAAACGGTTTAAACCTAATGAGGAAAACCGAACGTTTCTATGGCATTGTCGTTTAGGGCACATCAGCGAGAAACGCATCAAGAGGCTCCATTCGAATGGACTTCTTGGCTCATTTGACTTTGAGTCATGTGAGAAATGCGAATCCTGCATGATGGGCAAAATGACACGGGCCCCCTTTAATAAACCTAACGAGAGGGCCAGTGACTTATTGGGCCTGATACACACTGATGTGTGTGGCCCAATGTCCACTAATGCAAGAGGAAACTATCAGTACTTCATTACCTTCACTGATGATTTCAGTAGGTATGGATATGTTTATTTGATGAAACATAAGTCTGAATCTTTTGAGAAGTTCAGAGAATTCCAAAATGAAGTACAGAACCAACTTGGCAAAAGCATTAAGGCTCTTCGGTCCGACCGAGGAGGAGAATACTTAAGCCAGGAATTCAGTGATCATCTAAGAGAGTGTGGGATCGTGTCCCAACTCACTCCTCCTGGAACACCTCAATGGAATGGTGTGTCTGAGAGGAGAAATCGGACCTTATTGGATATGGTTCGATCTATGATGAGTCACACAGACCTTCCAATATCCCTTTGGGGATATGCTCTGCTAACAGCAGTGTTCACTCTAAATAGAGCGCCATCAAAAGCAGTAGCAAAGACACCATATGAATTATGGACTGGAGAAGCTCCAGTGCTGTCTTATCTAAGAATTTGGGGTTGTGAAGCCTATGTTAAGAGATTAATCTCAGATAAGCTTACACCAAAATCTGATAAATGCTACTTCATTGGTTATCCACGGGAAACCAAGGCTTATTACTTCTATCTACGTTCCGAGAACAAGATCTTTGTTGCCCGGGATTGTAACTTTCTTGAGAGAGAGTTTCTCTCCAAGAAAGACAGTGGGAGTAAGGTACTGCTTGAAGAAATTCAAGATGAACAGGATACTGCTCAACCTAATGAGGAAGAGCAGCAGGAGGATCTACAAGAAATTGTAGAGCCTGAACCTGTAGTACCTGAAGTTCGAAGATCCGGGAGGATCCGTCACGAACCCGAGAGATATCAGGGATTCCTCGTGACTGACTGTCATGATCTTTTGATCATTGATGGTGATGAACCATCGAACTTCAATCAAGCCATGATGGGCCCAGATTCCTCTAAGTGGCGCAAGGCCACTGATTCCGAAATGGACTCCATGTCGGTCAACCAAGTATTTTCGTTGGTTGACTTACCCGCTGGTGTAAAAGCCATCGAGTGCAAATGGATCTTCAAGAAGAAGATTGACGTGGATGGAAATGTCCAGATTTATAAAGCCAGGTTGGTGGCAAAAGGTTTCAGACAAGTTCACGGTGTGGACTACGATGAAACCTATTCACCGGTGGCTATGATGAAATCTATTCGGATTCTACTAGCAACTGCAGCTTTTCATGATTATGAAATTTGGCAGATGGACGTGAAAACCGCCTTCCTGAATGGTATTCTGGAAGAGGATGTGTATATGACGCAACCTGACGGTTACATAGATCCAAAGAATGCTGGGAAAGTATGCAAGCTTCATAAATCCATTTATGGATTGAAGCAAGCATCGAGGAGCTGGAATCTTCGTTTTGATGAAGCGATCAAGCAATTTGACTTCATCAGAAACGAAGAAGAACAATGCGTGTATAAGAAAACTAGTGGGAGCAAAATCGTTTTTCTTATTCTGTATGTTGATGACATACTGCTTCTCGGAAACGACGTTCCAATGCTGAAGTCTGTAAAGGACTGGCTTGGAAGTTGTTTTTCCATGAAAGACATGGGTGAAGCCGCATACGTTCTTGGAATTAGGATCTATCGGGATAGACCTAAGAGGCTGATAGGCTTGTGTCAAGACTCATACATTGACAAAGTCCTACAAAGATTCAGCATGAAAGATTCCAAGAAGGGCTTCACGCCGATGGTACATGGCACAACGCTAAGCAAGAAGCAGAGCCCTACGTCGGCTGCTGAGCTTGAGCGCATGAAGAATATTCCTTATGCATCTGCAATAGGATCTGTCATGTATGCCATGATCTGTACTCGTCCTGATGTTGCTTATGCATTGAGCATGACGAGTAGATACCAGTCAAATCCAGGTGAAAACCATTGGATTGCCGTAAAGAACATCTTGAAGTATCTAAGACATACTAAGGATAAGTTCTTAGTGTACGGTGGAAGTGATGTGCTTAAAGTCAGTGGATTCACGGACGCAAGTTTCCAGACAGACACAGATGATTTCCGGTCACAGTCCGGTTATGTCTTTTGTCTGAATGGCGGTGCAGTAAGTTGGAGAAGCTCCAAGCAGGACACCGTTGCTGATTCCACTACAGAAGCTGAATATATCGCCGCCTCGGAAGCAGCGAAGGAAGCTGTTTGGATACGAAAGTTCATTATGGAACTAGGTGTGATACCAGATGCGGGTGAGCCTCTGGCACTGTTTTGTGACAACAATGGTGCTATAGCTCAGGCAAAGGAACCAAGATCACACCAGAAATCCAAGCATGTTCAAAGAAGATATCACTTGATACGTGACATCATTAATAGAAAGGAAGTCAAGATCAGCCGAGTTCCGACAGATGATAATGTCGCTGATCCGTTGACAAAGCCACTCCCAAGGCCTAAGCTCGAGTTACTGACTGAAGCTGTAGGCATTAGAAACATTGAAATGTAATCTAAATTTGAGTGGGAGTTTTGTGAGCTTTATTTTAGTTATTTGATATGTTCTTGTAAAACATTATTTTATGTTTTAATGAAATTATTATTTCAAGATTATTTTAACTGTGATGAAATAATCGTTCCAAAATGATATGAACCATTTTATAGGTCATCGAAGTAAATGACTTGATCTTGAGTCATCGAAGTCATTTAGCTTGATCATGAGACCCTATATTTGATAGATGTTTTATATCATCCCGTCCCCAGTCGAAGGTTGTTGAAATTGGAACATCAACAACCGTGTGAGACTGGATTGGTACGTGACTTATGACAAAGTCTTAATGTGTCATAGATGCACGGCATCAAAGTCAGTACATAGGTGTATGTTGGGAACATACGACCGGACAAGACCCGCTTATAAGAACTCTTCAGGATATTTATATCTGTGTCATAAGAGATTCTTACTACGACTATAGAGTATAGTCCTTAGACCTGAGTTCGCATGCATGTGACTGCATATGGACTGATGCACTTTGATCATTGTCTAACGCTATCGTTCTGTGATAGCTATAAGGACCTTGTTTGGGTGCATTATGAAATGAGTAGTTTACAGTGATGGAACAAGATGGGATTTGTCCCTCCAATATAAATGGAGTGAATATCTCTAGGCCAATCGGAGATTTGAATACTGGAAAACGCATGGCCATGCTCAAACGGACTTTCCCGAGTCGTTTGGATTGTCAGTATCAAATCAGAGTTCGATGAACAAGATTAGGCTTTATAAGGATGACACTAATCTTGCCTTATGACTAATCGAGATATTGAGACGAAAGGGATTATGAATACAGAGATTCCAGTTCAAGTGGGAGATTGTTGGAATTGTGTCCAGCAATCTCTGTACTGTCTCTATAACGTAAGAGTATGTCAGTGATCAGACATAAGTCATACAATACTGGGGGTCATGATGGCTTGCTAGAGTCCGCTCATGATCTATAAGTCTTGGACTTATTGCCTTTATTGTATGATCCCATATGGGTCACACGCTTAAGCTAGCAGGAAATAATGTTGGAACGGCATAGCAGAAGTACGACAAAAGTGCTAGGCATTTGTCGTACTAAGAGAGAAAGATTAATGGGTCTGATTAAATGGGATTTAATCAGATTGGGCCCAAAAGCCCAAAAGGGAAAGAGAAGGCTTTTAATGACTAAAAGCCAAGTCTCTTCTCTTCTAACCCTAATCCTAGCCGCGATCTCTCTCTCTTTCTGGCGCCTCTCTCAGCTCGGTCTAGCAACCAGTTTCTTGTGATTGCGTGTGTGAGCCTTTGGAGGATTCATCCCTTGGTGTATCTCCCTGATCTCTGACCTGTTCATCAATTCCGCTGCAAACAAACAGGTAAAAGGTGAGATCATAATGTTTCTAAATAAGAACACCTAGATCTAATGCATGTTTAGGTTGATATCAATATGAGAATTGAATCAGGATCAACCAGAACTTCCAACAATCACTTCAGAGCTACTAGCTCATCTGCAGTTTATCTCTCTGTTTTTTTTTTACTTTCAGGAAGGGGAGAAGGGAACCATACTTAGACATGTTTACAAGCTCTGTCAGAACCAATAGAGGAATCCGACTCAAAGTATACCAAGCCCCTAGGTGAAAAAAATTAAGTCAATTTAAGTGCGAAGTCAGTAGTGGATTCTCTGAATACCTGAAGTGATATTGGTGTCCTCAGTAGGCTGGTCTGTGTTGGGTTTTCTAATAGTCATAGATCATCTGCAAACTAATCCAATGGTCACTTAAGTTCCTGCAAGTGTAGCGATCTCCTCAAAAAGTCCTTGTTTCCTACTCAAATTGACTCAATAAAACAGATTGGACTAACTCTAAGAAAATAGAAACGCCAGTAGCTACCTCCCCCACACTTAAACAACACTGTCTGCAGTGTTATAGAAGCTTGGGCTCGGTGAGAACAAGAATTAGAATGAACAGATGGAAAAAGGGCCATAATACTTACCTATCGTCGGCTTGTGTCGATCGATGCTCAGGACTGCATCGATCGATGTTGGTCGTGTTTGATCGCGGTTATGAGAATAATCGCTGCTGAACCGCTATTGATACGGTATAGTAACCCGTATGAGACCTCTGCGTCGATCGACACTCAGGACCGTGTCGATCAATGTAGGGCGATTCCGACTGTTCTCACGCTTTGAACACACCAAAAAAAAAAAAAAAATCAAAGCACACAAAATCAAAACAAAAAATGAAGTAAAAACAGACCAACTAGTGGGTTGCCTCCCACTCAGCGCTTGTATTTAGTCATTAGCTTGACTATGGAAAGAAGATCATACTTATGGGGGATTTAACAGAGGCTTGGAGTACCTCTGTGAATGTCTCCTCATCCAAGGTGGTGTATAAGTGTTCCGATCATGAGATCTCCCAAGGAATGAGCGAATGAAACCTGGGTGGGAGCGAAGCGTGGGTGGGATACTTCGTTTTCGTGCATTCACAGCAATGTGGTTAGGAGGTTTAAGTTTAGAGGAATCATACCTTTTCTTGGGTGGATGAAAGAGATCTGGAGTTTTCTGCTTATGAGAAGTTGCAGGCTCTAAAGATGTTTAAGCTGGTTCAGGATGAACCGCCATCTTCCCTTCTCCAATCTGAATCTCAGGTTCAACCTCAACACTGAAGCTCTGTCCATCAATGGTGGATTTCTGCAGATTATCTATCTTGAACTACAAAAGCTTATCTCCCAGGTGGAGATCAATCAAACCATGTCTCACATCAATCACTACTCCAACAGTAGCTAAGAAGGATCTACCAAGCACCAGAGGATCATCCGGTTCAACCGCATACTTCAGCACCACAAAGTCTGTTGGAATCAAGTAATCTCCAACTCTGATAGGAATGTCCTCAAGATTTCCTTTTGGAAACCTCTTCGATCGATCATCTAGGATAAGAGAGATCCTAGTAGGCTGGAAATCGATCAGCCCTAATCTCACAGCCACATAGTATGTCATGAGATTAACTCCAGATCCTAAGTCACACAGAGAACGCTTGAAGCTATCCTTAAAGATGGAACAGTCTAGCACAAAGACTCCTGGGTCTGGAAGCTTCTCTGGGATATGAATCAACTTCTTTTCCATCACTGCCTTGCAATTAGCTTCATCCAGCTCCTGTTTGGACCTCTTAGGAGCCTTAGGATATGGAAAATGAGGCTTGTAGATTCGTTCAGGGACTGTTGCAGGTTTCTGGTCTCGTCTGCGTTCAGTGTCGATCGATTCACTAGGGGTGTCGATCGACGCAAGGCGATTAAGAGTACTTTCATTATTCATATCGGGACTGTGTCGATCGACACTTGGAGTGTGTCGATCGATGCTCGGCGCAGACATATAAAATTCGTCGAGAAAAGATGCAATGATGCTTTCTTACTCATTTGTCAAATCAATCTCGTTCTCTGCAATGAAAGCATTGACATATTGCTTATGCTCAGTTCGTCTAGCTCCATTTTGCCTTTGCTCTGCTCCAGCAGCCTGTTGAACCTGAACATCTAGCTTCTTCACATGAGTGCTCAGAGACTCAATTTTCCCATTCAAATCCAGGTATAGAACATCTATCTTTCCATTAAAATCCACTGTACTCTTCTGCTGTCCTTCCAATAGCTGTTCCAATTGACCCATCATCTTATCAGATTACTCATTTTGTGGAGGAGGGGTCTGATATGAAGAAGAGCCATAATCTCTGGAGAATGAGCTGTTCTGCTGAAAGGGTCTCTGAAATGCAGACTTTGGTGTGAAACCAGAAGTCTGTCCCTGCTAATTCCCATATCTCTAAACTTGAAAACCAGCTCCAGCTATATAATTGACGTTCTCAGACTCATCAACCTGAACATCTAACTTTTTCCCAAGTAGGATGCTATGAACAAAATCAATTTTGTTTTTCATCTCAGCCATCTGCGAGCTATCAGCTTTCCCGCCAGATTTCTGCCTCTTCAAATCAGCATTCTTGACACTATTACTAGTCACCAAGTTCTCAATTAGCTCCTTAGCTTCCTCTGGAGACTTAGTGTTGAAGTTCCCATTACTTGCAGCATCTAGAGCCATCTGATACCAGAAATCAACTCCCCTGAAGAAAATGCCCGACAGCTGAACCTCAGAGAAACCATGATGAGGGCAATCTCTCTGGTACATCCTGAATCTCACCCAAGCTGCTTTCAGGGGCTCTGTAGATCCCTTCTTGAAAGTCAAGAGATCTTGTCTAAGCTGATCAGATCTAGCATCATCATAGAAATGCCTCTAAAACTTCATCTTCAAAGCATCCCAGGTAGTCAGAGTCCCAGGTGGAATCTGCTTCAGCCAATTAGCAGCTTCTCCTCCAAGAGAGTGAGGAAAAAGCATGCAGTGTAAGTAGTCATAATTCACTCCATTATGCTTCATCCCAGTGACTAAAGACTCAAATGTCTCTATGTGATCCATAGGCTGCTCATGTGGGAGTCCATGAAAGAGGTGTTGTCCCACAAGCGTATAGTATAAAGCCTTCAGCTCGAAGTCATTCCGCGGAAAATCAGGAGGGACAATCGCATACTTATTAGCATAGAAATCATCAGGCATGTTGTAATCAGCTAGTGTCCTCCTAGCAGGAGGCTCTGGTGCTCTAGGAGGCTCTTCAGCTCGTGGATTTTCCTGTCCACCTTAAGCTCCTTCATTCTGTTCAGGCTGAATGATCTCCTGAACAATCACGTTCCCTTCAGCATCAAGCTTCTGACCAAGCTCATTGCAGACATAATTCTCTCTATCTCTCAGAAAACCATGCTCATCCCGAATCAGTATCACAGCAATGGGATTTGCCATCTTAACTGGTTTCTGAGCTCTCCTATTTTCTCTCTCTAGCCTCGCAAGGTCCTCAAGTTCGAGATTCACAAGCTTCTTATCCGGATCACTCCTTAGTGTGCGATCATGCATAAACTATCTCGTTCACGAAAGTGTGTAGGTCGATGCAAGGAAAGCGTTGATTGATGCTAATCGCGAGCATGCGTCGATCGATTCCAAGTAGGTATCGATCGATGCAGGACAATTCTGTCGAACCTGAGCTGCAAAAACAGAGAAAACAGAAAATAAATTAGTAAAATAAAAATGAAAAGCCTAGTCTAAATTCTAAACTCAAATCTATCGAAGACTCAAAAGAGTCCCCGACAACGGCGCCAAAAACTTGATATGCTCAGAGATCAATCCCTAGAGTAAATAAAACGGTGTATGAATGTCGAATTAAGCTAGGAAAAGCAGAGAATAAAGCATCTTACGATAGATTCAAGAATCTTACGATAGACTATAGAATGTCGAATTAAGCTAGGCAAAGCAGAGAATAAAGCAGTAAACAAAGCAATCGAGTAAATAAAACGGTGTGTGATCAATAAAGCGAAGCGTCAGGTCAAGGGAGTTCTCAGGAAATCAGGAACACATGATAATCAATCAATCGGGATCGAATTAAGAACTGTTTTAGAACTAGAATCACATAAGCATAAGAAACCAACTTTTGTTGCGAGTATTATCTATGTCTATCAACCTAGCAAACCAACTTTCGCTGCGAGTTCTAGAGATCCTAAACATGCATTAATCTCAGGTTCTTTTGCTCACAATTCTTTTAAACCAAATTTCTTTACAGATAGTCAAATTGCTCATTTAGGTTCTTTCAAGTTAATAAACCAACTGTCGTTGCGGAAATCAACCTAAGATCATAAGTCTGGGTAGCTAATTCAAATTAAGCATTAAGAACAACCCTAAATGAAGAACTAAAAAGTATGAATACCTACAAATTGATTAACCTAATATTCCATGAAATCCCTAATGAGAATCCCTAAACCTAAAAAGTAAACTACTCAGACATGGCAGATGAAAGAAAAGACATGATGAATAGAAAACCAAATATCATAAAAGAAGTAAGGAAACAAGGGTTCAAAATCTCTTCTCTGTCGAGTATAAGACAAGCCCCAAAATCTCTCAATCTCTAATAGAATAAAATTTAGCCCAAACAATGGCTTAAAACCCTTAATATAATAGCTAAACACGTTTTGGGCTTCTTTGTAGTTATGAGAAACTTCTGGGCCAAGCTGCAATTTCCAAGATCTTCATTAAACTCACGGGATATATCTGTCACGCTCTTGTGTCGATCGATGATGAATGTGTGTCGATCGACACAAGCATCCAAAACCGTCTCTCACTTCTTCTTCTCACACGAACGCTCTAAACAGCTCCAGAATGCGCCATAATGTCCAAATGTGCTCCAAACGTACCTAGACCTGTAAAACACATAAAAGGACTCCAAAACATACTAAAAGACTCAATAACAAAGACTTATATCATGGTCAAAAGCCCTAAAAACCATGATATATCAAGCATCGATCGACACAGTTCGCGACTCAACATCGACCGACGCACATCCTGCGTCGACCGACGCACATCCTGCGTGAATCAGATAGTGCATGCCTAATCGTGCACTAAGGCACAATCTGGACAAAGAGCTAGTGTTTCTTCAAAACCATGAGCTTGCAAGGCTAGAGCGGACAAACAAGAAAGCACAGAGACCAGTGAGGATGTTGAATCCCAACATTGTGGTGTTGACTCAGGATGAAGCTGGTGTTCTGAGAGACCTTGATGGTAATGCTTACAATCATTATTGCACCAGTTATTGCTGCGGGCGCAGGACAAGCTGAAGGTGTTTAACAAGCTGCGGGCACACTTGTTGTATAGGCGCAAGCTAATGCGCAAGCAAGGAGGAATCTTGCTGATTACAACAGACATATGACGATTTTTATGCTAACAAGTCTGCGATCAGACCTCCTCCCATTAAGAGGAATTACTTCGAGCTGAAGACTTCCTACTACACTTTTGTGGGACAACATCAATTCCATGGTCATCCACATGAGCATCCTATGGACAACATTGACAGATTTGAGGATCTGGTTACAGGGATGAAGCACAATGGAGTGAGATATGACTTTCTGCACTGCAAGCTTTTTCCACACTCTGTTGGTGGAGAAGCTGCAAATTGGCTGAAGCAGATTCCACCAGGTACTCTTACTACTTGGGATGCTACTAAGAAGAAGTTCCTTCGAAACTTCTATGATGATGCTAAATCTGATTAGTTGAGAGAGAACATTCTCCAGTTCAAACATGGTCCTACCGAATCTCTAAAGGCGGCTTGGATACGTTTTAAGATGTATCAGCGTGATTGCCCACATCATGGGTTCTCTGAAGTTTAGCTGTTGGGCATTTTCTCCAGAGGTGTGGATTGGTGGTATCAGATGGCTTTGGATGCTTCCAGCAATGGAAATTTCAACACAAAGTCCCCAGAGCAAGCTAAGGAGCTGATTGAGGACTTGGTGACTAGAAATAGCACCAAGAATGCTGATATGGAGAGGATGCGATCAAGTGGAAATGTTGATGAAAATCAGATCGCAAAGATGAAGAAACATATATATTATGTTCACAGCTTTCTGGTTGGGAAGAAGCAAGTTCAATTTGCTGCAGAGGTAGAGACTTTTGGACCAGTTGATGAGTCTGAGAATGTCAATTACATAGCTGGAACTGGTTATCAAGGTCAGAGATATGGAAATCAGAAGGGACATGCTTCTGGTTACACTCCAAAGCCTGCATTTCGGAGACCCTTTCAACAGAACAACTCATTCTCGAAAGACTCTGGGTCTTCATCATACCAGGCTCCTCCTCCACCAAATGACCAGCCTGATAAGATGATGGCTTTGTTGGAGCAGAGATTTTGGAAGGTCATCAGAAGAGTATAGTGGACTCAATGGAGATATAGATGCTATGTACCTGTATTTGAATGGGAAGATCGAATCTCTGAGCATCCATGTGAAAAAGCTAGATGTTCAGGTTCAACAGACTGCTGGAGCAATGCAAAAGCAAAATGGATCTGAAAGGACTAAGCAGAATCAGAAGCACTACGTCAAAGATGTACTGGTGGAGAGGAGATTCGAGTTGGGTCATGAGGAGGATCAAACCAAAAATGCTGTTTCTGACGATGAAATGTGATGAGGACATCGGATCCTCCAAACCCGGCCCGGACGAGCAGTACGTGCCAACCTCGGCCATGAGGCATATCAAGATGTTCCCGACCATGCGGAACGTACCAAAGGAGGTTCAGGAGGCCAATACATGTTCTACAAGGCCAAATAATGTGGGATTGAGGATTCATCAGCCAACAACATGTTTCAGGAGTAATGATCATTCCAGAACCCAACTGGAACGATCCCATTTAGAGATGATTGACAACCGTCCACCCGGAGTCATAGCCAAGTCCTGGAAGATGACCATAGGAGGATTGGTTAGAGCCAATCATACCAGACTTGATATATACCAGAAAGTATGCTATTTGGAAGAGTTTGTTCAGAAGGAATCAGCCTTGGTTCTAGCTAATCTTGGAGTATGTCTAGAAGCTGTCCATTTAGCCCAGTCCGCGGATATAGGTGCATTCAAGAGAGAATTGCAATCGGACCGTGAGTATTCAAGCTACAACTCAACCTGTTCTGGAAACCTAAGTCACCAAGGAATCTTCACAAAGTGGAATCACATCAATACCATTTTCTGTGAAGAAGTTATGCCCGTTTCAAGACATATGATTTTCAGGGAACCCACTAAAGACCTACTTGTACATTTTGGAGTTATCAGAACGAACCAGGATTTTTGATTCATCAAGGAATGCATGAGAGTTGGAATCACACCAATACCAGCTTGAACGAAGAAGATATGCAAGATCAAACTCGAAGGTTGCTGGACCTGCCTTATTTGGAAGCTCACGGATTTAGTGAACTCCAGAACTATGTTTGGCGACCAGGAGCACGTGCAACATCTTCTTCGGCTGAGGTTTATACTATTTTCCCTTAAGTGTGGTTTTATCCCAATTGGGTTTTCCCACTAAGGTTTTTAATGAGGTAAACTAAAGCCCGATACAAGAGAAGGAGAATCTATCCCGTCCAACCTTCCTTCTTGTATTTTCTTTTATGATTTCGACCAGGCCCTTTTTGGCCGACTTGCAACCTAGAATATTGGCTATTTAAACCATTCTTTTTTTCTAATAAGATTAGGCAAGTTTAAACCTAAAAACCTAGAGTGTTTAGCCCTAAGACGGCGCAGCCTCTCTCTCTCTCTTGTGTGGATTCCCCTTGAGGACGAAGTGCTGTTACTTGCTCGTGTTCTTGTGCTACTGAAGTGTTCCTGTTGTGACAAATCCATCAAACCATCCTTTAAGAAGTCTTGAGAGCGCCTTCGGCCAGCAAGCTTTTCCCATTCGACCACCGACCATCATCCATCGACCATCGACCACGGATCAACCATAGAGCGTCTCCGACCAGCTGGGCGACCCAAACAACTATCCACCTCCCATCTTACATCATCTGGTATCAAAGCTAAAAGCTCCTACCTCCAAGTTGTGTTCATCCAACCCTTATCTTCTTCAATTTCGTTTTGCATTTTTTTGTTTTTATCTTTATTGATTGCTTTTTTATAAAATCGAAAAATCCAAAAATAGTTATCACTGTTCTTGCTTCTGTTTTATTGTTTCTGTTTTAGTTGCATTCATAAATTGGGAAAAAAATAAGAAGAAGAAGATAGGTTGTTACGGCTGCACCATAGCTCTCGTTAGGTTTAATAATCATTTGTTGCTGCTGTGTAAACCTAAACCGTGTGAGCTGATATTATTTGGTTTGGTTAATTCCTATTTTGTCTCTTGTTTAGTTTAATTTAATTAACCAGCCTTGCACCTGTTACACAACCAAAGAAAACGTTAGCCAACTGTTTAAAAAAAAAAAACCAGCCACGTTACTTCATTCTCTTTAGGGCTTCGGTTTTACTTATCATTGCTTGTTGACTGCGTTTGATTTTCTTTATATAACCGACCCTTGTGCTTGATTAACTCTAAAGAAAATTGATCTAGTTTGCTTGTTGAGCTCTTGGTTATTATCAATATAGCAACCAGCCTTTATTGTGTTAACCGATAGGATTTGAGATTGCTTGTGAGAGTATACTGCTAGGTCCAATAATTGTAATTGTTCTCTGCTAGTTCTGGGTTTATATTTGCATTTAGGGTGTTAGTGAATTACTTAGTTTGCATCAGCAAAAAAAAAAAAAAAATAGAAATCATCTTGATAGCATTATTAATTCAAATCGACATATTTCCATTTTTTTTTTTAATTTTTGCATTTTTTTGTTTGCCTTTCTTCTTTTGTTTCTTTTATTTTTTTTCCTTTTCCTTGTTGCGTGTGATTGTTTATTTAAGTGTGCAGAATTGAATTATGAAGGCAAACCAAGTAAACCAACCATGCAGACCGGCCGACTTCAACCAGCTGATGTCCGCCATTCAAGCCATAAGAGCTAAGCTAGATCATCTGGAGCGACCACTGACCACTCTCGACCTGGTCGAGTGCGACAAGGACGACTAGACCATGGTCACAACCTAGAAAACGTTGGAGAAGACCATGCTGCGGACGAGATGGAACCCGAGCCACCTGACCATTACCGGCCCCATCCTCCCACCAGACTAAGACATTTGCAAACTTATAAATCTCGATATAATTCTTATTTTTTGGACTCACAACCAATGTCTTTTTCAGGTACTGAAGACTACTTTCATTGGGAGGAAGATCTAGAAGACTATTTTTTGGGATCACAACATCCCAAGGAGAGATCAACCCTCGTATGCTATCCGAACCCTGACCGAAGATACCTATACATGGTGGAAGAACGAGGAGAAATGGCGAGTTCACTACAATGAGCCAGCATGGACGTGGAAGGACCTTAATCGTCTCGTATACGAGCAATATGTCACGCCAAGACCAAAGGCCCAGGGCCGTCCATGCCCTTCGACCGCCTCGACCAAAGGTTAAAGTGTCCCAACCCAAATATTTTCCATCTGATTATAATGAATCAAAAACTGTTTTAATGCACTTGGGATTGGTCGAAAGTGTTGATCAGAATGCAGGAAAGATAGAGAGTCCAATGGACCACACAGACCAACAGACCGGAGGCGAGACCGAGAAACATAAAGAATCGGCCGACACAAAATGTGATCTGACTGAGGCCAATGGAGATCACGGTGCAGAGAGTTTCACATGGAACAAAGGCAATAAAAAAGACTTGATAATTAGTACCCCACTCAACGGAGCACGCCCAGAAAGCCCTTACACCCACAAGCCACAAATCCATCAAGGTAAGCCCATGGATTCACGAAACCGCATGAAGGTTAACTTGCTTTCTATTGGTGCAGGTTATGCAGATTCGAGGTCGAATCCTTTTCAAGAAAGAGGGTATGCTGAGGACATCGGATCCTCCAAACCCGGCCCGGACGAGCAGTACGTACCAACCTCGGCCATGAGGCTTATCGAGATGTTCCCGACCACGCGGAACATACCAAAGAAGGTTCAGGAGGCCAATACATGTTCTACAAGGCCAAATAATGTGGGATTTAGGATTCATCAGACAAAAAGCATATTTCAGGAGTAATGATCATTCCAGAACCCAACTGGAACGATCCCATTTAGAGATGGTCGACCGTCCACCCGGAGTCGTAGCCAAGTCCTGGAAGATGACCATAGGAGGATTGGTTCGAGCCAATCATACTAGACTTGATATATACCAGAAAGTATGCTATTTGGAAGAGTTTGTTCAGAAGGAAACAACCTTGGTTCGAGCTAATCTTGGAGTATGTCTAGAAGCTGTCCATTTAGCCCTGTCCGCGGATATATGTGCATTCAAGAGAGAATTGCAATCGGCCCATGAGGATTCAATATACAAATAAAACTGTTATGGAAACCTAACTACCCAAGCAATCTTCACAAAGTGGAATCACATCAATACCATTTTCTGTGAAGAAGTTATGTCTGTTTCAAGACAGGTGATTTTCAGGGACCCGCTAAAGACCTACTTGTACATTTTGGAGTGCTCAGAACGAACCAGGATGAATCAAGGAGTAAAGGGACTTGTTATGGATTGTTGATTCATCAAGGAATGTATGAGAGTTGGAATCACACCAATACTGTCTTGGACGAAGAATATGAAGGAATGTTTAGTGTTAATCCTGATTCAGTTCTTCAGATTAAACAGTCCTAAACATACAGATCTAGGTTCTCTTGATTAGAAACATAATAGATCTCACCTTATACCTGTTTGTGCAGCGGAAAGAGATGGTATGGGTCAGAGATCAGCAGAACCATCAAGGGATGGATCCTCCAAAGGATCACACACGCAATCACAGAAAATGGCTGCTAGACCGAGCTAAGGGAGGCCGCAGAGAGAGAGAGATTTCGGCGCTGGGGCTTAGGGTTAATTGGGATTCAGACTTAAGTTTTAATTATAAAACTTGTCTATTTCCTTTTGGGCTTTTGGGCCCAAATACCAATCTGATTAAATCCCTTGGATTTAATCAGACCCATTAATCTCTCTCTAAGTACGACAAATGCCTGGCACTTTTACCGTACTTCTGCTAAGCCGTTCCTACACATTTTCCTGTTAGCTTAGGCGTGTGACCCATATGGGATCATATAATAAAGGCAATAAGTCCAAGATTTATAGATCATGAGCGGACTCTAGCAAGCCATCATGACCCCCAGTATTATATGACTTATGTCTGATCATTGACATACTCTTACTTTCTAGAGACAGTACCGAGATTACTGGACACAATTCCAACAATCTCCCACTTGTACTGAAATCTCTGTATTCATAATCCTTTTGTCTCAATATCTCGATTAGTCATAAGGCAAGATGAGTGTCATCCTTATTAAGGCTAATCATGTTCATCGGACTCTGATTTGATACTGACAATCCAAACGACTCGGGACAGTCCGTTTGAGCATGGCCATGCATTTTTCCAGTATTCAAATCTCCGATTGGCCTAGAGATATTCACTCCATTTATATTGGAGGGACAAATCCCGTCTTGTTCCATCACTGTAAACTACTCATTTCGTAATACACCCAAACAAGGTCCTTATAACTATCGCTTAACGACAGCGTTAGACAATGATCAAAGTGCATTAGTCCATGTGCGGTCACATGCATGCGAACTCAGGTCTAAGGACTATACTCTATAGTCGTAGTAAGAATCTCTTATGACACAGATATAAATATCCTGAAGAGTTCTTATAATCGGGTCTTGTCCGGTCGTACGTACCCTACATACACCTATGTACTGACTTTGATGCCGCGCATCTATGACACACTGAGACTTTGTCATAAGTCACATACCAATCTAGTCTTACACGGTTGTTGGTGTTCCAATTTCAACAACCTTCGACTAGGGACTGAATGATATAAGCCATCTATCAAATATAGGGTCTCATGATCAAGCTAAATGACTTTGATGACTCAAGATCAAGTCACTTACTTCGATGACCTATAAAATGGTTTATATCACTTTGGAACGATTATTTCATCACAGTTAAAATAATCTTGAAATAATAATTTCATTAAACAAAAAAATGTTTTACAAGAACATATCAAATAACTAAATAAAGCCTTTAAACTCCCACTCAAATTTAGATTACATTTCAATGTTTCTAATGCCTACAGCTTCAGTCAGATACTCGAGCTTAGGCCTTGGGAGTGGCTTTGTCAACGGATCAGCGACGTTATCATCTGTCTGAACTCGGCTGATCTTGACTTCCTTTCTATTAATGATGTCACGTATCAAGTGAAATCTTCTTAGAACATGCTTGGATTTCTGGTGTGATCTTGGTTCCTTTGCCTGAGCTATAGCACCATTGTTGTCACAAAACAGTGCCAGAGGCTCAGCCGCATTTGGTATCACACCTAGTTCAATAATGAACTTTCGTATCCAAACAGCTTCCTTCGCTGCTTCTGAGGCGGCGATATATTCAGCTTCTGTAGTGGAATCAGCAACGGTGTCTTGCTTGGAGCTTCTCCAACTGATTGCACCGCCATTCAGACAAAAGATATAACCGGACTGTGACCGGAAATCATCTTGGTCTGTCTGGAAACTTGCGTCCGTGAATCCACTGACTTTAAGCACATCACTTCCACCGTATACCAAGAACTTGTCCTTAGTATGTCTTAGATACTTCAGGATGTTCTTGACGGCAATCCAATGGTTTTCACCTGGATTTGACTGGTATTTACTCGTCATGCTCAATGCATAAGCAACATCAGGACGAGTGCAGATCATGGCATACATGATAGATCCTATTGCAGATGCATAAGGAATATTCTTCATGCGCTCAAGCTCAGCAGCCGTCGTAGGGCTCTGCTTCTTGCTTAGCGTTGTGCCATGTACCATTGGCGTGAAGCCCTTCTTGGAATCTTTCATGCTGAATCTTTGTAGGACTTTGTCAATGTATGAATCTTGACACAAGCCTATTAGCCTTTTAGATCTATCCCGGTAGATCCTGATTCCAAGAACGTATGCGGCTTCACCCATGTCTTTCATGGAAAAACAACTTCCAAGCCAGTCCTTTACCGACTTTAGCATTGGAACGTCGTTTCCGAGAAGCAGTATGTCATCGACATACAGAATAAGAAATACTATCTTGCTCCCACTAGTTTTCTTATACACGCATTGTTCTTCTTCGTTTCTGATGAAGTCAAATTGCTTGATTGCTTCATCAAAACGAAGATTCCAGCTCCTCGATGCTTGCTTCAATCCATAAATGGATTTGTGAAGCTTGCATACTTTCCCAGCATTCTTTGGATCTATGTAACCGTCAGGTTGTGTCATATACACATCCTCTTCCAGAATTCCATTCAGGAAGGCGGTTTTCACGTCCATCTGCCAAATTTCATAATCATGAAAAGCTGCAGTTGCTAGTAGAATCCGAATAGATTTCATCATAGCCACTGGTGAATAGGTTTCATCGTAATCCACACCGTGAACTTGTCTGAAAACTTTTGCCACCAACCTGGCTTTATAAATCTGGACATTTCCATCCACGTCAATCTTCTTCTTGAAGATCCATTTGCACTCGATGGCTTTTACACCAGCGGGTAAGTCAACCAACGAAAACACTTGGTTGACCGACATGGAGTCCATTTCGGAATCAGTGGCCTTGCGCCACTTCGAGGAATCTGGGCCCATCATGGCTTGATTGAAGTTCGATGGTTCATCACCATCAATGATCAGAAGATCATGACAGTTAGTCACGAGGAATCCTTGATATCTCTCGGGTTCGTGACGGATCCTCCCGGATCTTCGAACTTCAGGTACTACAGGTTCAGGCTCTACAATTTCTTGTAGGTCCTCCTGCTGCTCTTCCTCATTAGGTTGAGCAGTATCCTGTTCATCTTGAATTTCTTCAAGCAGTACCTTACTCCCACTGTCTTTCTTAGAGAGAAACTCCCTCTCAAGAAAGTTACAATCCCGGGCAACAAAGATCTTGTTCTCGGAACGTAGATAGAAGTAATAAGCCTTGGTTTCCTTAGGATAACCAATGAAGTAGCATTTATCAGACTTTGGTGTAAGCTTGTCTGAGATTAATCTCTTGACATAGGCTTCACAACCCCAAATTCTAAGATAAGACAGCACTGGAGCCACTCCAGTCCATAATTCATATGGTGTCTTTGCTACTGCTTTCGATGGCGCTCTATTTAGAGTGAACACTGCTGTTAGCAGAGCATATCCCCAAAGGGATATTGGAAGGTCTGTGTGACTCATCATAGATCGAACCATATCCAATAAGGTCCGATTTCTCCTCTCAGATACACCATTCCATTGAGGTGTTCCAGGAGGAGTGAGTTGGGACACGATCCCACACTCTCTTAGATGATCACTGAATTCTTGGCTTAAGTATTATCCTCCTCGGTCGGACCGAAGAGCCTTAATGCTTTTGCCAAGTTGGTTCTGTACTTCATTTTGGAATTCTCTGAACTTCTCAAAAGATTCAGACTTATGTTTCATCAAATAAACATATCCATACCTACTGAAATCATCAGTAAAGGTAATGAAGTACTGATAGTTTCCTCTTGCATTTGTGGACATTGGGCCACACACGTCGGTGTGTATCAGGCCCAATAAGTCACTGGCCCTCTCGTTAGGTTTATTAAAGGGGGCCCGTGTCATTTTACCCATCATGCAGGATTCGCATTTCTCACATGACTCAAAGTCAAATGAGCCAAGAAGTCCATTCGAATGGAGCCTCTTGATGCGTTTCTCGCTGATGTGCCCTAAACGACAATGCCATAGAAACGTTCGGTTCTCCTCATTAGGTTTGAACCGTTTGGTATCAATGTTATAAATTGGCGCGGATTGATCAAGTATGTAAAGCCCATTCGTAAGAGGGGCACAACCATAGAACAAATTGTTGCGATTGAAGGAACATAATTTATTCTTAACTGAAAAATCATAACCTTCCAAATCCAACAAAGAAATTGAAATAATATTTCTGCTTATAGCAGGTACAAAATAACAATTATTGAGTTCTAAAATCAATCCCGAAGGTAAAGACAACAAGTATGTGCCTACAGCTAGTGCAGGAACTTTCGCTCCATTCCCAACTCGTAGCTCCACTTGTCCTTGCTTCAGCCTCCTACTGTTGCTGAGTGCCTGCATATTAGTACAAATATGAGTCCCACAACCAGTATCCATAACCCATGAGGTATTATCAGAAGTAGTTGTATTAACTTCTATAACAAAAATACCTGTCGAAGAAGTCTCGAAAGTCTTCTTCTTCAATTCCTTTAGACCTTCCAGGAATTTCTTACATTCTCTCCTCCAATGCCCTGGTTCTTTACAGAACCTGCATATGTCAGTTGGCCCAGCCTTGGACTTGGGCTTGGGCTTTGGCGTGTCCTTGTCCGCAACTTGGACAGCCTTGGCCTTTCCCTTATCCTTAGCAGAGGATTTCTTAAACCCCTTGCCCTTTTGCACCATAAGCACATTGGGGTCCTTGGCGGTTTTCCTCAAGTTGGGCTCTGCAGTCTTGAGCATTCCGTGAAGCTCAGGCAATGTCTTACTCAAGCCATGCATATTAAAGTTCAGAATGAACTGATCATAGCTTGCAGGTAAAGACTGCAGAACGATGTCGCAGGCAAGTTCCTGGCTGATAGGGCAGTCGAGTTTCTGAAGATGATCGAGATAACCCATCATCTTCAAGACATGAGGACTCACTGCCGCATTTGCAGCCAACTTACAGTCTAAGAGGTTCTTAACTGTTTGAAACCTCTCAGTCCTTGCTTGCTCCTGAAAAAGCGATTTCAGGCTTGCCATTATCTCGATGGGTGACAACACACTCTCGAACTGCATTTGCAGCTCAGCAGTCATTGTCGCCAACATCAGGCAATAGACATCATTTTCATCTGACGAATGCTTTTCCCAAGCATTATGCAGAGTCCTGGCGGCATTGTTAGGAGGCCTCTCGGGGAGGGGATCACGAAGGACATAATCCTTCTTCTCCTGCTTGAGGACTAGCCTCAAGTTCCTTGACCATGTCAGGAAGTTCGTTCCAGTCAGCTTCTCCTTCTCGAGAACAGACCGGATTGAGAATGTGTTTTGAGTGCTTGTAGTAGTCATAGCTGAAATATAAGATAAAAAGGTTATTAGTTAATATGTTCAATATGATTAATCTTGTATTATACTTAATATGATTAATCACGCATTATATTCAATAACATAAGTTACCCTCAATAGAATATAATGATTCCAAGATCCACATATAACTAAGATTAAAGTGGGCCACTGGCCATCACCCAACCTTAGCTTATATCGGTAAGCCCTATGTCGGCTAATTATATCCGTGATATAACTCTTGGTTGTGAATCTGGGCCCGAGGCCCAATTCACTCTGATGTCTCAAGGCCCGGGACTCCCGATGGCCTAGTCAAGAAAACCAGACTATACAGTCATGTAATCATTAATGTCTGGGACTCCCAATGACATTTATGAATCACAAACCGTCTTATCCACGCAAAAGTAGACACCCTCACACTGTAAGGCCATGAATACAATTGAATGGGCTTCGACAGCTGACATAGCCTGGACAAGACATCCAACGCTTGATATTATTTGAGGTTCGTAGGTTTATTTTAAAATTTCATTCCCAAAATAGAAGATTACTATTTTGGGAAACTTTCCATTTTGGGAAACCTACTAATTTTGGAAACTTTCTAAAATTGGAAACTTTCTAAAACCGGAAACTTTCTAACTTTAGAAATTTCTTAAAATCCAAAACATGCAAATCTAGAAACTTCTATTTTAAGAAACTTTCTAATTTCAAAATTTCGGAAACTTTAATTTAAAATCGATTTTTATAATTTTATAAAATAAATTTTAAATTAAATCTGAAGAAAAGACTCAAATAACTGGCCCAATTGTTTTAACTTCTTGGCCCGAGGCCCAAGAATTGGTCCATGTCCAAGACATAACCCAATTGCCCAATTAAATGACATAACCGGTCTGGTTCATTAAAATTGGTCTAACCAAATTTTAATTACTACGATGACCACAATTGTCAACCGGTTATTTACTAAACCGGATTTTCTCAATTTATTTGGTCCAACCAAATCAAATTAGAAAATCCTGGTTTAGGCACAAAATCCAATATTTCGACTTTGGATTTCTTATCCCGGTTTAACCAGAACTTAATAAATTTATTAAATCTGTTTATTAAACCGTGACGATTAATTTTTAATCAGTTTTAAACCGAACCGAACCGAATTGGTCACAAACCGATTACAGTTGTGACCTAGCTCCATGCTTCCGCATCACGCAACGATCGAGGCTTGGATGATCGCGGGACGGGAGGCGACGATCGGGACGAGCCGGACGAGATGTGATCGGGACGAGATGCGATCGATCCGATCGATCAGCCCATCTCTCGCGATCGGACGCAAGACGTGATACATGCGATGCCTTGCGGATCCATGCGATCCTTGCGCTTCACGGTCGATCGATCCAACCGGCCAACGCGATCGGCTTGGCCGATCGGTTTAACACTTGGCTGATCGCAATCCAAATCATATAGTTTGGGTTTTGCGATTTCATTAGTTTAGGTTTCAATTCTTGTTGCTTAAGTGTTTTGCTCTTATCAGTAGATTGATTCAAAAACACCTCTTTAAACAATCCTAAACTTGAATCTAAACAAGAAAAACCACAGAACCAATGGCTCTGATACCACTGAAAGAATGTTTAGTGTTAATCCTGATTCAGTTCTTCAGATTAAACAGTCCTAAACATACAAATCTAGGTTCTCTTGATTAGAAACATAATAGATCTCACCTTATACCTGTTTGTGCAGCGGAAAGAGATGGTATGGGTCAGAGATCAGCAGAACCACCAAGGGATGGATCCTCCAAAGGCTCACACACGCAATCACAGAAAATGGCTGCTAGACCGAGCTAAGGGAGGCCGCAGAGAGAGAGAAATTTCGGCGCTGGGGCTTAGGGTTAATTGGGATTCAGACTTAAGTTTTAATTATAAAACTTGTCTATTTCCTTTTGGGCTTTTGGGCCCAAATACCAATCTGATTAAATCCCTTGGATTTAATCAGACCCATTAATCTCTCTCTAAGTACGACAAATGCCTGGCACTTTTACCGTACTTCTGCTAAGCCGTTCCTACACATTTTCCTGTTAGCTTAGGCGTGTGACCCATATGGGATCATATAATAAAGGCAATAAGTCCAAGACTTATAGATCATGAGCGGACTCTAGCAAGCCATCATGACCCCCAGTATTATATGACTTATGTCTGATCATTGACATACTCTTACTTTCTAGAGACAGTACCGAGATTACTGGACACAATTCCAACAGAATATATGCAAGATCAAACCCGAAGGTTGCTGGACCTGCCTTATTTGGAAGCTCACGGATCTAGTGAACTCCAGAACTATATTTGGCGACCAGGAAAACGTGCAACATCTCCTTGGGCTGAGGTTTATACTCTTTTTACCTTAAGTGTGGTTTTATCCCAATTGAATTTTCCCACTAAGGTTTTTAATGAGGTAAACTAAAGCCCAATACAAGAGAAGGAGAATCTGGCCCGTCCAACCTTCCTTCTTGTATTTTCTTTTATGATTTCGACCAGGCCCTTTTTGGCCCACTTGTAACCTAGAATATTGGCTATTTAAGCCATTCTTTTTGTTTCTAATAAGATTAAGCAAGTTTAAACCTAAAAACCTAAAGTGTTTAGCCCTAAGACGGCGCAACCTCTCTCTCTCTCTCTCTCTCTCTCTCTCTCTCTCTCTCTCTTGTGTGGATTCCCCTTGAGGACAAAGTGCTGTTACTTTCTCGTGTTCTTGTGCTAATGAAGTGTTACTGTTGTGACAAATCCATCAAACCATCCATTGAGAAGTCTTGAGAGTGCCTTCGGCCAGCAAGCTTTTCCCATTCGACCACCGACCATCGTCCATCGACCATCGACCACGGATCAACCAGAGAGCATCTCCGACCAGCTGGGCGACCCAAAAAACTATCCACCTCCCATCTTACATCAAAATGTCTCTGTCCGCCAGATGCGTCGATCGACACACCTCTTATGTCGATCGATGCACAAGATTTGAGGGTAGTTCTAGTTTTGACAGAGTTTCAGAAAAAGGAGTCACGACCTTGGTCGACGCAGAAGGGTCGATGCAACATAGCGTCGATCGACACACATCTAAACCGAATGAGAAATGTGCTTTTGAGAAGCTAGCATCGACCAACATTCACTATGCATCGGTCGACAGTCATTCCAGACGAGTTCAGGAACCTGCAAAAGTGACGTAGCGATTCTATAAGACTCCTATACCATATCCTAGAGCTCCTAAAAGGTCCAAACATGAGCTAGATGAAGCTAAATGCATGGTAGTGATGGATAAGAAGCTGATTAAGATCTCACTAGTTGATGCCTTGAAAAAACACCCTTCTCTGCAGAGATATGCGAAGAAGATGATCTCCACATATGGAGATTTAAAAGAAGAGATGTTGATAGTCTCTAAACAGATCAGTGCAGTACTACAGAATCATATCCCAGAGAAGCTTCCAGACCCAGGAGTCTTTGTGCTGGACTGTTCCATCTTTAAGGACAGCTTCAAATGTTCTCTGTGTGACTTAGGATCTAGAGTGAATCTCATGCATACTATGTGGCTGTGAGATCGGGATTGATGGACTTATAGCCTACTAGGATCTCTCTTATCCTAGATGATCGATCAAAGAGAATTCTAGAAGGAGTTCTAGAGGACATCCCTATCAGAGTTAGAAACTATATGATTCCAAAAGACTTTGTGGTTCTGAAATACGAGATTGAACCGGATGATCCTCTGCTGCTTAGCAGGTCCTTCTTAGCTACTGCTGGAGCAGTGATTGATGTGAGGCACAGTCTAATTAATCTCCATCTGGGAGATAAGCCTATGCAGTTCAAGATGAATAAGCTGCAGAAATCCACCATTGATGGACAAACCTTCAGTGTTGAGGTGGAGCCAGAGATTCAGATTGGTGAAGCTAAAGTGTCAGATATTGGAGAGGAGAAGATGGTAGTTCATCCTGAGCCTGCTTTAACATCTTCAGAGCCTGCAACTTCTCATAAAAAGAAAGCTTCAGACATCTCACTTCCATCCAAGCAAAGGTATGTATCCTCTAAACCTTCACCTTCTGACCCATTTGCTATGAATGCAAGAAAACGCAGTATCCCACCCATGCTTCGCTCCCACCCTGGTTCTATTCCTTCATTCCTTGGTAGAGATCATGATTACACTGCTTATACACCACCTTGGATGAGGAGACTTTCACAGAGGTACTTTATGCCTCTGTTGAAACCCCCATGAGTCTGATCTCCTTCCCCTAGTCAAGCTAATGACTAAAAACAAGAGCTGAGTGGGAGGCAACCCACTAGTGAGTCTGTTTTTACTTTAATTTTCGTTTTGGTTTTGTCTACTTTGATTTTTCTTGTTTTCGTGTGTCAAGGACGTGAGAACAAGTCATTGTCGAGCCACATCGATCGATGCATTACCCGATCATTAGCATCGATCGACACCAACTGGTGTCGGTGACACACATCGCGTATACATGTAAGTGTTCTGAATTTCAGGATTTTTTCACTTTGATTCTTGTTCTCCCGAGCCCAAGCTTCTATAACACTGGGGACAATGTTGTTTAAGTGTGTGGGAGGTAGTTACTGACACACCGTTTTCTATTTTCTTAGAGTCAGTTGAGTCGTTTTATTGAGTCAAACTTGAGTATGAAACTTGGACTTTTTGAGGAGATTACCACATTTGCAGGAACTTAAGTGACCATTGGACAAACTTGCATCAGATCTATGACTAATAGAAAACCCCAAACAGATCAACCTACAAGTTACACCCATATCACTTCAGGTATTCAAGGGATCCATTACTGACTTCGCCCTTAACTTGACTTACGTTTCTCACCTAGGGTCTTGGTATACTTTGGATCAGATTCCTCTGGCAGTCTTGAAAGTCTTGTAAATCTGTTTGAGTATGGTTCCCTTCTCCCTTCCCTGAAAAAAAAAGTAATATACTGAGGATAAGCTTGTAGCTTCGAAGTAATCACATGAGTGGTAGAGACCCTTATTACCTCATGTGCTTCACGGAATGGGTCCAAAGTAATACCCCAATAAGGGAAGAGCAGCTGATAAAAAAATGATATCCAAAGGGGAAAAATCAGTTGCTGAAGTGAGAAAAGGGAGAAGAAAAGAACCAGAAATTGACAGTTTTGTGATCAGGTACTGACAGAGTAAGAGTCCATGTGTTCTTTGATCGATACTCCCTGGTGAGACTGCACTTAATTGATTATAGAAGTTAGTATGGTGAATATGAATGCTCTAAATTTGATTGTGGAGTTTACTTGGGACAGTTGCTAAGTGTGGGGGAAGTACATTGTGGTTTTGATTTCTGCAGGCTTGTTTTCATGTGGCTTACTAAGGGAAATCTGAAAGTGGTTCTCCGACGATGAATTGAGTTTCTGAAGTTTTCAAACTTCTTCTTCTGATCTTGGTTTTCTGTTTGATTGAGGACAAGCAAATGCTAAGTGTGGGGGAGTTGATATATCATGGTTTTTATGGGGTGGTTTTAACCATGATACAGGTCTTTGTTAGCAAGTCTTTTATGTGTGTTTGGAGTCTTTTCAGCTGTTTTACAGGTTTTAGCACGTTTGGAGAACATTTGGATATTATGCCGCATTCTGGAGCTATTCGGAGAAGCTATGCTGAAGAGAAGAAATCATAGACCACATATGAGGTCTGTGTCGATCGACACACATTCTGTGTCGGTCGACGAAGTCCGGATTCAGGAGGTTCTCGCCGAATTAATGAAGATTTTAGAGAATTGCAGTTTGGCCCAGAAGTTTCTCATAATTCCAAAGAAGGCCAAAACATGTTTAGACTATTATATTATGGTTTTTAAGTCATTGTTTAGGCTAAGTTTTATTTTACATTGAGAGAGATTTAGAGAGCTTTGAGGGGCTGATCAGATACTCGACAGAGAAAAGATTTCAAACCCCTTTATTTATTCTATTGATCTCTTTATGCTTTCTTATTAAAATATGATTTATGTTTCATGAATCATGTTTGAGTAATTCACCAGTTAGGTTTAGGGATTGTCATTAGGGATTTCATGGAATATTAGTTTAGTTGATCTATATGGATTCATGCTTTCTAGTTCTTTGTCTAGGTTAATCTTAATGCTTAATATGAATTAGCTACTTCGATTATTGATATTAGGTTGATTCTCGCAACGACAGTTGGTTAATTAGCTAGACAGAACCTAGGTGAGCAATTTGTCTATTCGCAAAGAAATTTGGTTTAGGAAAATTGTGAACGAAAGAGCCTGAGATTAGTGCATGTTTAGAACTCTAGAACTCGCAACGAAAGTTGGTTTGCTAGGTTGTTGGACATAGTTAAGATTCACAACGAATTTGGTCTATTATACTTCTGTGATTCTAGTTCTAGAACCGTCTTAATTCGATTCCAATTGATTGATTAGTTTATATTCCTGATTTCTTAAGAACTCCCTTGACTTGACGCTTTGCATTCCTTCTTACAACCCGTCTGATTTATTTAATTGCTTTTTTTATTGCCTAATTAATGCTCTGGTTAACTTAACTCAACGCTTTATAATCTATCGTAAGATTCTTGAGTCTCTGTGGATTCGATCCCTATATACTACAATTGCATATCTGTGCCGGTGTAACTCTAAGGTACTGAAACTTTGAGCATATAATTATCATGCCTCCAACTTCCTCTTCCAAATTATTGACATTCACACGAGCAAGTCACTTTAACTTAGAGAAGAAGTAACAAAAAATACTTATATTATTGTACATATTTTCAGGGTTAATAATACCTAAATAGTCATTAAACTAGATTTTGGTCGTTTAAATTTTGATTTCTTGGGAAAACTTGGTTGGAAAGTATTGAATCTTGACCATTAGTTTTTTTTTTTATGATCTGTGGATGTGGGCATTGGAAGTGAAGAAGAAAAAGTTAATTATGAACTTAAATATCTCTTTTCCACTTTCGGATGGTTAGTGTTTTTCTTTTAAAATTTTTTTCCCTCATTTTTTTTCATTCCTCCTTCTCAATTCTATCTCAACTTATAAGTATCTTTGTAAACATAAATTATTTTTTTAGTATTATAAATTATAATTTTTTTCTTTATATAACAACACACATTATGATATATTTTTGTAGATTTTTAATCAAAACTTGTGGACGTTAAAAAGTTTTTGTCTGAATGTTATGAACAAAGTATCATGGACAATGTTTTTTGGATAAATCGACATGAACACTATTTTGGTAAACTGTCGCATCTTACGATCTCCGAACTTGGGCGAGAGATGTGAATTCTAGGAACACCAGAGCTCTGGTGTCTACGAGAAGCTTCATTAATCATAAGGACGCTTCGCTAGCAGCCTATTCTCATCAAGCTACTCTGAACAAAGAGAAGGAATACTCTTTAGAATGCTATTCTCATTCATTTTGTGTACATGTCCAGGTGGATGTTTGATTTGGAACTTGTTGTTTCTTATTTTCTTATTTGGGTTTTTACATTAAGGTTGTCACACTTTTTTGTAATTAGTGTCCTCAGTCAAATACATTTGTGGATATGTCCATGCGGATGACATAGTTATTCGTTTGTGGTTGGATTCATTTGGTAAATTATCGCATTTTATGATCTCCATCATTGATTTTGTCTACATGTCCATGTGGACGATCTCCATCATTCATTTTGTATACATTTCCAGATGTAAAATATATGTCCAATTTATAATGTCAATGAAACGTATACAAAAAAAATGATGTTCCCACAACAAGAAATATCTACATTCTTAGCGTGAAACATCTGCTATAATACGTATTACATAGCATTTTCATAAATGCTATGACATCCGCAGCTATGATAGGTGTCACCCATACAATAGCGTTTTTGACATGCTATTATAATTCGTTCTATTATAACACTGTTTTAATATATTTTCTTATAACACATGCTTAGTGCTATTTTATTTAATGTTATAGCATATTTTTATCATTATATAAATATATATATATATATATATTTTTTTTTTTTGTTTTGCAAAATATTTATAATTTGATTTACATAATTTTTATATCTCATAAATCATCAACATACATAAAAATAATATTACATTAATCAAAAACAAGTCTTACATAGTTAAAAGAAACATGAGATTCTACAACATCTAATGTTGCTCGAGCAAAGAATGTAGAATAAGTTTTTGAATCAATCATACAATCCATAGAGATAGATATATAGAGAGACACTAGGCTATTGCAGACAGTTTATGATCGAGGTCTTCAAGATATAACTAGAATATATGGCACTCCTGCTACAAATGATTGTATGTGCAGCAATGAACCAGTTTTCTCACAGTTGTTTCTAATGAAACCACAAAAAAGGAGATACAAAGAAGATACATGCAACTCGCGAAAATAGTCATACTTACCCAGAATTTAAGCAGTCTCTCTCAAATCTCTCTACGGTTCGATCATCCAACTGACAAACAGAGCAACGGTAAGGAGATTCAGGCTATGAAACAAAGAAAGTGAAATAACATTGGAACTTAAAACCAAACCTATAGCATGAAGAGGCATACCTTTGGAGAAGTTTTCAATTCTATATAAATCCTCCTTCCTTCATCAGTTTCATCGCCCATTTAATTATGGTTCCATTCCTCTTATGCACACCCATTTCCCAAGGCTCATGCCGGTTGTAAGCAGCACCAAGTATCTGAAAGCTATAAAACAAAGCACAGCCTATCAAAAAGGAACATGGATTGTCATTTCTTGTTCAGTAAAAAAAAGAAGAAGTTGAGGCTCTTATGTACCTTGTTCAGATTATTACCAAACGTCTGTCAAAAAAATGCACAAAATGACGACCTTGAGATAATCTCTTAGAAAGTAATGAATTGACAGTGAAATGGAATGACACGCCTAAAGATTTCATACCACAAAATGAATGTTTTCCTACGAAATGTTTTTTGCTCTAATGCTGCCAAGAAGGTCACCAAAGCCCTCAGATCCCAGATCTGCCTCAAAAGAGAAAAAAATTAGCTTAATACCTCAAACTTCTACATCTTGCACATAATCTAATAGTTCCCACAAAATATACTGTACCACTACTCCATTACCTTTTTTAAGTATCATAACCTTGATTAAATCCACTCCAATATCTTCAGAAACATGACGCTTGAAAAGCCTCTGGAAAATAAGAACAAAGTTGACACAAATAACCTAAATATCATAACCTTAATTTCAATCCGCAGTCCAAGCAACCACATCTCTGTCAGGCATTTTGTCGAACACAAGACATGCATCTTCTAAAACCGAATAGTTTACATGATAGACGAATCGAGAAGGTCAGATACATTCCATTGTACAGCTCAAATGATTAAAATCATTGATTTTGTCTACATATCCATGTGGGATCTCCATCATTCATTTTGTCTACATTTCCAGATATAAAATATATGTCCAATTTATAATGTCAATGAAACGTATACAAAAATGGATGTATAAAATTTGTGTACATGAAAAGGTGTATACGAACACATTAAATGTGTGTTCGTTAAAATATTTCCACACAAATATAAATGATGGAAATAGATGGAACTAGATGGAAATATGTTTCCACTTTACATTGTCCATTAGACCTATACAATGATCCAAAAACTTGGTACATGTTGGTACTGGATTTCCCTCCAAGAAATCCGGCCCATTAACAAATAAGATAAATGCCCATAATTATGAGCCCGTCCTAATATCAAGACAGAGAGGGATCGACCGTTGTCCTCTATTGGGCCTATACGATTGACTTCATGACAAGGCCCAAGCGATGCCGAAGTGGGAAGCGATCGAGCTCGAGCTCGACAGAGGACGACGTGGAGACAGAGCAACCCGGTCTTTGTCAGTTCAACTGATCCACGCAAATCTCGGAGATCGTTATGACGAGGCCGAAATATCGGAACAAGAAGATCAAAGTCGAGAGTATTTAAGGAAGAAGTGGCGATTCATTCAAGGACATTCCAACCCTAGCATAGAACACTTCGACTAAATAGCTCGATCATAAGTATTTGTACTCTCTTTTCGACTGTGTTTGTTCTATCTCGACGATCAATCTCAATAAAGTCTTTGATTCATAGGAAACTATACCATTTCTATATCCAAAAGTCCAAATCCACGAATACAAATTCTTAGTGTGAATCTCAGATCTCACATTTGGCGCCGACTGTGGGGACTATCTATAGTTTTTCCTGTCTTAAGAATCAGATCCTAGATCCGATAGATCGAGATGAATCCCGACCAATCTGGCTCTCCCAGCGCCACACCACCAGTCGACCACCCTTAAATGGTTGACAACGTTCCTCAGAACACCACCGGGGTAAGAATCATGGGTCAGACCGGTGGCGTGTTGACGAGCCATGCCTCAGTCTCCACGACTTTGGCACCAACCGGCCCAGTCGCTCAAACAGTCGCGACAAGCTAGACTCCGACAAATGTTTTGTCAGGAACTAATGATCCGAGCAGAAACTAGGTGTGGATGAGGAATGATTCCATTTCCGCCCCCGCTTTAGGAGGTGGATCTGGAACAACCAGACCTAATTCGCCACTGCCTTCTGCTCCACAGCGACAAGGCCCAGATGATCTCACTGAAATCCGTTCGATGTTAAGCCTGTTGGTAAACCGAACGAGAAACAATGAGGCAAGCGCACGGGCCCAAGAGATCTCGAAACGCTCTCTGGCCGCGCAGCTCGATGAACAGGAAAGGCGCATTAACGCCCGTCTTGAAGAGCTCGCTAGCCAAAACCAGGGGGTAGATCAACACACGATCCACGAACCCCCATAATTCCTCCACCGTGTACACGCTTGGACTTCTCCCAGGTAGTAACTCCCCCGGGAGCGTCGGGAAATTTGGCCAATACGTCAGGTACCGGCTTCCGCCCTATAATGAC
Source organism: Orychophragmus violaceus (assembly GCA_030180135.1). Classification (NCBI taxonomy): domain Eukaryota; kingdom Viridiplantae; phylum Streptophyta; class Magnoliopsida; order Brassicales; family Brassicaceae; genus Orychophragmus; species Orychophragmus violaceus. The sequence goes on from CM058240.1 coordinate 43,334,659, forward strand.
GCCCATCGCGACTCCGACTCCATTCGGTTCGAATTAATCCCAACCGGATCGGGAAACCGACCATTACCCGGGGCACCACCTTTCCCGAATAGTTCAAATATCCGGCCGAGGTAACTAGGAGGCTCCGCTTTCGCCTCGAGCTCGGGACATCCTAACGGATCAAATATGGTATAGTTCCGAACGCCGCAGGTCGACCAGACGGGATCGTTTCCAACAATCGATCTTCCCGACCCCATTTTCCCTGGACAAACGTCCAATCAAGCACAAGCCTAGTTCGCGCCTACGACAGGCGATGAACACGATATGCTTAGACAGTATATCGAACAAGCTAAGGCTCAGTTCGTCAGTCTGAGCTCCAAAGTTCACGTGGCAACAAGCGCGGCGCCCGACATCGATCGAGTGATCGAAGAAACGCGACAAACACCGTTCACAGACCGGATCTCCTTTGGACGAATCCGGGAAATAAAGAAAACAAAGTTTCCGGAGTTCTCTGGAAAATCGGACCCGAAAGCCCATATCAGGACGTTCCGACTGGCAATGGCAAGGGTGTACCTTACCGATGAGGAGAGAGAGCCGGCTTTCTGCAGGCTCTTCGCCGAAAACCTGTCAGGCTCCGCCCTAGAATGGTTTGCCGGACTGGAAGAAAGGTCCATTGACAACTTCACCCAGTTCATGACGGCTTTCCTAAAACAATATTCCGTCTTTATCGAGGAAAAGACTACCGAGGCAGCTCTATTTAGCGTCTCCCAGAAACCCGACGAGCCACTTCGCTCGTTCATCGACCGATTTAAGGAAATTAAATCCAAAATCGCAAACCCGCGAGACGAAGTAGCTATAGAAGCATTGAGACGCGGACTATGGTTTTCGACCAGATTCCACGAGGAAATAACGGTCCGCGAACCACAAACACTCAATGACGCCCTTCATCGCGCAGTGGCCTTCGCTCGCCTCGAGGACGAAACTACAGCCCTTAGAGAAAAGCATCGAAAAGAAAAGACCCGTCGGGCTCGCAGAACTCGAACTCAAAAAAGGATTTCCGTAAATCAGGAAACTGTTGGAATTATGTCCAGTAATCTCTGTACTGTCTCTAGAAAGTAAGAGTATGTCAATGATCAGACATAAGTCATATAATACTGGGGGTCATGATGGCTTGCTAGAGTCCGCTCATGATCTATAAATCATGGATTTATTGCCTTTATTATATGATCCCATATGGGTCACACGCCTAAGCTAACAGGAAAATGTGTAGGAACGGTTTAGCAGAAGTACGGTAAAAGTGCTAGGCATTTACTGTGCTTAGAGAGATAGAAGGGCCTGATTAAATCCAAGAGATTTAATCAGACTGGGAATTGGGCCCAAAAGCCCAAAAGGAACTAGGCATAAGTTTTATGATTAAAACTTAACCTAGCCACCTAATTTCCCTAAGCCTCCTGCGCCAACTCTCTCTCTGTCTGCGCCTCCCACCAGCTGGTCTAGCAGCCAATTTCCTGTGCGTGCGTGTGTGAGCCTTTGGAGGAACTATCTCTTGGTGGTTCTGCTGATCTCTGACCCGTACCTCCTCTTTCCGCTGCATAACAAGGTAACAGGTGAGATCCTTTATGATTCTAGCAAGAGAACCTAGATCTGGCATGTTTAGTAGGATCAATTAATCTGATGAATTGAACCAGGAAACACTAAACAATCCTTCAGTGGTATCAGAGCCATTGGTTCTGTTAGGATTTCTTGTTTAGAATCATGTTTAGGTTGTTTAGAAGTGTTTGAATCAATCTATTGATAAGAAAAACACTTAAGAAACAAAAAATTAAAACCTAAACTAATTAAAATCGCATGATCCAATCTATATTGAATTGGTATGCGTCGGAGTGTTGATCACCAAAGGATAACACGTCCGGATCGAGTCGCGTCGCGTCATCCGATCATGGATCGGTATGCGTCGGACCGATCGGCAAGATGGATCGCGAGAGATGGACCGATTGCGTCCTGCCTCTCCCGCGTCCCGAGCCATCTCGCGTCCCGCGTGATCAAGAGCCGAGTGGATCATCCCGATAACTCGATCCGATCGTCGACATGGACCGAGAGGAGCGATGGACGATCGCACGATCGCAAGAGATCGACCGCGATCGTCGCTTGCTCACGTCCCGAACGCTCGACCCGACCATCGTCCCCGTCCCGTCCCGCTATCATCCGAGCATCGATCGTGATCGAGAGTTGGGCCGATCTCGGATCGTGTCCCATCCGAGCATCGATCGTTGCGTGATGCGGAAGCGTGAAGATTGCGACTCGGTCGTGATCGGTTCACGTGATCAGTCGGTTCGGTTCGGTTAATGGTTCGGTTTAAAACTTTTTAAAACTTAATCGTCACGGTTTAATAAACAGACTTAATAAATTTATTAAGTTCTGGTTAAACCGGGATAAGAAATCCAAAGTCGAAAAATTGGATTTAGTGCCTAAACCAGTGATTTTCTAATTTGATTTGGTTGGACCAAATAAATTGAGAAAATCCGGTTTAGTAAATAACCGGTTGACAATTGTGGTCATCGTAGTAATTAATTTTGGTTAGACCAATTTTAATGAACCAGACCGGTTATGTCATTTAATTGGACAATTGGGTTATGTCTTGGACATGGACAAATTCTTGGGCCTCGGGCCAAGAAGTTAAAACAATTGGGCCAATTATTTGAGTCTTATTCTTCAGATTATTTTAAAATTCATTTAATTATTAAAATTTGATTTTAAAATTAATCTGTTTCCAAAATCTGAAATTAGAAAGTTTCTTAGAATAGAAGTTTCTAGATTTGCATGTTTTGGATATTTAGGAAATTTCTATAGTTAGAAAGTTTCCAATTTTAGGAAGTTTCCAATTTTAGAAAGTTTCCAAAATTAGTAGGTTTCCAAAAATGGAAAGTTTCTAAAAATAGTAATCTTCTATTTTGGGAATGAAATTTTAAGAAAAACCTACAAACCTCAAATAATATCAAGCGTTGGATGTCTTGTCCAGATTATGTCAGCTGTTGAAGCCCATTCAATCGTACACACGGCCTTACAGTGTGAGGGTGTCTATCTTTTGCGTGGGTAAGACGGTTTGTGATTCATTGATGTCATTGGGAGTCCCAGACATTAGTGATTACATGACTGTATAGTCTGGTTTTCTTGACTAGGCCATCGGGAGTCCCGGGCCTTGAGACATCAGAGTGGATTGGGCCTCGGGCCCAGATTCACAACCAAGAATTATATCACGGATATAATTAGCCGAGATAGGGCTTACCGATATAAGCTAAGGTTGGGTGACGGCCAGTGGCCCACTTTGATCTTAGTTATATGTGGATCTTGGAATCATTATATTCTATTGAGGGTAACTGATGTTATTGAATATAATGCGAGATTAATCATATTAAGTATAATGCGAGATTAATCATATTGAACATATTAACTAAAATCCTTTTATCTTAAATTTCAGTTATGACTAGCACAAACAATCAAAACACTTTCTCGATCCGGTCTGTCCTTGAGATGGACAAGCTGAACGGATCAAATTTCTTGACTTGGTCGCGGAACCTGAGGCTAGTCCTCAGACAGGAGAGAAAGGACTATGTCCTTGAGAGAGCTCTCCTCGTAAGGATCGGGTCCAATGCCTCTCATGCAGTATATGATGCTTGGAATAAGAATTATAATGATGCGGTAGATGTGCGTGGTCTGATATTGGCTACCATGGACTCAGATTTGCGGAAGCAATATGAGAACATGGAGTCGCCAATAGAGATGATCAGCAGCCTGAAATTGAAATTTCAGGAGCAGGTAAGAGTGGAGAGATACCAGTTGGTTAAGTCTCTCACTAGCTGCAAGCTACCAAATGATCGTCCAGTGAGTCCTCATGTCAGTAAAATGATGGGTTACATTGATAACCTGAGGAAACTGGATTATCCAGTTAGCCAAGAATTGGCAACTGAGATCATTCTACAGTCACTTCCGTCAAGCTATGATAAGTTCAGAAGGAACTATATCAAGAAAGGCTTAACGAAGACGCTGACTGAACTGCATGATATGCTCAAGACAGTTGAGCCAAACGTGAAGAGTACCCTGAATAATCTCATGAATGAGAAGGGTAGGTTTACTAAACCTAATGCTGACAAGGGTGAAGGCAAAGTTGTCCAGATTTTGAATCATGGCAAGCGTGTGTCTTCTGAGCCCGAGTCAGATACCTCTTACGTTGGTAAGTGCTGCTACTGTAAGGAGACAGGGCATTGGAAGAGAGATTGCATTAAATTCATGGAAGATGATGAGGAGTTGAAGTTGATGTATGAGACTACTTCCTCAGGTATTCATGTTATTACTTCAAGTTCTACCTTATAGGTATTGGATACTGGTTGTGGCACTGATATTTGTGATAATATGCAGAGCCTAAGCAACAGTAGAATGTTGAAGGAAGGACAAGTGGATCTACATGTCTGGAAGGAGCTATGGACCCTGCCTCAGCCGTAGGATTTTCACTTGTAGATGCCTTCGAGGCTTGGCTTTGTATTAAGTAATTGCTACAATGTACCTGCTTCAAGCAGAGTTGTTTTTCATTTTCTTGTAAGAATTTGAATGTTTTTCATTTTGATAAAAGACAAATTTTGTTCTTTTGATCTTAATGAAATATTAATTGTAGCACCCTATTCAAGGAATGGGTTTTATATCTTAAACCAAAGAGTGCCTAAATGTAACATAAATACCGAATTGGTTTAAATCTGATGAATTAAACCTGATTTTTCTTGGCATAAAAGTCTTGGTCACATAGAGTAAGTCGGATTCAGAAATCCCATAGTTATGCACTATTGGGCTCATTTGATCGGATATCTTATGAGACTTGAATTCTGTTTACTGAACCAAAAGACAAAGGGGCCTATCTTAGCCGAGCTAGAGAAAGGCCCAAAGGCTTATTGGAGATTGAACATACTCATGTATGTGGTCCGATGAGCAGTAATGCCAGAGAAAATTTCCTGTACTTCATTGTCTCTACTGATTAATTCAGTGAGTAAGACTGTGTTCATTTGATGAGACACAAGTCGGAATTCTTTGACATGGTCGAAAGAGTTCCAGAATGAGGTATAGAATCCGAGTGACAGAAGTATTAAGACTCTGAATTAAATCACGAGTGAGAATATTTGAGTCATTAATGGTGTGATCATCTGAATGAGTGTGAAACGTTTCACAGCTCAATTCTCCTAAAAACCTTGAGGTATTTCTGTGAGAAAGAATCAGATCTTATAAGAAATGATTAAAGATGAGTCACACGAATCTTCCATGATATTCTTGAAGAATAACGCTCTAGAAATATCTAAGTTTACGCTGAAATAGTTCCACCAATATCAGTTGAAAGACACCACGTAAATGTGGATTGGAATCGATCCAAATTCGTCTTTACTGAGTATTTATAGTTAAGCTACTTCGCTGGTTGTCCTAGGGAAACCAAGGCTTGTTATCTTTTACGTCCATTCTGTTTTCAAGAAGGTAAGTTACTTTCCAAGAAGAACAGTGGGAGTAAAAGTATGACTCGAAGAGATTCGACAAATACAGGTGGCTGCTCAACCTGTTGAGGGAGAGCAGCGGATGGATTTACAGATTTCTGTAGAATCTACACCTGTGGAGCCTGAAGTTCGCAGATATGAAAGAATCAGTCACTAATCCGAGAGTGAATTCTTGTCATTAGTTGAACCTGATGATCATTGAAGGTTCGCATGATCTGATGATCATTGAAAGCGACGAATCTGCGAAATTCAAAGAAGCGAAAGTGAGCCCGGACTCCGAAAAAATTACATTTTGTGTAAGTTAGCTTCATCGATCCATTCATGGATGGAAGCAAACATATCGGAGTTGGAATCTTCGTTCTGTTGAAGTAGTCAAGGTTTTGACTTGAACAGGAACGAAATGGAACTGTGCGTTTACTAAAAGATAAGTGGGAGCAATATTGCATTTCTCATAGTGTATGTCGATGACATACTGATTCTAGGATATAACGTCCCAATGCTGCAGTCGGTAAAGGACTGGCTTGGGAGTTGGTTTTATGATTGACATGGGTAAAGCCACGTATGTTCTTGGATTTTGGATCTAAAGATAGAGATTCAAAAGAGCTGGTAGGACAAAGTCAGGATTCTTAAATTGACAAAGTCCTACACGTTTTCAGCACTCCAAGAAGGGTTTTATGCCAATGTCACATGGCAATATGTTAAGCAAGAAACAGTATCCTACGATATCTGCTGAGCTTGAATGCATGGATGAGATTCCATATGCGTCGGCAATTGGATCTATCATATATGCCATGACACGTACTTGTTTTGATGTTGCTTTAATGTTAAGCAAGACAAGTAAAGACCAGTCAAATCCAGCAAAGAATCACTGGATTGCCGTAAAGAATATCCTAAAGTATTTGAGGAATACTAAGGATAAGTTCTTGATTTACGGAGAAAGTGAGGTGCTAAAAGTCAGTAGAGTCTGAAAGGAAAGTTTCCAACAGACAAAGATGATTTCCGGTCACAGTCCGGTTATATCTTGTGTCTGTCTGGCGGTGCAAGGCACTGTTGCTGACTCCATGACTTAAGCTGAACATTTCGCAGTTTGGATAGCGGCGAAAGAGGTTGTTTGGAAAGAAGAGTTCATCACTGAACTCGATGTGATTCCCAGCATAGATGATACTAGCTGCACATCAGAGGTCCAAACATCTTGAGGGTAGGTATAACCTATTCCGTGAGATAAATGACAGAGATGTTAAGTAGATCAACAAGTTTCAACGTATGAGAACGTTGCTAATCTATTAACGAAGCCACTCCTTAGGCCTAAGCACGAGTCGCGGACTGTTGCTGTAGGATAAGTGAAATTAAGATGTAGTCTTAATTTCAGTGGGAGTTAGTAAAGGGCTTTATTTAGTTATTGATATGTTCTTGTAAAACATTCTCTTATGTTTAATGAAATTATTATTTCAAGATTATTTTAACTGTGATGAAATAATCGTTCCAAAATGATATGAACCGTTTTATAGGTCATCGAAGTAAGTGACTTGATCTTGAGTCATCAAAGTCATTTAGCTTGATCATGAGACCCTATATTTGATAGATGGCTTATATCATCCTGTCCCTAGTCAAAGGTTGTTGAAATTGGAACACCAACAACCGTGTGAGACTAGATTGGTATGTGACTTATGACAAAGTCTCAGTGTGTCATAGATGCGCGGCATCAAAGTCAGTACATAGGTGTATGTTGGGTATATACGACCGGACATGACCCGACTATAAGAACTCTTCAGGATATTTATATCTGTGTCATAAGAGATTCTTACTACGACTATAAAGTATAGTCCTTAGACCTGAGTTCGTATGCATGTGACTGCACATGAACTAATGCGCTTTGATCATTGTCTAATGCTGTTGTTAAGCGATAGTTATAAGGACCTTGTTTGGGTGTATTATGAAATGAGTAGTTTACAGTGATGGAACAAAACGGGATTTGTCCCTCCAATATAAATGGAGTGAATATCTCTAGGCCAATCGGAGATTTGAATACTGGAAAATGCATGGCCATGCTCAAACGGACTTTCCCGAGTCGTTTGGATTGTCAGTATCAAATCAGAGTCCGATGAACAAGATTAGGCTTTATAAGGATGACACTAATCTTGCCTTATGACTAATCGAGATATTGAGACAAAAGGATTATGAATACAGAGATTCCAGTTCAAGTGGGAGATTGTTGGAATTATGTCCAGTAATCTCTGTACTGTCTCTAGAAAGTAAGAGTATGTCAATGATCAGACATAAGTCATATAATACTGGGGGTCATGATGGCTTGCTAGAGTCCGCTCATGATCTATAAATCATGGATTTATTGCCTTTATTATATGATCCCATATGGGTCACACGCCTAAGCTAACAGGAAAATGTGTAGGAACGGTTTAGCAGAAGTACGGTAAAAGTGCTAGGCATTTACTGTGCTTAGAGAGATAGAAGGGCCTGATTAAATCCAAGGGATTTAATCAGACTGGGAATTGGGCCCAAAAGCCCAAAAGGAACTAGGCATAAGTTTTATGATTAAAACTTAACCTAGCCACCTAATTTCCCTAAGCCTCCTGCGCCAACTCTCTCTCTGTCTGCGCCTCCCACCAGCTGGTCTAGCAGCCAATTTCCTGTGCGTGCGTGTGTGAGCCTTTGGAGGAACTATCTCTTGGTGGTTCTGCTGATCTCTGACCCGTACCTCCTCTTTCCGCTGCATAACAAGGTAACAGGTGAGATCCTTTATGATTCTAGCAAGAGAACCTAGATCTGGCATGTTTAGTAGGATCAATTAATCTGATGAATTGAACCAGGAAACACTAAACAATCCTTCAGAAACATCAATGCAGTCGAGAGCCCGAAGAGCTCGAAGAAATTTGAGTTCGACAAGGAAAAATTCTGTGATTTTCACAATAAAAGAGGACATTCGACTGAAGAATGCTACACTCGAGCTAAAGCCGAGGCTCAAAAGCGATAGTCCGAAAACAAACAAGAGTCAGAAGTCGAGGAGGAAACTCCATCTGACAAAAAGGAAAATAAACAGACCAGAGAGTCAAACACCAAGAAGATTTCTCAAAACAAACGAGAGCGATCTAAGGAGCCGGAATCTCCGGAAACCCTCCCCCAGGGATCGCGAAAGAGAGTCGAGGTCATTCTCGGCGAACTCAGCCTGTGCGGCACCCCGGGAGGCTCGGCACTATCTCCACCTCCAGCTCCCAGTAAGATTTTGCGCTCGCGAATCAATCTCCCTCGTCTCTGCGGGGGGGGGGGGGGGGGGGGGGGTGTACGGGCTATACCCCCTAAACGAATCGACTTCATCTTCGGTGGCTCCAAGCTTTGCCGAGATTCGGTCAATTCAATCAAAGCTCTCCAAAGAAGAGTCGAGACCGACAAAGGGGGGAAAATCCCAATGTTAGGCCCAGACCACGAAATCACTTTCCACGAGAGCGAGACAAGTAATCTCGACAAACCACATGACGACGCTCTCCTCGTCTGTCTAGTAGTGGGAGACGTCGAACTCTCGAGGATAATGATCGATACAGGGAGTTTGGTGGATGTCCTCTTTTATGATGCGTTCAAAAAGATGGATTTCAACGACTCCAAAATTGTCGAAGAAAAGACACCACTAGTAGGGTTCGCTGGCGAAACAACATACTCAATGGGCTCTGTATTCGCCCCAGTAATAGCTGGAGGAGTTCGAAGGATGACAGAGTTCGTCGTAGTAGACCGGCCAGCTCCCTACAACGCAATTCTAGGTCGACCATGGATATACGACATGAAAGCAGTACCGTCGACCTACCATCAATGCGTAAAATTTCCAACTCATAAAGGATTAAAAACCATTTACGGAAGTCAAAAGATTTCCCATCATTGCTATATGAACGGGTATAAGCAGATTGAAAAATCCCCCGCGTAGCAATTACAGAAAGAGGAGGAGCTCGCCACTATGCAGACCAAAAGGTCGAACGACCCAAGTCAAATAGGACCCCCAAAGGACATCACGACCCAAGTTTGCATAGACGATGCTCACCCCGAAAGACTTGTTGGCATTGGAATCGACCTATCAGAACCAGTCAAAAATGAATTGGTCTCTTTCCTTAAACAGAATATCGACTCCTTTGCCTGGTCTTCAGCAGACATGAAATGGATCAACATCGACGTAACCAGCCACGAGCTGAATGTCGACCCAACCTAAAAACCGGTAAGACAAAAGCGTCAGAAACTGGGCCCAGAACGAGCTCGAGCCGTCAACAACGAGGTCGATCGGTTATTAAAAATCGGATCGATCAGAGAGGTCAAGTACCCCGACTGGCTTGCGAACCCCGTAGTGGTCAAGAAAAAAAACGGGAAATGGAGAGTCTGTGTAGATTTTACAGATCTCAACAAAGCATGTCCGAAGGACAGCTTCCCACTCCCGCACATCGACCGACTGGTCGAAGCTACCGCCGGACACCAACTGCTATCCTTCATGGATGCCTTCTCGGGGTATAACCAAATATTAATGAACCCAGAGGACCAAGAAAAGACTTCGTTCATAACTGATCGAGGAACATACTGCTACAAAGTCATGCCCTTCGGGTTGAAAAATGCAGGAGCAACTTACCAACGCCTCATCAACAAGATGTTTTCAGGACTCCTGGGTAAAACCATGGAAGTCTACATCGACGATATGCTGGTCAAATATTCCAAGTACGAAGACCATATCCCCCTGCTAAAAGAATGATTTATCATTCTCAATAAATACGGGATTAAACTCAACCCAGCGAAGTGCACATTCGGGTCCCCTCAGGAGAATTCCTTGGTTACCTAGTGACCAAAAGAGGGATCGAAGCGAACCCCAAACAGATCGCAACATTTATAGAGATGAAATCTCCCAGAACAACGCGAGAAGTCCAGCGACTGGCTGGCAAAATAGCTTCTTTGAACCGCTTCATCTCAAGGTCGACTGATAAATGTCTACCCTTCTATCACCTGCTCAAAGCGAACAAGAAGTTCCTCTGGGACGAAAAGTGCGAAGAAGAATTCACCCAACTCAAGTCTTACCTAAGCGAACCACCTATACTGGCAAAACCAGTAGAAGGGGAGCCCCTCTACCTCTACCTAGTTGTTTCCACAGCAGCAGTAAGTGGAGTCCTAGTTCGCGAAGAACAAAACGAGCAACGGCTGGTGTACTACATCAGTAAAACCTTAATCGATGCTGAAACCAGGTACCCCGCCATGGAAAACCTCGCTTTAGCGCTAGTCACATCGGCTCGGAAACTCCGACCATACTTCCAATCGCACTCAATTATAGTGATGACCTCTCAGCCACTGAGAACCATCCTTCATAGTCCAAGCCAGTCAGGTCGACTGGTCAAATGGGCTATCGAACTCAGCGAGTATGACATAGAATATAAAGCTCGGACGTGTCTAAAAGCGCAAGTGCTGGCAGATTTCATAATCGAGCTCTCCCCGACCATAGAACTCGACCTGACCTCCGCCAAGAAATGGAAACTCTACGTCGATGGAGCTTCCTCGAGGCAAGGATCCGGAGTCGGAGTAAAACTGGTCTCCCCCACTAGCGAAGTATTGGAACAGTCTTTCAGACTGGGCTTCGCCGCATCAAATAACGAAGCAGAATATGAAGCGTTAATAGCCGGGCTCAGACTAGCAATAGCGATAGGAGCCCGAGAAGTAGACGCCTTCAGCGATTCCCAATTGGTCATGAACCAATATCATGGCGACTACGAGGCTAAAGACGAACGCATGGAAGCATACCTACAGGTAGTCCATACGCTCGCCGAACATATCGAATTTTTTGATCTAACGCGGATCCCGCTAGGGGAAAAAACCGCAGCCGATGCCATGGCCGCTCTAGTGTCGACATCTGATCCTAATCTCAAAACGATCATACCAGTCGAGGGGATCTAAAAACCAAGTATCGACATAGCCCTGAAATCTCTATCCTTGAAAGAGGACAAGCCCACCACAAAGGACGGGGTCGAACACAAGGAACGTCCCAAGGACACCAGTCGCGACATCATCGAGATTGATGATGATCTCGATCCAAGAAGCACCGTGTACGTCGCGAACGTCCCCGATGGACCAATCCAAGCCGCATCCGCTAGTAGAGGACCCGAGCCTAATGATGACGAAGATTGGAGAACTCCGATCATTCGATACATTACAAATGGCGAAGTCCCCGACGAAAAATGGGAGGCGCGGAAACTCAAGACACAGAGTGCGAGGTACTGCATCACGCAAGGAGAACTCTTCAAAAGAAGTCTCTTTGGACCTTACCTCAAATGCCTCGATAAAAAGCAAGCTCTAGCCGTGATCACGCAGGCCCACGACGGATCTTGCGGAAGCCATTCCAGAGGACGAGCCATGGCCGTACGAATCAAAAGGCAAGGCTATTTCTGGCCAACAATGGCCACTGATCTTTTTCCAGCAAATGTGACAAATGCCAAAAGCATGCCCCGATTATCCATCAGGCATCGGAGAAACTCTCCTTTATCTCATCGCCATACCCATTCATGCGATGGGGAATGGACATCGTGGGACCTTTAGTTTCATCCGGCAAAAAGAAAGCTACACACCTATTGGTAATGACAGACTACTTCACTAAGTGGATCGAAGCAGAGTCATACCAAAAGATCAAAGACGTCCACGTTAAGGAGTTCGTTTGGCGAAACATCGTGTGCCGACACGGACTACCCCACGAGATCGTCACCGATAACGGGTCATAATTCATATCAAACGTGTTCAAGGAGTTCTGTAGAACCTGGAACATAAAGCTGACTTACTCAACGCCCCGCTATCCTCAAGGAAACTGACTGGCAGAAGCAGCTAATAAAGCAATCATGAACAACCTTAAGAAAAGACTCAATGAGTGAAAAACGAGCTGGAGCGATGAGCTCCCAGCCGTACTCTGGACTCACCGGACTACTCCTCGCAAATCCACCGGAGAAACTCCCTTTTCGCTGGCTTACGGGATCGAGGCGGTAGTACCAGCCGAAATCCTCATGTCAAGCATCCGCAAAGAAGAATGCCCACGACAAGAGGAACTTAACAACAAGATGATAACGGACGAGCTCGATCTCGTCGATGAAAGGAGGAACCTCGCACTAGCTCGAATCCAGAACTACCAACAAGCTGCAGCTCGCTACTACGATTCCAAGATCAAAACTCGAAGGTTTCAAGCAGGCGAGCTCATCTTACGGAAAGTGTTCGACCATAAAAAGGAAGAACGCGCTGGAAAGTTAGGAGCAAAGTGGGAGGGTCCTTACCAGGTCACCGATGTTGTGAAGGACGGGGTCTACCGACTCAAATCGGTAGAATCCCAGAAGCCTGAACTACGACCTTGGAACATCATCAACCTTAAAAAGTACTTTCACTAAAAGTACATCAACATAATCGAACTACGAAATGGCTTGATCCCCTTAAAAGGGTACGTAGGCAGCTCGACTTCGAGCGCAGCCCCCCCCCCCCCCCCAGCACATAGCTCTTACCGAGCTCGATAACTTCAAACGAAGTCGTAATAGCTTATCTTTGTGAAATCAAAATAAGTCTCCCTACCAATGTCTCTTTCCGATTGCAAAAGTTAAGAGTCGTCGCGAAATATTTCGCCATTACATTCTGCAAAGCGATATGAAATTATCTCATCAAAAGCTAAAGCGATATGAAATTGTCTCTTCGAAAATAGATATGAAATTATCTCTTCAAGTGATATGAAATTATCTCTTCAGAAACAAACGGTATCAAGCTATACTCTCCGAGCGACCTGAAATGGCCTCTCCTCAAAACCAAGTGATATGAAATTATCCCTTCTCAGCGACCTGAAATGGCCTCTCCTGAAATAAAGTGATACGAGCAAACTGAAGTGCTCGCCCCTAAATCGAGCGAACTGAAATGATCGCCCCAAAAATAAAGCGACCCAAAATGGTCCCTCCAAGCAGAACGAACTGAAATGGTCGTCCCAAACCAAGCGATCTGAAATGATCCCCCGAAAACATAAAATTCTTCCAACCTTATACAGTTCAGAAGAATTGGGGGACTACCCACTCCATTTAAGCAAAAACAACGAGGTAGAAACAATCGCAAACGACCTCCGCGCACACTCAAAACGGATCTGTGTAAGTCTACTTCGATTCGTTCTTATACTTAGCAATTCTCGTTTCAATTCAACTTTAAGCTCGAACTTCGCGAAAGAGTTGTACCTCGGACAACTCTTGGTGAAGAACTCGAGCTCAAGTACAGTCGACGTAAAAGTTTGATAAGAACTCCCTAAGGCAACCCGAGACAAGTTTCTTGCTCGACCTCTCTGGAAAGAATCGAGATGTCGTAGCGGCCAATTCTACACTAAGGTGTTATACAGTGGAATCTATGCTAATGCACGGAAGATTCAAAAGCAATTCATAAAAATAAAGAGGACACAATGTCCCCGAGATCGAACAAAAACCTCACTAAGGGCAACACCAAAAACAAAAGCCCCCTTGGGCAACAAAGTCTGGAAAAGGAAATAAAATCCCCTCGAGGTAGCCACGACTAAAATTTATTAGAACTGCTTGGAAGGAGAGGAAGCCTCGTCCCGATCCTCTGGCTGATCACCGGCCGTCCCTCCCTCCTCGAGTCGACCCTCAGCCTCGTCACTAGCTCGCGAGCTGACTCCGGTTGGGAGATTCGACCCATACTGATCAAGACGAGTTGCCACCTAGTTTAGAGGGCGCGCCAAGATCACCGAATCGTCCGACATCACCGGAAAATTGAGCTTGCTAATGCTGAAATCCGACACTGCTGCAGCGTCCATCTCTTCCATAGCTAATCGCTTCTTCTCAGCCAAGTCCATCACCTCCTTGGTCAAATCCAATTCGCCAGAGGCGAACTCAGCGATAAGCCCGATATTGGCCAAGGCCTCTTGGAGCCTTATCTCAGCACTCACAGCAACCTTCCGTTGGCTTTCCTTCGCCGCAATTCCCTCGAGAATCTTGAGGTATTCATCATTTAGCCCCTTCCACGCCTCGTGGGCCGCCACCTTGATATCAAGCTCTCGGTTGGCGATAGCCTTGTCCAAATCAGCCTGACATTGCGCAGCTCGCATATACGCAACCCGACCTGCCTCAACAATGTTTTGACTCGCCTCCTCCGCGACAGAAACCCGAGCCAAGGCCCCCTGCATTTGCGTTTTCAGGTCACTAACCGTTTTCTCGACGGTCTCGAGCTCGCTCGCCTGTGGTATTTCCCGCAGCTCACGCTCAGCCCTAGCCGCGAACTTGTTCGCAGCCTCCAAGGCCTACAAGGAAAATCAAAAAATTAACCGTGAAACAAGTCAAGAAAGCGAAGGAAGGAAATCATTACCTTCCCTGCAGCAGCCATCATCTCGGTGAAAGGATTACCGAGTGCCATATCCCCAACATATGGGAGCTGAACACTTGCGGGCTTAAAATGCCTCAGCAGATAGGCAACACCCGTTGGGTCATCCGCAATCAGACATTCCTTCTGGTGCCTGAAGCGCCAGTTGAAAGATCCGGAGGACCCAAAAGAGGCAGGCCTCGCCTCCACACTTTGGCTCGATCTTCTCGAGCTCACTTCCGCGTCAGTCCTTTGACGCTTCACCGCCGGAGGAGGAGGACCGCCCCGGCTCCGACCGTTCGATCCTCTCGAATCCTTCGACCGGGAATTGCGCAAAACAGGTTCTCCAGACGGGACCTGTGCTAATTCTCGACCGGTCGAAAGAGGAGGTAAATTCTCCACCTCCATGTTTGCCTCTCCGGATCCTGTGTCCAGGGGGACCTGAACAGGGTTAGGAGGAGGGACTGAAGGAGGAGGAGGAGGCCCCTCGCCCATGGAAAAAAGAAGGGCGTTGCCCAAGTCGCCGGCCTTCATTTTCTTCGCCAGATCAACGGGATCCTTCCCGTTCCGACGGCTGCTCGAGCTTCGCGACATCTTTTCGAAAGAAGGGGTACTGGCGGTAGAACTGTCATCTGAAATGAGTCGATCTGCAGGTAAAACGGACTCGAGTTAGCTCGACAAGTAAAAGACGTCTAGCATGGAAGTCCTTTAACGAACCAACCAGAATACTTACTCTCTCCAGTCCGCTCGGTAATCTGAAGCGGAGCCTGAACGATTCCGGTTGAAGCGAGCTGGTGAGGGAACATCGACTCGTCTTGCGAAAGCCGAGATCGGTATGAAGAAGGTCGTCGGGCCGCGGGACCTAGGGCAGCTCGGATTCGCGGGTCTGAGAAATTAGACCAGCGGATATCTCCTCTCCTTAGACGAGCTATCAAGCTCGACGTGATTGGGTTCAGAGATAGTGACTCGGGAGCCTCTGCAAGAAAAACCAAAAAAAAAAACTATTAACAAACGACTTAATGTCAACTAAGAACACCAAAGCGATCATGGAAACCACTAAACCCTAAAAAGCTGACCGACACTAGCTGTCCACTTTGTAGGGATAACTGAATAATCGAAGCCCTCGACCGAGTGACGGTTGATCCTGAAGTAAAAATATTTACTCTTCCACACATCCCTCGTCGGGATCCCGTCGAGGATCTTCCCATGACGAGGAGAGAGGTAGTAAGTCACGGGGAAGCGAGTGTTATGTTTCACTGAACAAACCCTCATCAACTCTTCGACCCCGAAATCGATGCCCTCCTCGACGGCTCTGACTCCGAGTCCGATAACGTACCGGACAAAATTCGGAGTCATCTGATGTAAGGCCAGCTGAAGCTGAGCCAAAACCCATGAGATAATGCGAGGGATTGGGAAAAACAATCCGCATTTATCGAAATAGGTATAAGAGGCACAGCAATAGCCCTCGACGACGGTTTCCGGCGACATCGCCGGAGATGGGATGATTATCTCCACCTCCGGTGGGATCCGACATTTTGTCCGCAACTTTTGTATGTGGTCCACGGTCAAACTGGACGGCGGATGGGGACCGTACGGTGCCGCCGCCGCGTTTGAACTCGCCCTGGCTGCGTCTTTCCGAACCATAATGGTCAGTGTATTGAGAATTTCTTTCTCTTGAAAAAAAGAAAAAGAGGAAAGACGAAAATCCCTAAAGAGAAGAGTTTCGAAATAACAACAAAAGGAACAAGAGCGAGAGGCAAAAATGATAGAATGAGGGAGAAGAAGTTACCTTGTCGATTTGTAGTGCGAGCAGTAATGGGAATCGTGCTAGGTAACTTCCCCTTTTAAACTATCTCGTGCTCGAGATCCGTGGGATTTTTTGTATCCCGCAATCTCAACCGCTCAATTCAAAATTTGTGAATAATTACGAAAAGGATCGAGACAGTTGGGATCCTTTGATCCCTTGCGATCTCGACCATCGATATAAGGTCTAAGGGCAGGGATAAACGGCTGATAAGATATGTCACATCCGCACGAATCGAGGCCGATAAGATTTATCAAACTCAAGAGATCTCAGCCGTTGATGATCAACTAGAACAACGGTAGATCGAGTTACACTAGTTGTGACAATGAACGCTCCGCAAATAGATTGATCCGATCCACGCGCCCAATCCTAGCCATCCGATCAAAACAAGATCTGCGGATGGGGCAAAAATAATCATTAGGTTTTCTCCAATACCTAAGACACGCGCGCATTTTCCCGAGAACGTCCACCACCCATTAACCTCGACTTGTCGAAATCAATGGGCTGGGGGGCTATTGTTGGTACTGGATTTCCCTCCAAGAAATCCGGCCCATTAATAAATAAGACAAAGGCCCATAATTATGAGCCCGTCCTAATATCAATACAGAGAGGGATCGACCGTTGTCCTCTGTTGGGCCTATACGATTGACTTCATGACAAGGCTCAAGCGATGCCGAAGTGGGAAGCGATCGAGCACGAGCTCGACAGAGGACGACATGGAGACAGAGCAACCCGGTCTTCGTCAGTTTAACTAATCCACACAAATCTCGGAGATCGTTATGACGAGGCCGAAATATCGGAACAAGAAGATCAAAGTCGAGAGTATTTAAGGAATAAGTGGCGATTCATTCAAGGACATTCCAACCCTAGCTTAGAACACTTCGACTAGATAGCTCGATCATAAATCTTTGTACTCTCTTTTCGATTGTGTTTGTTCTATCTCGACGATCAATCTCAATAAAGTCTTTGATTCATAGGAAACTATACCATTTCTATATCCAAAAGTCCAAATCCACGAATACAAATTCTTAGTGTGAATCTCAGATCTCACAGTACATTGATCCGAAAACTTAGTGTGATTGATGAAGGTTAGTAAATCCAGGTTAGAATAGATGTCTATTTAAAATTTTCCATACAAACGTAATCAACCGGATAAATAGATGAAAGTAGATGTCCATTTAAACTTGTCGGTACAGACGTAAGGGAATTAAGATGAAAATATATGTCTTTTTTACATTGTCTTTTATTACGTAACCCAGGAGATAGATCTAGATGGAAACAAATGTCCACTTTACATTTTCCATTACATTGATCCGAAAACTTTGTGTGATCCGAAAACTTGGTGTGATGGATGAAGGTTAGTAAGTCCAGATTGGAATATACATTTAGCCGCTTATTGGGGTATCTGTTTGGTGGAAAGAATCTGATGGATAAGATATTGTGGATCATAAACATATCTAACAAAAAAAATCAAATAGTGTATCAGAGATGTACATCACATTGTATCCATAATCCATTGTCAACAACAAAGTATCATATTATGATGCTTTAAAAGACGTATCCACGGAAAAACGTGATGAAAATAAAAATGGTGTCCATTTATAATTGTCCATAGAGACTAAATCAAAAAGGGAAAAGTAGACTGATCATTGTCCACACAGAAGTAATCAACATGATAAGCTATATAGAAATAGATGTCCATTTAAACTTGTCCATACCAAAGTAATAAAAATGGAGAAACAAGATATAAATAGATGTTCAATTGAAATTGTCTATTATGATGTAATCAAAAAGTGGAATTTGGTGAAAATAAATGTACACGTTACATTGTCCATTAGACCTATACATTGGTCTGAAAACTTGGTCCATTGATCCGAAAACTTGATGTTATGGTTAAAGATAATAAGTTCATCTTGGAATAGAAATTTAACCGCTTGTTGGGTATCTTTTCCTAGGGAATGCCCTCTGAGGAAGATGATTAACTATGAAAATGATAATCGTTCATTTGAACATATAGCTAGAAGGAACGCTACAAAAAATTAATATATTAAAGCTAACATGATCAAAATATGATGTTACTCAAATGGTTATCCACGGAAACGAGCATTGTTCCGTCAAAAAATGTATTCAAAGATGTAACGCCCCCTTCCCGTTTATTTGCTGACCGACGAGCTAACCAACCAACTATAAAACAAGAACATGACCGACTAAACCCATGCAGGTCAAACGAGAAGGGTTCGCTACATACAAAAGCCGGAGACGGTCCAGTTTGAGACAAAAGGCTCGAACCGATCCACCCTCGACTCTGTTTACCTCGCTTCCACGATACAAAGATTTTCAACCCGTATCGCTTTCACGAGTTGTGTTCGGTTCGGACGAAAACAAACCGTAGCCAAATGCAACCTGAATCTAGTCCGAGTGGCCTACGCGTCCGCCGTGCTACTCCGAATCCTGAAAAGAGGAAAAAGAGTTGGATGAACAATCTAAGATCACCCAGTGAGCTTGCTCCCAAAGACATGACCCTGTTTCTCTGGACTACACACCTACCTACGTCACTCTGTAGATTAACGCCCAACGAGAACCACTACTTGAAGATACGTGAACTGACCAAGATCTCACGAGGATCCAATCAGGAAGGAAGCACCGGAACGCCAACGCAAGACTCGCGGGATCTAACGCACCCTACAGTCTTAATAATAATATACAATAATAAGCAAACAGACTCACTGAGACTCTACGACTCCACGCCATAACGATAAGGTCAAACAACTAATAACAACTTAACCCAGTACCCGAAAGCTATCCCGCAAGTCATATACACAACATCACATACTAACACAATATCTTTAACTCAATCCAACCTATCCGGCCCTACCCGAAATATGTATCAATTATTACAACCTTCCTGGCCCAACACCGGGACAGGTAACAACAACGATAACAACACATATCACATACTCAACCAATCAAGCAATAATTTAGGTTCAAACAATTACTTCAAAGACGGTTAAATCCCAATCCTTTAAGTCTTTTAATTTCCTAATTCTTTAATTTCTAGGTTTAATTATTTATATTTCAGATTGAGGTTACTAAACTTATTAACCTCCTGACCCCAAATTTTATTAATCCTTTAATTATCTTAACCCGATTAATTTAATTCTATTTAACCCTAGCCTGGTTTATTCATATTTTACGGTTTCTTCATCTAATTCTCATTATTTAATTATTTAAGTTTTTATTCCTTACTATAGGTTCATTTATATGGTTATTATATACTTTATATATATATATGCATATATTTTTTCCAACAATCAATCAATCACGCAACAACCAATATTATTTACGCAAACAATCCGCATGCCATATACTGGTATTTAAATGTGTCATGCATATTTATTATCCTAGCCATTTTAGTTAAGTCCGTTTAATTTATCAACCTAACCGCAATCTATCATATTCAATTTCCGGCTACGAAATCCTATGACTCTATGGTTTATTAATTTTGAGGTCTATATGCAGACTCGATCTATTCATAGTGCAACAATCAATCAGACATAACCAACTCACAGAGATTTACGAATGACGTATGTGACCCGGTTGAATGGATGGACGGAACCCGAGACCCCAGTCACGAAATAGACGAACCCCAACAATAACCCGAACCATTGACCTAAACTTTGACCAGTGTTGACCATTAACCCGCAGAATTGACAGCTGACCTCGGAGTTGACCGAGCGCTGACTGGGACTTTGACCCGACCTGGCCGGTGTTGACTTGGTCGGCATTGACTCTGGAAACTTTCTGACGTGGACCGGTGTGGACTGTTGGCGTTGACTCCGACGGTCTTTCTCCTGTCAACACTCCAGCGACTGGGGAGGAAACCGGCGAGAAGATGGTGAGGCTTACGGTGGTGTGGTGGATCTCTGGCGACTCTTAGGCGAAATTTCGGCGATCCAGCAGAGCTCGGGCGAGGGTTTAGGGAGAGTGTTTATTGGCCAATTTAGTGGTATAGGGACTTCATGGCGTTTAGGGATTTATTAGGAATTTTTAGGAATTATTTAAGGGTTTTTAGGATTTATTTAAGGGTTTTAGGAACTTTCTTGCAACTCAAGCAAGAGGAGAAGGTGGTGGTTGGCTGCCGGCGAGGGATAGAGAGGAGGAGATGGTTTCCTGGTATGGTGTGGTTTGGGAGAAGAGAGAAATGCCCTTTATTTATAGCTTGTGAGAAACTTGCTCACCAAGCTACTCATGGGTACATGCATGAATACTCGCTTCCCAAGCTTCCAAGGTTCTTTTAACCACATGGTGAAATGTACCTGGTTTCTGGAGTGACAAGTGTCATCTTCCAGCTAATCAGAAATCACAACCTCATCCCGCTCCTTGATCCGCGATTCCCGTTTCACCGAAAATTCTCGAAATCCGCTAAATATCTTCCAAGACGTTTTTAATTACCGAAACCTCCAAAAATAATTCTTCATTAATTTATTAATCCGTCTTGACCTTCCGTAGCTTCCAAAACTCCAAAATAGGCCGCTCAGGAATTTTCGATCTGTTGGTTTCCTTTCCCAACAAACCTGAAAAACCTTCAAAAAATATGTCTTAAGCATTTTCCGCATCTTTGTCTTCTAAATAATATTTATTAATTAATTAAGATTATTCTGCCCTTTGTTGCTTCCCGACTTGCATTTTCTCAAAAATTACCAAAATATCCTTTTTCTTTCAAAATTACAGAAATGCCCTTCCGGCAATTTTCTCTGATCTTGAACTTGCCCGTCGATGTTAATACGATACGGGGTATTACATTCTCTCTTTTTTACAGGATCCTTGTTCAATTAAACCTCAAATCTGAAACCGAACTTCATGTAAGTCTGTTGCTCCCTTCTGAATCCGAGTCCGCAATTGCTGCTTCACTCCTAATTGGTTCCACATTTCCAAGAACTTCGTTCTGAAACCACACTGAACGCTTCACTCCATATTTTTCCGTAATTCCTCTTTGCTTAACTCTGTAACTTCAGTGCGTCTCCCAAATATCTTAACTCTGATCTCAAAAATCTGCGGCTCCACTGAACCACTTAACTCTTATTCCATACTTCTGCTACTCCACTTGAATTTTCTTAACACTGATTTCAGGACTCGCTGCTATGACTGAAAATTTTACTCCGACCTCATATCTCTAATGCTTCACACAAAACCGTAACACAAATAGCTTCCGCAAAGAACGACTTCGGATTCGCCAATACCCAAGATAACTCACTCCATTAATGATCTCTGACTTGCTAGTAATGAATTTCCCAAAAGATTCCCATCTCGAACTGACGCCTCTGACTATTTTTCCAGCTAACCACTGACGCTAAGAACTCCTTTCTGAACTCTATAACCGAAAGCTTCACTTAACCAACTCTGCTCTGACTGCCACACTGAACGGAAAACATACTCTGAACCGATGCCCATCCAAACAACAACACACAAGTCTTCAAATCCTCGGGGTTCGGGTTTTGGTCTCGTGTTCACGTTCTGCGGTCACAATCACGTCCTACATAAACATGCTTATTAACACTGAAATTGTTGGACACTCTAAACTTCACTTATGTATCGACATTACTTTGCTATACAGTTATTGGTAATTAGTCACACACCAATCAAACAAGAACATGTGTGGCTAACTATCAATAATCTATAGTTCCATACCCGTCGTACATAAGTAACTAACTAACCGATTATCAAATTCTAAACCTTACTCTTAACCCAAAACAATTTATAACCAATCCTCAAAACCGATTCGATATACTAACCGATAGCTTAAAGTTCTTCTAATGCAACGATACTAGAAACTTAATTCCGACTAACGCAATGCTATTAAATCACCAATCTAATGAATTCGTGACCACCCAAGCTCTAACCAAGAAAAGCTTAACTCTTAACCAATGCACACGTCTAACAACCTAACTAATCAATTAATGAAACTCAAAGAATCTACCCTACCAGGATGCAAAAAGGCAATGCAAAATGGTTATCTTTACAGATCTTGATAAAACTGTCAATTCATACTACCATTCGTTTTCACATTGTAACTGTATTGCATGATCAACCACTCAACATCATAAACACATTCATGCACAAGAGTTACCCCGTTTCTCGAAATGATAAACCCGAAATCAACCAACATCCACCGCATACATAAATATCCACATATCATACTAATCGAAATATGTACGTAGAATATTACATACATCTGTTTGGTATATAGATCAGTCGTACCTGGGCCTAACCTAAAAATCTTCAACACGAACGATACGCCCCGCATTGAGTGCACGGCTCGTCTGTTGGAATTGTGTCCAGTAATCTCGGTACTGTCTCTAGAAAGTAAGAGTATGTCAATGATCAGACATAAGTCATATAATACTGGGGGTCATGATGGCTTGCTAGAGTCCGCTCATGATCTATAAGTCTTGGACTTATTGCCTTTATTATATGATCCCATATGGGTCACACGCCTAAGCTAACAGGAAAGTTATAGGAACGGCTTAGCAGAAGTACGGTAAAAGTGCTAGGCATTTACTGTACTTAAAGAGAATAAAAGGTTTTTGGCCACGGTGTGTCGATCGATACACAAGGTGTGTCGATCGACACAGTGCAGAGGAAACCAGGCGAGTTTTATAAATAAAACTCGGGTCTGGTTCTTTCTAAAACAACCCTAAAACGAGCCGTAAACTCTCTCTCTCTGTGTGCCGAGTTCCTCAGTGGCCTAGCAGCCTTCTTCTTGATTGGTGCGCGTGTGTGAACCTCTGGAGGAGTTATCTCTCGGTGGCTCTCTGATCTCTGACATACCATCCCTTTCCGCTGCAAATCAGGTATAAGGTAAGATCATCTATTGTTTCTATTCTGAGAAGAACCTAGATCGCATGTTTAGGTTGATATGAATCTAAGAATTGAATCAGGATCAACTAAACAATCCTTCAGTGGTATCAGAGCCAATGGTTCTGGTTTTTCTTGTTTAGATTCAATGTTTAGGATTGTTTTCTTGTTTAAAAGTGTTTTGAATCAACTACTGATAAGAGAAACTACTTAAGTAACAAGAATTGAAACCTAAACACACATTAAATCGCAGAAACCAAGCTATATGATTTGGTAGAATGCGATTTTCATAAGATTGAGAATCGGCTGGGATTGAATGTATCGATCGATACGATCGCATGGATCGGTCGATACAGTTCGAAGATCGCATGGATCGATCGATACGATCGCATGGATCGGTCGATACAGTCTATCGGCAAAACCATTTAACGCGTGAAAGCATCGATCGATACAGGATCGTTGCAGGTTCGATATTGGTGCATCGACCGATGCGGTTGGTGCACATCGATCGACATGGTTGGTTTAAAGCTCGGTTTAATTTTGATTAAAATTAATTCGTCCTGGTTTAATAAACAGATTTAATAATTTTATTAAGTCTGGTTAAACCGGGACAAGAAATCCAATGTCGAAAGAATTATTGGATTTAGTGCCTAAACCAGGATTTTCTAATTTGATTTGGTTGGACCAAATAAATTGAGAAAGTCCGGTTTAGTAAATAACCGGTTGACAATTGTGGTCATCGTAGTAATTAAAATTTGGTTAGACCAATTTTAATGAACCAGACCGGTTATGTCATTTAATTGGACAATTGGGTCATGTCTTGGACATGGACCAATTCTTGGGCCTCGGGCCAAGAAGTTAAAACAATTGGGCCAATTATTTGAGTCTTTCTTCAGATTAATTTAAAATTTATTTTATAAAATTATAAAGTCGATTTTAAATTAAAGTTTCCGAAATTTTGAAATTAGAAAGTTTCTTAAATTAGAAGTTTCTGGATTTGCGGGTTTTGGATTTTAAAGAAATTTCTAAAGTTAGAAAGTTTCCATTTTTAGAAAGTTTCCAATTTTAGAAAGTTTCCAAAAATAGTAGGTTTCCAAAAATGGAAAGTTTCCCGAAATAGTAATCTTCTATTTTGGGAATGAATTTTTAAATAAACCTACGAACCTCAAATAATATCAAGCGTTGGATGTCTTGTCCATTCTATGTCAGCTGTCGAAGCCCATTCAATTGTATTCATGGCCTTACAGTGTGAGGGTGTCTGCTTTTGCGTGGATAAGACGGTTTGTGATTCATAAATGTCATTGGGAGTCCCAGACATTAATGATTGCATGACTGTATAGTCTGGTTTTCTTGACTGGGCCATCGGGAGTCCCGGGCCTTGAGACATCAGAGTGGATTGGGCCTCGGGCCCAGATTCACAACCAAGAGTTATATCACGGATGTAATTAGCCGATATAGGGCTTACCGATATAAGCTAAGGTTGGGTGACGGCCAGTGGCCCACTTTGATCTTAGTTATATGTGGATCTTGGAATCATTATATTCTATTGAGGGTAACTTATGTTATTGAATATAATGCATGATTAATCATATTAAATTTAAATACGAGATTAATCATATTGAACATATTAACTAAAATCCTTTTATCTTAATTTTCAGTTATGACTAGCACAAACAATCAAAACACTTTCTCGATCCGGTCTGTCCTTAAGATGGACGAGCTGAACGGATCAAATTTCTTGACTTGGTCGCGGAACCTGAGGCTAGTCCTCAGTCAGGAGAGAAAGGACTATGTCCTTGAGAGAGCTCTCCCCGTGAGGATCGGGTCCAATGCTTCTCATGCAGTATATGATGCTTGGAATAAGCATTATAATGATGCGGTAGATGTGCGTGGTCTGATATTGGCTACCATGGACTCAGACTTGCAGAAGCAATATGAGAACATGGAGTCGCCAATAGAGATGATCAGCAGCCTGAAATTGAAATTTCAGGAGCAGATAAGAGTGGAGAGATACCGGTTGGTTAAGTCTCTCACTAGCTGCAAGCTACCAAATGATAATCCAGTGAGTCCTCATGTCAGTAAAATGATGGGTTACATTGATAACCTGAGGAAACTGGATTATCCAGTTAGCCAAGAGTTGGCAACTGAAATCATTCTGCAGTCACTGCCGTCAAGCTATGATAAGTTCAGAAAGAACTATATCAAGAAAGGCTTAACGAAGACGCTGACTGAACTGCATGATATGCTCAAGACAGTTAAGCCAAACGTGAAGAGTACCCTGTACAATCTCATGAGTGAGAAGGGTAGGTTTACTAAACCTAATGCTGACAAGAGTGAAGACAAAGTTGTCCAGATTTTGAATCATGGCAAGCGTGTGTCTTCTGAGCCCGAGTCAGATACCTCTTACGTTGGTAAGTGCTGCTACTGTAAGGAGACAGGGCATTGGAAGAGAGATTGCATTAAATTCATGGAAGATGATGAGGAGTTAAAGTCGATGTATGCGACTACTTCCTCAGGTATTCATGTTATTACTTCAAGTTCTACCTTAAAGGTATTGGATACTGGTTGTGGTACTGATATTTGTGATAATATGCAGAGCCTAAGCAACAGTAGAACGTTGAAGGAAGGGCAAGTGAAACTACATGTCTGGAAGGAGCTTGGGATGCTGCCTCAGCCGTAGGGTTTTCACTTATAGATCCCTTTTAGGCTTGGTTTTGTATTAAGTAATTGCTACAATGTACCTGCTTTAAGCAGAATTGTCTTTCATTTTCTTGTAAGAATTTGAATGTTTTTCATTTTGATAAAAGACAAGTCTTGTTCTTTTGATCTTAATGAAATATTAATTGTAACACCCCATTCATGGAATGGGTTTTATATCTTAAACCAAAGAGAGCCTAAATGTAACATATATACCGAATTGGTTTAAATCTGATGAATTAAACCTGATTTTTCTTGGCAAAAAGTCTTGGTCACATAGAGTAAGTCGGATTCAGAAATTCCATAGTTATGGACTGTTGGGCTCATTTGATAAGTTATCTTATGAGACTTGAATTCTGTTTACTGGACCAAAAGGAAAAAGGGCCTATCTTAGCAGAGCTAGAGAAAGGCCCAAAGGCTTATTGGACCTGGAACATACTGATGTATGTGGTCAAATGAGCAGTAATGCCAGAGAAAAATTTCCTGTACTTCATTGTCTCTACTGATTACTTCAGTGAGTGTGACTGTGTTCATTTGATGAGACACAAGTCGGAATTCTTTGACATGGTCGAAAGAGTTCCAGAATGAAGTATAGGATCTGAATGACAAAAGTATTAAGACTCTGGATTAAATCACGAGTGAGAATACTTAAGTCATTAATTGTGTGATCATCTTAATGAGTGTGAAATCGTTTCACAGCTCATTTCTCCTGAAAACCTGAAGGTGTTTCTGTGAGAAAGAATCAGATCTTATTAGAAATGATTAAAGATGAGTCACACGAATCTGTAGGAACCGTTTAGTTGATCCTGATGTAATTCACAGATTCATATCAACCTAAACATACAGATCTAGGTTCTCTTGAATAGAAACATTACATGATCTCACCTTTTACCTGTTTGTTGCAGCGGAAGGAATAGAACAGGTCAGAGATCAGAGAGATACACCGAGGGATGAATCCTCCAAAGGTTCACACACGCTTCACAGAAAACGGCTGCTAGACCGAGCTGGTGGGAGGCGCAGAGAGGAGAGGGAAATCGCGGCCAGGGTTGGGGTTAGGGTTGGGGAAAAGAGACTTGGCCTTTTGTTTATTAAAAGCCTTCTCTTTCCCTTTTGGGCTTATGGGCCCAAAACACCAATCTGATCAAATCCCATTTAATCAGACCCATTAATCTTTCTCTCTTAGTACGACAAATGCCTGGCACTTTTGTCGTACTTCTGCTAAGCCGTTCCAACACATTTTCCTGTTAGCTTAGGCGTGTGACCCATATGGGATCATATAATAAAGGCAATAAGTCCAAGACTTATAGATCATGAGCGGACTCTAGCAAGCCATCATGATCCCCAGTATTATATGACTTATGTCTGATCTTTGACATACTCTTACTTTCTAGAGACAGTACCGAGATTACTGGACACAATTCCAACAATCTCCCACTTGTACTGGAATCTCTGTATTCATAATCCTTTTGTCTCAATATCTCGATTAGTCATAAGGCAAGATTGGTGTCATCCTTATAAAGCCTAATCTTGTTCATCGGACTCTGATTTGATACTGACAATCCAAACGACTCGGGAAAGTCCGTTTGAGCATGGCCATGCATTTTCCAGTATTCAAATCTCCGATTGGCCTAGAGATATTCACTCCATTTATATTGGAGGGACAAATCCCGTCTTGTTCCATCACTGTAAACTACGCATTTCATAATACACCCAAACAAGGTCCTTATAACTATCGCAGAACGATAGCGTTAGACAATGATCAAAGTGCATCAGTCCATGTGCAGTCACATGCATGCGAACTCAGGTCTAAGGACTATACTCTATAGTCGTAGTAAGAATCTCTTATGACACAGATATAAATATCCTGAAGAGTTCTTATAGTCGGGTCTTGTCCGGTCGTATGTTCCCAACATACACCTATGTACTGACTTTGATGCCGCGCATCTATGACACATGAAACTTGGTCATAAGTCACATACCAATCTAGTCTCACACGGTTGTTGGTGTTCCAATTTCAACAACCTTCGACTAGGGACTATATGATATAAACCATCTATCAAATATAGGGTCTCATAATCAAGCTAAATGACTTCGATGACTCAAGATCAAGTCATTTACTTCGATGACCTATAAAATGATTCATATCATTTTGGAACGATTATTTCATCACAGTTAAAATAATCTTGAAATATTAATTTCATTAAACATAAAATGTTATTTCAAGAACATATCCAATAACTAAATAAAGCCCTTTAATAACTCCCACTGAAATTAAGACTACATCTTAATTTCACTTATCCTACAGCAACAGTCCGCGACTCGTGCTTAGGTCTAAGGAGTGGCTTCGTTAATAGATTAGCAACGTTCTCATTCGTTGAAACTTGCTGATCTACTTAACATCTCTGTCATTTATCTTACGGAATAGGTTATACCTATCCTCAAGGTGTTTGGACCTCTGATGTGCAGCTAGTCTCATCTATGCTGGGAATCACATCAAGTTCAGTGACGAACTCTTCTTTCCAAACAACCTCTTTCGCCACTTCCCAAGCTGCGAAATGTTCAGCTTAAGTCATTGAGCCAGCAACAGTGCCTTGCACCGCCAGATAGACACAAGATATAACCGGACTGTGATCGGAAATCATCTTTGTCTATTGGAAACTTGCCTTTCAAACTCTACCGACTCGTAGCACCTCACTTTCTCCGTAACTCTAGAATTTATCCTTAGTATTCCTAAAATACTTTAGGATATTCTTTACGGCAATCCAGTGATTCTTTGCTGGATTTGACTGGTCTTTACTTGTCTTGCTTAACATTAAAGCAACAAGTACGTTTCATGGCATACATGATAGATCCAATTGCCGACGCATATGGAATCTCATCCATGCATTCAAGCTCAGCAGTTATCGTAGGATACTGTATCTTGCTTAACTTAATGCCATGTGACATTGGTATAAACCCTTCTTGGATTGCTCAAAATGTGTAGGACTTTGTCAATTTAAGAATCCTGACTTTGTCCTACCAGCTCTTTTGGATCTCTATCTTTAGATCCAAAATCCAAGAACTACGTGGCTTTACCCATGTCAATCATTAAACCAACTCCCAAGCTAGTCCTTTACCGACTACAGCGTTGGGACGTTATATCCGAGAATCAGTATGTCATCGACATACTCTTTGAGAAATGCAATATCGCTCCCACTAATCTATTAGTAAACACAAAGTTCCGCTTCGTTCCTGTTCAAGTCAAAACCTTGACTACTTCAACAGAACGAAGATTCCAACTCCGATATGTTTGCTTCCATCCATGAATGGATCGATGAAGCCAACTTACACAAAATGTAATTCTTCGGAGTCTGGGCTCACTTTCGCTTCCTAGGATTTCGCAGATTTGTCGCTTTCAATGATCATCAGATCATGCGAACATTCAATGATCATCAGGCTGTACTAATGACGAGAATTTACTCTCGGATTAGTGACTGATTCTTTCATATCTGCGAACTTCAGGCTCCACAGGTGTAGATTCTACAGAAATCTGTAAATCCTTCCGCTGCTCTCCCTCAATAGGTTAAGCAGCCTCCTGTATTTCTCGAATCTCTTCGAGTTGTACTTTTACTCCCACTGTTCTTCTTGGAAAGTAACTTCCCTTCTTAGAAAATAGAATGGTCGTAAAAATACTTTTTACTCCCACTGTTCTTCTTGGAAAGTAATTTCCTTCTTAGAAAACAGAATGGTCGTAAAAGTACCGAGCCTTGGTTTCCCTGAGAAAACTTCGAGTTATACTTTTACTCCCACTGTTCTTCTTGGAAAATAACTTCCCTTCTTAGAAAACAGATTGGACGTAAAAGTAACAAGCCTTAGTTTCTCTAGGACAACCAGCGAAGTAGCACAACTACAAATACTCAGTAAAGACAAATTTAGATCGATTCCAATCCACATTTACGTGGTGTCTTTCAACTGATATTTGTGGAACTGTTTCAGCGTAAACTTAGATATTTTAGAGCGTTATTCCTAAATAATATCATGGAAGATTCGTGTGACTCATCTTTAATCATTTCTAATAAGATCTGATTCTTTCTCACAGAAACACCTTCAGGTTTTCAGGAGAAATGAGCTGTGAAACGATTTCACACTCATTAAGATGATCACACAATCAATGACTTAAGTATTCTCACTCGTGATTTAATCCAGAGTCTTAATACTTTTGTCATTCAGATCCTATACTTCATTCTGGAACTCTTTCGACCATGTCAAAGAATTCCGACTTGTGTCTCATCAAATGAACACAGTCACACTCACTGAAGTAATCAGTAGAGACAATGAAGTACAGGAAATTTTCTCTGGCATTACTGCTCATTGGGCCACATACATCAGTATGTTATAGGTCCAATAAGCCTTTGGGCCTTTCTCTAGCTCGGCTAAGATAGGCCCTTTTCCTTTTGGTCCAGTAAACAGAATTCATGTCTCATAAGATATTTTATCAAATGAGCCCAACAGTCCATGACTATGGGATTTCTGAATCCGACTTACTCTGATGTGACCAAGACTTTATGCCAAGAAAAATCAGGTTTAATTCATCAGATTTAAACCAATTCGGTATTTATGTTATTTTTAGGCATTCTTTGGTTTAAGATATAAAACCCATTCCATGAATAGGGTGCTACAATTAATATTTCATTAAGATCAAAAGAACAAAACTTGTCTTTTATCAAAATGAAAACATTCAAATTCTTACAAGAAAATGAAAAACAACTCTGCTTAAAGCAGGTACATTGTAGCAATTACTTAATACAAAACCAAGCCTCAAAGGGATCTATAAGTGAAAAACCCTACGGCTGAGGCAGCATCCCAAGCTCCTTCCAGACATGTAGTTTCACTTGCCCTTCCTTCAACGTTCTACTGTTGCTTAGGCTCTGCATATTATCACAAATATCAGTGCCACAACCAGTATTCTCTACCTTTTAAGGTAGAACTTGAAGTAATAACATGAATACCTGAGGAAGTAGTCTCATACATCGACTTTAACTCCTCATCATCTTCCATGAATTTAATGCAATTTCTCTTCCAATGCCCTGTCTCCTTACAGTAGCAGCACTTACCAACGCAAGAGGTATCTGACTCGGGCTCAGAAGACACACGCTTGCCATGATTCAAAATCTGGACAACTCTGTCTTCACCCTTGTCAGCAGTAAGCCTACCCTTCTCATTAATGAGATTGTACAGGGTACTCTTCACGTTTGGCTCAACTGTCTTGAGCATATCATGCAGTTCAGTCAGCGTCTTCGTTAAGCCTTTCTTGATATAGTTCCTTCTGAACTTATCATAGCTTGACGGCAGTGACTGCAGAATGATTTCAGTTGCCATTTCTTGGCTAACTGGATAATCCATTTTCCTCAGGTTATCTATATAACCTATCATTTTACTGACATGAGGACTTACTGGATGATCATTTGGTAGCTTGCAGCTAGTGAGAGATTTAACCAACTGGTATCTCTCCACTCTTATCTGCTCCTGAAATTTCAATTTCAGGCTGCTGATCATCTCTATTGGCGACTCCATGTTCTCATATTGCTTCCGCAAGTCTGAGTCCATGGTAGCCAATATCAGACCACGCACATCTACCGCATCATTATAATGCTTATTCCAAGCATCATATACTGCATGAGAAGCATTGGACCCGATCCTCACGGAGAGAGCTCTATCAAGAACATAGTCCTTTCTCTCCTGTCTGAGGACTAGCCTCAGGTTCCGCGACCAAGTCAAGAAATTTGATCCGTTCAGCTTGTCCATCTTAAGGACAGACCGGATCGAGAAAGTGTTTTGATTGTTTGTGCTAGTCATAACTGAAAATTAAGATAAAAGGATTTTAGTTAATATGTTCAATATGATTAATCCCGTATTAAATTTAATATGATTAATCATGCATTATATTCAATAACATCAGTTACCCTCAATAGAATATAATGATTCCAAGATCCACATATAACTAAGATTAAAGTGGGCCACTGGCCGTCACCAAACCTTAGCTTATATCGGTAAGCTCTATATCGGCTAATTATATCCGTGATATAACTCTTGGTTGTGAATCTGGGCCCGAGGCCCAATCCACTCTGATGTCTCAAGGCCCGGGACTCCCGATGGCCTAGTCAAGAAAACCAGACTATACAGTCATGTAATCATTAATGTCTGGGACTCCCAATGACATTTATGAATCACAAACTGTCTTACTCACGCAAAAGCAGACATCCTCACACTGTAAGGCCATGAATGCAATTGAATGGGCTTCGACAGCTGACATAGCCTGGACAAGACATCCAACGCTTGATATTATTTGAGGTTCGTAGGTTTATTAAAATTCATTCCCAAAATAGAAGATTACTATTTCGGGAAACTTTCTATTTCTGGAAACCTACTATTTTTGGAAACTTTCTAAAATTGGAAACTTTCTAAAACCGGAAACTTTCTAACTTTAGAAATTTCTTAAAATCCAAAACCCGCAAATTCAGAAATTTCTGTTTTAAGAAACTTTCTAATTTCAAAATTTCGGAAACTTTAATTTAAAATCGACTTTATAATTTTATAAAATAAATTTTAAATTGATCTGAAGAAAGACTCAAATAATTGGCCCAATTGTTTTAACTTCTTGGCCCGAGGCCCAAGAATTGGTCCATGTCCAAGACATGACCCAATTGTCCAATTATTTGACATAACCGGTCTGGTTCATTAAAATTGGTCTAACCAAATTTTTAATTACTACGATGACCACAATTGTCAACCGGTTATTAACTAAACCGGAATTTCTCAATTTATTTGGTCCAACCAAATCAAATTAGAAATTCCTGGTTTAGGCACTAAATCCAATAATTCTTTCGACATTGGATTTCTTATCCCGGTTTAACCAGATTTTAATAAAATTATTAAATCTGTTTATTAAACCAGAACGAATCAATTTTAATTAAGTTTTGAACCGAACCGAACCGAATGGTCACAAACCGATCACGGTGTGACCTAGCTTCTCGATCAAGTTACGATCGTCCAGCCGCAAGCCACACGCACGATCCGAGATCGAGATGACAGCGGACGGGATGATCGTCGAGATCGGGACAGCCGGGAAGCTCGGGACGGGACGGGCGATGCACAGCCGGGACGCGATCGATCCTTCGATCGGACGATCCGATCCGACCATGCCATCCGCCTAAGCCCACGATCGTTTCGATCCAGCCGGACGACGCAGTCCATGCGATCCTTACGGATCCATGCGACGCTTGCCTTGCGGTTGATCGAACCGGCCATTCCTCTCGGCCGTGATAACCAACCGGCCAAGCCGATCGATCCCTTCTCGGCCGATCGCAAAACAACCGAGTCATATAGCTCGGTTTTGCGATTCATACGTTTGTTCAGGATTCAATTCAGTTTCTTAAGTGTTTTTCTTATCAGTAATGGATTCAAAACACTTCTAAACAGAATAAACAACCTAAACATGAATCTAAAACAAGAAATCCTAAGAACCAATGGCTCTGATACCACTGTAGGAACCGTTTAGTTGATCCTGATGTAATTCACAGATTCATATCAACCTAAACATACAGATCTAGGTTCTCTTGAATAGAAACATTACATGATCTCACCTTTTACCTGTTTGTTGCAGCGGAAGGAATAGAACAGGTCAGAGATCAGAGAGATACACCGAGGGGTGAATCCTCCAAAGGTTCACACACGCTTCACAGAAAACGGCTGCTAGACCGAGCTGGTGGGAGGCGCAGAGAGGAGAGGGAAATCGCGGCCAGGGTTGGGGTTAGGGTTGGGGAAAAGAGACTTGGCCTTTTGTTTATTAAAAGCCTTCTCTTTCCCTTTTGGGCTTATGGGCCCAAAACACCAATCTGATCAAATCCCATTTAATCAGACCCATTAATCTTTCTCTCTTAGTACGACAAATGCCTGGCACTTTTGTCGTACTTCTGCTAAGCCGTTCCAACACATTTTCCTGTTAGCTTAGGCGTGTGACCCATATGGGATCATATAATAAAGGCAATAAGTCCAAGACTTATAGATCATGAGCGGACTCTAGCAAGCCATCATGATCCCCAGTATTATATGACTTATGTCTGATCTTTGACATACTCTTACTTTCTAGAGACAGTACCGAGATTACTGGACACAATTCCAACAGAATCTTCCATGATATTATTTAAGAATAACGCTCTAAAATATCTAAGTTTACGCTGAAATAGTTCCACAAATATCAGTTGAAAGACACCACGTAAATGTGGATTGGAATCGATCCAAATTTGTCTTTACTGAGTATTTGTAGTTGTGCTACTTCGCTGGTTGTCCTAGAGAAACTAAGGCTTGTTACTTTTACGTCCAATCTGTTTTCTAAGAAGGGAAGTTATTTTCCAAGAAGAACAGTGGGAGTAAAAGTATAACTCGAAGTTTTCTTAAGGAAACCAAGGCTCGGTACTTTTACGACCATTCTGTTTTCTAAGAAGGGAAATTACTTTCCAAGAAGAACAGTGGGAGTAAAAAGTATTTTTACGACCATTCTGTTTTCTAAGAAGGGAAGTTACTTTCCAAGAAGAACAGTGGGAGTAAAAGTACAACTCGAAGAAATTCGAGAAATACAGGAGGCTGCTTAACCTATTGAGGGAGAGCAGCGGAAGGATTTACAGATTTCTGTAGAATCTACACCTGTGGAGCCTGAAGTTTGCAGATATGAAAGAATCAGTCACTAATCCGAGAGTGAATTCTCGTCATTAGTGAAACCTGATGATCATTGAAAGTTCGCATGATCTGATGATCATTGAAAGCGACGAATCTGCGAAATTCAAAGAAGCGAAAGTGAGCCCGGACTCCGAAAAATTACATTTTATGTATGTTAGCTTCATTGATCCATTCATGGATGGAAGCAAACATATCGGAGTTGGAATCTTCGTTCTGTTGAAGTAGTCAAGGTTTTGACTTGAACAGGAACGAAGCAGAACTGTGTGTTTACTAATAGATTAGTGGGAGCGATATTGCATTTCTCAAAGTGTATGTCGATGACATACTGATTCTCGGATATAACGTCCCAACGCTGTAGTCGGTAAAAGGACTAGCTTGGGAGTTGGTTTAATGATTGACATGGGTAAAGCCACGTAGTTCTTGGATTTTGGATCTAAAGATAGAGATCCAAAAGAGCTTGTAGGACAAAGTCAGGATTCTTAAATTGACAAAGTCCTACACGTTTTGAGCAATCCAAGAAGGGTTTTATGCCAATGTCACATGGCATTAAGTTAAGCAAGATACAGTATCCTACGATAACTGCTGAGCTTAAATGCATGGATGAGATTCCATATGCGTCGGCAATTGGATCTATCATGTATGCCATGAAACGTACTTGTTTGATGTTGCTTTAATGTTAAGCAAGACAAGTAAAGACCAGTCAAATCCAGCAAAGAATCACTGGATTGCCGTAAAGAATATCCTAAAGTATTTGAGGAATACTAAGGATGAATTCTTGAGTTACGGAGAAAGTGAGGTGCTACGAGTCGGTAGAGTCTGAAAGGCAAGTTTCCAATAGACAAAGATGATTTCCGATCACAGTCCGGTTATATCTTGTGTCTATCTGGCGGTGCAAGGCATTGTTGCTGACTCAATGACTTAAGCTGAACATTTCGCAGCTTGGGAAGTGGCGAAAGAGGTTGTTTGGAAAGAAGAGTTCGTCACTGAACTTGATGTGATTCCCAGCATAGATGAGACTAGCTGCACATCAGAGGTCCAAACACCTTGAGGATAGGTATAACCTATTCCGTAAGATAAATGACAGAGATGTTAAGTAGATCAGCAAGTTTCAACGAATGAGAACGTTGCTAATCTATTAACGAAGCCACTCCTTAGGCCTAAGCACGAGTCGCGGACTGTTGCTGTAGGATAAGTGAAATTAAGATGTAGTCTTAATTTCAGTGGGAGTTATTAAAGGGCTTTATTTAGTTATTGGATATGTTCTTGAAACAACATTTAAGATGTTTAATGAAATTATTATTTCAAGATTATTTTAGCTGTGATGAAATAATCGTTCCAAAGTGATATGAACCATTTTATAGGTCATCGAAGTAAATGACTTGATCTTGAGTCATCGAAGTCATTTAGCTTGATCATGAGACCCTATATTTGATAGATGTTTTATATCATCCCGTCCCTAGTCGAAGGTTGTTGAAATTGGAACACCAACAACCGTGTGAGACTGGATTGGTACGTGACTTATGACAAAGTCTCAGTGTGTCATAGATGCGCGGCATCAAAGTCAGTACATAGGTGTATGTTTGGGAACATACGACCGGACAAGACCCGCTTATAAGAACTCTTCAGGATATTTATATCTGTGTCATAAGAGATTCTTACTACGACTATAGAGTATAGTCCTTAGACCTGAGTTCGCATGCATGTGACTGCACATGGACTGATGCACTTTGATCATTGTCTAACGCTATCGTTCTACGATAGTTATAAGGACCTTGTTTGGGTACATTATGAAATGAGTAGTTTACAGTGATGGAACAAGACGGAATTTGTCCCTCCAATATAAATGGAGTGAATATCTCTAGGCCAATCGGAGATTTGAATACTGGAAAATGCATGGCCATGCTCAAACGGACTGTCCCGAGTCGTTTGGATTGTCAGTATCGAATCAGAGTCCGATGAACAAGATTAGGCTTTATAAGGATGACACCAATCTTGCCTTATGACTAATCGAGATATTGTGACAAAAGGATTATGAATACAGAGATTCCAGTACAAGTGGGAGATTGTTGGAATTGTGTCCAGTAATCTCGGTACTATCTCTAGAAAGTAAGAGTATGTCAATGATCAGACATAAGTCATATAATACTGGGGGTCATGATGGCTTGCTAGAGTCCGCTCATGATCTATAAGTCTTGGACTTATTGCCTTTATTATATGATCCCATATGGGTCACACGCCTAAGCTAACAGGAAAGTTATAGGAACGGCTTAGCAGAAGTACGGTAAAAGTGCTAGGCATTTACTGTACTTAAAGAGAATAAAAGGTTTTTGGCCACGGTGTGTCGATCGATACACAAGGTGTGTCGATCGACACAGTGCAGAGGAAACCAGGCGAGTTTTATAAATAAAACTCGGGTCTGGTTCTTTCTAAAACAACCCTAAAACGAGCCGTAAACTCTCTCTCTCTGTGTGCCGAGTTCCTCAGTGGCCTAGCAGCCTTCTTCTTGATTGGTGCGCGTGTGTGAACCTCTGGAGGAGTTATCTCTCGGTGGCTCTCTGATCTCTGACATACCATCCCTTTCCGCTGCAAATCAGGTATAAGGTGAGATCATCTATTGTTTCTATTCTGAGAAGAACCTAGATCGCATGTTTAGGTTGATATGAATCTAAGAATTGAATCAGGATCAACTAAACAATCCTTCATCGTCGTGTGGAACAAAACCGGCAGGTGGGCCAGGAGGGTGTGCCGGGATTGATGGAGAGATGCAGGAACCCTCCACGGACTGGAATGTGCTCCTGGACTGGCCAGAAATGAACCAACGCAATCATGATACACCGAATCGTCACCCATGCTATCGCGGTTTGATACCCGAACACACACCTCTCCCAAGGCAACATTTCTGCAAAACTGCATAAAAACACAACACGGTCAGTACACACACCTAACAAATCTCTAAATTTACCCTTTCCCAGAGACAGATGATAGGTCGAAGTTAATTCCCTATTCTACTGCAAGTGCACAGTTATGCGAATGTAGTATTCAGGGTATCATATCCATAAGGACTCAAGTTTCACACAATAGACTATATGTTTTCAAATCAATCTAAGTCAATCAGGAGAAAGCAATAAACGAATGCAAGTAAATTAAAGGGTGTTTTCAATGGGAGAAAGATGCTAGACTTAGGAAGTTCTCGGGAATTATACAATGTCAGATACTTAACTAACCGGATTCAGATTTAGCTCATGTTCAAGAACTAGAAACACAATGATAAACAATCCAACTCTCGCTGAGATTATTTCTATGTCTAACAACCTAATGATTCAAATCTCTTTGTAATCTTAGAGTTCTAGACAAGCTTTAGAAACAGGTTCTTCAGTTCACAATTCTTCTAAACCAAATCTCTTTGTATCTAGTCAAATTGCTCACACTAAGTTAATTCAGAATATCACTCACACTCTAGTGCTAAGTTAAATATCTCAGATCTAAATCCTAGGTGATCAGTCCAGAATTCAGTATTAAGTGTAACTTAGGTGATGAACGAATAAATTTAGAATCCTAATGAATCAGTTATCTAAACATGCATAAAAACCCTATGAGAATTCCTAAATCAAACTAGGTTACTACTCAGACATATTATTAAATGAACAACACATCATTGAATAGAAAACCGAAAGACTGAATAGATAAGTAAAGGGGTTCGGAATCCTTCTCAGAGGTTACAAGTAGCAAGAACAGCCCCTTAGCCCAAATCTCTCAATCTCCAAAACAAGAACAAAGTAAGAACAAGATAATGATAATGAGTCTCAAAAACCTAATTAAACTGCTAAAAACGTTTTGGGGCTAGATTAGAATTAGGGAAACTTCTGGGGCATCTTTGCATTTCTTCAAAATATGTCTTCAACCGGCGTATAAGACTCTGTCACCCTCAGTGTCGACCGACACCAAAGTGAGTGTCGGTCGACATCCACTCGTGGTCGAGACTCTCACTTCAGCTCCTTGCACAAGTCACCAGAAACGTCCCATAATCCCACTATTTGCTCCAAACGCCGGCCTACCTGTAGAAGACTCAATAGACTCGAAAAACCAGGTTAAAGACTCCATATATACAACTATATCATGGTTGAAAACCTAGAAAAACCATGATATATCAACTCCCCCAAACTTAGCTCTTGCTTGCCCTCAAGCAAGTAAAGAACCAAAGCATAAGAAAGAGGTTTGAAAACACAGAAACTCATTTCGTCCTAGGAACTTTCGCATTCACATTCACTTAGTAAGCCACTGAAAACTTTCCTATAGAGATCAAGACCACAATGTACTTCCCCCACACTTAGCAACTGTCCCAAGTAAACTCCACAATCAGATTAGGATATTCAAATTCACCACACTAACCTCTGTATACAATTAGGTGCGGTCTCACAGAGGGAGTATCGATCAGAGGACACATGGACTCAACCCATTCAGTAGCTGACCACCAAACTGTCGGTTTTTGGTTCCTTTCTTTTCCCTTTCTCCCTTAGCACTGATTTTTCCCCACTGGGTATCATTTTTTTTATCAGTGCTCTTCCCTTTTTATTCGGGGTGTAACTTTGGACATGTTTCCATGGATGCACAGGAGGTAATAGGGGTCTCTGCCACTCCCGTGACCACTTTGAAGCTACTAGCTTATCGGCAGTTTTAATCTCTTTTTTTATTTTTACTTTCAAAGGAGGGGAAAATCAGAAACCATACTCAGAGAGGATTATAGGTTGTGTCAAACACATCAGAGGTGAAGTTAGTGATAGATCCTCTGAATACCTGGTTACATATGGGTGTCCTTGGTAAGTTGATTTGTGTGGGGTTTTCTAATAGTGATAGAGCTACTGCAAGTCCATCCAATGGTCACTTAGTTCCTATTCCAGCGAGAAATTTCCTCGAAAAATCATAGTTTCATACACATTTTGACTCAATAAAACCAATTTGAAAACAAGAGAAAACAAGGGACTGACTCTAAGAAAACAAAACACAATGTCAGTAACCACCTCCCCCACACTTAGACTGCACTCCCTAGTGCAATCGTAGCTTGGGTTCGGGAGAAATCAATCTGGAACCATATAATTATTGAGTTAAAAAGTCCAACCTGAACACGACCAGTGTCGACCGACACTAAGGGCAGTGTCGCCCGACATCGGGGTCGTGTGATCATACGCAGGATGTAGAGTCTGTCGTCGTTTATTTCATGGGTTAGCACTCAATTAGTCACCTGTTAGCTGCGTTAGATCACTCAAAATCACATCAGAAACAACAGGGGTGATGCATAAACTCAAATAGTCAAGGTTCCAAATAGATGGGACTGAGAGACTGACTCAAAAGAAACATCAAAATGACTCAAAAGAAAGAAAAGAAAAAGAAACAAACACAGAATCAGCAGCAGCAAGTGTCTAGAAGACTGGAGAGTCCTCATCATCCATCTCCTCGAAGTCAGATGCCTCTTCGATCTCCTCATCCTCTGAACTCTCCTATGGGTGGTGAACGCGCTGTGAGCATTGGCAGGACATGCTGTGAACTTTCTTCCAAATCCCCTTGAGAACACATGCTGCCCACTTCTGAAATAGCCCCGGTGGCATGTCTTCTGCTGGTTGTGGAAGCTCAGGAAACCCATAGGTCTCATCTGGATCATCAGCAGGGACAGCCTCATGCTCAGCATCAGAGGCATCAGCTCCAGAAGAATCCCCTCTATGTACAGTAGAACGACGCGGAACAACTCGACAAAGCTCTACATTGGGATGGAAGGAGAGTGAAATAGGCTCATTGGTGACGCCTGTAAGCTTGGTCTCTGGGAGGGGAAAGAGGCGCTCAATGCCAGATATGTCATGGAAACGCCACCAGAAATGCTTCCCATCGACGCCTCCCTTGATCCATTTCATGCTCTTCAGATGGGTAAAGTCCATGGTGGGCTTTTTAGTGCAAATGGTCATCTAACTCCTGTCGAGTCCAAAGTGGTCAAAGATGGGAGTTAAAAGACTCCCGACCGTCTCTGTCTTCGTTGCCTTCCCTGTGAATGGCTTAGTCTTCAAGGACTCCAAATGGTGAGCAAAGAGAGCCCCCATGTTGACGTCTGCCTCCAAATGAGCGTCCTCAAACTCACTGACATCAATACTGCTGCTAATCCCAAGATAGAGCAACAAAAGCTCAGCAATCGTCATCATCCCAGGCTCCATCTTACACAAGATAGTGTTGGCAAACACTCGAACAAGATACCACAGAACCGGATGTCGCACAGCGGTCTGTCTGGTGGTCTGGAAATCGTACACTCCGGTGCCAAAGTGTTGCCAGAAAAGCTGCACATCGGGCCAGTGCTCAGGCAAACTAACTCGCTCTCTCGTCCTGTCAAACTCGTATATGTCACATAGCTCCTGGATGCTGAGCATGTACCACACGGACTGTGGCCATGAACTGTCTGACCAGCTCCTCGTGCAAATAATAGTACTTGGTACAGATCGTACCCAAGCCTATCGTCCGTATAACTCGCAAGACATCCGATCGTATCTTCAGCTTATTCATAGTCGTGTGCAAGGGACCCGTATGGGCTGGATATCAACGCACACCAACCATTGTAAAACAAGCTATCATAATCATCCCAATGCTTTGAGATTGTCATGTGGGTGCATGTGCGCTTCTTTACCTCTACCGTAGGCTCGTCTGCAAAGCAAGTGACCTTGAACCTCTTCTCTTCCATTCTTGGCCAAGGTGCTTGGTTCTGAGCGTCACGGGCATGAGTGCCGACGGTATCGCGTTGCTGTGACGAGGAGCCAGAAGCAGCGGTGTCAGAGGCTCTTTGTGGGCGCTTTCTGCGGTTCAGTGAAGGTTCCATCTGCAAGACGAACACACAGACATACAAGCATAAGGTTCAACAATCCGATTTTTGCAGCATCACAAAAACTCGAATTGAGTCCAGATAATCATCCACAACATCAAAACTAATCATATTCCACTAGAAACTCGTCCTAGACATAAATATATCGATCCAAATTTGAAGCTTTCTTCCCTTGAATACGAACTGAAAAATGGAGATTCAGAGTCATACCTTCGCAGATCGATTAAACGGATATTAGAAATGGATAGAGCTCGGAAAAACAAGTGGAATGGAGCCTTGAATCGTCAAAATCGATCAAGAAACGAGAGAGATGGCGATTTTGGGAGGATTTTCGGCGAGAGGAAAAGTGAGGAAGAAGAAGTCGGGTCGCGGGTTTTAAGAAAAACTTACCTCGATTTCATCGATGTCGACCGACACTCACCGTCATTGTCGGTCGACACTCGACTGTATGTCCCAAATCGACCTCAAAATCGACTGAAGTCGATTATCGTTCTGATGGATTATAGTGTTTGTTCATGGTTTAATTCCCAAATTACAACCTAACACATAATCTTAAACAGATCTAGTTCTCGCAAAACGAATCATAAAACCAAACCAAACCTGGATCATTACCTTTCAGATTGCAGCGGATAATTGATGGTAATGATGAGATCAGCTTAGAACAGATGAACAACCTGCTCCTCCTTTGGTATCCACACTCTTACAAGCCGGGATGGCTGCTAGACCAAAGAGATGGATCAGATCAGAGAGAGAGAGGCTTTGCGGCCACTGGGAGAAATCGCAAGGATCATTAGCTAGGGCTAATCGATTTCTTAATCTCTCATTAATGGGCCCAAGTTATTTGATTAATGGCTCATTAATCATTTGGGCCCAAGACACAAATCAGACAAAAACCTGCATTTTGTCTGGCCCAATTCTCTGATCCAATACAGTAAATGCCATTGCATCTTACCGTATTAATTCCTTTTAACTTTCCCGTTAGCTATGGTGTGTGACCCTTTGGGATCATACAATACTGGTAATAAGTCCTAAACTTATAGATCATGAGCGGGCTCTAGCAAGTCATCATGATCACCCAGTATTTATGACTTATGTCTGATCTCGACATTTATCATACTTTCTAGAGATAGTACAGTAGATTTCAGGACATTCCCAACAATCTCCCACTTGTACTGGAATCCTACATTCCCTAGTCCTTTTGTCTCAATATCTCGATCTGGCATAAGGCAAGATGCGTGTCATCCTTATATAGCCAGACCATGTTCATCGGACCAGATTTGATACTGACAATGCAAACGACTTGGGCAAGTCCGTTTGGGAATGGCCATTCTCTTACCAGCTATCAAATCTCCGATTGGCCTAGAGATATTACCTCCGTTAAACGGCAGGGACAAATCCCATCTTGTTCCATCACTATGAACTACACAATTCATAATACACCCAACCAAGGTCCGTATAGCTCCCAGTTACGAAACAGCGTTAGACAATGATCAAAGCGTATTACTACATGTGCAGCCACATGCATGCGAACTCAGGTCTAAGGACTATACTCTATAGTCGTATATGAGAACCTCTCATGACACAGATATTAATATCTTGTAGAGTTCTCATCAGCGGGCCATGTCCGGTCATATGCTCCCCTACATATACCTATGTGTCGACTTTGATGCCGCGCATCTATGACCCCTCGAAACTTGGTCATAAGTCTCAACACAATCTAGTCTCAACAGGTTGTTGGTGTTCCAATTTCAACAACCTTCGACTATGGACACTATGATTTATGTCATTTCGTTAAATATGGGGTTTCAGGATCAAGTCAACTCATGTACTTCGATGCCCATATATAATGACATGAATCATTTTGGAACGATTATTTTATATCACAGTTAAAAATAATCCAGAAATAAAAATTTCATTAACATTTAAAATGTTTATATGAACCAATCAAAATAACTAAAACAAAAGCCCTCACAACTCCCACTCAAAAAGAGATTACATATGAATATCTTTAATTCCTACAGCAGCAATATGCAACTCGTGCTTAGGTCTCGGGAGTGGCTTTGTCAACGGGTCAGCCATGTTCTCATCAGTGGGAACTCTGCTGACCATCACTTCACCTCTATTCACTATATCACGAATCAGGTGATACCTTCTCATAATATGTTTGGATTTCTGATGATGTCTCGGTTCCTTGGCTTGAGCAATTGCACCATTGTTGTCACAATACAGTGCTAGAGGCTCAGTGGCATTTGGGAATACACCGAGTTCAATCAAGAAGTTCCTTATCCAAACTCCTTCCTTCGCAGCTTCTGAAGCAGCGATGTATTCAGCTTCAGTTGTGGAATCTGCCACGTTGCTCTGCTTGGAGCTCTTCCAACTTACTGCACCGCCATTCAGACAGAAGATGTAACCAGACTGTGACCGGAAATCATCTTTATCTGTCTGAAAACTTGCATCCGTGAATCCACTGATTTCAAGCACTTCACTTCCTCCGTAAACCAAGAACTTATCCTTAGTATTCCTCAAATACTTCAGGATATTCTTTACGGCAATCCAGTGACTCTCACCTGGATTAGACTGGTACCTACTCGTCATGCTTAGTGCATAAGCAACATCAGGACGAGTACAGATCATGGCATACATGATAGATCCTATAGCCGAAGCATAAGGAATCCTACTCATGCGCTTAAGCTCATCAGGTGTTTTAGGACACTGATCCTTGCTTAGTGTAGCACCATGTATCATTGGCGTGAACCCCTTCTTGGATTTATCCATTCCGAATCGATGCAGGACTTTATCTATATAAGCATCTTGACAAAGTCCAATCAGCTTTTTAGATCTGTCTCTAAAGATTCGGATTCCAAGAACATACGCGGCTTCACCCATGTCCTTCATGGAAAAACAACTTCCCAGCCAGTCTTTAACAGACTTCAGCATTGGAATATCATTTCCAAGAAGCAATATGTCATCGACATATAGGATAAGAAATGCCACTTTGCTCCCACTAGTTTTCTTATACACACATTGTTCCTCTTGATTTCTGATGAAGTCAAAGTTCTTTATTGCTTCATCAAAACGAAGATTCCAACTCCTAGATGCTTGCTTCAATCCATAAATGGATTTGTGAAGCTTGC
Organism: Orychophragmus violaceus; assembly: GCA_030180135.1. NCBI lineage: Eukaryota > Viridiplantae > Streptophyta > Magnoliopsida > Brassicales > Brassicaceae > Orychophragmus > Orychophragmus violaceus. The sequence goes on from CM058240.1 coordinate 43,379,566, forward strand.
ATACTTTCCCAGCATTCTTAGGATCAATGTAACCGTCAGGTTGTGTCATATACACATCCTCCTCCAAGATTCCATTCAGGAAGGCGGTTTTCACATCCATCTGCCAAATCTCATAGTCATAATAAGCGGCAGTCGCTAGGAGAATCCGAATTGATTTCATCATTGCCACTGGTGAATAGGTTTCATCATAGTCTATACCATGAATTTGCTTGAAACCTTTTGCCACCAACCTGGCCTTGTAAATCTGGACATTTCCATCCATGTCAATCTTCTTCTTGAAGATCCATTTACACTCGATGGCTTTAGAGCCAGCGGGTAAGTCAACCAGTGAAAACACTCGGTTGACAGACATGGAGTCCATCTCGGATTCAGTGGCTTCACGCCACTTGAAGGAGTCAGGGCCCATCATGGCTTCTTCAAAGTTCGAGGGTTCATCACCGTCAATGATCAAAAGATCATGGCAATTAGTCACGAGGAATCCCTGATATCTATCAGGTTCGTGACGGATCCTTCCGGATCTTCGAACTTCAGGTACTGCAGGTTCAGGTTCTATTACAACTTCATGTAATTCATCCTGCTGTTCTTCCTCCTTAGGTTGAACAGGTTCCTGTCCTTCTTGAATTTCATCAAGTTGTACCTTACTCCCACTATCTTTTCTAGAGAGAAACTCCCTTTCAAGAAAAGTACAATCCCGAGCAACAAAGATTTTGTTCTCGGATCGCAGATAGAAGTAATAAGCCTTGGTATCCCTAGGATAACCAATGAAGTAGCATTTGTCAGATTTTGGTGTAAGCTTGTCTGAGATTAATCTTTTGACATAGGCTTCACAACCCCAAATTCTGAGAAAAGACATTGCTGGAGCTTTTCCAGTCCATATCTCATATGGTGTCTTTGCTACTGCCTTTGATGGCACTCTGTTCAGTGTGAACGTTGCGGTGAGCAAAGCATATCCCCAAAGGGATATAGGAAGGTCTGTGTGACTCATCATGGATCGGACCATATCTAACAATGTCCGATTCCTTCTTTCAGAAACACCATTCCACTGAGGTGTTCCAGGAGGTGTGAGTTGGGAGATGATCCCACACTCACTCAGATGATCACGAAATTCCTGGCTCAAGTATTCTCCTCCTCGGTCCGACCGAAGAGCCTTAATACTTTTACCAAGCTGGTTCTGTACTTCATTCTGGAATTCTTTGAACTTTTCAAAGGTTTCCGACTTATGTTTCATCAAGTAGACATATCCATATCTACTGAAATCATCAGTGAATGTAATGAAGTACTGAAAGTTTCCTCTAGCACTTGTGGACATTGGGCCACACACGTCAGTATGTATCAGGCCCAATAGTTCACTGGCCCTTTCTGTGGATTTATTGAAAGAAGCCCGTGTCATTTTGCCCATTAGGCAAGATTCGCATTGCTCACAAGACTCAAAGTCAAATGAGCCCAAGAGTCCATTTGAATGGAGCCTCTTGACGCGTTTCTCACTAATGTGCCCCAAACGACAATGCCAGAGAAACGTTTCATTTTCTTCGTTAGATTTGAACCGTTTTGTATTTATGTTATATACTGGAGCAGATTGATCCAGCATGTACAGCCCATTTATAAGAGGGGCACAGCCATAGAACATATCATTGAGATTAAAGGAACACAATTTATTCTTAATAGAAAAATCAAATCCTTGCAAATCCAACAATGAAACTGAAATGATATTTCTGCTTATAGCAGGTACAAAATAACAATTCTCAAGTTCTAAAATCAATCCAGAAGGTAAAGACAACAAGTAAGTGCCAACGGCCAGTGCTGGAACCTTCGCTCCATTGCCAACCCGCAACTCCACTTGCCCTTGCTTCAACCTTCTACTGTTGCTGAGAGCCTGCATATTAGTACAAATATGAGCCCCACATCCAGTATCTAATACCCAAGTGGTATTATCAGAAGTAGTAGTATTTACTTCAATAACAAAAATACCTGAAGATTTAGTCTCCAAGGACTTCTTCTTCTTCAGACTTTCCTGGTATTTCTTACAGTCCCTGCGGTAATGCCCTGCCTCTTTACAAAAGTGACAGATGTCAGAAGGCCCAGCTTTGGACACGGGCTTGGGCTTGGCGTTTTCATTGCTGACTGCCTTGCCCTTTCCCTTGTCTGCAGCGGATTTCTTGAAACCCTTGCCCTTCTGCACCATGAGTACAGACGACTCCTTGGTCTTCTTCAGATTCGGTTCTGCAGTCTTGAGCATACCATGTAGCTCAGGCAAAGTCTTTATCAACCCATGCATATTATAGTTCAAAATGAACTGGTCATATGCAGGAGTAAGAGACTGCAGAACGATATCACAAGCAAGCTCTTGGCTTATAGGACAGTCGAGCCTAGTCAAATGATCGAGATAACCCATCATTTTCAGAACATGTGGACTCACTGCTGCATTCTTAGCCATTTTACAGTCCAAGAGATTCTTAACAGTTTGGAATCTCTCTGTACGAGCCTGCTCCTGAAACAACGCTTTCAGATTTGCCATCAGCTCCATGGGACAAGTCAGGCCTTCCCACTGCATCTGCAGTTCGGGAGCCATTGTCGCCAACATCAGGCAAATCACGTCATTAACATCTGAAGAATGCGTATCCCAAGCATTTTTCACAGCTTGTGCGGCATTATTCGCAGGTCTAGGAGAGAGAGCTCTTTCAAGGACATAAGCCTTCTTCTCCTGCCTGAGCACAAGTCTCAGATTCCTGGACCAGTTCAGGAAGTTTGATCCGTTCAATTTGTCCTTCTCAAGGGCAGACCGGATCGAGAAAGTGTTTTGTGTTGTTGTGCTTGACATAGCTGAAAATATGAGACAATAGAGTTTTAGTTATTTAGTTCATAAAAGAGCAATCTTAACAACTTATAAGAAAACTCGCATTGTATTCAAAATTTCTTTGTTTATCCTCATAAGAATACAATGATTCCGAGACCCATGTTCAGCTAAATCCAAAGTGGGCCACTGGCCGTCACCCAGAATTAGCTTTACTTGGTAAGCATACACACAGCTAGTTATATCTCATATAACTCTCGGTTGTGAATTGGACCCGAGGCCCAAATTCACCAGATGTCTCAAGGCCCGGGACTCCCGATGGCCCAGTCAAGGAAACCAATCTCTTACAGCCAAATAATCACTAAAGTCTGGGACTCCCAATGAAATTAGTGACTATATACTACTTTACTTACGCGAAAACAGACACCTCACACTGTAAGCCATATCTGTAATCGAATAAGCGTTAAGTAGCTGACAAGATTGGAAAGACATCCAAGCTTGATATTGTTTTTGAGGATTTTTTTAAGTTTTATTTCCAAAAATAGAAGATTACTATTTTGGGAAACTTACTTATTTTAGAAACTTTCTTAATTTAGTAACATACTAAAAATAGAAATTTCTAATTTAATATTTTATAAATATTTTGGGATGGGTCACAAATTATAGGCCCAATTCTTGGCCCAAGACCATAGAATTCCAGTTGGCCCAATAATTTGACATAACCGATTCGGTTTATTAATTCTGGTCCAAGACCAAATTAACTATCAAAACCATCGGTTATTTACTAAACCAGACCAGCTCTAAATTATTTGGTCCAACCAAATCAAACTTAGACCAGCCTTCGGTTTAGGTTAAAATTCAATTTTGAATTTCAATCCGGTTTAACCAGAAAATAAATAATACCATGTATTAAATAATTTCCAGCAAACCGTGATTCAGGTTAACCGCTTGAACCACCAATTAAATTGGATCGGTTCAGTTAAATCCAAAACCGGGAAGAAACACCTAGTGTTTTAGCCAATTTGATTTAACTTGCGGTTTAAGGTTTTAAACACACGATTAACCGCCAATTAAATGGACCGGTTAAATCGGTGTGGTTTTGGGCAACGAACCGCGAAGCTCGGTTTAACCGATTGACTATTCGCGGGACGTAAAATTTAACAGGCCAAACGATCGGATCCAAGATCCAACTCGGCCCAACACGCATGATCCGTCCATGGCCTCACGATCAATTGATCGATCTCGGCCACTCACGATCACGCGGCTCTCGGCCGATCCATCCTGCCATCACGATCAATCATCGATCAATCCATGATCTCATGATCGTGAGGATGATCGTCTATGGCTCTCGGCATCACACGGCACACGCACACACATTATCGAAAGCGATCCTCGATCACTCGATCGGCATCACTCGGCAATATGCACATTAATTACCGAGACCATATGCATGCGAGGCAATTTAGGGTTTAAATAATCGACCCAATTAACATGCCGAGACCAAATCATACGATTAGGTTTTTAATAACTTTAATCAATTTTAATTCATTCAATTGATTCAAAAACCTTTAAACATTCATATGATCCAATTTTACAAGAAACCTAAAACCTAGGCTCTGATACCACTGATGGATTATAGTGTTTGTTCAAGGTTTAATTCCCAAATTACAACCTAACACATAATCTTAAACAGATCTAGTTCTCGCAAAACGAATCATAAAACCAAACCAAACCTGGATCATTACCTTTCAGATTGCAGCGGATAATTGATGGTAATGATGAGATCAGCTTAGAACAGATGAACAACCTGCTCCTCCTTTGGTATCCACACTCTTACAAGCCGGGATGGCTGCTAGACCAAAGAGATGGATCAGATCAGAGAGAGAGATTAGAGAGAGAGAGGCTTTGCGGCCACTTGGAGAAATCGCAAGGATCATTAGCTAGGGCTAATCGATTTCTTAATCTCTCATTAATGGGCCCAAGTCATTTGACTAATGGCTCATTAATCATTTGGGCCCAAGACACAAATCAGACAAAAACCTGCATTTTGTCTGGCCCAATTCTCTGATCCAATACAGTAAATGCCATTGCATCTTACCGTATTAATTCCTTTTAACTTTCCCGTTAGCTATGGTGTGTGACCCTTTGGGATCATACAATACTGGTAATAAGTCCTATACTTATAGATCATGAGCGGGCTCTAGCAAGTCATCATGATCACCCAGTATTTATGACTTATGTCTGATCTCGACATTTATCATACTTTCTAGAGATAGTACAGTAGATTTCAGGACATTCCCAACACGTTCGTGTTCGAAATTCCTCGACTTCGATGTCGACCGAAACCAGGTGGATGTCGACCGACACTGATTGCCTTGTGCTATGGTTTCCGCATAACTTGACACAAAAACTCCAAAAACAAAAGAAATCAAAATGCAAGACCAAAAATCCTAATATATACAACTTACCAGTAGGTTGCCTCCCACTCAGCGCTTGTTTAAGGTCATTAGCTTGACTGTAGGTGGGAGATCAGACTCTCGGGGGTTTCGACAGAGGCTGTGAGTGCCTCTGCGAAAGTCTCCTCATCCATGGTGGAGAGTAAGCAGTGTCAGCGTGAGATTGTCCAAGGAACGAGAGAATAGGTCCCGAGTGAGAATGAAGCTTGGGTGCATTCGAGCGTTTCCCTGCGGACATAGCAATGAGGTTTGCAGGGTTGAGTTTGGGAGATGCATACCTTTGCTTTGGTGGAGCCCTGACGTGCAAGCTCATGAAGATGTCAGAGTGGAATCGTTAGAAACCACCATCTTCCTTTCTCCATTATCAGAAACCGCAGCCTCATTAGTCTAAGCCTCTTGCTCCATCTCAATGCTAAAGGCTTGACCGTCAATAGTAGACTTCCGCAGCTTATCCATCTTAAAGTGTCGAGGCTTATATCCCAGGTGGAGATCAATCAGAACGTGCTTCACATCAATCACTGCTCCAGCTAAGGCTAAGAAAGGTCTACCAAGTATCAAAGGATCATTCGGTTCCTTGTCATATTTCAGCACCACGAAGTCTGTTGGAATCAAGTAGTTTCCAACTCTGACAGGGACGTCCTCAAGAACTCCTTCTGGGATCCTATTAGATTGGTCAGCCAGGATTAGAGAGATCCTAGTCTGCTTGAAGTCCGTCAACCCCAATCTCTCAGCCACAGAGTATGGCATGAGGTTACCAGCAGCTCCGAGATCACATAAGGGATGCTTGTAGCTGTCCTTGAAGACTGAGCAATCAAGCACAAAGACACTAGGATCATCTAGCTTCTATGGAATCTGATTATGCAACACATCACTTATTTGCTTAGGGAGCACCACTACCCATTCTCTCAAATGTTTGTCCATGGGAATCATCTTCTCCACTTATCTCTGCAGACATGGGTGAACTGGCAAAGCATCAGCTTGTGTGTCCTCATTCAGCGTCCTATCCATTACTTCCAAGTGTTCGGCCTCATCAAGCTCTTGTTTAGACTTCATTACCACCTTAGGGGAGGGTAATGGGTGTTTGTGGACCTCCTCTTCATTGTTAATACGAAATACTGATGAAATTGTGTCCTCCCAACCGTAATGTCGATCGACATCGAAGTGGTGTCGGTCGACATTCGGCTTACACACTGAATCCTTCGACAACTTTTCAGCGATGTCGACCATCAAATCGGGTTTGACCGATTTCTGTTCGTCATGAGGACTCTAAACGGCTGTTGAAGTCGAGTGTCGACCGACATTAGAGTCAGTGTCGGTCGACATGGAGACTGTAGCTTCGGATTTTCGGCTATTTTCCACAATTTTTGTTGTCTTAACCTCAAATCCTTCTCCTTGATCAAACCCATCCTCAATCTGAACTGTCCAAGCATTGATGTGTGTGTTTTGAACACCCTTCCCTTTGATCGTGCCCGAAATCTGGTTCACTTGTGTATCCAGTTGCTTCATATGTGTACTCAAAGATTCAAACTTCCCATTCAGATCAGTGTAGACATCATCTATCTTCTTGTTGAAATCCACAACAGTTTTCGTCTGACCCTCTAGCAACTGCTCCATCATGGCTTCCAACTTGCTCTCATGAGCGCTAGTAGCAGGAGGTGCCTGATAGGAAGATGGTCCATAGGTCCTATGATAAGAGTTGTTCTGCTGAAAAGGCTTTTGGTAACCAGCATTCTGACCATATCCAAAAGATTTTTGATTGCTTGTGAAAGCACTCTTCTGTCCACCAGTGTAAAACTTGTTGCCTTGCTGATTCCCAAGCCTGTTTCCTTGAAATCCAGAACCACCAATGTAGTTCACATCTTCTTATGTGCAGCCTTTTTCAGGTCCAAACTCTTCAACCTCTTGAGCAAAATGGACATGCTTCTTGCCAGTCAACAAGCTGTGAACAGTGTCCAACTTGTTCTTCATCTCAGCAATCAGGAGATTATCAACCTTTCCACCAGACTCTTTTCTCCTCTGATCTACAGTCTTAGTACTGTTGCTGTTCACCAAGTTCTCAATCAATACCCTGGCCTGCTTAGGAGTCTTTGTGTTGAAGTTACCATTCCTGGCAGCATCTAACGCAGACTGGTACCAGAGATCCACACCTCTGAAGAAAATGCCCAACAGCTGAACTTCAGAGAATCCATGATGAGGACAATCTCCTTGGTACATCTTGAACCTCACCCAAGCAGACTTAAGTGGCTCTGTAGGTCCCTGAGTGAATGTCAGAAGATCCTGTCTGAGCTGATCGGAGCAAGCATCATCATATAAATGCCTCAAGAACTCTCTCTTCACTGCATCCCAAGTGGTTAACTTCCCAGGTGGAAGTTGCTTAAGCCAAGCTGCAGCCTCTCCAGCGATAGAATATGGGAAAAGCTTGAGGTACAGGAAGTCATAACCCACTCCATTGCGCTTCATTCCATTGATGAAGGCTTCAAATCCTCAATGTGGTCCATGGGTTGCTCATGCAGAAGACAATGGAAAGGATGCTGCCTCCGAAGTGCATAGTAGGCAGTCTTGAGCTCAAACTCATTCCTCTTGAAAGGAGGAAGCACAATTGCTGATCTATTAGCATAAAACTCATCGGGTCGGTTGTAGTCAGCAAGAGTCCTCTCAGCAGCAGGAGGATTAGGTGGCTGTCCATTAGCTCCTGGATTGACCAACTGCCTCTCACCTTGAGGCTGCTCAATCACATTCCCCTCAGCATCAATCCTTTGCCCTTGAGCATTGTATGGATTGTTCTGCGGGTATCTCAGCACACCTTCCGTGTCTAGGATC